>CAWUFW010001074.1:2400000-3000000 GCA_963921515.1 Calotriton arnoldi
GCCACATCAGTTCAGGATGGTGATGTTCTGAAGGGGCTTCTAATGCCTCTTAGTCCGCACAGGAAATTTGTGGAAAATTGGAGAATAGGGAATATTGTGGTGCTTGATGAACTTCAGGGACCTTTTGATTAATCTCGATGTCGTTGAAGGTGGATGCATTGTTTTCTACCTATTCCTCAAGCAATTGTGGACGTCCTTGCTCCCAGCTGTGGTGGCCCACCACAATGCATGTAGAACATGCTGGTGCTGAATTTGCATCAATGCTCTGAATATTTCCCTTGAACACATCTAGCAAGGATTCTGTTACCACTCCATGTGTTGTAGGTGGAGATTGGCAATAACATCCAGTTTGGGTCTCTGAGTCGCTGGCTGATCCTGTTTGACCACGAAGGTGTGGCACAGATGGTCAAGACCAGATGCCCTTTGCTGCTGTAGCCAGGCTACGATTGTAGCGTGCATTCCTCGAGCAGCTGGCCGTCATGAAGTCTCTGGGCTTGATGTAGCTGATGCAATAGTAGTGCGGACATCCGGGCAGTTTGAGAGCATCCTGTGCCTCATGAGTTAAGCATCCAGGTGAGAGTTCTTGAGTCCACTCCTCGACCTTTGAAGGAGTGGTTGCAACCCTAGGATTTCAGTGGACACTGCTAAGCACAGGTGGGAACCATCCAAATTACAAGGCCCATTTACAAGGCCTGAATTAAAACTAGGGTGCAGAGTATTTCAGCATTCCAGAACCCCGTTATCAATAAAACTGAGGACCCCAAACAATAGCACTTGAGTAGAGGTTAGCAGTCATTACAACTACAGGTTTCACTCTTTGGGAGCAATCTATATCTCTGTGACCTTAAAGGCCAGGGCCCCATGCATTTTAGCTGCCATTTATGGTCCCTGGACTCTTGCAACAGGCTAGAAACGTGGGCCAGATGTACAAAGCATTTTTGTGTTTGCAAATGGGCCGATTCACAGATTCGGCCCCTTTGTGAAAGCAAAAAGGCTTTTTGAAATGTACAAATCGCTATTTGCGATTCGGTAACCTATTACCAAATTGCAAACTGGATTTGTGATTTGGCATTAATACCAAATTATAGTGGTATGCAAGAATGTTTTGCGACCAACATGTGGTCGCAAAACATTCACATTTTACCACATACTTCAAGTAGGTGGTAACCCATGCCCAAATGGGAATGTGTTCCCAAGAGACCCCTTCCTCTTTCTGAATGTTTGTAAAAACGGACCACTGCCTACTCTTCAAAAATGAAAATAAAACTTTTCATTTTTATTTTTGAAATGCATCCCATTCTCCTTTAAGGAAAACGGGCTGCATTTAAAAAAAACCAAAATAGATTGGTTTATTGAAAAGCAATCACAGACATAATGGTCTGCTGACCCCTGCAGGCCACCATCCCTGTGAGTTTTGCAATTCCCAATGGATCGCACACCGAGACCTACCTCATTAATATTTATGAGGTATAGGTCTATTTGCGACCCACTGGGAATCCCAAATGTGTAATACGCACATTTTTACATGGGTGTTTGCGATTACCAAATAGCGAATCGCAAAAATTTGCTATTTGGTAATTGCCAACAATCACCTACGTTCATCTGGCCCTTGTTCAGTAAAACTGTGGTTGCAATACTACTGGAAATGTGGCACTCAATTGACCCCATTCCTATTCAAGCTTTATAATGGGGTGGCCGAACAGGGAACATTCCCACCTGAGCTCGACCTAGCCTCAATAGTAGTCATCCCCAAACTAGGACACCCACCTGAGAAGTGCTCCTTGTACAGGCCCATCTAGTTAATCAACACAGAAGTTAAGCTCTACGCTAAAATTCTTACAATTGCCTGCAATCTAATTTACCCTACTTAATTCACCATGATCAATGTGGCTTCATGCCTGGGCGCAGCATGGGCACTGGATTAGGAGAGTCCAAGCGGCAATCTACAGGATGAACGCATCTCACCCCCCAGCAGCGCTACTCCTTATAGATTTTGAGAAGGCATTCAACGCAGTGAACTGGTCCTTTCTAGAGGTTGTTCTAGAGTGTGCAGGACTAGGGAGGCACATAGGTGCCTTATTAGCGACCTTTACCACCAGCCCTATGCACAAATCCAGGTCAATGGCTCGTTCTCAGACTATCACCCCATTGTGCATGGGCACATGCCAGGGATGCCCCCTATCTCCCCTTTTATTTTCCCTTGTGATAGAGCCTCTGGCATGGCTTGTCTGCTGCGATGCCCAGTACAGCGGGTGGTCGTGGGCCAGTGAAGAAGATTGTCCTCTATGCGAATGACATGCTACTGTTCTTAGTTGACCCCACATCCTTCGGACCCAGGTGTCTTGAACTCCTCAGATTATTCATCGAGGCCTGGGGCCTCCAGGTGAATACAGCCAAATCTCTATTGGCCACAATTCGAGGAGATACGAGTGCCCATGTGTGGCAGTCAGACATCCCGGTGAAGCATCTCTCCTTCAAATACCTTGGGTTTCACAACTCCCTCCTGCCCAAATTTACACAACACCTCAATCTGACCCCATTGGTGTCCAAGATGAAAACAGACATCCAGAGTTGGGAACAGCTCTCCCTGCATGTGATTGGCCGCATCACCCTCTTTAAGATGATGATTCACTGTTGCTTCTTGTGCATATTTCAGCACTTCCCACTTCCCATGTCCCCCACTGGTTTCATACACTTAACTCCACCATTCGTTCCTTTCTTTGGTCTGGTGGACGGTCACGAATCACATTCGGCAATAGTAGGCAATCCGTATATGATTGGGAATGGTGGATCTCCAGTGGTATTACTACGCTTCCCAACTAATTGTCATTAATGACTGGTTTAGCGGCAGGTGGGATGATCCAGTTTATCAAGGGGAACTCTCTCTTCTGAGGCTTCACTGCGTCCTCGATATCTTATATGGTGCCCCATTACCCCACACTTATATGGCGCCGCATTACCCCACATCTTGCCCCACATCACTTGCCTGCTCTTCCTTTGTTGGAGGTCCACACTGAGATTTTTGGGTTGGAACCGTATATTGACTGGGATGACTCCAATCTGGAGTGGCGAAGGCTCTGCCATGCGACAGGGTTAGAGGGATTCCGTAAATGGGATTTGATAGGTGTCATGGTCCTGGGAGCTGTTTGGGCCGAGAATCACAACTTGACTTTTCAAGACTTCGGGGAGAGCTACAATCTCCATCGGATGCAATTCCACAATTATTTGGAACTGCACCACACCCTCGCGGCCAACATTCCTCCTGGCACTGACATCCGACTTTAGCCACCTTGAGGCCAAACTGCTACTGGGACGCATTAGCCGGGGCACCATATCCCAAATTTTCCCATCACTCATCACGATTGCCCCACATGGTTCTGACACTCTTAAACATCGTTGGGAGGGCTGAATTGGTGATCTGGACGACGCTGACTGGATGGAGGCCAGATTAGCCCTGCACACACTGGGCATTTCCACACACCTTCGGTTGATCCAATTAAATTATCTGCACACGACTTACCTCACCCGACACGTTTATATCATGCTGGCAGGATCCTCCACCCTACTTTCTTTTGCTGTTTAGTGTCCCCAGCTGATTTCTACCACACGGTCTGGACCTGTCCGATCCTCTCACATTACTGGGAGCGTATAAAATGTGCACTCTTCGAGGCCTTGGACCTTGACTTTGAACTAACCCCTAGGGTGGGCTCTTGGAGATGGCTGACCAGATTGGCGGCCCCCGGGCTGATCACACACTTGTGGGTATTGCTACCTTAGTTGCTAAATGTGATATTGCTCATAGGTGGAACTCCCCGAACGTCCCTTCCCAGGTGGATTGGAGAGCTGGAGTGGACTGGTGCACCCATTTGGAGAAGCACATCTATACTGCACGGGGCTGTCCGCAAAAACATGACAAGACAGGCAGTGGTGGGAGGCCTTTTATGGTTTGGGAATGTGATTTATCATGTGGTTAACTGTTATGTGAAGGTGCTATGGAGATGCCATTGTTTTCAAAGTGGTGGCATTCGGAAAGTTAACAAAAATGTTGCTATAAAAAAACTGCGGCTGCAGGCAAGAATTCCAATAAAATTATTCATAGCTTTATTCCTATGTAGCGGTTAATACCACAATTTTTGCCAAACATAGTGACACCAAGTGTCACTATTACCAGACCAGGCGTCTCTATTCCCCGATTTAATGTTACTCACTGTATCGCTCTCAGAAGAATCAAAGACTCACTTTGCAATGCCAGGATATACAATTGTATCCTGCAGGGGCAACAGATATCTAAATTAGCACTTAACATTCTAGACATCATGCTGGCATTACAATTAAGGATCTTTGAATGGGTTGGTTAGCTTTGCTTAATTGGTGATCCCAGGCTAGTATCTCAGATTAACCTCTACATATTTAGTACGAGTTTTGAGTGCGTCTCAGAGTAAGACACTGGATCACATGAAGTGTAATTAGGTATGTTTAGAGTTGTGAAAACAACTTCCTTTCAACATAGCATAATATACTTCAATGAAGGCCTCTAGCACCTACAACAATGTCATGTTGTAAACTTTGCTTAAAAAGTTAACAATCTGAGAGCAATTGTGGCATTTGTGAGAATACAGACAAACAATCTCACGGTGACGAGGAGCTGGAGAATCAGAGGTATCAGGTTGCTCCATGCCAACCTGAAATAGCTCATTCAGCCTTTCTTTTGTTTGCATCCTGTTACTAACAATACTTAAGAAAAAACGAACTACAAGTTCCAGAATGCAAATAACATTTTCAGGACTGGATGAAGTACTCTCACCTGGAATGGGGCAACTTGAGATTTGTGGACAAGCTCTGCTTTGCCTCAGTGTGAAAAAATAAATTTTATTATGTAGTGTTCAAAGTAAAATAAACTGCTTCAAGCCACTCTTGCAACTTGTTAGAAAAGGGTACACAGGCACAGGTTCAAAGTTTTTTTGCCCAAGGTGACACAATATAACCTTAGAAATTAGAAAATCGCGATTCTAGATTTTCTAGTTCCTTGATTCTACAACTTAGTGCCTATGCTTTATGTCTTCCTAAGCGTTAATGCCAACCAAAGTCTTGCACATTGATTGTACGGGGGGGGGGGGGGGGTCTAAACATCCCAGCATGCAAAGTGCTCTTGGGTACAAAGCATGAACTATTAGACGACATCACATGCGAGACGAAGAGAATTGGCAGGTTATGTGGCCACAAAGGGTGCATCTGCTTCCTCGTTGACATTCAAGGTCTGCAAAACACACAGTAATTACACAATAGCGAATTTTAAATATGTTTCCCAAGAAATATTTTATTTCAGCAGCAAAAGTTAATCAATGTGGGTTTTTCATTTCTTTTCAAGCGTTCTTTCTATTTTGTAATTTGTGTTGTCTGCCTGAGGTATTAGGTGAAATAGAGAAACGCGAAAAGGCCTTGAATTTCTCAAATATACTTTGTACATCAATTACCGGGGCTACTTTAAGATGATGTAATCTAGGCAAAGTCTGCCTTTGTTTGGTGGACCTTATCTCCTATTTACAACCTGT
The DNA here is from genome assembly GCA_963921515.1 of Calotriton arnoldi. Taxonomy (NCBI): domain Eukaryota; kingdom Metazoa; phylum Chordata; class Amphibia; order Caudata; family Salamandridae; genus Calotriton; species Calotriton arnoldi. Next base: position 2,405,553 of record CAWUFW010001074.1, read on the forward strand.
TGTTCACCATTTTCTACAGTTGCCTGACTCTAATTTGCATTAATGATTCCCTAAATGATCACCTCCCACTAACAGAGGGCACTCTGCTGCAGGCAGTAATGCAAGCTCTGCTGGGAACCCAGCCTGTTCTCCTCTGCCAGGATGTAATTGCTGGAAGCAAACAGGCCATATCAAGTCACGTCTGTCGTTACAAGAGCACTTCAGAGCAGCGAGGAGCTTTGGCACTGCAAAGAAAGGACCTGGATTTGATTAACCACACAGCCAAAGGAACCCCATGTAAAAACCTGTCTGCCCTTCATCCTTTCGCTTGAGCACCCTCCCAACCCCACTGAAAAATCTGGGGCGATAAACCCCCTCACCTTCCTACTTCCATGAACACATGCCCATCAGGGAAAGGGACGAGTCTTGGACAGTCAACCAAGCTTAAACATCTGAAGGCACAAATGCAAACATGTGTCATGACCAGCATGGTTCAACGCTCCTCTCTATAAACATGTGATCTTGGGCCACATCTCTCTGCATGCCCATCTTGTCTGCCAGATGGTGAAAAGTGCTTAAACACCAGGCACCGGGCCAGCTACATGTAGTAAGAGTGTGCTTTAATAATTACTGTTGCCTTTAGCCTACAGGGAACACCTCCCATTCTGACCCAAGTTAATTCCTAGGTCTTTATACTAATTCACTGAATCAAAACACAACTGTTCACTTTTACTAGAGCACATCAGAATGAGGTGGGGTTTTGTACAACATTGAGCCCGGTTAAAGGGCCTTATTTAGAGCAGAACAGACTGGGCACCCGGACTGGCATGGTTAGTGCCACTACCCTCCTCTCAGTTCCTGTGCCTCATTTAGAGTACTGTGGCACCTGGTTTTCCTGATGACGGAGCGGCCATGTACTTTTTCCAGGGGGAAAAGCTATGAATAGAGCAGCCCCTCTGACACCATCCCCAGTGGTATCCATTCTGCCAGGGCTCGCCATGTTAACCATGGTGGTCCCAGACAGGAAAAGTGCAGAAATCGAGGTTTGAACCAAAAAAAGTACAGGATCCACCATCTTGTATTTATAAACCATATAGAATAACTTTATACTTCCTGTTTCTCTGAATCATGTGGATTTGTCGTCTGGCCAATAGATGTCCTAAACTCTGTAAATACACTTGTTGTCAACTTCTTTCCTTTTTTCCCATTGTTTAAAGAATTGTTGTCTCAGCTAAGAGTGTTGCCTGTAACTAAGTATACTTATTTTTCCCAGACCCTTCTGTTTCTTAAGAACTCTCAACTCATGGCTTCTGTTCCTGTCGGTGTTATTATGAGGCCCTTGGGATCTGCTGATCACGCTGCTCAATGCAAGTAAGCAGGGTCTGAGAAGACGTGCGGCTCCAGTTTGAGAGGCATAGCATAAGTACAGTACAGCAAATAGAGAACCAACTTATGTATCACAGCTTCCAAGGGTCAGCATTGTTCAGTGTTTTCTGTTTTCTCAAATTGCCTTCAGAGTATTCCTTTATTATTTATGTATTTTTTAATTTTTTTATTTCTACAGTTCTATATGTCAAGGCTCATGGGGAATCAGAGCGTTTTACATAGGGATCACCGGAAAATAGGACCAGTATAGGAAACATGAAGATAATGACAATATGAAACTATTGTAAAACATCTGTGATGAGAAAATATTGCACCCCGAACAAAAGTTTAAATAAGTCCTTTTGGATCAAGTATCTTTTTATTTTGTCGATAGGAATTCCTATATTATAATGAGAGTTGTTGTTAGAAGTGAAGGATTTTTAGATCTCTTTTGAAGGACTCATAAGATGGATTTGTCTTGATGGTAGAGAGCATTCTATTTTCGGGAGCGTTCCCTGATAAAGCTTGCCTTAGGGCTCTGGATTGCTTAGTGCAGGGCTTTCCAGTCATATAGAGAATGTATTTCGAAGAGAGCAGGCACCTCCTCCCATATTAGGTTTTCTACAATGAGTGGTTTGCAGACGAGCAGGTTTGAAGAGTCTAGCCAAGCTTGTACTGATGTGGTGCAGTGTGGCGGAGCGAGTAGAATGAATTCAATTTTCTGGTGGTTCAGTTTGAGGTGATGTAGTAACTTCCAGGACTGAAGACTGCTAAGATTCTTTCCAAAAATGTCTATACCCTCCAGTGAGGAGACCTTAAAGAACATCTGTATGTCATCTGCATATAGATGAATGGAGGTGTTAGATTTTTTTCAGGTGGTGAGCTGAGGGGCTCAAAATACAAACTGAAGGAGAGGTTGGAGCCTTTTGGATCAGCAGCGGCCCACCCATAAAGGCGTAGGGGCTACTCCCCCCACACCTTTTCCTGAAGTAAAGAGTGTCTGTCAGGCTGAGGAACGTTGAGCCTGACAGACACTCTTTATGTTCAGGCCAGGCAGCTAGGTACTATTCATGTGATAAATGTTGAGGCCCCTGTCTGTCTGACCTGAACCTTGCTGGGCTGAAGATATCGCAGCTCCTGTGGGTGTGACTCTTCAGTCTGACAAAGTGTTTCGAGGACCTCCCCCTAATGACGAGGGGTAGCGCCTTTGATAGCCTTGGACCTTAGCACTTCAGGTTTAATCCTTGAAGTGCCCAGGGGCGAGTGTCTATCACTGACACCTTGTCACAGAGTTCGGTGAGTTCAGCAACTCCCACTGATCCCATCCCACTCTGTGACTAGGTAGGGACTGCCATATCCTCTCACTGGCTGATCTATGGAGGAGGTGGCAATCTCAACCCTACTGGCACCTCCGAGGCTTCCTTCCAGACATGCTTCAGAAGGTAGGTGTTTTGTTTATATTTGAACTTTGGTGCGTGGGTATATGCAGGACTGTATGTGTATATGTGAATGCATGATGTGAATGGGTGTATGTGTGTTCGTGTATGCATGAGTGTGAGTGAGTGTGCATGTGTGGCCCCCACACCTCCCCCTGTGCTCTAATTACCACCGCTACGTTTTGGGGTACTCTTTGATAGGCTGAAGAGAGACATTGACAATTTTATTTGCTGTGAACAATTTCTGAGCTAGGACTTTAACCAATTCAGAAGGATCACTGACAGAATATCGATAACAAGAATATCGACCTACAACAATATAGAAGTAAAAATATCGAATGCCAAAATATCGACTCCCTATCTACAAACAGGTAAGTACAAAAATATCGACTCCAAATATAGTTGTAAAAAATATAGTCAGTCAAAATATCGAATTTTTTAAATGTATAAAAAGTAATGTAAAATTAATGAAATAATATATATAATTAACTAAAACATACTTAAAAATACTTAAATAACTTTAAAATTAATAAATAATTAATGTAACTTAAAAAAAATAAACCTACATTTTAATTTTTTAATACATAAATATATTAACGTAATATTTATAAAAAATATTCAATATTTTTAGCGTAGGATAGCGGGACGGTAAAATTTATTATTACCACTTCAGTCAGTGCAACAGTAGGGAAAGCGTTGGATAGCGGGAGGGTAAAAATTACTATTCCCACTCCAGACAGTGCAACAGTAGGGAAAGCATTGGATAGCGTAGGAGTAAAAATTACTATTCCCACTCCAGAGAGTGCAACAGTAGGGAAAGCATTGGATAGCGTAGGAGTAAAAATTACTATTCCCACTCCAGAGAGTGCAACAGTAGGGAAAGCGTTGGATAGCGTAGTGGTAATAATTACTATTCCCACTCCAGAGAGTGCAACAGTAGGGAAAGAGTTGGATAGCGTAGGGGTAAAAATTACTATTCCCACTCCAGTGAGTGCAACAGTAGGGAAAGCGTTGGATAGCGTAGGGGTAATAATTACTATTCCCACTCCAGAGAGTGCAACAGTAGGGAAAGAGTTGGATAGCGTAGGGGTAAAAATTACTATTCCCACTCCAGTGAGTGCAACAGTAGGGAAAGCGTTGGATAGCGTAGGGGTAATAATTACTATTCCCACTCCAGAGAGTGCAACAGTAGGGAAAGTAATATTTTAATATTTTACTAAAAATAATTAATTATCAATACTAATAAATATTATTAATAACACTAATTACCAATTAATGAATTAAAAAAAAAAATTACCAATTATCAAAATGTAATTACCAATTAATAATTAATTAACAATGAAGTAGTTATCAATACCAATTAATATTTATTAATATGTACTTAATTTCAATTAAATTACTTCCCACCCTATTCCCCTATAAACCCACATCCCACTACAACTATTTAATTAATAGAATTAACATAATTACCATTTAATTAATTTAAAAAATTACCAATTAATAAAATGTAATTACCAATTAATAATTAATTAACAATAAATTAATTATCAATACCAATTAATATTTATTAATATGTACTTAATTTTAATTAAATTACTTCCCACCCTATTCCCCTATAAACCCACATCCCGCTACAACTATTTAATTAATTGAATTAACATAATTACCATTTAATCAATTAAAAAAATTCCAATTAATAAAATGTAATTACCAATTAATAATTAATTAACAATAAATTAATTATCAATACCAATTAATATTTATTAATATGTACTTAATTTTAATTAAATTACTTCCCACCCTATTCCCCTATAAACCCACTACCCGCTACGGAATTAAATTACGCAAAAATTAAATAACATAAAATTCATTGCTTTTAAAAAATTAAACATACATTACAACAACTAATATACACTTTTAACACATATACTAACATACAATACACTTAGAAAAAATTCGATATTATTAAAAATTCGATATTATTAAAAATTCGATATTTTTTAATGCCTATATTATGTACTTCGATATTTTAACTATCGATATTACTTACCTTAATTTCGATATTTTTAACGACTATATTATGTCCATTCGATATTATGTCCATTCTATATTTTAGACTCGATATTGTGTCCATTCGATATTTTTGTTTCGATATTATGTCTGTTTACCAATTCAGAACCGTGCTATAGATTCCCATCTGTTCTTCAAGGGCTTTAAGTAGGGATAAGTGACTGTCTATATCCAATGCTGGTGGAAGCTCTAGGAGCAGGATTCTCCATCATCCATGATGCATAGTGGATCGTTCAGTACTTGTAGCATTGCTGTCCCCATGCTGCAGCCAGATCTGAATCCCCATTTGTTGTCATTGAGGTGGTTATTTTCTTTTGTGTGTTTGTTTATGTGTGTGTTTGCACTTTTGCAAGGAAAGTTCTTTTGCAAGGAAAGTTATGTAAAGAATTGGATGGAAGTTGAGGTCAGTGAAATCAGCATCTGTTTTTCTTAAGAAGATGGGTGACCTCACCTTTTTATATGAGTCATGCCGGGGATGAGGGATGAAGATACAATCTTGACAGTAATACTAGGGTTGGGTCATCAAAATAAGAGGATGACCAGATAGCACAGAAAGTGCTTACCAGGACAGATTCAGTTATTAGTTCTAAAATGGTCCATTGATTTGTGGCCGAGGGCCTCCTGCGGTGGAATTGCTTTGCGGCAAGGCGAAAGAGCTCAATCTTTTTCTATTTTGTCTTAAAAGAAATTGAGATCTTGCCAAGTTTTCTTTGGTATTTCACAGATCAAGAGCCGGCAAGGTGAGGGTGGAACTGAGGCGATTGAAAAGATTCCTGGGTCCATTTTATCCATGTTGATTTCTATTCTGAAAAATGCTGGTTTAGCCTTGGTCATGTGGTTTTTGTATTTTTTGCATTTGAGTCGTAGATTTTCAAGAGTTTTCTTTGATGGGCATTGGTACCAAGTCTGTTCTATCACTCTAATGCGTTTGCGTTCTTCTAGAAGCTGTTTAGAAAACCATTGTCAGTACTTAAAGTTGTTCTGATTTTTTAGTTTAAATGGGCTGAGTTCATTTGCAACTTCTGACATGACTGAGTTGTAGTTCTCTTTTAACAGGTTGCTGTCACATTCGTCCTGTGAGTCTGTGAGTTTTAAATAGGGATTGGTCAACATTGTTGAAATACTTGATTCAAACCTTAAGTTTCTTTGTTTGCCAACACATTAACATTTTGGCAGTGGAGGCTGCTGCCGACACAAAGTGGGGGGTGGGGGGGCAGCGCTGGTACAGTAAAACGGAAAACAAGAAAAAAAAGAAAAAAAAAGTACACTTACACCTTCCGGCTATGTGTCGCCGCCTCTATGATCCTCTTCTTATGCGCCTCGGTGGTCTTCTGGTTCAGGAACTGCAAACTGCAGTTCCAATGAGCACAGGCTCCCAGACTCCCCTACGGCCAATCCAGGCGCTTCTCTAGAAGCGCTGGGACTGGCCTGAAAAGGCTTGTTTACCGCTCCAAAGGAGACTGGAAGCCTGCGCCTGCTGTTCTCTCCACCCGCCAATGCAGCTCGGGTTAGGGAGAGGTCAGTCTGCATGTCGGTTTGGCTGTCCTGAGACGGCTGGCCAAACCCACATGCGCACTGGCAGCAGTGCCCACCACTCCTGCTGCTGATGGTCCTGCCCGCAGGACTCGGATGACGGCTGCTGTGTTCTAACCGGCTCCTACAGGTAAAACAAAATAATAATAAAGCAGTTTTAATAATTGCTTTATTATCATTTTATTTTATGCTTTCACCTGCTCCTTCCAGCAGTGAGACAACTCTCCTCCGCCATAACGGGGGAGCTGCCCCTGCATTTTAGTGCAGAACAGGGAGATGGGTACAGACAAATCAATACATTTTGAAGAGAGCCTCGTGATGTGGTCTTTTCTGAGTTTAAGGAGGTAAAGGGTAAACCCATTCTCATGTGTAAGTGTAGAACATATTTGTAGGTGGTCATTTTTGAGTATTATTGAGACTCAGCTGTATCAGTCTCATCTCCCCAATGAGAGCTGAAGTCACCCAGGAAGATGTTATTACAATTGGCATTGGACCTTTCTGATATCAGTTCCATGAGATACTAAACGAAGAGTGGATTATCAAGGTGTATGAAAGCACAGCCTGAGGAAATTTGGAGATCAAGGACAGGGTAGGTGGAGCTGGAAAGCCAAGTTTCCATCTGGAATAGCTTGTGAAGGTTATGGGACTGAATCAAATTTGCAATATTGATTTAATATGTGGCTGCTGATCTGCAGTTGTCGAGGAAGTAGTTTAATGTGGACTCATCAGTTTGTGTGATGGCTCAAAGGCAATCAAGACTTTGTGATTATGCGTGTCAATGTAGGTTGTTTTGGGTCGAGAAATAAAGCATCTATCTCACTTAATGAAAGGAATATAGGATGAAGTATCAGTAGGATCTTGGGATGTGCGAGTGGGTGTGTTGTCTGAAAGAGTCAGATTATTAATGTCATCTTCCAACAGAGCTTGTTGGACTATTGTGGGTCAAGTAGTGTGAAAAAGAGGATTATTATTTGAAGTGGATGGTAGTCCTCTTCAAGTAATAATGGCACTGTTCCTTACTAGGTGCAGCTAGGTCTCCATAATTTAAGCCTGAGCTTAACACATCGTAGCTATAGCACAGAGCAGACAGGCTTAAATGCGAAGAAATACGTAAAGCATTTATCTGTACCAAAACAGTAAAAAACTAGAAAAGAAAACACAATAAAATCCCAACTCTAATTTATAGAAATAGAGAAAAGTTTAGTGAGGAAATAGACACCAAAATGACAAAGATCGATGTTGGGGAAATGGAGGTATGATTTTTCAAAGTTTTAAATGTTTCTAGAGCACAAAAAGCGCAAAGCACCAACCCCGGGTATCTGGTCATGGTAGACAAGGTCAAAGTCACTAGTTAAGTCCAATCGCAATAGACCACAAGTTGGGTCCAGGGACCAGGAACATCCTGGTGGAAAATCACCTTGTGACTTAGGGCCTGATTACCACTTTGGCGGTGTAGGAGCGGGACGCCACACCATTGCCAAGCTTCCACACCACCAAAGCCGACCGCCGCCCTCCACTAGATTATGAGTTTTCTCATGGGCAGGCAGCGAGGCGGTCCCACGGCGGTGCCTATAAGAAAGGCACCACAATGGAAGCATCAAAGGCCATTCCTGCATGGCATGGACTGTGTAGTCAATGTCATGACTGTGTAGTCAATGTAGTGTCAAACTACGCAGTGAACGAGATGCGTCAATTTTGTCCACGCAACTGCGGTTATACGGCGGTTCTGAGAACAAGCGCTGCTTCCGGATGCGATGCGCGGCTGGTGCTTCGGCAGTAGGCGATGTGTCGATGCTGAAGGCGATGCGCTGGTTCCGACAAAAATGCGCCGGGTTCTCTCCACCCAACAACGAGGAAGCGCTGGCTCCAAGGGTGGTGCACCGGGTCCGCTCCCAACAACGACAAGGATGCGTTGGTTCAGACTCACGCAAAAGCGAAGATGTGCCGGTACCAATGAGGATGCATGGGTTTCGGATGAAGAAGCACCTTGGGCCTCACTTCCAAGGGTCCAGGACTGGGGTGGCACCACTTGGCAGGGCAGACTCACAGCTTGCAGAGATAAAGTGCAGCTGCAGGTGGTTCAAGTCTTAGATATCCCAGAGACTTGGGAGCAGGAGGCAAGCCAGCAAGCTTTTAGAGTCAGGTGATGCAGGTCCAGTCCTTCTCCCCTTAGCAGGAGAACAGGAGGCAGCAGGGCAGCTCATCAGGGCAAGAGCACAGCAGGGCAGAGTTCAGCAGAGCAGCAGTCCAGCAGACTAGCAGTCTTTTCATCAGCACAGCAGCTCTTCTTCTTTGCAGAATAGTCACAGGTCCAGAAGTGTACTGATTTGGTAGTGCCAGGGGTCCAGTACTTATTCTCAGTGGTGCCTTGAAGTAGGGGAGATTTCAAAGATAGCTTTGAAGTGCACAGAAGCACTCTCTTCCAGCTCTGGTTCTAGAGACACTACAGGGGGGTAATCAATCCTTCGTGTGGGGAAAGGACACAGCCCTTTCAAGTGTAAGTGTCAACTCATCCCTCCCATCCAGGATGGCCCATCTGCATACAGCTCACCACTCAGGCACACCTACCTTTCCTTTGTGTGTGACTGTCTAGAGGGAATGCAGGAAGCTAGCTGTGAATGCCAAATTTCTAAAAGCGGCATTAGCTAAACTGGAATTTAAAATCCAACTTCTTCACAAGTTGTGATTTTAAACTGTGAGTTCAGTGACACTAATATTGAAAAGTCTATCTCTTCACAATTGGGAGTTACACTGAAAAGATGTAATAAGGTAATCCCAATGTTATCCTATGGGAGAGAAAAGCCTGCAGTAGTGAAAAACGAAATTGGGAGTTTTTCACAACCAAGACATGTAAAGTTTAAAAGTAAATGTCCTGCCTTTTAAATACACTGCACCCTGCCCTGTGGGGTAAACAGGGCCTACCTTAGGGGTCACGTACATGTATAAAAAGGGAAGGTTTCGGCCTGGCAAGAGGGTTTACTTTGCCAGGACGACATGGCAATGTGAACCTGCAAACACACAGGCTCTGCAGTGGCAGGCCTGAGACATGGTTAAGGGGCTATTTATGTGGGTGGCACAATCAGTGCTGCAGGCCCACTAATAGCATTTCATTTATAGGCCCTGGGCACATGTAATGCACTTTACTACGGACTCATAAGTAAATTAAATATGCTAGTTGGGGATAAACCAATATTACCATGTTTAGGGGAGAGAGCACAAGCACTTTAGCACTGGTTAGCAGTGGTAAAGGGTGCAGAGTCCTATAGCCAGCAAAATGAGGGAGGCAGGCAAAAAGTTGGGGGAAGACCACCCAGTGGCTGTCAGGTCTAACAGTCCAGTCCTTGCAATTTTTAGCTTAGAGAAGTATACTAGGCCAGGGTCTAGGAACATTTGGGTACAGCACTTAGGGGTTTAGACTCACTGTCCCAGAAGTCACCAGCACGGTCCTTGGCAAATCCAGATGGAACTGATCAGCTGGGCTCAGCACATAATTGGGCTTCTTGGAGCTTAACAGGAGGCTATCCAAATAGCCTGTGAAGACCACTCTTCAGTCCTGGGTACAAGTGGGAGCAGGTCCAGCCCTTGGGGTCTCTCTCTTCAGGTTACAGTAGGTGCAGTCCTCTTTCTAATGTCAGGGCTCAGTAGGTGCAGCCCTCTAGGTCCAGAGGCATTCTGAGGAAGGTAGTCAAGGGTGCCGCTTTTATGCCTGCCATTAGATTGTGGGTGGGGTGACCCTTAACCAACAAGGAAGAAGTTCCCAGGGGCAGCCCTACCCACTTTGACATCATCTCCTGGGGGGTTGGGCCCTAAATAATCCCACCAGTGCCCTGCTCTGCCAAAATCCAACATGGCAGAATATTTCTTTCCTTGGTCAGAGCCTAAGGAAATGAGGAAATCCCCCTGTAAAACCAACTCTGGGCGAGGGTTTTCCCCCACTGGGATTGGTGCCACTCTGGCTTGTTGGACAATAGCATGGGCAGACCTAGGTGTGAGTTAATTATGCCTGTGACAGGGGCTGCCCCTATGAAGCTTGTCCAGTTGGTGGTGACATTCCCCAGACCATCCTGTCAGGAGGAGGTCACACCTCCTCTCAGCCAAGGCCCTTTTGTTCCCTTTTCCTGAGAGCAATTCAGACCTCCCAGCAGGCTGTCAAGTGACAGTTGTGGATTATCTCAGAAAGGACTACTAGAGGCTTTGGGCAGGAAAATGGCAACTTTCTAAAAGTGCCATTTTTGAAATAGCAATTCAAAATTTGACTTTACATTCAGATTAGATTTTAAATTCCTATTAATTTGAGTCCTTGATTTATGGTTCGAGCTATTCCCAAAATTAAGTTAAGCTTCATAAGGCGTTATAATGCAACCCAGTTCTTTTCTACGGAGAGCCAGTCTTTCAAAAGTGAAAAAAGACTTAGGAGATTTTGTACTGCCAGGACATGTAAAACTTGAGTACATTTGCCCTAATTTTTAAATACCATGCACCCTGCTGTATGGGCATTTAGGGCCTACCTTAGGGGTGACTTATAAGTGTTAAGAAGGAAGGTTTAGGCCGGAGGCGTGGCCAGCCAGCCAAACATGGCGGACGCAATTCGCTAGCGCTCCGTCTCTATAACCCCTAATTATCCTGACATTTGCCGGTATCCCCCGCCATCCGGGTGCATTCAACCGCCGCAAGAGTACCTGTGTGGCGACTACCCACGGACGTGACCAGAAAGCTGTGACCACGATCCCGCAAGCCCCGGAGCTGTGAGGCGCGCCTTTGAGCGCCCCCGGGAGCGCTCTGGACAGAGACGGAGTGCTCGGCTCCCCCGGCCAGTGTGTACGCTGACAGACTTGCGTCTGGGGACATTTTGCTGGCGGCCGTTGCCTGAGCGTCTCCCCCAGCGGTAGATGCGGGCGGCTGCGGAGACTGCGGACCCAGAGCGGACTCGGCGGTAAAGTGTGCTTAGAGCGGCGGGACGCCGCGGCCTGAGATTGCAGCCCATGTGGTGCAGGCCTGGGGCTGCGAGACCGCCAAAGGCGCTGGGAAATAGTCGGCGGCCTGAAAGGCCCTTCATCCCGTGACCGGAGAGATTGAGGCCGTCTGCAGTTGACGGGGAAGGGACTAACGGCCTAGCGTCCCCCCGGGAGAACGCCGCACACGCAGGGACTGTGCTGCGGAGCCGCGTGTACAGGAAGGTGAGCGACCTGATTATTTTCCTACTCCCAAAGCTCGCCGCCGCTGTTAATGCGCTGCCAGAGACACCTGCCTTTACAGCCCGGATGCTGCTGATGCGGCGAAGCGACCAGAGCCCTAACCCTTCAGGAGCCTGCTGAGCACAGTGAGTGCTGCCCATGTGGTCTGGGCCTACAGCTACAGGCTGTCGGCCCGGGCACGTCCCCCTGTGAGGCGCGGGACATTGAACGCCTGCCACTGCCGGGCACCCAAGTCACCTTCTCAGACCCAATCGCCCCCAGGCAACACGCCAGCGCCGCTGATATCGCGTGGAGGAGCCACAATGAGAGGCAGCTGTGAGTGAATTAAGATGTGCAGCACACCCGCAAATCCCTCCTCCCCTGTTTGGTCTGGTGCTGCTGGGTTGGGCCTCGGCCGTTGCTGCACGCTGAGCTGTGGTGGGGGACGGCCACGTGGGCCGAGACAGAGGTAGACGGAAGCCGCCCTGGCAGGACAGTGCGACGCACTTGAAGCTCGCTTAAGCAGACGGCGTGAAAACCTGAACAATACCCACCCAATCACTGACTAGGAAGGTGAGAGGTGTGCTGGCCAGTCCACTTGCAAACGTGAGGGTGCGGAGCACCCCATGCTACAGAGGAGAGGGCGCAGACAAAGTGCACCTAGCGGACCCGCCCCCTCCCTGCACAGCAACACCAGCGATCGTATAATGCCCAGAACTGCTTCGGCGTATGCCCACGGACCGGCAGCCCTGTCGCTGGAGCGCGGAAAGGCCAGGTTTTGAGGAGACCTCCCCTCCCACTATCAAGAGAGCAGACTTGAGCAGGCCCCAACTACGCCTGCACCAGATAGAGGCAGCAATCAGAAGATTGGACGCAAGAGCGGGGAACACACATGTGCGCCCCAGGGACTGCCCACCTTTGGTCAACGATTGGGCAGCCCCTCCATGCTACTGGGCCTGCTGCGCAAGTAAAGGCTGCTACCCTGCACTGATAACGCCTACGCAAACTAGTGGCGAATGCTGACGGCGCAGCAACTAGTAATGGGGCGTTTGCGTACGAACACCCAGCAACTCAGCGCGCGCACTGGAAGTACAGAGTCGACAGCGGCGGGAGGTGACGCAGACACGGAAATGCCACGAGCAACGTTAGCAGCAAAATTGGACTCTGTGTTAGCAGCCGTGGAAAGGATAGGATCGGCGTTGGATGAGACCCGCTCCTCGCTGGAATCCAAAATTGACAAAGTCACCTCGGACTTCACCCTTCTGAAAGCGGATCATCACAAACTCGGAGACAAGGTCTGTCTCCAAGAGCAAGCGCTTGCGGAGCTCAAACCAGTCACGCATAGCCACACCGCAGCCCTCCAAGACCTGATAGACCGTGTGCATGACCTGGAAGACAAGGTAGAAGACGCGGAAGGACGCTCGCACCGCAACAATATCCACGTAGTGGGACTTCCGGAGGGAGTGGAGGGCAGACAACCGGAGGAATATGCGGAGCGTTGGATCCGAGACTTGCTCCTCGCTGGCACCCTGTCCCCTCATTTTGTGGTTGAGAGAGCGCACCGTGTCCCGGCACAGAAACCACCACCGGGAGCCCGCCCACGTCCATTTCTCTTTAAAGTTCTCAACTATAGAGATAGAGACTCGATCCTCCATGAAACCCGCAAGCTGACAGTCATAAAGATCGACAACAGCCAAGTCATGATCTTTCCAGACTACACAGCGCAGGTCCAGCGCCGCAGAAGCACGTACACAGCCGTGAAAAAACAACTCCGGGAACTCGGACTGATTTATTCCTTGTTGTTCCCTGCCAGGCTCCGTGTTGTTGCAAAAGGAACGGCGCGCTTCTTCGATTCACCCGCTGAGGTCTGGGATTGGCTAGAGGAATCAGGAACACTGACAGGGCCCAAACCGCCTGCGGAAGAGGAGCACAGCCGACTTAACAGGAGACGAGGCCGCCGGGGCAGGCGCAATCGACATCGTTCAGCAACCCCAGCGAACACCACTGCTCCTGACCCAGGACAGAGGATGGCGGAAAGACAAGCGGCACTACATGTGGCCGCGGCGTTGGGTACAACAATGCCGAACTCGGATTGCCGTTTGAGTCCCTCTAGCTCTTCAGACACAGGGAACTCGACGCCATACAGACTTGAGGACCCTGAAGAGTTCCCTCTGCCGGAAGTTACGCCACAAACAGCCGATGGCATCATATGACACTTCCCGTTGCTGAATTGCCGAATACAACTCACGCAAGTACCTGCCGAACTGATGAACTGTTGTGATACATGCAATGTTTCAAATGTCACTATTCCTTGTGCAGCGTGGCGCTAGCCCCCACATTGCTGCGCGCAACATATATTTAACATCCTGCTGGGGGACATGAACAATCCACAACCCCCCTCTCCCTCGCGCTGCGGATAGGCTGTGGGGATACACAACCACAATATGACACACAGGGGTCACCCGATGCCCGTTGCGAATACACGGCGCGAGCCCACGCCGCGCATTAGGCTAGCAAACGAGTTTCTTTTAGTCCTAGTTCGGACATTATGGTTTGGACGAACTCCCACTCGGAACTCGCCCTTCTGGTTACACACAGTTCAGTTCACCCCCCCCCCCCTGTTCTCAACACCACTGAGCTGGAGCACACCTCCGCAGGCCAGATACTGCAACGCTATGCCCCCCCAACGCTGTCCTGGTAATTGTATACGAGATACATGGCACAGATCAACGTAGTCACATGGAACGTGCGCGGTATGCACACACCCTCACGCAGATACTCTATCTACGCTTATCTGCAGCGCAGGGCTGCCGACATAGCACTGCTCCAGGAAACACACATGTCCCTGAATGAGCTAGGGCGCCTCCGGCACAGATGGAGAGGACAAGTCCATGGTACCGTTTACTCAGTGCACGCACGCGGTGCTCTCATCTGGGTGAAAGCAGGGGTTCCGTTTACGAGCGATGAGGCACTGACTGACCCAGACGGAAGATACGCACTCGTGAGCGGCAGACTGAATGGGCAACCGATCCTTATTGGGTCCATATATGCCCCAAATGTTAATCAGACCGCTTTCTTAGACAATCTCACAAACATCCTAGCAAGGTGGAGTGGGGTCCCCTGGCTCCTGGGAGGAGATTTTAATTCTGTGCTCGATATCGACCTCGACAGGTCGTTTCCGCCCTTGTCCAGGACTACAGCGCGGTCCAACGCACAGGCTCTCACTGATTGGCTAGCGCGCTGGGCACTATTAGACATATGGTGCGGCGTTAACCCGAACACTCGAATATACTCGCACTACTCAGCAGTACACCACTTGCACGTACGCCTGGATAGAATAGTTGGCTCCCCTGCACTGCTCCCACTGGTCCACCGCATAGAATATCTAGGCCGGACACACTCCGATCACAACCCCCAACTGCTGACGCTTACCTGGGACCCTGAACGCCCCCCTGCCCCCACGTGGAGACTTCAAACTGCTGCACTCGAAGACCCACCATTTCGCTCCTCCCTGGGCACGGCGATCCTCGAATACTTCGAGCTTAACGAAGACACGGCAGGAGACACACTAATAGAGTGGAAAGCCTGCAAGGCGACGATACGGGGACACTGCATGGAGCATCCGCAAAACTCTCACCTCCAACCTGAGCACAATAGAGTTAGACCTACTGAAACATGAGGTGGGAGGGGAGGGCGGGGGTAGGGACAGTCGCCACCTGGAGACACTGCGGGCGCAACATGCTGAGCTAATGGAACGCCTCCGCTGCCATAATTACGCCGCACACACGGCCCGCACCCACGCTGCCGCTGACCGCGCAGGTCGACTCCTGGCCTGGCTGATCTGCCAAGAACATGCCCGCACACCAATAGTGACGCTGCGCAATGACACGGGCCTTCTACTACACGCACAGCGGGACATCCATGCAGCTCTAACGCAACACTATCAAAGGCTCTACCAATCCCATAGTCGACGCGAACCACACACCCTCTCAGCTTTTCTAGTGCAGCTGCCTGAGGCGACACAGACGCACAATGAGCTACTGGAAGTGCAGATCTCGGCAGAGGAGATAAGGGAAGCCATTATGTCCCTAGCTACAGGGAAGACTCCGGGGCCAGACGGTCTCCCGGCAGAATATTACAAGGCGTACCAAGTGTCACTGGTGCCCCGGTTATGTGACCTTTATGCAGCCACGGTAGACACAGGGCGACTCCCACCAACGCTATGTGAAGCGCATCTGATTTCATTGCCCAAGCCCAACAGAGACCCAACGGACATGGGGTCATATCGACCCCTGGCCCTGCTCAATACTGATTACAAAATTTTTGCGAAACTCCTAGCAGACAGTTTAGCACAGGTGGTCCCCGATCTCGTGCATGCAGACCAAAACGGCTTTGTGCCATCCCGAAACACCTCACTTAATTTGCGTCGATTTTTTCGAGTCGCAACCTACTCCGTATGTGAATGGCCGAGAGCGGGCTGCCTTGTGCTCGATCTTGAGAAGGCATTCGATTCTCTTGAATGGGATTATATGTTTGCCACCCTCGAAAAATATAACCTAGGACCCGACTTTTTACAGCTAACCCGCCTCCTCTATACCAGCCCTGTGGTCAGAGTGAAGCTGGGGCCATACGTCTCGGCTGCCATTCCAGTGAGGCGAGGAACGAGACAAGGCTGCCCGCTGTCTCCTCTCCTCTTTGCGCTCGCCATGGAGCCACTGGCGGAATCGTTAAGGACGCAACTACACGATGGCATATTGCTGGGCAATGGCATACACGTGGTGTCACTATATGCCGACGATCTACTGATCTACCTAAGAGACATCACTCAGGTGCCAGGACGCCTAGCCCAAATCCTCCGTGAATTCGCTGCCGTGTCAGGGTTAAAAGTCAACGTCGCTAAATCTAAACTATATGCTTTCAAGGAGAACAGTTGCGACCCCGGTCTGCTCCTTAATGGCGTGAGAGTGCAATGGAGCGCCGACACGTTCCGATATTTGGGCATACGGGTGTATTGCAAACCACTTGATCTCTTTGACGGCAATCTAGGCAGGGCACTGACAGCTGTGAAATCCCAGATGCAATTTTGGAGCACACTCCCTCTCGCTGTTGTTGGTAGAGTGGCACTGCTCAAAATGGTGGCCTTACCGAGATTTCTGTACTACTTTGCCAATTTGCCCATCTATGTCCCCGCTTCCTTTTTTGCTGCACTGGAGAAGATAGCCAGAGATTTCATCTGGGGTCCCAATCGGCACAGGGTGGCGATCAGAAAGCTATACTAGCCCACCGATCAAGGGGGCCTGGCAGCGCCCTGCTTTGAACACTACTATCTGGCGGCCCAACTTCAATGGATCGCCAGATGGATGGCAGACCGTCAGCGTGACGACACAGCGACCACACGCCCACCCCACACGCTCTCTCAGCTCATTGCGCTATTTCACCCCGGCATGCGGGTGCGGCCCCCTGAACCCTGTTTTCTGAACGTAGCATACAGATGTTATCGCAGAAGCCTCTATTTAACCCGTGGTACAACGCCTTACGCTCCTGCGCTTCTTCTGGAAGGTGCCCCTGTAGGTCGCACGCCACTTACGACTGCTACTCTGCGGCACTGGCACGATGCAGGTGTATATACGTTGGGGGATCTCTATCGAGAAGGCTCGCTTATTCCCTACACGACATTAATATCTGATGAGGGGCTCCCGGCAGGGCAATTCCTCCTTCACCGGTCATTGATAACTACACTCTCAGTGAAATGGGGAGACCTTGCAGTAAAACCGCAAACACATCTCACGGTGCAATATTTGCACGTCATGGGACGGGGTCGACACCTGAGGCGGTGGTTCGCGGCCTAGTTGCGGCAACACGCAGCGGTAAACCTGCCCCTCTCCGTCACAAATGGGAGCGCGACCTGGGTCGACAATTCACAGATAAAGACTGGGAGCGGGCGCTGGCTAGCCCAGTACACATCCCTAGAAATGCCAGATTTAGGCAAATCCAATATTATATTACGCAAAGGGCGTACCTTACACCAGCCAACATCAACAGATACTTTCACCGCACCGACTCAGCATGTCCCAGATGCGCTACTGTGAATGCAGACTTGGTACACATGCTTTGGGGCTGCACCAGATTGTTAGCGAACTGGGAGGGGGTGGCGAGTGCGCTTCGTGCCTGTACTGAAAGAGAAATACCTTTCGACTGGCCAACCTATTTACTACATATATTCAGTAGAAGGCGCAGCACCAAAGTCACCTCCAGGTTCCTGGACCTGGGCATGGTAACGGCAAAGAGATTAATCACCAAACGTTGGAAAGCACCTGACCCCCCGCACACACAGGCATGGAGGCGATCCACTCTTGCATGGGCTAGGGCTGAAGGTATAGCGATTCGGCGCGAGGAAATCACGGGCCTCAGGAAAATACCTATATCCACCAGTTGGGAAGCGATTCTGGCCGCACTGCAACAAGAAACGGATCCGCCAGACCAGACCATGCATAGTCCCGCCCTGGTGGAGTAACACCGCACACACGTCCAACACCCTCACAACCAATCATAGACATTAGACTCGTTGACTTCCTACTGTGAATTGCTGCCCCGGGCGCACACGTTCTGGACACCGACCACCACGGCAATAAATGGGGGCACAATAAACGACATGCACGCGCACAGACTCTGGCAAATGCGGGATGCTACTCCAGCTCTTTCTCCAAGTTCTGTAACCCGTTTCCCCATGTGTTATTCCCCTCCTTTCCTTTATTGAATGAACAGCATGTCAGTTGTACCTAAGCTAAACAGGAATTTACGTAGTGCTTACTATGTAACACAGGTGTACAGTGAATCTTGTAAGATGATATATGTGATGTTGCCAGACAACTGCGACATGTACGAACTGACACGTCATCCTATCCACCACGGAAACATATGTATGGTACAAAATATACTTAAGAAACGACAAACACAGAGACAAAATCTGTTGCTACATGTTGTAGCAGTATGTTTTAATTGCTAAACATCCAATTGTAAAACCTGCAAATCAATAAAGATATTTAAAAAAAAAAAAAAGAAGGAAGGTTTAAGCCTGTCAAAAGGTTGATTTTGCCAGGTAAATATATAGTTTAAAAACTGCAGCGGCCAGCCTGAAGTCATGTTTTGCCTTTTCAATGTAGTGGTGGCTCAACAGGTGCTGCAATCCACTAGCGACATTTAACTTACAGGTCCTTGGCACATAGAGTACCATATACTAGGAACATATAGGTAAGTTAAATATGTAAATCAGGGATTAGCCAAATCTACATGTGTTTGGGGGTCAGAGTACCTACTTGGGGAGCTGGACAGAAGCGTCACAGCTTGCACAGTTCCTACACCAGCAATAAAATCTAGCAAAAATCGGGGTGGGTGACCATGCAAAAAGGCCATTTTCTTACAAATAGGATCTGGGTAGGATTCTGGGTCAATAGAATCTTGGAAAAGGAGAGTGCTGTATGAAAGAGTTGAATTATTGATGTCATCCTTACCCTTATGAGCCACTATACATTAGTGGATTTCCAATCCCTGCCTTTGATCCAGGAGACAGTCAAGACCTTGGCTAAAGTTAAATTATTTACCAGTGGACAAAGCACTCAATCCCGTGGACTTTACTTCTGAATAGGATCAGGACAAGTTGCAAACAAATCACTACACCTCACAGCATTGATAAGGTCAGAGGGGTTATGCCAATTCTGCCACAATGCTTTCAGTCCGAGCTCCAAGTCTGCAGCGAAGCATTTGTACAAAAGAATAGATAGTCTTGGTGTCCTTCAGGATGATCTGTACATTTTGCAGCCAGAATTAAAGAGGTGCTCATTTATTAGTACCTGGCTTTGGAAAAGACTGATAGTAGTGTGTTAACACTGAAAAAGGCATGTGTTAAATTAATTCCATTCCAAGTTGAGTATCTGGGTCATGTGATGAAATTAGGAGTTAACCCTCACCGCCACCCCAGAAGGGGGAATAACCATGTAGACCTGGAGCTACCATGGCCAGATTACTGCTCCAATTTACCCCCTGACATGAGCTGTCTGGCAGGCTTCGACCTAAAGAAGTGAAAACCAGAGCTTAAGCCTTCACAGTCTATACACAGAGGACACTGAATAACATTGCTTCGCATATGGACTCAAAGACCCACATCTTTCAAGAAGCCCTTAAATAACCATCAGTGAAGTCCCTTCAGACTCCACGGGCCACTGACACACCAACAGGATTTCCATATACCTCCAGGAATATTGTTAGCAGTCTCATAGTTCCTGTGTCACCATTCTGCTTCAAACAATGCTCTATTTCTCCCCAGCTAGCTTTGCATGAACCAACAACTAAAACATGCATGCAGTACATAAATTCTAAAACACAAAGGCCCTCATATTGGTGTACCCCCAAATAGTAAAACAGCAATATCAATGAAGCACAATATCGAGTACAGAATATCAAAATTAAAATATTGACAGGTAAATAAGTCTAGGTTACGTGTAACTTTTCATTGTGCACATTTCACCAAGTAGATGCTCAAAAAGAGGTAAAATATGCAGAAACTGTGTGATATCTGCTTCTTGTTTCACATTTAAGAGCAGAAAAATTCTGAATTGTGTGATTTCACCCCGGAGGAAAAATAACAGTAACAGATTTTCACTGGGACGAAAACACAAGGGACCAGATGTACAATCGTTTTTAGCGGTCGCAAATGGAGAATCGGGCTGTTTGCAACTGCTAAAATTGCTTGTGCAATGTACTAACCCTATTTTGGGAGTCGGTAACCCATTACTGACTTGCAAAATAGGGTTTGCGGGTCGCCAATGAAAGGGGCATGCCCAGTGCGATCCTTCCTAATAGTGAGTCGCAAGGGCATGTACGACTGTTTTGCAACCGGAATGAGGTTGCAAAACAATCGCAGTTTACCGCCTACGTCAAGTAGGCGGTAAGCCAGTCGCAAACGGGAAAGGGACCCCTTCCCCTTTTTGACTGGCAGCAAAAACGTTTTTTAAGAGCAGGCAGTGGTCCCACGGACCACTGCCTACTCTTAAAAAATGAAACAGAAACACTCCAGCTTTCTTTTTGAAACGCATCCTCTTTTCCCCTTAAGGAAAATGGGCTGCATTTTTTTTTAAAAAAGCTGCTTTGTTTTACAGCAAACACAGACATGGTGGTCTGCTGGCCCCAGCAGGCCACCATCTCTGTATTATTGCCCATTCCTAATGTTTCGCAAAGTGCGACCCACCGTATTAATATTGATGAGGTGGGTCATTTGTGACCCCATTGGGAATCGCTAAATGTGTCTGAGACATATTGGTACATTTCATTTTGCGAGTCTCTAAATGCAAGTTGCAAAAAATCGCAATTTGCGAC
This sequence comes from Calotriton arnoldi, assembly GCA_963921515.1. Lineage (NCBI taxonomy): Eukaryota > Metazoa > Chordata > Amphibia > Caudata > Salamandridae > Calotriton > Calotriton arnoldi. The sequence continues at coordinate 2,426,482 of CAWUFW010001074.1, forward strand.
CTGCAAAATTAAATAGTCTTACATCTGTCCCTATATGTTTGTCTTGACTTTCTCAATATGAGGGGTTGCACTACTGAAAATCGACACCAGCAATATTGTGGTACAAGAATATTGAGGGTACAGTATTGAGGGACAAAATATCGAAAGGTAAGTGCTTTTTGGGAGTATAGATTCACTATACCTACCTCCACATATATGTACCTACGCAGTACATGTATCTTCAAAGTACGTAGATATGGAGTTAGGAATAGTAACTCTATATAACACAACAACTATATCAGGAACTTGATTTTGAATTGTTTTCTTGCCCTAAGTGCGCTGGGTATGCCCAGACGTGGGTCCCGGGCTCACTGTGTCACTGGATTCAAGCTAGCCTGGCTGATGAGGGGTGATGCCCCGAAACCAGTCCCAGGATGCTTGTTTCCGGTCCAGGGAGGACCTGGCTTGGCAGTTCGGGCTGGATTGTTCCCATGAGGCACAGGGTCAAGACTGATTTGCATATGGCTGGATCTAAACTGGGGTGGCATGGTGAGCAAAAAACGATGGATTTAACCCAGATCCATTAGGGGAGAGGATGTAGCCTTACGGCTTGAGCGGTCAACCTCGAAGCTGGGGACCCGGGTTCGAGTCTCGGCAACGACGCTCAACATCCTGTGATTCTGGGCAAATCACTGAATCTCCCCGTGCCTAACAAAAAAGAATGTGCCCATCTGTAACAAAACTGGTGCTCATGTAAAGCGCTCTGATACCTGATATCTTCTGGTCTAGTTTGCACTATATAAAACTCAAAAAACATTTTTTTAAAACTGTATATTGATCGGGGTGAATGTTTGATTTGCTCTGCATTCCGTCCATCATCTCTGTGTCTTTTGTTTTCTCAAATATTGATGGCACAGGAGCACATTTGTCATCCATGAAATCACAGGGGTATGTTCTTTCAACTGCATGGGGGTAGGTTAATGCAAATGAGGCAACACATTTGCCTCTGCACCCGCCCTGTATTATCAATATGGCTGCAAAGGCAAAGAAGGTATTTGGAGGAGCACTGACTCTGTACTAAATAGGAAGTGGCACACAGTTGGCATGCCCTCTGATGGTGCCACTTGGGAGGAAACAAAAGACACACATGATAGACGGAATGCAGAGCAAATCAAACATTCACTCCCAGTCAATAGATCTGGGTTAAATCCATCGTTCTTTTGCTCACCATGCCACCCCAGTTCAGCCATATGCAAATCAGTCTTGTCCCTGTGCCTCATGGGAACAGTACAGCTCGAACTGCCAAGCCAGGTCCTCCCTGGACCCGAAACAAGCATCATGGGACCAGTTTCGGGTCATCACCCCCTCATCAGCCAGGCTAGCTTGAATCCAGTGACACAGTGAGCCCAGGACCCACGTCAGGGCATACCCGGCACACTTAGGACGAGAAAGCAAAAGACACACAGATGATGGACGGAATGCAGAGCTAATCAAACATTCACCCCCAGTCAAAAGATCTGGGTTAAATCCATGCATTCTGTCCATCAATTGTTCTTTTTGCATTTGTTACCCCGAGTGGACGGGTATGCCCAGACGTGGGTCCCGTGCTTTCCATGCCACTGGAGTCAAGCTAGCCTGGCTGAGGAGGGGTGAAACCCTGAAACTGGACCAAGGATGCTTGTTTCCAGTCCAGGGAGGACCTGGCCTGGCAGTTTGGGCTGGACTGTTCCCATAGGGACCAGGCTCAAGACTGATTTGCATATGGCTGGGTTCAAACTGGAATGGCATGGGGAGCAAAAAAACGATGGATTTAGGGCCAGATCTCTGTACTGGGGTGAATGTATGACATTGATCGGCATTCTGTCCATCAATTGTTCTTTTTGCATTTGCCACTTGGGAGTAGACATGGCAGACTCAACCATCTCCCCTCGGACAAGTGTTGAAATACACTGTACCCACCTATTGGGCAGCCCATGCCCACCCCTTACAATTACTACTAGTCCCTCTGCATTGAAAGACAAGACTCACCAGTGGTTCATCTTTCAATGCTACCATGACCCTAGTACAGAAGCAAGTTTACGTCTGCACTGGGAAAAATACAGGCCATATTCATGAGGCCAGTTGTGTCGCACTTGCACCACGCAATCTCAAACATTAGATTTATGAAGCCATGCAAGGCCTCTTTGCGTGTTCCTGAGTGGCTTTATAAATCTGGAGTAACGCAGCGCAAATTACTGCATTGCATTACTCTGCTCTGAGAAGGCACTCCATGGTCATTGCTTGGGTGTTACCACGCAACACCCATGGATTTTGACACATTACCAGATTTACTGGAACTGGTAAACCTGGAAATGGACCAATATTCTATGCCTTCCCATGAGAGGCGTGAAAAGGATTATTCCAATGCTCTATATCTGGGAGTGGGGGCAGCCCAGCTTTCCAAACTCCAATCATTACAAAACGCAGCCGTAAGAGTATTACTTAATCTTCCTAAGCACTACTCCACATCTGCCGGGGTAAAGCTACTACACTGGCTTCCAGTCAAACGACGGGTGGATTTTAAGGCTCTGTGTATAGTCCACAAAGCCTTTTACGGAGGAGGGGCGTCTGATCTACAAGCTCTCTTCCCTCGCTATAATCCATCGCGCCGTCTTAGATCCTCCAATGCGGGACTGGTGTCATGTCCTAAGATAAATAGAGTGAGGTGGGGGGGAAAGCGATTCTCATACTTAGCTGCAAAATTGTGGAACTCACTTCCGACACCACTCCGACTTCAACCAAGTAGAATACTTTTTAGGAAGCAAATTAAAACATGGCTTTACTCTCAATGCTAACCGATCTAGTCGCACTCGCAGGTACCTTATCTTAGCGCCAAGACGCCTCGGCATTAGTGCGCTTTATAAATGTTTAGTCAGTCAGTCAGTCAGGATAAATATCTTTATTTTTCCTTGTTACTTACTGCCTCTATGTGTGCTGCATTCTGCAACCCACTGTGATCCATGCTCACTTCTGGCACCTGCTCATAGCATGTGGCAAATATGAGCCTTTAGGTCCCTACCATCAGTAAAAACATGTAGCACTAATTACCGATAGTAAATTGGGGGAAAATCCTACCCCAAGAGCACATTAGGCAGCACACATAGAAAGGAATATGCCTTTATGCCTCTCAGGATTGTTTTTGTGCAGGAAGTTGCCCCACCGGCAAACAAAACTATCCTACATGCAACGTAGGCCTACTTTCCCCATGGTGCAAGGATGCCCACGTTGGCACTAGGCAGCCAAAAATGGCGCCAGCGCAGGGACAAAGGCAGGAATGCACCGTATTTCTTTCCTGCCCTTTCCCTGTCACACAACACAGCGCAGCAAGGTAACTTGCTGCACTGCGCTGCATGACTATACCATTAATATGCCCCTACATTTTTTGTCATACAGCGCAATATCCCAGTTTGCACCGGATGCGCACGCTAAGTAATATGATTCCAGGCAGCATGATAAAGTCAGTGAAAGATGTACACAACAGAGAAAGTTCCAGATTATGGTTCGTCATAAAGTACACAGCAACTTTTTCACCTTCATTACCAATGTGTACGTAGTCACGTACAGCCCTCACAAAATCAACAGTTCAGTTATAAAGACTGGCTACACCTTTCCTTCTGTGAGATGGCAGGAGGTAGAAACAGGAGCCCTATGCAAATCAGTACCAGCCCACAGTTAGGTTTAGTGTATGTTCAATTTTTGCACGGCAGAATGTGGAAACCACCGAAGTTCAACACATTGCACATTACAAAACCTATCCAGGGTTAGAACCCCGTCAAACTGTGCACACAAAGAGAAGCCTTAACTTGCATAGTTTGTGTACAAAGTGGAAGGGGGCATGGGTCATAGCACTATTAAAATGCACAAGGAGGTCGGGTGATATGTTAAAGGGCCACGCACAACACTGTCAGTCAAATAGAGTATACCGTCTCTCAAGACACAACTATTAACAGTAGCCTTGCGAATCTTATCACAAGACAAAAAATGGGAAAACTTTGAGGTCAGTACAACACTATGATAAATATTGGGAAGGTACACCTCACCCAAACCTACATGTAGCAGCATCATACCTAGGGCAAGCAAAGGTGGATGTTTCCTCTTAGTACCTCATTCTGAATTGGCGGGAGCAGTACTTCCATAGGAGTATTGCTCCAGTTGGTTCTGAATGGGATGGTGTTTCTGCACCCAAAAATACAGAGTGCAAAGACACTGGGTCTGATTTAACTGGGTGCAAATCTTCAAATTTCAAAACCACTGAGACTCCCAGGCAGGAAAAGAGCAGAGGTGAAGCCTGGGCCCCACACAACTATCTCTTTCAGTATGGAGGAGCATGCAACACTTCCCTCAGCTGCTCTTGAACTTTCCTTGCTCTGATAACTTTCCCAGCCCTTACTATCCCCACAATGCAACCCACTGTGACCCGTGCTCACATCTGGCCCCTATTCATAGCATGTGGCAAATGTGTAACTTTAAGTCCCTAACATCAATAAAAACCTGTAGCACTAATTGCAGATAGTAAGTTGGGGGAAAATCCTACGATCATGAGCAGCTTCTTGAGCTCGCTATTCATGTTCTGTTGCAATAGCGCTATTTCTTAGAGGGGGCATTTTTAGCGTAATGAAAATAGAAATAATTGCTGTTAGTAAGTTGGGGGGGGAATCCTTCCCCAAGAGCACATTTAGCAAGTGCGAGCAACTGCTTTTGCTTGATATTCATGTTCTGTTGCATTTAGCATTATTTCTTAGCACAAACTGTATCATCGCTTCAATTTTGGACATGAGGGGGTATTATTGTGCTAAGAAATGGCGCTAAATGGAGAATTACTCTTCTCGCGTAATTCAAGCATAATCTTGTGGCATTCTTAGGTCATTTCTCATGATTACAGTACATGGAATTACTCGAGTTTCTCCTACCCCTAATAATGATGCAGAGTGGCCGCCCTCCCCAGGCCATTTTCGGCCCCGGGGACCCCATTCCCCGGGCCAGGCCTTATCCTTTAAAAAAAAAAATGGGTAGGGGGGCCAATATTGCCCCAGGGACCCCATTCCCCCGGGGCATGGCCAGGTCGTTGGGGACCGCGATGGGAGCCTCAAAGCCCCCCCCGGACCCTGCCGGCTCCCCGCCTCCTGCGGGAGCCGGCATTACTTTTGGGCAGAGGGAGCTGCAAACATGCAGCTCCCTCTTCCCAAAAGCAATTCTGCTATGCTTCATGGAAGCGAGAGCATTTTTCCTGCTCTCGCTTCCATGAAGCGGACCAGGGTTTGCTATGGCTTGGCGGGAGCACTGCTTCCGCCAAGCCATAGCAAACTGCAATGTCCCGGGGTTGGGCACCCCGGGACATTGCTGGAGCCGGCCCTGGGGGGGTGGCGGTCCCCAGGGCCATGGAGGGATCCTGGAGGGGGGCCACGCGGCCCCTCTTCCATCTACATTGTAGCCCGGGGTAGGTGGTGGTCCCCGGGGGGCTGCAACGGACCCCTGCCTTTACTTAATATGTGCCCTGGGGAGGTGGTGGTCTCCGGGGCTGCGTGGGGGGGGGGGGTTAGAGCCCCCCACGCATTCTATTTTGTGATCTAGCAGAAAATTTCAAAGCACACTTTTTATCTTCATGATAATGAGTTCAATTGCCCTCCGATGGGCCTCACAGGTGAGTTTCACTCTCGATGCATGCTGGAATTCGAAGTGTCCTTTGAAACAATTCTTTCCCATCAGTGGGTTCTGCGTAGCTGCAGTCTTTTCTATTTCAATTGTAAGCCCTCCAGTGGGCCTCAAAAAGCAACTTGCTCAGTTTAAATTAATGTACTGTACATTCATATATGTATATATGTATGTATGTATATAAAAATATATATATACATATATATATATACTTAAAAATATAACAACAATAAATAATCAATGTTTTAAATGCATGTAGATTTAAATATTAACTGTAAAATAAAAAACAATTTAATAAACTTACAGAAGTAATATTAACAAAAAAGCTAATTAAAAATATGTATATGAACACATATTAATTAAAATAATATAATAAGAATATGATAAACATAAAAATATCTTAAACATATATGTTTCTAAAAATAATATCTACATTTAAAAAACTAAATATTAAAAATAAAATTAAACAACAATATTAAAAATAATATACATTTACTCTAGCCAACATTAGGAAAACTGTTGAAGTTAGGAGGTGTTTGATTTACTATCCCCACTTGGATTTATGCAACAGTAGAGAAGGCATTGGACTTTGGAGGGGTTAGATTTACTATTTCCACTCCAGTCTAAGCAACAGCAGTAAAACGCTTGCAGGGCCTGATTCAGAAAAGGCCTCACACTCTTGGCAGAGGCCCCACAGTCATGGGGAGTGTCCGCACTTGGGGTGGAATCTCTGCAATGAGAATTTTCATTGTGGGGATTCCGCCCGAGAGCAGAGACTCCCCCATGACTGAGGGGCCTCTGCCACGAGTGCGGAGGCCCTTTGTGAATTAGTCCTGCACTTCGGAGAGGTTAGATTTAGTATTCCCACTCCAATGTAAGCAACAGTGGGGAAAGTTTTGGACTTCAGTTAGGTTACATTTACTATTCCCACTCCAATATATGCAACAGTAGGGAAAGTGATGAACTTCATAAGGATTGCATATATGATTCCAACTCATGATCATTTTCAAGAATACACAGAAATTCCTAACAACAATAATTTTTAAATTAATATTTTTGAGAAAAAATGTATACAATATCAACTTTAAAATATAAAAAAATACAAAATAATTAAAAAAATTAATTAATTAAAATTTAAGTCACTTCCCTCCATAACACCCAAAAAATAAATAAGAAGATCTTTAAATGAAAGAATTACTTAAATTAGATAAATGAAATTGAAAACAATAAAAAAATATTTACAAATATTAATATTAAAGGCATGTAACAATAAATTATTAAATAATTTTTTTAAAAAACCATTTAAATAATACATAAGCAATTCAAATATACATTATTATCAATACAAACTAATTCAAATCAACAAATAATTTAAAACTTTATAATTTTAGTAACTTCCCACCCTTTTCTCCTACATATCCACCAACCTACTGATAAATATAAATTACTAACAAAAGTATAAAAATAAAATATAGATTACAGTAGAGATTAGAATTTACAAATTCTGCTTCAATAAATAAAGTAACAATTAAATAATTAAACAATTTAAAAAAATGAACCAATTCAATATTTATTTAACAATAAAAAGGAAATTAATTTTAATTTAATTAACTTCCCGCTCTGGTCCCCTACAAACCCACTGCTAAAATATAAATCTCTGACATATATTAAAAAATCAATTAAAATAAAAATGAACAAATTCATCTTAAACAAATTAAATAACAGTTACACTATTAAACAATGTACATAATTAATAATCAATTCAATATTTAATTAACAATAAAAACAATTAACGTTTAAATGTAATTAATTAACTTCCCATCCTATTCCCCTAAAAAAACAAAAAACAATTTAAATTACTATTTATATTTACAAAATCCACATTTACAATTACAAACTATATTTTACAAAATTAATAACAATTATTTTAGCAATCCTAGCAGTTAAAATTAATACACTAACCAATATAGACCTTAAATTAAGAGAAATATTATATTTATTACAGCTATATTAAAGTACATGGAATTAAATACAGCAATATCCGTAAAAACGATATTATATACTAAAAGCCTATAAGGAGCATGGCTAACTGCCGAAGATGGAGGACGAACTTCTTGAGTACTCCTGCGAAGTGCCCTTAAAACCTTAAGCATCCGTCACCATCCCTAGCCGGAGAGGGATAATGATGCCACCCTTTTAAAGAGTAACACTTCCTGCACCCTATGCTCGGTGGATGAGGCCAGATTGGGGAAGGTGCAAAATGAGAGAGGAGGCCTACCGGAACAGACCTGCAGGGACTCACCCCATTCAGAGTGCGGCCTGGGGCAGCAGGACCAGGTGCGCCGATGAGGCTGGGAATTCTGAGTTGTGCCAGCCGAGTGCCTCCCTCACCACTTGCACGGCTGTGTGGGCTGGACCACCTGCCGATGCTCCAGGCAGGAGGCCGTGGGCCCAAAACTGTAAGTGGCCTACAACTGCTGCCATGTTGCTGCTACACAGGGGGAGTTCCTCCCCATTGAGACTCTGTGGTCAATGTTCACGATTATCTTTTTTTTTGCCTCTGGGACCGGTAATGTACTGCTAGGGTCCCACTCGTCTGATCTTACCTATAACGCTGGGACTTGGGCCTATATCACTTGTTGTGAGACCACAACTAATACACTATTCTTGGATTATACCCTGTCAGCACCGTGTGAGACCTGGATAAAGGGACTCAGCTCTTTGCCGCAAGCAGTCCTTGGTGACATCTCCAGGCAATGCTGCTTACACATGTATGACACAAGGTGCCGCCTGGCCACATTGGTGATGGCATCAGTTTGATTGCAAGGACTTTGTGTGCTGCCCCCGGGTAGCTGCTTCATAGCATGGGCCACACTTACACTATCAAAACGATACCACCATAAGGCCCTAACGCATCCCAGCATATTCACTCTGATGGATCATCAACCCAGGCAGAGGAGGACTGTATCCTGCCCACTAAAACTGACCCCCCCTCGATAAACTTGATGTCATCTTGCAGGAAATATGCGATTCTAGGACGGCTATTGAGCACCAAATTGGCACTCTTGCTGCTGACTTGGGCTTGCTGAGAGACAATCAGCGCAGGCTATCAGATAGGGTCACAACTGCTGAAATGGCCATATCGTCGCTGACTCCCCAACAAGCGGATCACTCCGCCACTATTGATAGTCTCTGTAAGTAACTCACCATCTTACATAACAGGGCAGAGGATGCTGAAGGATGAACACACCGCAATAATGTGCACATTATTGGACTGCCTGAGAACCCGGAGGGATCTAACGCAATGTTGTTTGAGGAGAGCTGAAAACTAAATTGGTCCTCAAGGGACTGTCTGCACTGTTCACCATAGAATGTGCCCACTGAGTAACGACTTACAGTCCACCCCCTGGAGCACCATCGAGACCAATAGTAGCTTGACTCCTCAATTTCAGGGACCGTGATGTGGTGCTACAAAAAGACAGGGAAAAGGGACCTATAATTGTGGATAATACAACTGTGTTCCTCTTTCCTGACTACACGCTGGCGGTCCAGCGCCAGCACTCATCTTTCCAGGCTGACAAAAAACTGCTGCGTTCAGAAGGCCTCACCTATGCACTTATGTTTCCGCCCAGGTTGAAAGTTATCCATAATCAACACGTTCTCTTCTTTGACACTCTGGAAACTGTATGGGACCGGCTGCAGCAAAACTATCCACACTCTCGATGACCACCTCCATAAGGGCTGCCATCTCAGGGGACTCAGCGGCCTCCCCGACAGCGCCAGCAAGGGGTTGCTCACCCGGTGTCATCTGCAGCAATGCTGTTTCCGCAGCAAGCTCTTGAGGGTTGACAGGCCGGGATTGCAATGTTATCTTCCATCAGAACACAACCGCTGCTGCTGCACCCAAGCTCCTCAGTTGACAATTCCTCTGACTATGACTCTAACACCAGTGTGGCTCTGTTCCCCTCAGTGACACCACAAACAACGGATGACATTCTCTGAGGATAGAAATGTTCTAGTCCCAACATCGCTCTGTTAGAAGCACCTGATTGACACAGACTTGTGAGACCCCCTGGCCAACCTGATCTCACAAGAGATTCCTTCTTTGAGGTACCCAGGGTGGTTCATATGACCTACATTGTGATGGAGTGGGAGGATGGAAAGGGGGGTCTGAATAATCATCCATAATATCCCCATGTACCATGTTTTCATACTATGCCACTGGATGCACTGGACCCCCCTTATAGGGAGGGTAACTGCACTGGGGAAGATATTGCATTCTTCCTCTCTGTATTATGAAATCCTAATTCTTTGTATGCTTATTGATCCATAATATGTCTTACAGAATGTTTTTCTGGGGGACGTAAACGGGATGGTCCTTCACTGTTCATGGCATCCCCTGAATGAAGGGATGCATGAACACTCCTTTTACTCCCCCCATAAACTATATGCCAGATTAGACCGAATGCGGGATGGTCCTTCTCTGATGCATGGCGTCCCCTGAATGAAGGGATGCATGAATACTCCTTTTACTCCTCCTCCCATAAACTACATGCCCAATTAGACTGAATTATTTGCCATGTCTCACTACAATCAAGAATCACAAATGCAACTTACCTGGGACTTCTCTGGAACTGAACATGGCTTGGGGCTGAATCCCAACCCCTATACCAACATGGCGCTTACCGCTGCGCTTATTAGAGAACATTGTCTTTAAAGATACCTTGGCTAACACTATTGACACATATTTTGCAGAAAACGTCAATACCGATTTATCCCCATTGATAGAATGGAAAACCTTTAAGGTAGTGGTAAGGGGTGTGTCTATCATAACCATAGTAGGGACAGAGACTCAGGGTTACTTGAACAAGAGATGGTGCTGGACGATACCCATGTAGGCAGTTTGCAGGAAGTCAGAATTAAGGGGCTGATTAGGATGGTGGGCAGACTTATGGCTGCCTGCCACCCTATCGGGAATCGGGACCACCCGACAGGCTGTTGGCGGTCTCGACATAGGCATTACAATGCGACTGCCACTACGGCGGTTGCAATGCCTATACTTTGTATTGCGGCAGGTGCTGCTGGCTGCAGCACCCGCCGCAATGCAAAATAGGGACACTGCACATATCCCTGCACTACGTGGCAGGCACACTGCAGTGCCTGAGACATGGTGCAGGGACATGTAGGGGGCACCATAGGTGCCCCACAATGCCCACATCGAAGGGCCAGTGTGAAAGTGGGGCCCGCAAAGGGCCCCCAAAGTCCCTTCCCGCCAGCCATTTCAAGGCAGGGTAACCGCCATGAAAAGGCGGGCAGAAAGGGACATTGTAATCCCTACGGTGGTGCCTGGCAGGCGCCGCCACCATGGTAGGGACTACAACCCCCTCCGCCGTACCAGCGGGCTCAAGGAGCCCGTGAGATGCATGGCGGTCACCACCCATCCACCCTCCATTGTAATATGGCGGGTGGATTTCATGGGTCCGATGGCGGTGGGACCCTGGTATCATTGATTCCTTTCTTAACAATATACAACTGGCTCAGGAATCTGCTGTGGATAGGGAGGTACTAGGAGCTCCTCTGACACAAGGTGAACTTGGCCGTGCTATTAATGAGATTGCTTGTAACAAGATGCCCGGGATCGATGTGATACCTATTGAATTGTAGGCTACATTTGCTTTCTGGTTAATTCCACAATTGGAAATGCTCTATAACGCATCCTTAGAAGTGGGCTCACTGCCACCCACCACGTGGCAGGCCTTGGTTACATCTTTACTAAACCCAGGTCGCAACCCAGAAGACCTGTCATCTTACAGACCTCTATCCCTCCTAAACACGGAATACAAAATATTGAGTAAGGTATTGGAAAGACACTTGCTCCCCCAGCTGATTCATGCTGATCAATATGGAACGCCTCATTAAATATACAGGGCCTGATTCACAAAGGTTAACTTAGACCAAAAGTCTAAGTTTAGACCTGAAGTCTAAGTTTAGACCTAAGTTTAGTTTTGGTCTAAACTTAGACCAAAAGTCTAACTTTAGTAGTAGTAAAGTTAGACTTTTGGTCTAAGTTAGACTTCAGGTCTAAACTTAGACTAAAAGTCTAACTTTAGTAGTAGTAAAGTTAGACTTTAGGTCTAAACTTAGACTTCAGGTCTGAACTTAGACCAAAAGTCTAACTTTAGTAGTAGTAAAGTTAGACTTTAGGTCTAAACTTAGACTTCAGGTCTAAACTTAGACTTTTGGTCTAAGTTACCTTTGTGAATCAGGCCCACAGCGCCTGTATCAGGTCATGGATGTAGCACGAGAGCAACACCCAGCTGCAGGCTGCCTCTACTTAAACCTACAGCAGGCATTTGACATGTTGGGATGGGACTATATGTTCTCGGCTCTGGCAAAATTCTATATTCCTCCTAACTACATACGCTGGGTCAGGCTATTATACGCTAATCCCATGGCCAGACCAAAGACAGGGGCACATATATTAACACAGTATCCAGTGTTCTGTGGCACCAGACAGGGATGCCCGTTATCTCCCCTATTATTCGTTTTGGCTATGGAGCCCTTGGCACAACACCTCAGGCAGGCAGCCCTTGCCTGGGAGATCCCACAGATACCCACTGTCCATACCGTCTCCAAGTATGCAGATGATATGATTTTATATATCCGTGACCTCGAAAAAGATTTGACACCTATATCTGAACTTCTCCAATCGTTTGGTGACCTGCCCGGCCTTCAGGTAAACCATGGCAAATTCGATGTGTTCTCATTCCAGAATAGCACTGAGCATGACACGCTGCACTTTGGTACATATAACATACAAATGGCACACCACACATTTCGATATTTTGGCATTCAAATATATAGAAGCACTAAGGACTTATTAGACAGGAATCTTATGAGGACCATCACATCGCTGAAAACTCAAATTAAATTCTGGGTAACACTGCCTCTGTCAGTAGTGGGCCAGATAACACTGGCTAAGATGGTAATGCTGCCCTGCTTGTTGTATTTACCTGTCATTATCCCATGGCAATTTTCAAAACACTCAATTCCTTATCGATTGAGTTAATGTGGGGTACTGGATGTAGGGTTAGCCTACTCAAAATGCAAATAACACCAGAGGAAGGAGGGATAGGCGCCCCTGATTTTAAAGCTTATTATTTAGTGGGGCAGCTTCAGTGGCTGTCCTACTGGTTAGTGGGCTACCACATAGGCGAAATTGGTTACACACAACACATGCTTAAATTAGGCAAACTTCATAGATTACTCCTACTAGAAGCGACATGGCCCACTCTTCTACCTCTCCTGCTTTGTATTGCACTGACCTACTGGAAATGCACCCTCTGTTATGCTAATTTACTCCCTAATTATGGCCCTAATATACTTCTGAGGGTATTGCCTATATCTCTGGGCACACTCACGGCGACTAGACTATCACCCTGGGAGAGTGCAGGGATTACAACGGTGGGAGATCTGTTCACGGAGGTTGCACTAATGACACATCCAGAATTTACACAAATCCATGGTCTACAGTACTCCCTTCTCTTGACATACGCCAATATTTTTAGATATGTTCGCACAAACTGGGCACCATTGGGAACTGAGCCTCTTATACATACACTCATACTAACAGTCTATAGTAAGTCTCACGGCCAATACCTGGTTAAATGGATATATTGAGGGTTGCGTACCCATATAAATACATGATTGGCACCCCTGCTGATTAAATGGAAGGAGGTTCTAGCCTAAGCCCTGAATGATAAGGAATGGTAAAAAAGGGTCCAGAGCACCACCAATTATTAGTATAGGCGGTTGATCCGACAGGTCCAAAGTTGTAAGACACGATCCACAAAATATGAAGACGAAACATGGGATTGATAGTTCCAATTGCTTTATTCTTTTTCAGAATATTCAATCACTTGCACAATCTGAACTGGCAAACAGCCGACACGTGTTTCGTCATATTCGACGACTTTTTCAAGGCTGTGGATTTAAAACAGGCATCTTCTTAGGCTTACAGTTCATATGATAAGTGAAAAAATAGTTCATACAAAAAAGTGTATTATAAAATCAAAACAACTTTATGAGTTTTCAATTCGGAAATAATTCTAAGGGCAATTGGTCCAAAGAATATATTAGACGGAAAAAGGAACAAACAACATCCTCAAAAGTAATTGGGGTGAACCAAAAGTAGTGCAGCATATCCCGTAATTGAACAAAAGTATATATATGGAAAGAAAGGGGAAAAAAGGAGAAAAAAGGAAAAAAAGGAAAAAAGGAAAAAAAGTAAAAGTAAAAAAGTAAGTCTCACCACCTGTGACCACATTCACTAGGGAGAAAGTGAGTAAGGCCTCTAAAGAGGTACAGAGAAAAAACTCTACCTCAAAAAGTCTTTAGCGAATAGAAGTACAAGACTGCTCCGTCCAGTGTATATCAGCAAAAGGGATCTTAGTCCTCGGATCCCTGAGAATCAAAGCAATATAGTGAAGAGCCACTTCTTGTGCACGTTCCACAGAAATAGTTCAAAATTGTTCGATTAGGTATATATGTCACAGTGTGCTAAAAAGGGAAAAAGGAAAAAGGGAAGTCCACACAAACCGTAAAATTGCACTAGAGTAACATAAATGATTCGTCAATCGTACATAATAATACCAAATGTCTAGATACATACAACAATTTCAACGGGTAAAAAACCCCCATGAGAAAAACTACTATCGAATGGGCATTTGGTACATGCAAACCCAAGTGAATCGTATACATTTTTCTATACATTTTACTAACTAGTCATATATATTTTTCTAAAGCCCGTCATAAGTTTAAAGCATTTAGGCAGCCAAAGGAACCCCTTCTATTAGGAGAAATCCTCAATTCAAAAGTCAAGTAATCGATAACTAAAATTATATTTACCTAGGGCGAGCAATACAAAGTTAAAAAAGTGGGTATCCAAACCCAAACTGTAAAACACGCCTTTTGTAGTAAGAAATAGTGTAACAAGCATGTATCTTAACCATAGGTGTAGACCAACTCAAGCATTGCAGTAATCTACATCGTTAATGTTAAATAGATCCTGCCATAGAGAGGGGCAAGAAGATAACCATATATCGTCTCTGAGGGGTATAAAACCCCAAAAAAGCAGTAATCATACCTTGCAAAGCGAGCGATCCAAGTAATTGAAAAAAAACATGTCCTTTGACAAAAGCCTTGATTATCCAAAATATGTATCTCCCAAAGCTGTAAAGACGGTTCCATCACGAAGCATCAAACATATAAAAAGAAAAAAAGAAGAAGAAAAAGAAAGTATAATTAGTAACAGGTTCTAATAGTCGCAGTGAAGTGAGTGAGGGGCCTAATACAAGCTCTAACATTACAGGTAGTTCCCATCTGAATACCTCCTCAGCTTTTTTAAAAGAGGTAGAAAGATACCGCAAAGGGACGAAGGCCAATTTCAGCAAACGTACCAATACAACAAAAAAACAAGGAGAGGGAGGAACAGATCCACAGGGCGGAAGCAGATAAGGTTTTACCACCAGGTCGAACACCAGGGCACAAAGAAACTAGTAGCATCAGACAGTCAGATCAATGGACCTGATATTGTTGGTTGTGATTCTAATACTGTTGTCCAATCTGATACTATATCAATTGTGAACCTTTCAGTTATGAGCTTGACTCTGCAAAATTAAACCTTCTGTCAAAAGGATTGAGTTTCTGTCCTGCTTCTAGACCTGATTTTAATGAGATGCATGTTGACTTATTTAAATTTATACGCAAACTCAAATTAAAGAAAATTTTTGCGCTCAATCCCAAAAAACGGATTTGTCTGTGGACTTGACACACACACCATGTGATAAAACAATACGGGATATCCAAGACATACAATTACTATTATCTCTAGACAATGACCAATCTCAAACAATCCCCATTTCTGATATTCTTTTGAACTGGGTATTCCCACTGATCTGAGCATTGATAGTTTTTTACCCCTTGGAATTTTTGTATGTATCTAGACATTTGGTATTATTATGTACAATTGACGAGTCATTTATGTTACTCTGGCGCAATTTTACGGTTTGTGTGGACTTCCCTTTTTCCTTTTTAGCACACTGTGACATATATACCTACTCGAACAATTTTGAACTATTTCTGTGGAACGTGCACAAGAAGTGGCTCTTCACTATATTGCTTTGATTCTCGGGGATCCGAGGACTAAGATCCCTTTTGCTGATATACACTGGACGAAGCAGTCTTATTTGGAGGATCTTGTTTGTTCCTTTTTCTGTCTAATTCATTCTTTGGACTAATTGCCCTTAGAATTATTTCCGAATTGAAAACTCTTAGGGCCTGATTCACAGACGTCAAAAACGTAAAGTTAGTACTTTTTGGTATTCACAGAATACACTTACTCATTTGGTATTCACAGAATGCACTTACTCATTTTGGTATTCACAGAATGCACTTACTCATTTTGGTATTCACAGAATGCACTTACTCATACTAACTTTATGTCCGCACTCGGGCCGGAGATTCCGGCCCGTTGGTGGAGATTCCGGCCCGGAGGTGGAGATTCCGGCCCGGAGGTGGAGATTCCAGCCCGGAGGTGGAGATTCCGGCCCGATGGTGGAGGTTCCGGCCGGTTGTGGAGATTCCGGCCGGTTGTGGAGATTCCGGCCGGTGGTGGACATCCACCACCGGGCCGGAATCTCCGGCCCGAGTGCGGACATAAAGTTAGTATGAGTAAGTGCATTCTGTGAATACCAAAATGAGTAAGTGCATTCTGTGAATACCAAAATGAGTAAGTGCATTCTGTGAATACCAAAATGAGTAAGTGTATTCTGTGAATACCAAAAAGTACTAACTGTGAATCGGGCCCATAGAGTTGTTTTGATTTTATAATGCACTTTTTTGTATGAACTATTTTTTCTCTTATCACATGAACTGTAAGCCTAAGAAGATGCCTGTTTTAAATCCACAGCCTTGAGTCGTCGAATATGATGAAATGTCAGTTCAGATTATGCAAGAGATTGAATATTCTGAAAAAGAATAACGCAATTGGAACTATCAATCCCACGTTTCGTCTTCATATTTTGTGGATCGTGTCTTACAACTTTGGACCTGTCGGATCGACGGTCTATACTAAAAATTGGTGGTGCTCTGAACCTTTTTTTTTACAAATTTTGTATATTTGAGAGTTTCTTTCTTATATACTTAACGCTATTTGGTGACATAGGGGTCGATTCCGATCCCGGTCGGAGGCGCACCTAATACCATTCGGCCGGGAAAAAAGCCAGGCGAATGCCTGTTTCCCGACCGATTCGCACATACGTCCGAACGAGTAAGTACGATGCGCACAACTGCCCAAATCCCGACCCAGTCGTACTCACCCAAGACAGGTCCAGTTCTCCGACCGATGCGGATCCGGAAACGCAGAATCGAGTCGCACGGAAGCCAAAATGCATCCCCGTCCGGCCGGACAAGTACGATGCGCTTTCCGTACGCGCCGAACCCGTCGCTACGCACGGTACGTCAAAGCATCCGGGAGAGGCGCACATAAGCTCCGATTCGCGCCACAAGACGATCCACGGCTACGAGACGAACATGCCAGCGACGAGGACGAGGCGAAGCAAAGAGAAAGACGAACGAGACGAACCAACCATGAATCCCATCGTGCTGATCCTACCAATATTCTACATCTATTACCGGAACAGGCACGGACGCGTACGGCGCAGAAGGTAAGTCAGACACCAACCACAAAAACAAACTACACGTACCCGACATATCACACACACACAGAGGGATGCAGAAATTACTTACACCAGCAACAGCAGCACCATAGGGGCGGGATGGCCATCACCAATGCCACATATACACATAGGGGCCTGGATGCCAACAACTAACACCACCCCTACCCAGGGGGTGCTAGATGCCTGTCACTACTATCACCTCTACCCATGGGGGGCAGGATGCCTGTCACTACTACCACCTCTACCCATGGGGGGCTGGATGCCTGTCACTACTACCACCTCTACCCATGGGGGGCTGGATGCCTACCACTACTACCACCCCTACTCAGGGTGTGCCAGATGCCTACCACTACTACCACCTCTACCCATGGGGGGCTGGATGCCTACCACTACTACCACCTCTACCCATGGGGGCAGGATGCCTGTCACTACTACCACCTCTACCCATGGGGGGCTGGATGCCTACCACTACTACCACCTCTACCCATGGGGGGCTGGATGCCTACCACTACTACCACCTCTACCCATGGGGGCTGGATGCCTACCACTACTACCACCTCTACCCATGGGGGGCTGGATGCCTACCACCACTACCACCCCTACTCAGGGGTGCCAGATGCCTACCACTACTACCACCTCTACCCATGGGTGCCAGATGCCTACCACTACTACCACCTCTACCCATGGGGGCTGGATGCCTACCACTACTACCACCTCTACCCATGGGGGCTGGATGCCTACCACCACTACCACCCCTACTCAGGGGTGCCAGATACCTACCACTACTACCACCTCTACACATGGGGGCAGGATGCCTGTCACTACTACCACCTCTACCCATGGGGGCTGGATGCCTACCACCACTACCACCCCTACTCAGGGGTGCCAGATGCCCACCACCACTACCACCCCTACTCAGGGGTGCCAGATGCCTACCACTACTACCACCTCTACCCATGGGGGGCTGGATGCCTACCACTACTACCACCTCTACCCATGGGGGCTGGATGCCTGTCACTACTACCACCTCTACCCATGGGGGCTGGATGCCTACCACTACTACCACCTCTACCCATGGGGGCTGGATGCCTACCACTACTACCACCTCTACCCATGGGGGCTGGATGCCTACCACTACTACCACCTCTACCCATGGGGGGCTGGATGCCTACCACCACTACCACCCCTACTCAGGGGTGCCAGATGCCTACCACTACTACCACCTCTACCCATGGGTGCCAGATGCCTACCACTACTACCACCTCTACCCATGGGGGGCTGGATGCCTACCACTACTACCACCTCTACCCATGGGGGGCTGGATGCCTGTCACTACTACCACCTCTACCCATGGGGGGCTGGATGCCTGTCACTACTACCACCTCTACCCATGGGGGGCTGGATGCCCACCACCACTACCACCCCTACTCAGGGGGTGCCAGATGCCTACCACTACTACCACCTCTACCCATGGGGGGCAGGATGCCTGTCACTACTACCACCTCTACCCATGGGGGCTGGATGTCTGTCACTACTACCACCTCTACCCATGGGGGCTGGATGCCCACCACCACTACCACTCCTACTCAGGGGTGCCAGATGCCTACCACTACTACCACCTCTACCCATGGGGGCAGGATGCCTACCACTACTACCACCTCTACCCATGGGGGCTGGATGCCTACCACTACTACCACCTCTACCCATGGGGGGCTGGATGCCTACCACTACTATCACCTCTACCCATGGGGGGCTGGATGCCTACCACCACTACCACCCCTACTCAGGGGTGCCAGATGCCTACCACTACTACCACCTCTACCCATGGGTGCCAGATGCCTACCACTACTACCACCTCTACGCATGGGGGCTGGATGCCTACCACTACTACCACCTCTACCCATGGGGGGCTGGATGCCTACCACTACTACCAACTCTACCCATGGGGGCTGGATGCCTGTCACTACTACCACCTCTACCCATGGGGGCTGGATGCCTGTCACTACTACCACCTCTACCCATGGGGGCTGGATGCCCACCACCACTACCACCCCTACTCAGGGGGTGCCAGATGCCTACCACTACTACCACCTCTACCCATGGGGGGCAGGATGCCTGTCACTACTACCACCTCTACCCATGGGGGCTGGATGCCTGTCACTACTACCACCTCTACCCATGGGGGCTGGATGCCCACCACCACTACCACCCCTACTCAGGGGTGCCAGATACCTACCACTACTACCACCTCTACCCATGGGGGCAGGATGCCTACCACTACTACCACCTCTACCCATGAGGGGCTGGATGCCTACCACTACTACCACGTCTACCCATGGGGGCTGGATGCCTACCACTACTACCACCTCTACCCATGGGGGCAGGATGCCTACCACCAACAACACCCCCACTCACAGGATGGCTAATGCATGACACAACAAGCACACACCAACATAAGGAATGCAACAAAAAGACATCCCCCCAACACCATGACAAGCGTGTGTAGACTGTGTCAAATGCCTACAACACTGAACATGACTTTGAACATACAATGTGACCCCCTATCACGTGTCACACATAAATGTGTGTGGCCCCCACAATGCAAGCAGACCATGACCACTGTGGCAATGGGGTCCAACCCCCATCATCACAGTGACCAAAAGGTAAGTGTGGGGTCCATAGCTGAAGCACATTTTGAACATTGTGGCAATGGGGTCCAACCCCCATCATCACAGTGACCAAAAGGTAAGTGTTGGGTCCATAGCTGAAGCACATTTTGCACATTGTGGCAATGGGGTCTAAACCCCCATCATCACAGTGACCAAAAGGTAAGTGTGGGGTCCATAGCTGAAGCACATTTTGAACATTGTGGCAATGGGGTCTAAACCCCCATCATCACAGTGACCAAAAGGTAAGTGTGGGGTCCATAGCTGAAGCACATTTTGAACATTGTGGCAATGGGGTCTAAACCCCCATCATCACAGTGACCAAAAGGTAAGTGTGCGGTCCATAGCTGAAGCACATTTTGCACATTGTGGCAATGGGTCTAAACCCCCATCATCACAGTGACTAAAAGGTAAGTGTGGGGTCCATAGCTGAAGCACATTTTGAACATTGTGGCAATGGGGTCTAAACCCCCATCATCACAGTGACCAAAAGGTAAGTGTGGGGTCCATAGCTGAAGCACATTTTGAACATTGTGGCAATGGGGTCCAACCCCCATCAACACAGTGACCAAAATGTAAGTGTTGACATTGAAAAAGCTGCAACTTCCAAACTGCATGGATGATTCCTGGTCACAGAACAACAAACACATCAGTGGCAAAGTAGTGCTTGTGTCCCATAGCAACATAGATTGTGTGAGGCAAACAGTGCAGTGCAAATAAGACATACCTTTGGCCATGTGCAGACAAACATCACCCATGGGGGCTGACACTGTCAACATCCATCAATGACACAATGACAGAAGTGACCATCATAATGCAGACCCACATATTTGCACCAATGGGCACACAAATGTAGATACCCTGTGGAGACTGTAGATGTGAGGTGAACAAATAACATACCATGGCAGCAATGGGACACACAAACAATGATCATTGTGCTGACTGATGACCTAGGAGTCCCAGGGACAGCAGGTGAAACCCACCAAACAAAATACAGCCAATAGCACACTAAAGATATGCCAATGCAGTGGTGCAGATGCACAAACAGGCAGACCCACACTGCACATCAAACACAACAGGTGAGGGGGGTGCCAGTGTCCCCAGGCAACCACACAACACATGATGAGGCCTGAATACCAATTACACAGATGCACATACAGTGCCACACAAAAGTAACTCATGGATCCAAATCCCCTATGTGGGCAATCAGGCATTGTTAGATGAGAGGGAGCACAAATTACACATGTCACACAAGCTTGTAGGAACAGCAACTAACACAGCAAGAGACAGACCCACCACAGCACTACCCCCAGGGACCCCATATTGTGCTGACACTAGCCTGCATGATAATCCCACTGTGATGACAATGTTAGATGTCGTTCACACTGTGAACCCCAGCCATGTGTCCTGAGCAACTAACTACCATCACACCTACATAAGCTCCAATCAATCAGCACGGCCTGCCAGCCAAGGCCAATATGGAGGTAGGGGTCTGGCCGTGCAACAACTCACTTTTGCACACACTCAACACCACACACCCTGATCTCCACCAATGTGCAGCAGTGAAGCTCACATGGACTGGTGACATTGCACATGCACCCATGACAATACCAGGGGTGGTGGTGGGAACCAAGGTGCAGAAACCGATCACACATGGCCAGTCAACAAGACTTGTCAATGTCTGACACACAGCACAGTATGCTGTACATGGGCATGATGTGAAATCCACCACAATCAATGGGATCCTGGCCATAGTCACACACCAATGAAGAAGCCAAGGTGACACACGAAGAACACACGTACACAACTACCAACATTGCAGCTCTGACCCTGAGGAGTGGCAGCAGTCACACACACAACGTGTCACAATCACTGTAAGCTAACACAAACTGTAAATCACATTACTCGTGTAAACAACAAGTGCCAAGGGGAATCCTGAATGTGTCCCATCTGCGTTTGCCCACATCCCCAGCACTGACAACAAAGACAACCTGGGATGACAACCTCATGAACATTAGTTTGCCATTCACCCACATCACAGAGAAACCAGGTCCAAGATGCTGGATGAAAACAGAACAACTCAGCAAGCATCACAAACAGGAACATCCCTAGGGACACAGCCTGTGTAGGAAAAGGGAAGGGAACATGCACAGACATGCTTACACAACACAGGCCCACGCAATGTCACCAGATTACACACTGCCATGAGGGCACACCACTCCTGTGGAAGGTCCGCTGTTCCAAACCTTGTCTGTGCACGACCCAAACATGTCAGCAGAACACTCCGTCAGTGAGTCAACAACCACAACACACAGAAGGCTCTGCTCACATCAGCCTGGGTACGGGGGTGTCACGTCAGTCATCTGCACACACACCAAACACGTGTCAAGCAAGTTGCACTGTATACACAGATGAGTCCTTCGACACTGATGTGCAAAACTGCATGTCCAGTGGAGCTGGGCACACAGTCAGGGAAACCAGAACATTGAACAGTGGTAAGCCCACCAGATGTGCATCAGTGTAAGACAAAGATGTTCATTTACAAATGCAAAAAGGACATCCCTGTGTCAAATGCTGAACATTACACCCTCAGACTGTAGCAAAGGATGCTATGGATCCAGAATACAACAGGACACATATCCCATGGACCACATGGAGTCCATCACTGCAACACTTCATCGTCCTGATGTGAACACTATTACAACTGCAAATGCAGGATGCTACTCATCCACATCATGTACATCAAAAGAAAACCCAAAAGTAAACAAAAAGAGGCTTTATTCAGCAAATGTCAGGGTAAAAACGGAAGTCCAAAAGAAACTAAGGCCAATGGCCAGTCCAAAATCACAGTACCAACGGGGTGAGAAGTGACAACTGGTCACACATTGCTTGCCTGCACTGGTACGGTTGGGGGACATCACCCTTGGAGGGGCATACAAGAGGCAGGCCAGGCACCGCAGGGACAGGATCAGGGGATGGCAGAGTGAGGCAGTGAAGGGGTGGTGGGTGCAGGAGTGTCACCGGCAACTGCAGTGGAGGTGTCTGACTCAGGGGGCCGGCACCACCGTGGTACACAAGTCAGTTGGTGTGGGTGCCGCAACCACTGCAGTGGGCTGGACTGATGTAGTGGACTGGGTACCCACTGCAGTGCCCGAGTCAGACGTGGTGGTTGTGGACTCCACTGCAGTGCATGACTCCAAGGGAGTGGAAGGGTGGGCAGATGAGGTGGGCAGGACAGAGGGGGGACCCGGTCCCCACAACAGTGCCACTAACAGGCAGAGCATCTGGGTTGGGGGTGGAAGAGCAAGTGGCAGGGGGGGAGGGCCTAAGCAGTCTGGGGATGCTGTATCAGTGTGTGGGGGAACCTGGGGCAGGGTGTGGTGGGGGAACCTGTGCAGTGGTGGCCTGGGGGATGGAGGAGAGAGACTGGGCGCTGGAGCTGCGTGGTGGTGGTGGTGGGGTCTTGCTCTTCCTGCTCCGGGGGACTTCCGAATGGGCTCCTGTGTCTGCCTGCGCCTGGGGGAGGGTGTCCGGGGGCGAGGGCCACTCCTCTCTGTGTGGGTGGACTTCCTCTTCCCCTGGTGTGCTGGGTCAGCAGGAATGGTGGGGAAGAGGCCGAGGTCACACAGGAAGACCTGCTGTGTAGGTGGGGTAGCAGGCGAGGCAAGGGAAGGGGTCTTGGAGGGAGAGGATTTGGAGGACTGCGGAGTGAATGTGGATGCCTGTGTGTGTGTGTGTTCCCCATCCCCTGTGTCTGTGGTATCAGTCCCCTGAGGATGCTTGTGTGCACGTCTTGCCTTACTCTTGGGTGTGTCTGTGCTGCTCGTGTCTGTGTGTTTGGATGACTGTGCAGGTGTGCATGTGCTTTGGACAGGTAGGGGGCAGGAAGTGTGGATGGGGCAGAGGTGGGAGGGGTGAGGGACTGTTGGAGGAGGGACACTGCTGCCGTCAGGGAGGAGTCCATGGACCTATTGCTCCTCTGTAGGGCAGACATACCCGTCGAGATGCCCTCCATGAACGACACCAGCTGTGTCAACAGAGTGGTGTGTGCATGGAGGACACTCAGCATTGCTGTCTGCCCTACATGGAGCTGCCGAAGGAGGTACACAGACTCCTCACTCAGGGCAGCAGGGGACACAGGGGCAGGGGGTGCGGTGCCTGGCACGAAGGAGACACGCTCCCGAGCACGGGAGCCTCCACGGACCTCAGGAATGGGAGCCGATGGGAGGGCGGTGGTGGTGGTGGTGGTGGCGGGGCCAGACAGACTAGCTGGCCTTTGGTGGCTGCCGAGACCCGCCTCCACAAGGGAGTCATCCTCTGAGCTGCTGTGGTCCCCAGCTGAGGTGGATGGTGCTGAGGACTCCTCGGTGTGGCTCCACTCACCCTGCGTGCCACTGGGTCCCTCTGACCACTCGTCCGATGCTGACCCAGTCTGGCTCCGCTGCTCCTCCTGGTCCGTGGAGCTGTCCCCTCCTGTGGCCGTGGATGTATCTGCAAACAATTAGGGAAACAGACAAACATCAGTCACCTGCACTGACCGCACACACCACAGTAAGTACAGCACATTACAGAGCAAGCCCTGGCATCCTTAGTTGAACATTGCCTAAAGTCCTCACACAGATTCGGGGAAGCCAATTGTCAGTCTGATGGTCAACCATGGGACTCACACCCCTCCTGCCCTTTCACCCATCTGTCTGGTGCCTGTCTGATGGTAAGACCCCAGTGTGGACACATGCACCACCTACACAGTTGTTGGACATTGCAGGGAACACGGTGAAGCATGTGAACATGCACACATCACATCTATTGCCACTGAGTCAGTGCAGGTGTCCGGATAAAGGGATGGCCAGATTCTAATTAGAAATGCATGTGATGCATACCAGCACCAGTCACCATGATGCACCCATGTCCGGATAGTCAATGCCACAATGGGGTGCATGTTGCACATGTCACTCCCCTGCAGGATCAGTCCCAGGAAGTTGAATGCCATGATACAGGAATGCGTGCAAAGTCATACATTACTGTCTCAAGTCACATGGCCATGGCAGTCAGACAACAACAGTCTGCACTGTGTCACAATCCGAGGGCATGGGGAATGCAAGTTATGTGACTGACAAGTGCACATGTCCATCCCCCAAAAACCACATCATCTGTACTACTATTTGTCCACGTCATACCAACTGGACATATGGGGGACATGAAACACAACTCTCTGAACATGAGCACCTCACAGTGTGCTGTGAATGAAAATACAGCTGCCTGAAAGTCACAGTCGCAAACACCTGTGTGCACAGTCAAGTGATCAGACACCTATAAGTCTCAGAAGTATCGTCTATCATGGTCACATCTCAGATGGCATGCTGAGCCACAAACGATGAACATACCAGTAGTCCTGACAACGAAGACACAGCACAATGAGACAGAGGCAGACACCTGAGGGTACATTTCACTGATCACAACATGCCAGATGATACACGGGAGTGGGAGTACAGAGTGTATTGTATGCACTGGAGTAGGCATGACTGTCCAGGTCCAGCTCCACCTGTAAGAGGGATGAGTCCTGGACAGTAGGCAGGTGGCTAAGCATGTGTGACACACTGGATACACATACTCCTGAGGCCCAAATATTGTTCCCACCAGCAGCATGGGTGTGTGCCACATTCCCCAGGGACATGTGGTGAGTCAGAGCAGCAAGCGGACCACATATCAAAGTTACACGCAGATCACATGTCAGAACTTAGGCATTGTGTAAGCAATTGACCCACCCATGAATCGCACAACATAGTCACGGGAACAAATGCTGTCCCCCACCTTGAGCAAAGCAAAATGCAATGACACAGTCCCCAAATGATACAATTTCCTGACTATAAGGGCCACACATATGCGTATCAGAGGAGAAGTGGGCATGTAACAAATGAGGGACATGGGTCCTGGACCACATGACTGATGTACTGTGGAAGTTTAACCAGGCCAGAGGAGGGCACATAGCATGGCAGACAAAGTGCACAGTGCAGTCATGGACTCACCCCCTCCTTGCTGCTGTCTGTCCTTCAGCTGCCCATCCAGGTCAGGGAAGACCACCGCCAGGATCCAGAGCATGTGGGGGTCAGGGTCCGGTGTCCGCCCCTCCTGCGAGGAGGCGACAGCTTCAGCTGGACCCTTGCGATCCTCCGGGTCCAGCCACGAAGGTCCTGCCACCTCTTTTGGCAGTTGCGGATCCTGCGCCTGTAGACCCCCACGGATCTTACTTTCCAGGCGATGGTCAGCCAGATGTCCTGCTTCTGGTGGGCATCAACCTGTGAGGATGACAAAGTGAAAAGGCCATTACTACACATGCAACATATACGTGCATCACACAGTTGGATATACATGTCTCAATTACAGGGGCATATGATGTACACAGGCAGTGCAACAATGGCTATGAACAGTTTGCCAGCAGTCACTACATGGTATCATTGCATGGGAAGTAAACCTAGTTGGAATGCACTGTTACTGCACTGTACCAGTTCAGTGCATGTAACTACACACTTTGGGGTGTGACAACTACTCAGTGGGCATGCTAGCCAGTGGTGTGCACAGTGAAAGTCCTGCTAGTCAGACAACATGCACAATTAGTGATGCAGTGGACAGCACACTCACCTGCTCCCCTGGTTTCCCATACAGCTTGCTGTACTGTGGAAGGAGGCTGTCCAGCAGGGCCTGGTTCTCCTCAAGGCTGAAGGCTGGGGCTCTCTCCACAGTACGTGCCATTGCAGGAGCCAGAGGATGCATAAACAGCAGCAGTGTTGGTGGCAGATGTCGTCCTGGAGCATGTAGTGCAGGCAAGTGAGCTCTCAGGGGAACAGCCAGCATTATATGTGTGCTGCAGAGGCAGATACTGTCCCATGTGTCCAAAGTGATAGGTCCAAGTCGTTTGCATCTTCTAAATCTGACCAATCCATGGTATAGCAGCACTAATACACGCCCACAGCATCCTTCAAATCTTCAACTTCATGACACCCATGATTTTGCAACATTGTTGTGGCTGGCCAACTGAATTCACTGCATCAGACTCGTTGGAGCGTCGAAAACGCGTCTGTTGCCTTTCCAGGCCCCAGCCAATGTGTGCGCACCGATCGGTCCATTGCTGTACAACGCGTACCCGGGATACAACGCGTACCCGCTCACATTGAATGCAATGGGCCGGCCGGGCACACCGATCGGTCCATTGCAGTTCAACACGTACACGGGATACAACGCGTACACGCTCACATTGAATGCAATGGGCCGGCCGGGCACACCGATCGGTCCATTGCAGTTCAACGCGTACCCGGGATACAACGCGTACCCGCTCACATTGAATGCAATGGGCCGGCCGGGCACACCGATCGGTCCATTGCAGTTCAACGCGTACCCGGGATACAACGCGTACCCGCTCACATTGAATGCAATGGGCCGGCCGGGCACACCGATCGGTCCATTGCAGTCTACAACGCGTACCCGGGATACAACGCGTACCCGCTCACATTGAATGCAATGGGCCGGCCGGGCACACCGATCGGTCCATTGCTCTACAACGCGTACCCGCGATACAACGCGTACCCGCTCACATTGAATGCAATGGGCCGGCCGGGCACACCGATCGGTCCATTGCAGTTCAACGCGTACCCGGGATACAACGCGTACCCGCTCACATTGAATGCAATGGCCAATGTGTGTGCACCGATCGGTCCATTGCTGTACAACGCGTTCCCGCTCACATCGTATGCAATGGCCACTGTGTGCGCACCGATCGGTCTATTGCTGTGCAACGCGTCCCTGTACAAGTCACTGGCATATGTCACCATGCCTGTCACAGGTGAACATATGCCAGCCACATATACTTCCCAGGGAGTGAGGGGCACACCTACAACACCACAGCCTGTCCACACTGTATCCTAAGGCATGTAAGGCTGCATTACATGTTCCGTGTATGGGGGTCAACATGTTGTTTTTTGGGTGGCACTTGGGGGCAGCCACTCCCAGGCTGTGCACGTGTTCATGGGGACAGAATCCTTGGTGTGTTGTGCACATGAACACTGTGGTGTGCAACTGTTCATTTCAGGGCATGTGGCATGGTCACATTTCACGGTTGTGTATGTGTATGTCATGTCACATACCCCCTGAGTCCCATGTGGGATGGTATGTACGTCCCAGGGTGACCCATTGCCACAATTGTGATGGCCCTCCACAGTCTGTGTGCATGTCGTGTTTACAATGTCTCTGATTCCATGTGCACAATGGGAGACAGTCTCCACATCCACGTTGTTTGTGCATGGACTTTGATGTTGTGCGTGTGTGTGTCACAGACGTCCATGTCTGTCCTGCCGAGGCAACAGGGACCACTACCTGTGGGGGTCATGGTTGTTTAGCTGTGGTGTATTCATGATGCACCATGTCATGCCAGTGTCCATGTGTCAATACAGGGTCCCTGGGAATCTACCTGTCGATGAGCTGTGATGCCTGGGGCACATCTGTCCTCACATGTCACTGTGGTGTGTGTTTGGAACGTGACAGCAGTACATGGGTACTGTGACACAGCCTAATGATATCCCATAGCACAACCTGGGACTTGTTGAGGACACATGTTGAACTGTGATGTTAGATGTTAGCCATGTAGGTGCCATACATGTCCTTACGGAACGGCACACGCATCATGTACTTGTGTCTCGTAATGATGTATCATGTGATATTGAGTCTGGTCTATGCCACATATGTGGGGTGACTGACAATCTTTCTTTCTTCACCTATGCACTGCAGGGCACCAGCTGTCCATCGGCCATTCCCTGACCTTGCAATGGTGGTTGAACGGGACTGCATCCGACGGTACCGCTTCACCAGGCCACTGATTGAGGAATTGACGGTGCGGTTGGCCCCACATTTGCAACCTGGCCGGACATACCCTACAGCGCTGACCCCCAAGGTGAAGGTGATGGCAGCCCTACACTTCTTTGCCACCGGTACCTTTCAACACACTGTGGCGTCTGCTGGTGGGATGTCACAGACCATGTTCAGCCGTGTGCTCCGCGACGTTTTGGAGGCTATGTTGAGGTACCTGAACCAGTACATCTATTTCCCTAGACTTCAACAACTCACTGACGTGAAGAGTGACTTCTATGCCCTGGGGAGGATGCCGCATGTCATTGGCTCCATTGATGGGACACATGTGGCTTTGGTACCACCACAGGCCCAAGAGCAGGCATACAGGAACCGCAAACACTACCATTCGGTCAATGCACTGGTGGTATGTCTTGCAGATATGAGCATCACACACGTCTGTGCCCGTTTCCCCGGTTCTGCACACGATGCCTACGTGATGAGGAGTAGTCGCATCCCGAGGATGATGTCACAGATGCGGAACCAGCGTGCCTGGCTTGTTGGTGTGTACTGACTTTGTACCATCGTGTGTGTTCTGCAATGTAGTGTTCCACCCTCTTTTCCAACTCAGCTAATGTGCAATTGTCTGTATGTAGGTGACTCCGGATACCCCAACATGCCGTGGTTGCTGACGCCCCTCAGGAACCCTGTGACACCAGCCCAGATGCGCTACAATGAGGCACATGGTCGGACCAGGAGAGTGATTGAGCGGACATTTGGTCTCCTGAAGAGCCGCTTCCGCTGCCTAGATAAGACAGGAGGGGCCCTCCCATATGCCCCAGCAAAGGTGTGCAAGATTGTCATCGTCTGCTGCATGCTACACAACCTGGCAGTGCGGAAGGAGTTGCCTCTCATCCTGGATGACGATGACCAACATCCGCCACCTGTGGAGGATCCTGGGCTGGACCACGATGCCAGTGGTGATGATGATGATGAGGGTGATGTCCGCACACAGCTCATCACCAACTTCTTCAGCTGAATGTGAGTATCCAGGGATGTTATGTCAATGATGTGAGTTTGCATGATATGTGTTGGTGGTGCTCTGGTGCTGTTTGAGTGTGTCCATGTGCTACTTGACTGGATGCGTGCAGCAATGTGTCCTTACAGGTAGTCTGTACTCCACAACAGTGTTGACATGCTAACTTGGTCCTGGGTGGGTATCTTGTGACATGTATTGGGCATGAGTATTGCAGTTCTGTCCTGTTCTTCAGTGCTTTTGACTGTGTGTCATTTCTGTCCTTCACAGGGTACTTTCAGAGTTGTTTGGTCAACTGTGATCCCCCGACACCGTGAATCAACTTCCAGGGTGGTAGCTGTCGTTTCCCTACAGGTGATGTGCGCCACACCCATGGACTTCCTTTCTTCTACACTTGTTGACTGTGTGCCCACTGCCAGGTGGGATTACCTTGCATCTGTAGTGGTTACAACATGTTGCAAATGTGTAATAAACCTGTGCTTCACTTTGTGATGTGCGTTGTCTGTGGTCACACATCTGACTGACATTTGCTTCCTGCACCAGTGGGCTAGTTAACACAGACTGTGAATAGGTGTTGTGTCTGTGCATTGCACCGTATTTCCTGGCAACATCAGTGTAGGCGATGAGTCAGATGGCCCTGGTGTGTATGTGTTGTGTAGCCCTGGTGGTGTGTCTCCCTCATATGTGTCACGTCGCCATGACTCACATGCCGGTGTTGTACTTGCTGTAGCAGTTAGCATGCACAGTGTCATTTCACAGATCATCATCTCCACTTCAGAAACAACGTTGTAATCACAACAGAGGCAAGTATGGTGTATTAGTGAGTTTATTGACATACATGTGTGAGTATAGTGCACAGGATGGTGGGTGCTGTACATTGTGATTGTAATCCAAAGTTCCTAGATGATTTGGAAGTCCTGATAGCAGAAATGTCCTGAGTAAAGTCCACAGTCATCTGATACATTGGTCCAACTTGAGCTCCCCATGTCATGTGGGAGAGTTGTGTTGCATTCGACAGGGTGAAGAGTTTGCGCACAAAGGTGATTTTCCGGAACAGGTGTTGGCTTCCTGGGGGTTGTGCATGGCCATCAGCCTCTCAGTTGTCCTTCCTCGGACGACCCCTCTTCTTTGGGGGGGACCCTCAAGTGCAGGCTGCTGCGGTGCAGGGGACTCTCCGCCAGAGTCATCCTCCCTCCCTGTGGCAGTTGCAGTTGTTGCAGCACCAGATGTTGTGGGCACACAGGGAGGTGTTGACATGTTGGTGCACATCTGGCGGAGGCATTGTAATATGTCCCTATGCACCGCCGTCTGTTCTTGCAATGTGTCCCACTTGGACTCCATGCGGGACATGTGTAAGTCCAAGCGGGCATGATGGGCAGCCTGCTGCTGTTGAATGTCCCTGAGGATCCCCACTACCTGGCTGAACTCTCCGGTGCTAGTCTGGTACGCATCAGCTATGCGTACCAGTTGTGGGTCATCATGCAGTCCAGACCCCTCTGCAAGCAGCGACCTATGTCTACCACCCCTCCCACCACCCCTGGCGACACGTGAAGGACCTGCGTTGGCACGCACAGGTGACCCTGGGCCCCCTTGGGGGTTGTTGCTGGTGTTGGTGTCCGTAGCTCCACGTTGGGCCGGGGTCCGTGTGCTGTTGGTGGTGGTGGTCCTTGGTCTGTCCGTGTCGGCAGGGGTGGTCTGTGTGTTGGCAGTTGTTGGAGGGGTGGGTGCAGGGGTGCAGCTGGTGGTCCTGCTGGTGCTGCATGATGACTCACTGCGGAGGTGCCAGGTAGGTCTTCGTCATCCGAGGTGGGCAGAGGCTGTTCCACACCAGTGAGCTCAGTGTCCCCCGGAGCCTGGGACAGGGACTCCTCAGCGTCTGCTGCTGTGTCCCCATCATCACCTGTATTTGGAAGAGACACACAATGTATGTAATGTTTCTACAGGCATCAATGGTTCAAACACCTGACAGTTGTGACTGTACCTCTGGATGCGGGCCTGTACATTGCATTGTCCTAAGTTGTCACAGTCAGCTGTTGATATTGGTGTAGCGCATTGTCCTGACAACATGAAGCATTTCAATGTGAATGTTGAGGTGTGTGCATAGCCAGCATTGGTGGTATTTGGTTGACATCCGGACATCCTTCTCCCTCCAGCCCAGTTATCCCACCATGAAGCATGCCACCCTTGCAGTGGGTGCAGGTTGACTCTCAGGATGTCAGTCAGTGGTGTCCTGCTGTT
The DNA here is from genome assembly GCA_963921515.1 of Calotriton arnoldi. Classification (NCBI taxonomy): domain Eukaryota; kingdom Metazoa; phylum Chordata; class Amphibia; order Caudata; family Salamandridae; genus Calotriton; species Calotriton arnoldi. The sequence goes on from CAWUFW010001074.1 coordinate 2,458,665, forward strand.
GGTTGGTGGCCAGTTCCCATCAGGGCCTTGTGCTCCCCACAACAGAGCAGCAGTGTCAGACATCTTTGATGGGGCTTTCCACTCTCTGTGAGGTGTGCATGCTTCAGTGTGAGCTTGCTGGGCCATGTGGGGGGGATGTTGAGCTGTGACTACCACTCCCATCATGCTATTGCCTCCACCCCCTTCCCAGCATGCCCATACTTCCTTCCTTTTGAGTGTACTTCACTGTGTGTGGGTGTGACAGCAATGGCAAGATGGCTGACAGTGGTGTCCTGCTGTTGGTTGGTGGCCAGTTCCCAGCATGGCCTTGTGCTCCCCACAACAGAGCAGCAGTGTCAGACATCTTTGATGGGGCTTTCCACTCTCTGTGAGGTGTGCATGCTTCAGTGTGAGCTTGCTGGGCCATGTGGGGGGGGGATGTTGAGCTGTGACTACCACTCCCATCATGCTATTGCCTCCACCCCCCTTCCCAGCATGCCCATACTTCCTTCCTTTTGAGTGTACTTCACTGTGTGTGGGTGTGACAGCAATGGCAAGATGGCTGACAGTGGTGTCCTGCTGTTGGTTGGTGGCCAGTTCCCAGCATGGCCTTGTGCTCCCCACAACAGAGCAGCAGTGTCAGACATCTTTGATGGGGCTTTCCACTCTCTGTGAGGTGTGCATGCTTCAGTGTGAGCTTGCTGGGCCATGTGGGGGGGATGTTGAGCTGTGACTACCACTCCCATCATGCTATTGCCTCCACCCCCTTCCCAGCTTGCCCATACTTCCTTCCTTCTGACTCTGCTTTCCTGTGGGGTAGTGTGCCTGTGCTGAATGGATGGCTGACAGTGTTGTCCTGGCGTTTGTTTGGCTACAAGTCCCATGTGTGTCACTGTGCTTCCCACAGCATGACCCAGGGTGGTGGTTCTTTGTGGGATAAATATTTTTAGTGTGAGGCAATGCATTTTCCCAGGTGAGTTGTGTGTAGTTTGGGTTAGGGGTGTGTGTGGGAAGAGCTGCTGGTAACTATGGTCATAGCTGTCAGTCCTCCTTCCCACCCAGCCAGATATCCCACCACGGAACGTGCTTCCATTGCAGGGAGTGCAAGTTGTCTTTCAGGATGTCAGACAGTGGTGTCCTGCTGTTGGTTGGTGCACAGTTCCCAGCAGGGCCTTGTGCTCCCCACAGCAGTAGCCAGTGTCAGCCATCTTGTCAGTTGTTTTCCACTCCCTGTGATGTGAGCATGGTTCAGAGTGGTGTTGATGGGCGTATTGTGATGGTGGGCAATATCTGTGACTACGACTCCCATGATGCTATTGGCTACACTGACTTGACCAGCATACACAGAATTCCTTCCTTTCTGTGGGATTCCCTGTGTGGTGGTGTTGTAGTGGTGGCTACATATCTGACAGTGTTTGTTGGTTAGATTTGTGCCACTGCCTAGCTTTATTTGTTGTAGGGTTTGTACATGTCATGACACAGTTACATATCACTATGAGATGGCATGTATTGTGTTTATCTGACTGACATACACATCTTGGGATGATTCTGGTTTTGTTGCTGTGGATTTGCTAAGGGTGCATGGTTTGACTATCCTCTTGACAGTGATGTGTGTGTATTGTCACACGATATTGGGTATATTGGTTGTGTACTCACCAGGCTCTGGGATGTCTTCTAGTCCATAGACGCTCACTGGTGGTAGGATGGCCCGCACCTTCTCCTCCCAGGGCCTGAGGTATAGTGGTTTGGCAGGAGGGCCACTGCCGGTGTGTTGGCTCAAGATGTAATCCTTCTTCAGTAGATCCCTGACCCTCCTGCGCACATCATACCACCTGTTCTGGATGTCTTCCTTTGTGCGCAAACATGGTGATTGTGCGTTCACCCTGTCAACGATCCTCGCCCACATCTTGGTTTTCTGCGACATGGGGGTCTGTTGGACCAGTGTACCAAACAGCTGTGGCTCTACCCTGAGGATCTCATCTACCAGGACTTCCAATTCACTATCTAGGAACTTTGGATTCTTCTTGGGGGGCATGGTGATGGGTGGTGGTGGTGAGTGATGTGTGTGTTGGTGTGCAAGTGAGGGTGTGTGAGTGTGTGTTTTGCTGGGTGTATGTGAGGGTGCTATTTGTTGAGGTGCTGATGGTGTGTGGCTTGTGTGAAGGATGAGCTGTGAGTGTGTGTGTGGTTGCTGTCTGTTGGTGTTCTGTGCTGGCAGGTCATTTGAATTTGCAAAGGATCATGGTAGGGATTTGTGTCCTTTATATGGGTGGAGTTGTGGGTGTGTCTTTGTTCCCTGTTCCCCCCCCCCCCAGTAATTATTGGCTTTGTAATTGCTTGTTTGGCCTTTTTTTGTGTGTTTTTCCCTTTGTACTTTTTGTGCAGGTAGGAGACGTTCTTCTGACCGAGTCGGACCCTGCAGTTGTCTCGTGCGAGATTCTCCGAGTGGTTCACGCTGTGTTTGGGCTGATTCCTGTGCTGCGTACGCGTCGGTCGCGGTGTATTGGGTTGCTTCGGCTCGCTGTTTTGTATGCGTGTCGGTCGTACGGCTTGAGCTCCGTGCGACTCGGTCGTGTTTTCCACGCGTTGCATCGTACTTGGCGGGTCGGAGTTCGCGGGTACGTTTCGTTCGGGATTCTTCCTGGTGCGTGTCGGTCGGTTCGATTCGCGTGCTTTTCCGGCCGGATAGCTGTTTTCCGCGCGGTTCGGTCGTTCGGCTTGTGTTCCGTACGAGTCGGTCGGATTTTGCATGCTTTTCATCGTATTTTGCGGGTCGGGCTGCACCGGTACGTGTCGGTCAGAATTAATTCCGGCTCCGAGTCGGTCGGTACGTTTTCCGGCCCGAATCGGAATCGGCCCCATACTGTTACTTGATCTGTTGAGCACACGATAACTGACTGTACTTTTACTTACTTCCTGAATACTGTGATGTGCTAGCTCCTAGTATAGGCCACTGTCACCTTGTTGTTTCTTGATAAGAAATGGTGTTTTATCCTGGAATGCCCAAGCAGGATCTCTTGCAATTCACAATTTAAATTTATACAATTCTCAATTATACATTGAGCATATCTAACACAGTGGAAACTTCATGAAATCTTCCCTGCAGCCTCCATTAACTGCCCTAAATGTCATGCAGATGTTGCAGACTTGTTAAAGATGTTATGGGCTTGCCTATTATTAACTTCTTATTGAACAGATATATGTACCACACTTTCCACACTGACAGGCGATCCCCACTGGGATAGTGTCGAACACTGTCTATTGGGCCTTTATCCCAGACCCAAGAGTTTTAAAGTTATAGCAAGATTTGTGGATTTGGAGCTCCTCCTGGTGAAGTGGGAAATAACGGGATGCTGGAAGACCCCGAAGGCACCCCTGTGTCAAGCTGACGAGAGGAGGCAATATGCTGGGGCACGGCAGAGAGCTATGCTTTGCGCATAGAAGAATACAATGGTCTGAGTAAATGACCTATTGCCATGATCTGGGATGATTTACTGAAAACCTTTAAATCCCAAGAAGCAAATGAATTACCACCACCTCTTACTAGTTTCAATACATATCCTCTCTCCTTCTTGAGAAATGGCACTCCAGCTTTGCCATGATGCTGGGCTAGGGATACACTCGGGGATACTCGGACCCATGTCCCTCGGACGACAATGGTATTTAAACATTGTATACTCCCGACCTTCAAGGACATAGTTACACATTGAAGTATTGCTCTCCCTAAACATCCCTACACATGAGACCTTCCCACTTAGATATAACACAGTTCTTTGTGATGAAGATTAGCGATGACAGTTTGGGGTTATGTGTGGGGGGGTTGGGATTCCAAGAGAGTTCTTTGTTTCTTTTGATTGCTTCTACCAATCATTCGCCTAGGAATACTGTAATGCTTGTGATATGTTCTACATGCTACATGATACAGAAGAGAAACTACATAATGTACTGTATGCTCTAATCATACTGTATTACTATATTTGACATGTATGAGATTTAAAATACCTACTAAAACGCAATACATTATATATATATATATATATATATATATATATATATATATATATATATATATATATATATATTCTCCTTACTTCGCCAACATTCAGGATACTGGAAATAGACGAATGCAGACCCGGCATTAGGTGCAATTATTTTATTTTGAAAACGCCCTGCACCTCCGCCATTACGCGTTTCGGCCTACAGGAGACCTTGATCACATGTATATATATGTATATATATATACACATAAACACATAAAAAACGTATCCTTACCTTAGATATTCTGTTCCACAATATTTTGGTAGTCACAACAGGGCATATTAGCAAGACCCACGTTAAAATTATCGCCGTTTTAGCGGCAGGAACTGCCGCTAAAGCGGCGATAATGGGCTTGCTAATATGCGTTATGGAATTCAATAGAAGCCCAGGTTAGATGTGCAGGACATCTAACCTGGGCTTCTATTGGAATTCTATAACGCATATTAGCAAGCCCATTATCGGCGTTTTAGCGGCAGTTTCCTGCCGCTAAAACGGCGATAATTTTAACGTGGGTCTTGCTAATATGCCCCAACGTTTTAGACATGATATTCATGTCACACGATATTTTTAATCCACTATTTTGGTCATTCACCAATACATTACCAGAGAGAAACTAAACATACACTATTTGCGCCAATATAGCAGCTCTCATTCCGATGGAAAATATAAAATGTTGTTTTAATTCTGGTTGTCCTGTTTCTTCAGGAACAGGCAGGAATAATAGTTTTAGCAACTGGTTCTCAGCTGGGCCTTGTTACAAGAAAAATCCCATATTTTCTGTATTTGGAATCTCAACCTTCTTGCAGAACCCAAAAAAACATATAGATAGCAGCCATGCCAGGGGTGAAATGAATAATCTTACTCTACTCTCTGATAAGGTCTAATTACTCTGTTTGGTGCCCTGCACATTGTTTTGCAGTTTATTATATCATGAATGTAGGCGCAAGATGAAATAGCCAGCAAATGAACTGTTCACCTTTCCTACAGCTCTATCCGCTGTGGGATTCCAGTGCCGGGGGCTATATGTTTTGTAATAAAAAGATGAATCATACAAAGCTCTTCTCTGAGATGTGGAAACACTGCTGTTTATGAAATTCGACTTACAGGAGGCAAATGTACTTTTGTATCTTGCCACTGGGAGTTCTGTTGGAAATCAGCACTTGCCCAAGCCGTTTCTGAAAACTTCAATAGAGCAGAATTTTGATTGAATGTCGGAACTCATCGTTGACAAAAGAACACCTTTTTTGCTCAGTTGACAGCCAAAAGCAATTTTCTAGTTAGGGTTACCCTACTCGGAAGTACTGGTGGGAAAAGCTCAGAACGAAAATCATTCGGACATTAATGATTTTTGGAAGGGAAGCAAGCAAGAATTAAGAAATGATTTTAAATTAATATGAAATTATTGTTCACAAAAGTTCTAAATCTCAAATGCGAAGTAAAGTAAAGCTATAACATTGACTTTTGAATAGCGCATGGATACTCAGGCACACAACATATACGCGTATGTGGAGCATGCAGATGGAATGATAGATACATAGGCAGGGCCGGCTTTCGCACTGGTGGCGCCAGGGGCGACAATGTTTTTTGACGCCCCCCAATGACCACCTCCGCCACGGATTCCCTCCCTACCACCCTTTAACAGTCTCCATAACCACTCTCTCTCAGATGCATTTAATTAATTTATAGTGTCACTCATAAAAGTGAAGGGTGTCGGAGCACTTTACATAACACACACATTACACAGAGACAATCAATGATAGGTGTGTAAATCAGTGTATAGGAAATGTTACATAAGACAGAGGACAACAAGGGGTGGATTCACATGTCATCCATACAGGTTGGCTGTATAGTTGAAGAGTACTTGGTCTGGAGAAGCACAAACTCTGAATTTAAAATGTAACACAATGGATTGGGGCTCTCTTTAATAACAAGAACTGATTTGGACCCAAATGAACCCTTTTTGCAACATTCGAATAATGAAAGTCTGGGGAAAAAATCCATACGGTCTAATCTATACCTTGAAGTCTGCATGCAATTCTTTGATGACAGTTAATAGCTCACTGTAATCTGCAACTAACAAAAGGAAGTCTCCAACAAAAGCAGTAACCCACTGACCTGTTTACATTATATTCACTTTATTATCTGCATGGTACATGTTCTTTGCAGCAGGCATATTAACCCTCTGCGCTACCTTACTATGAATCAAAACTTCCACGAGTCAAAACGTCTACTACACAAACCTCCGATCTCGACAGGAAGAATATTAATCACCGGAGTTTTCTTGACATTTTAATTGTTGTTTGAAAATTGCTGGAGGCCAGGAACGTGGCAGCAGGTGCTTTTAAGCACAAAATAAACTATCGCCTCCATGCGAAGTCAGCACCGGTGCCCTTGGCAGGCACCTCAAGGTGCCTGCCACCGGGTGCAGGGATCAACAGGGGGGCACCATAGGTATCCCCTAGGATGAATTTCGGTGGCCTGGCACCCATAGGGGGCCCCCAAAGCTGTTTCCCAATGCCTTTTTGTGCCGGAAAGGCCGGCACAAAAAGGCAGTGGGAAACTGCCATCGAGGGTTCGAGCCAAACCTAACCGCATCGTAATCGGGCCCTATACTGGCAAAAGCAAAGCTAAAATTCCCAGAATGCAAAGTTCTGTTCGATTGAAGACAGAGGGAAATATTTACTAAGGTTTTCTGTCAGGGTTGTGTCATTTTTATGGCGCAGCCCCAATACAACATCATTTCTGGCATTTACTAAGCCACACAGACCCACTTTGGGTGGTTTAGTAAATACGGTGTGCAGACAGAATATCGAGTTGGAAATGTCAAACTACAGAAATATCGAGTCCTGAATATCGTGAGTCAGAAATATCGACAGCAAGAATATCGTGGTCAAGAATATCGATTTTAAGGTAAGAAATGTCATTTTAAAAAATATAGAAGTCAATAATATCGTTTGCAAAAATATAGTTGTTTAAAATATCGATTTTTTAATTAGTGTTATGTATTGTAGTATATATTTTAAATGTATGTGATGTATTTTTTTGTATAAGAATTGTTTATGTTTTTTAATATATGTGTTACATTTTTGGTAGTTATCAATTTTATTTTAATTAAATTTTGCGTTTTTTAGTATTGTAGCAGGATGTGCGTTTATAGGGGAATAGGGTGGGAAGTAATTTAATTATAATAAATTAATTATTATTTTGTATTTATTAATATTTATTTAATTGAGATTTTATAGTGTTAATTGTGGGAAGTAAGTTATTATTAATTAATTATTAATTGGATGTTAATTAATATTAATAAATTAATTGCTAATTAAATATGGTAATTGTGTAATTTCTTTAGGTGCGGGTTGTGGGGTTTATAGAAGTAAAGGGTGGGAAGTATTTTATTTTTAATTAATTAATAATAATTTGTTAATTAGTATTCATTAATTAATTGAAAATTAAATATGGAAATTGTGTAATTAATTTTAGGTGCGGGTTGTGGGGTTTATAGGGGTCAAGGGTGGGAAGTAATTTATATTTAATTAATTAATAATTAGTTGATCATTAATATTAATTAATTAATTGATATTTAATTAGGGTAATTGTTTCTTTTTTGTGTGTGAGTTTTAATTTTATAGAGGTAAAGGGTGGGGAGTACATTAATTTTACTTACTTTGTAATTAGTTGTTAAATACTATTAGTTTTTTAATTGAAAATAAGTTTTAATTGTGTCATGAATTTTTTTACAATTTAATTTTAGGTTTGGGTTGTGGGGATTATAGGGGTAAAGTGTGGGAAGTTAATTAATTTGTATGAGTTTTAATTTGTTTCTAATTAATAATATTCCTTTAATTGGTAATTATGGAAGTACATTTTTTTAAAATTTAGATGTGGGTTGTAAATTGTGTGGTGTTATTGGGTAGGAAATAAAAAGCTAAATTTATGTAATAATTAAGGTTTTTGTTTCTAAATATTTTCCAATTAAAAATATTTATTTGTTTGAAAAATATTTTTTATTTTATTTAATATAATATTTGTAGGTATTTGTCATATGTATTTAACATTATAATATGTTTTTATTTTTTTATTTTTTAATATTAAATATATTTCTATTTTAATTTTTAACAAATTTATATACTTTTTTATTTATTTTGTTTTTGAATTATTTTTTGTTGTCGTTAATATTTTGTTTGTTTTGAATTTTAAAGTGACTGGAGTGGGAATATTAATTGTTACCCCTCTGCAATGCAACACTTTCCCTACTGTTGCACTGATTGGAGTGGGAATAGTAAATTTTATCCCGCCACTATCCAACACTTTCCCTACTGTTCCACTCACTGGAGTGGGAATAGTAATTTTTACCCCTCTGCTATCCAACACTTTCCTTACAGTTAGACTTATTGGAGTGGGAATAGTAATTTTTACCCCTCCGCTATCCAACACTTTCCCTATTGTTGCACTCACTGGAGTGGGAATAGTAATTTTTACCCCTCCACTATCCAACACTTTCCCTACTGTTGCACTGACTGGAGTATGAATAGTAAATTTTAACCCTCCGCTGTCCAACACTTTCTCTACTGTTGCACTCACTGGAGTGGGAATAATAATTTTTCCCCCTCCGCTAGCCAACACTTTCCCTACTGTTGCACTGACTGAAGTGGGAATAGTACATTTTATCCCTCCGCTGTCCAACACCTTCCCTACTGTTGTACTCACTGGAGTGGGAATAGTAATTTTTACCCCTTTGCTATCCAACACTTTCCCTACTGTTGCACTGACTGGAGTATGAATAGTAAGCTTTAACCCTCCGCTATCCAACACTTTCCCTACTGTTGCACTCACTGGAGTGGGAAAATTAAGTTTAAAGATCTTTAAATAGTTTAATGTTTTAATTTATCATAGAATATTTTTTTAATTAGATTTTATGTTATTGGTATATGTATATATACAACAACAAATCAACGCAGTGGAATTATCTGACTTTGACACAGAATCACTCACGCTATCCAACACTTTCCCTACTGTTGCACTCACTGGAGTGGGAAAATTAAGTTTAAAGATCTTTAAATAGTTTAATGTTTTAATTTATCATAGAATATTTTTTAATTAGATTTTATGTTATTGGTATATATATATATACAACAACAAATCAACGCAGTGGAATTATCTGACTTTGACACAGAATCACTCACAAGCACATCAGGCTCTGAATGCAGCAGCATGGGAGGGCAAAGTGACAAAATTGTATTGAGCTTAGGTGAAGAGATCAATTTTTTAGCGGAGGACCGACGACAAACTCTTCATCCGAGGAATCGGAACAAACAAACAACAGAAAAAAGAGAAATGCAAGGAGAAGAGCAAGGCGCAAAAACAAAAATGTACAATCAAAGAAAAAGCAGCAACGGTACAAAAAGCAACTCTAAATTATCAAACTATCATCAATCTATCAGATATCACACTTTCCCAAGCAGAGAAACAGCTATTATCATTGGGGCTTAACTTCTGTCCTGAAAGTACGTTTAATTATGCTAGCACTAGAATCGATATATTTTGCTTCATTAGGAAACTAAAATTAAAGAAGTTTTTCACCATTAAAACAGGAATTGGCAGTTCCAAAACAACATTAGAAACCACCAACCAAGAATCACCATCACTTCAAGCATCAGATGTGTCAGCGTTATTGACTTTACATGAATTGAGCAATGCAACAAATGAAATGGAACAACTGAGAGAGACGACAGAGCTTAGTACTCAAACCAAGTTACAGAATATCAACATCATACAAAAAGGTGCGGGCGAAAGTCCATTCAAACCCAATAGCACCTTTATTCCAATGATGCCCAAGGATGCCATTGACATTTTTCATGAGCGTGTAATAGAGGCTCTCAAACAACTGTGTCACAAAACAAAGAGAAAAGAACACAAAAAACACTATAATGACATGCAATATGTGAAACTGATGAAAAAACTGGGAGATAACCAAGAAATAATTACCAATAAGTCAGACAAAGGAGGAAATATCGTGTTGTGGCCCAAAAGGACTACATAGCGGAAGCCATGAGACAATTAAATGATGAGAATTGTTACATGAGGTCTAGCATGAGGGAATTCAACAAAGCGAAAGAGGGCCTGAAAAACAGCTTCTCCAATATAAAAGAGAAGGATTGATTTCTTCTATTGAATTCAATTTTTACATGTTGAATGCCCAGTTATTCCCATCATGTATTTGATTCCAAAAGTGCACAAAAAGTCTCTCCAGTACCTGGTAGACCTATTATTTCAGCTATTAACAGTGTCAGTGATCACATTTCACAATACGTAGATTTATATCTACAAGTTTTTGTTAAAAAGTTACCTAGCTACGTTAAGGAGACGGGGGATTTTTAAACAAAATTAATGACACTGTGTGGGAAGAGGGTCTAATTTTAATCACATTAGACATTGAGTCGCTTTATACAAGCATAAATCATGAAACTGGACTCAATGCAGTTAAATATTTTCTGGATAGTAGACAATGTGAATATTATGGGCACAACAAAATGTTATTGGATTTGATCTCGTGGTGTTTAAACAATAATTTTTTCTTGTTTGGTAAGGAAACCCTGAAACAAATCAGAGGCGTGGCTATGGGATCCTGTTTCTCCCCCAGCTATACTTGCTTGCATGTTGGCTGGTGGGAGGAACAGGTCCTCAAAAAAATCGATAATGTGCATCACGTGCTACATTGGCTACGATATATAGATTATGTATTTATTATATGGAAGGGAGATGAGAGAGCGTTAAGAAGTTTATTATGACTTTAAATGACAATTCTAGCAACCTCAACTTTACCTCAAACATCAGTAGCACTCAGATAGATTTCTTAGATGTACAGGTTTCCGTGAATAACAACAAACTGGAAACAACTTTATTTAGAAAAGCCACAGCAGGAAACAGCACATTGCATGCCAGTAGTGGACATCCCAAACACCTCATAGAGAGTATACCCTATGGAGAGATACTCAGAATAAAACGCATCTGTAGTACACCACTAGAATTTGAAAGATGCATAAAAGACACGATGAGTAGGCTGAGATTGAGAGACTATAGTGACAAGGTGCTCACTAAGGCTTTAGCAAAGGCACAAGAAAGGCCAAGGGAGACTTTATTACTTTCTAAGGAGGCGGTGAGTGGTGAGACTAATGAGGAGGAACACCCCCGCCTCATCACCACATATAGCAAACAAGAAAGAAAAATTAAGGCTATTGTCAGAAAGAATTGGCCCATTGTGCTTACGGATGGAGTGTTGGGCACTAGACTCCCTGAGTTACCAACTATTACATATAGGAAACCAAAGTCCATGAGAAGCCAATTAGTCAAAATGAGCCCAGAATTGAGCACATCAGGCACTTGGCTTAAACCAAGGCAGGGTTTTTATAAATGTTCCTCTTGCCGTGCCTGCAAGTTTGGCATTAACACTACTCATTACACTGTTCCTTTTTCAGATGATAAAATGGTTATCAGGGGCAGCTATAGCTGCAGAACTGAATATGCTGTGTATGTCCTGACATGCACCTGCGGCTTGCGTTATGTTGGGAGTACTAAGTTACAGGTGCATGTCAGGATTCAGCAAAAACAACAGTTGATGGACAGAATGCAGAACAATGTCATACATTCACCCCAGTACAGAGATCTGGGCCTAAATCCATCGTTTTTTTGCTCACCATGCCATTCCAGTTTGAACCCAGCCATATGCAAATCAGTCTTGACCCTGTGCCTCATGGGAAAAGTCCAGCCCGAACTGCCAAACCAGGTCCTCCCTGGACTGGAAACAAGCATCCTAGGACCGGTTTCGGGTTTCACCCTCTTCAGCCAGGATAGCTTGATTCCAGTGGCATGGAGAGCACGGGACCCACGTCTGGGCATACCCGTCCCACTCGGGGTGACAAATGCAAAAACAACAGTTGATGGACAGAATGCAGAACAATGTCATACATTCACCCCAGTACAGAGATCTGGGCCTAAATCCATCGTTTTTTGCTCACCATGCCATTCCAGTTTGAACCCAGCCATATGCAAATCAGTCTTGACCCTGTGCCTCATGGGAACAGTCCAGCCCGAACTGCCAAGCCAGGTCCTCCCTGGACTGGAAACAAGCATCCTAGGACCGGTTTCGGGGTTTCACTCCTCTTCAGCCAGGATAGCTTGATTCCAGTGGCATGGAGAGCACGGGACCCATGTCTGGGCATACCCGTCCCACTCGGGGTGACAAATGCAAAAACAACAGTTGATGGACAGAATGCAGAACAATGTCATACATTCACCCCAGTACAGAGATCTGGGCCTAAATCCATCGTTTTTTGCTCACCATGCCATTCCAGTTTGAACCCAGCCATATGCAAATCAGTCTTGACCCTGTGCCTCATGGGAACAGTCCAGCTCGAACTGTCAAGCCAGGTCCTCCCTGGATTGGAAACAAGCATCCTAGGACCGGTTTCGGGGTTTCACCCCTCTTCAGCCAGGATAGCTTGATTCCAGTGGCATGGAGAGCACGGTACCCACGTCTGGGCATACCCGTCCCACTCGGGGTGACAAATGCAAAAACAACAGTTGATGGACAGAATGCAGAACAATGTCATACATTCACCCCAGTACAGAGATCTGGGCCTAAATCCATCTTTTTTGCTCACCATGCCATTCCAGTTTGAACCCAGCCATATGCAAATCAGTCTTGACCCTGTGCCTCATGGGAACAGTCCAGCCCGAACTGCCAAGCCAGGTCCTCCCTGGACTGGAAACAAGCATCCTAGGACCGGTTTCGGGGTTTCACCCCTCTTCAGCCAGGATAGCTTGATTCCAGTGGCATGGAGAGCACGGGACCCACGTCTGGGCATACCTGTCCCACTCGGGGTGACAAATGCAAAAACAACAGTTGATGGACAGAATGCAGAACAATGTCATACATTCACCCCAGTACAGAGATCTGGGCCTAAATCCATCGTTTTTTGCTCAACATGCCATTCCAGTTTGAACCCAGCCATATGCAAATCAGTCTTGACCCTGCCTCATGGGAACAGTCCAGCCCGAACTGCCAAGCCAGGTCCTCCCTGGACAGGAAACAAGCATCCTAGGACCGGTTTCGGGGTTTCACCCCTCTTCAGCCAGGATAGCTTGATTCCAGTGGCATGGAGAGCACGGGACCCACGTCTGGGCATACCCGTCCCACTCGGGGTGACAAATGCAAAAACAACAGTTGATGGACAGAATGCAGAACAGTGTCATACATTCACCCCAGTACAGAGATCTGGGCCTAAATCCATCGTTTTTTGCTCACCATGCCATTCCAGTTTGAACCCAGCCATATGCAAATCAGTCTTGACCCTGTGCCTCATGGGAACAGTCCAGCCCGAACTGCCAAGCCAGGTCCTCCCTGGACTGGAAACAAGCATCCTAGGACCGGTTTCGGGGTTTCACCCTCTTCAGCCAGGATAGCTTGATTCCAGTGGCATGGAGAGCACGGGACCCACGTCTGCGCATACCCGTCCCACTCGGGGTGACAAATGCAAAAACAACAGTTGATGGACAGAATGCAGAACAATGTCATACATTCACCCCAGTACAGAGATCTGGGCCTAAATCCATCGTTTTTTTGCTCACCATGCCATTCCAGTTTGAACCCAGCCATATGCAAATCAGTCTTGACCCTGTGCCTCATGGGAACATTCCAGCCCGAACTGCCAAGCCAGGTCCTCCCTGGACTGGAAACAAGCATCCTAGGACCGGTTTCGGGGTTTCACCCCTCTTCAGCCAGGATAGCTTGATTCCAGTGGCATGGAGAGCACGGGACCCACGTCTGGGCATACCCGTCCCACTCGGGGTGAAAATGCAAAAACAACAGTTGATGGACAGAATGCAGAACAATGTCATACATTCACCCCAGTACAGAGATCTGGGCCTAAATCCATCGTTTTTTTGCTCACCATGCCATTCCATTTTGAACCCAGCCATATGCAAATCAGTCTTGACTCTGTGCCTCATGGGAACAGTCCCGCCCGAACTGCCAAGCCAGGTCCTCCTGGACTGGAAACAAGCATCCTAGGACCGGTTTCGGGGTTTCACCCTCTTCAGCCAGGATAGCTTGATTCCAGTGGCATGGAGAGCACGGGACCCACGTCTGGGCATACCCGTCCCACTCGGGGTGACAAATGCAAAAACAACAGTTGATGGACAGAATGCAGAACAATGTCATACATTCACCCCAGTACAGAGATCTGGGCCTAAATCCATCGTTTTTGCTCACCATGCCATTCCAGTTTGAACCCAGCCATATGCAAATCAGTCTTGACCCTGTGCCTCATGGGAACAGTCCAGCCCGAACTGCCAAGCCAGGTCCTCCCTGGACTGGAAACAAGCATCCTAGGACCGGTTTCGGGGTTTCACCCCTCTTCAGCCAGGATAGCTTGATTCCAGTGGCATGGAGAGCACGGGACCCACGTCTGGGCATACCCGTCCCACTCGGGTGACAAATGCAAAAACAACAGTTGATGGACAGAATGCAGAACAATGTCATACATTCACCCCAGTACAGAGATCTGGGCCTAAATCCATCGTTTTTTTGCTCACCATGCCATTCCAGTTTGAACCCAGCCATATGCAAATCAGTCTTGACCCTGTGCCTCATGGGAACAGTCCAGCCCGAACTGCCAAGCCAGGTCCTCCCTGGACTGGAAACAAGCATCCTAGGACCGGTTTCGGGGTTTCACCCTCTTCAGCCAGGATAGCTTGATTCCAGTGGCATGGAGAGCACGGGACCCACGTCTGGGCATACCCGTCCCACTCGGGGTGACAAATGCAAAAACAACAGTTGATGGACAGAATGCAGAACAATGTCATACATTCACCCCAGTACAGAGATCTGGGCCTAAATCCATCGTTTTTTGCTCACCATGCCATTCCAGTTTGAACCCAGCCATATGCAAATCAGTCTTGACCCTGTGCCTCATGGGAACAGTCCAGCCCAAACTGCCAAGCCAGGTCCTCCCTGGACGGGAAACAAGCATCCTAGGACCGGTTTCGGGGTTTCACCCCTCTTCAGCAAGGATAGCTTGATTCCAGTGGCATGGAGAGCACGGGACCCACGTCTGGGCATACCCGTCCCACTCGGGTGACAAATGCAAAAACAACAGTTGATGGACAGAATGCAGAACAATGTCATACATTCACCCCAGTACAGAGATCTGGGCCTAAATCCATCTTTTTTTGCTCACCATGCCATTCCAGTTTGAACCCAGCCATATGCAAATCAGTCTTGACCCTGTGCCTCATGGGAACAGTCCAGCCCGAACTGCCAAGCCAGGTCCTCCCTGGACTGGAAACAAGCATCCTAGGACCGGTTTCGGGGTTTCACCCCTCTTCAGCCAGGATAGCTTGATTCCAGTGGCATGGAGAGCACGGGACCCACGTCTGGGCATAGCCGTCCCACTCGGGGTGACAAATGCAAAAACAACAGTTGATGGACAGAATGCAGAACAATGTCATACATTCACCCCAGTACAGAGATCTGGGCCTAAATCCATCGTTTTTTTGCTCACCATGCCATTCCAGTTTGAACCCAGCCATATGCAAATCAGTCTTGACCCTGTGCCTCATGGGAACAGTCCAGCCCGAACTGCCAAGCCAGGTCCTCCTGGACTGGAAACAAGCATCCTAGGACCGGTTTCGGGGTTTCACCCCTCTTCAGCCAGGATAGCTTGATTCCAGTGGCATGGAGAGCACGGGACCCACGTCTGGGCATACCCGTCCCACTCGGGGTGAAAATGCAAAAACAACAGTTGATGGACAGAATGCAGAACAATGTCATACATTCACCCCAGTACAGAGATCTGGGCCTAAATCCATCGTTTTTGCTCACCATGCCATTCCAGTTTGAACCCAGCCATATGCAAATCAGTCTTGACCCTGTGCCTCATGGGAACAGTCCAGCCCGAACTGCCAAGCCAGGTCCTCCCTGGACTGGAAACAAGCATCCTAGGACCGGTTTTGGGGTTTCACCCCTCTTCAGCCAGGATAGCTTTATTCCAGTGGCATGGAGAGCACGGGACCCACGTCTGGGCATACCCGTCCCACTCGGGGTGACAAATGCAAAAACAACAGTTGATGGACAGAATGCAGAACAATGTCATACATTCACCACCCCAGTACAGAGATCTGGGCCTAAATCCATCGTTTTTTTGCTCACCATGCCATTCCAGTTTGAACCCAGCCATATGCAAATCAGTCTTGACCCTGTGCCTCATGGGAACAGTCCAGCCCGAACTGCCAAGCGAGGTCCTCCCTGGAATGGAAACAAGCATCCTAGGACCGGGTTCGGGGTTTCACCCCTCTTCAGCCAGGATAGCTTGATTCCAGTGGTATGGAGAGCACGGGACCCACGTCTGGGCATACCCGTCCCACTCGGGGTGACAAATGCAAAAACAACAGTTGATGGACAGAATGCAGAACAATGTCATACATTCACCCCAGTACAGAGATCTGGGCCTAAATCCATCGTTTTTTTGCTCACCATGCCATTCCAGTTTGAACCCAGCCATATGCAAATCAGTCTTGACCCTGTGCCTCATGGGAACAGTCCAGCCCGAACTGCCAAGCCAGGTCCTCCCTGGACTGGAAACAAGCATCCTAGGACCGGTTTCGGGTTTCACCCCTCTTCAGCCAGGATAGCTTGATTCCAGTGGCATGGAGAGCACGGGACCCACGTCTGGGCATACCCGTCCCACTCGGGGTGACAAATGCAAAAACAACAGTTGATGGACAGAATGCAGAACAATGTCATACATTCACCCCAGTACAGAGATCTGGGCCTAAATCCATCGTTTTTTGCTCACCATGCCATTCCAGTTTGAACCCAGCCATATGCAAATCAGTCTTGACCCTGTGCCTCATGGGAACAGTCCAGCCCAAACTGCCAAGCCAGGTCCTCCCTGGACTGGAAACAAGCATCCTAGGACCGGTTTCGGGGTTTCACCCTCTTCAGCCAGGATAGCTTGATTCCAGTGGCATGGAGAGCACGGGACCCACGTCTGGGCATACCCGTCCCACTCGGGGTGACAAATGCAAAAACAACAGTTGATGGACAGAATGCAGAACAATGTCATACATTCACCCCAGTACAGAGATCTGGGCCTAAATCCATCGTTTTTTGCTCACCATGCCATTCCAGTTTGAACCCAGCCATATGCAAATCAGTCTTGACCCTGTGCCTCATGGGAACAGTCCAGCCCGAACTGCCAAGCCAGGTCCTCCCTGGACTGGAAACAAGCATCCTAGGACCGGTTTCGGGGTTTCACCCTCTTCAGCCAGGATAGCTTGATTCCAGTGGCATGGAGAGCACGGGACCCACGTCTGGGCATACCCGTCCCACTCGGGGTGAAAATGCAAAAACAACAGTTGATGGACAGAATGCAGAACAATGTCATACATTCACCCCAGTACAGAGATCTGGGCCTAAATCCATCGTTTTTTGCTCACCATGCCATTCCAGTTTGAACCCAGCCATATGCAAATCAGTCTTGACCCTGTGCCTCATGGGAACAGTCCAGCCCGAACTGCCAAGCCAGGTCCTCCCTGGACTGGAAACAAGCATCCTAGGACCGGTTTTGGGGTTTCACCCTCTTCAGCCAGGATAGCTTGATTCCAGTGGCATGGAGAGCACGGGACCCACGTCTGGGCATACCCGTCCCACTCGGGGTGACAAATGCAAAAACAACAGTTGATGGACAGAATGCAGAACAATGTCATACATTCACCCCAGTACAGAGATCTGGGCCTAAATCCATCGTTTTTTGCTCACCATGCCATTCCAGTTTGAACCCAGCCATATGCAAATCAGTCTTGACCCTGTGCCTCATGGGAACAGTCCAGCCCGAACTGCCAAGCCAGGTCCTCCCTGGAATGGAAACAAGCATCCTAGGACCGGGTTCGGGGTTTCACCCCTCTTCAGCCAGGATAGCTTGATTCCAGTGGTATGGAGAGCACGGGACCCACGTCTGGGCATACCCGTCCCACTCGGGGTGACAAATGCAAAAACAACAGTTGATGGACAGAATGCAGAACAATGTCATACATTCACCCCAGTACAGAGATCTGGACCTAAATCCATCGTTTTTTGCTCACCATGCCATTCCAGTTTGAACCCAGCCATATGCAAATCAGTCTTGACCCTGTGCCTCATGGGAACAGTCCAGCCCGAACTGCCAAGCCAGGTCCTCCCTGGACTGGAAACAAGCATCCTAGGACCGGTTTTGGGGTTTCACCCTCTTCAGCCAGGATAGCTTGATTCCAGTGGCATGGAGAGCACGGGACCCACGTCTGGGCATACCCGTCCCACTCGGGGTGACAAATCAAAAACAACAGTTGATGGACAGAATGCAGAACAATGTCATACATTCACCCCAGTACAGAGATCTGGGCCTAATCCATCGTTTTTGCTCACCATGCCATTCCAGTTTGAACCCAGCCATATGCAAATCAGTCTTGACCCTGTGCCTCATGGGAACAGTCCAGCCCGACATGCCAAGCCAGGTCCTCCCTGGACTGGAAAAAAGCATCCTAGGACCGGTTTCGGGGTTTCACCCCTCTTCAGCCAGGATAGCTTGATTCCAGTGGCATGGAGAGCACGGGACCCACGTCTGGGCATACCCGTCCCACTTGGGGTGACAAATGCAAAAATAACAGTTGATGGACAGAATGCAGAACAATGTCATACATTCACCCCAGTACAGAGATCTGGGCCTAAATCCATCGTTTTTTTGCTCACCATGCCATTCCAGTTTGACCCAGCCATATGCAAATCAGTCTTGACCCTGTGCCTCATGGGAACAGTCCAGCCCGAACTGCCAAGCCAGGTCCTCCCTGGACTGGAAACAAGCATCCTAGGACCGGTTTCGGGGTTTCACCCCTCTTCAGCCAGGATAGCTTGATTCCAGTGGCATGGAGAGCACGGGACCCACGTCTGGGCATACCCGTCCCACTCGGGGTGACAAATGCAAAAACAACAGTTGATGGACAGAATGCAGAACAATGTCATACATTCACCCCAGTACAGAGATCTGGGCCTAAATCCATCGTTTTTTTGCTCACCATGCCATTCCAGTTTGAACCCAGCCATATGCAAATCAGTCTTGACCCTGTGCCTCATGGGAACAGTCCAGCCCGAACTGCCAAGCCAGGTCCTCCCTGGACTGGAAACAAGCATCCTAGGACCGGTTTCGGGGTTTCACCCCTCTTCAGCCAGGATAGCTTGATTCCAGTGGCATGGAGAGCACGGGACCCACGTCTGGGCATACCCGTCCCACTCGGGTGACAAATGCAAAAACAACAGTTGAAGGACAGAATGCAGAACAATGTCATACATTCACCACAGTACAGAGATCTGGGCCTAAATCCATCGTTTTTTTGCTCACCATGCCATTCCAGTTTGAACCCAGCCATATGCAAATCAGTCTTGACCCTGTGCCTCATGGGAACATTCCAGCCCGAACTGCCAAGCCAGGTCCTCCCTGGACTGGAAACAAGCATCCTAGGACCGGTTTCGGGGTTTCACCCTCTTCAGCCAGGATAGCTCGATTCCAGTGGCATGGAGAGCACGGGACCCACGTCTGGGCATACCCGTCCCACCTGGGGTGACAAATGCAAAAACAACAGTTGATGGACAGAATGCAGAACAATGTCATACATTCACCCCAGTACAGAGATCTGGGCCTAAATCCATCGTTTTTTTGCTCACCATGCCATTCCAGTTTGAACCCAGCCATATGCAAATCAGTCTTGACCCTGTGCCTCATGGGAACAGTCCAGCCCGAACTGCCAAGCCAGGTCCTCCCTGGACTGGAAACAAGCATCCTAGGACCGGTTTCGGGGTTTCACCCCTCTTCAGCCAGGATAGCTTGATTCCAGTGGCATGGAGAGCACGGGACCCACGTCTGGGCATACCCGTCCCACTTGGGGTGACAAATGCAAAAACAACAGTTGATGGACAGAATGCAGAACAATGTCATACATTCACCCCAGTACAGAGATCTGGGCCTAAATCCATCGTTTTTGCTCACCATGCCATTCCAGTTTGAACCCAGCCATATGCAAATCAGTCTTGACCGTGTGCCTCATGGGAACAGTCCAGCCCGAACTGCCAAGCCAGGTCCTCCCTGGACTGGAAACAAGCATCCTAGGACCGGTTTCGGGGTTTCACCCTCTTCAGCCAGGATAGCTTGATTCCAGTGGCATGGAGAGCACGGGACCCACGTCTGGGCATACCCGTCCCACTCGGGGTGACAAATGCAAAAACAACAGTTGATGGACAGAATGCAGAACAATGTCATACATTCACCCCAGTACAGAGATCTGGGCCTAAATCCATCGTTTTTTGCTCACCATGCCATTCCAGTTTGAACCCAGCCATATGCAAATCAGTCTTGACCCTGTGCCTCATGGGAACAGTCCAGCCCGAACTGCCAAGCCAGGTCCTCCCTGGACTGGAAACAAGCATCCTAGGACCGGTTTCGGGGTTTCACCCTCTTCAGCCAGGATAGCTTGATTCCAGTGGCATGGAGAGCACGGGACCCACGTCTGGGCATACCCGTCCCACTCGGGGTGACAAATTAAAAAACAACATTTGATGGACAGAATGCAGAACAATGTCATACATTCACCCCAGTACAGAGATCTGGGCCTAAATCCATCGTTTTTTTGCTCACCATGCCATTCCAGTTTGAACCCAGCCATATGCAAATCAGTCTTGACCCTGTGCCTCATGGGAACAGTCCAGCCCGAACTGCCAAGCCAGGTCCTCCCTGGACTGGAAATGAGCATCCTAGGACCGGTTTCGGGGTTTCACCCCTCTTCAGCCAGGATAGCTTGATTCCAGTGGCATGGAGAGCACGGGACCGACGTCTGGGCATACCCGTCCCACTCGGGGTGACAAATGCAAAAACAACAGTTGATGGACAGAATGTAGAACAATGTCATACATTCACCCCAGTACAGAGATCTGGGCCTAAATCCATCGTTTTTTGCTCACCATGCCATTCCAGTTTGAACCCAGCCATATGCAAATCAGTCTTGACCCTGTGCCTCATGGGAACAGTCCAGCCCGAACTGCCAAGCCAGGTCCTCCCTGGACTAGAAACAAGCATCCTAGGACCGGTTTCGGGGTTTCACCCCTCTTCAGCCAGGATAGCTTGATTCCAGTGGCATGGAGAGCACGGGACCCACGTCTGGGCATACCCGTCCCACTCGGGGTGACAAATGCAAAAACAACAGTTGATGGACAGAATGCAGAACAATGTCATACATTCACCCCAGTACAGAGATCTGGGCCTAAATCCAGCGTTTTTGCTCACCATGCCATTCCAGTTTGAACCCAGCCATATGCAAATCAGTCTTGACCCTGTGCCTCATGGGAACAGTCCAGCCCGAACTGCCAAGCCAGGTCCTCCCTGGACTGGAAACAAGCATCCTAGGACCGGTTTCGGGTTTCACCCTCTTCAGCCAGGATAGCTTGATTCCAGTGGCATGGAGAGCACGGGACCCACGTCTGGGCATACCCGTCCCACTCGGGGTGACAAATGCAAAAACAACAGTTGATGGACAGAATGCAGAACAATGTCATACATTCACCCCAGTACAGAGATCAGGTCCTAAATCCATCGTTTTTGCTCACCATGCCATTCCAGTTTGAACCCAGCCATATGCAAATCCGTCTTGACCCTGTGCCTCATGGGAACAGTCCAGCCCGAACTGCCAAGCCAGGTCCTCCCTGGACTGGAAACAAGCATCCTAGGACCGGTTTCGGGTTTCACCCCTCTTCAGCCAGGATAGCTTGATTCTAGTGGCATGGAGAGCACGGGACCCACGTCTGGGCATACCCGTCCCACTCGGGGTGACAAATGCAAAAACAACAGTTGATGGACAGAATGCAGAACAATGTCATACATTCACCCCAGTACAGAGATCTGGGCCTAAATCCATCGTTTTTTGCTCACCATGCCATTCCAGTTTGAACCCAGCCATATGCAAATCAGTCTTGACCCTGTGCCTCATGGGAACATTCCAGCCCGAACTGCCAAGCCAGGTCCTCCCTGGACTGGAAACAAGCATCCTAGGACCGGTTTCGGGTTTCACCCCTCTTCAGCCAGGATAGCTTGATTCCAGTGGCATGGAGAGCACGGGACCCACGTCTGGGCATACCCGTCCCACTCGGGGTGAAAATGCAAAAACAACAGTTGATGGACAGAATGCAGAACAATGTCATACATTCACCCCAGTACAGAGATCTGGGCCTAAATCCATCGTTTTTTGCTCACCATGCCATTCCAGTTTGAACCCAGCCATATGCAAATCAGTCTTGACCCTGTGCCTCATGGGAACAGTCCAGCCCGAACTGCCAAGCCAGGTCCTCCCTGGACTGGAAACAAGCATCCTAGGACCGGTTTCGGGG
The DNA here is from genome assembly GCA_963921515.1 of Calotriton arnoldi. Taxonomy (NCBI): domain Eukaryota; kingdom Metazoa; phylum Chordata; class Amphibia; order Caudata; family Salamandridae; genus Calotriton; species Calotriton arnoldi. Next base: position 2,481,145 of record CAWUFW010001074.1, read on the forward strand.
TTTCACCCTCTTCAGCCAGGATAGCTTGATTCCAGTGGCATGGAGAGCACGGGACCCGCGTCTGGGCATACCCGTCCCACTCGGGGTGACAAATGCAAAAACAACAGTTGATGGACAGAATGCAGAACAATGTCATACATTCACCCCAGTACAGAGATCTGGGCCTAAATCCATCCTTTTTTTTGCTCACCATGCCATTCCAGTTTGAACCCAGCCATATGCAAATCAGTCTTGACCATGTGCCTCATGGGAACAGTCCAGCCCGAACTGCCAAGCCAGGTCCTCCCTGGACTGGAAACAAGCATCCTAGGACCGGTTTCGGGGTTTCACCCCTCTTCAGCCAGGATAGCTTGATTCCAGTGGCATGGAGAGCACGGGACCCACGTCTGGGCATACCCTTCCCACTCGGGGTGACAAATGCAAAAACAACAGTTGATGGACAGAATGCAGAACAATGTCATACATTCACCCCAGTACAGAGATCTGGGCCTAAATCCATCGTTTTTTTGCTCACCATGCCATTCCAGTTTGAACCCAGCCATATGCAAATCAGTCTTGACCCTGTGCCTCATGGGAACAGTCCAGCCCGAACTGCCAAGCCAGGTCCTCCCTGGACTGGCTGAAGAGGGGTGAAACCCCGAAACCGGTCCTAGGATGCTTGTTTCCGGTCCAGGGAGGACCTGGCTTGGCAGTTCGGGCTTGACTGTTCCCATGAGGCACAGGGTCAAGACTGACTTGCATATGGCCAGGTCTAAACTGGGGTGGCATGGTGAGCAAAAGAATGATGGATTTAACCCAGATCTCTTGACTGGGGTGAATGTTTTGATTTGTTCTGCATTCCGTCCATCAATTGTGTGTCTTTGCTTTCGCCCTAAGTGCGCCGGGTATGCCCAGACGTGGGTCCCGAGCTCACTGTGCCACTGGATTCAAGCTATCTTGGCTGAAGAGGGTGAAACCCCGAAACCGGTCCTAGGATGCTTGTTTCCGGTCCAGGGAGGACCTGGCTTGGCAGTTCGGGCTTGACTGTTCCCATGAGGCACAGGGTCAAGACTGATTTGCATATGGCCAGGTCTAAACTGGGGTGGCATGGTGAGCAAAAGAATGATGGATTTAACCCAGATCTCTTGACTGGGGTGAATGTTTTGATTTGTTCTGCATTCCGTCCATCAATTGTGTGTCTTTTGCTTTCTCGCCCTAAGTGCGCCGGGTATGCCCAGACGTGGGTCCCGGGCTCACTGTGCCACTGGATTCAAGCTATCCTGCCTGAAGAAGGGTGAAACCCCGAAACCGGTCCTAGGATGCTTGTTTCCGGTCCAGGGAGGACCTGGCTTGGCAGTTCGGGCTTGACTGTTCCTATGAGGCACAGGGTCAAGACTGATTTGCATATGGCCAGGTCTAAACTGGGGTGGCATGGTGAGCAAAAGAATGATGGATTTAACCCAGATCTCTTGAATGGGGGTGAATGTTTTGATTTGTTCTGCATTCCGTCCATCAATTGTGTGTCTTTTGCTTTCTCGCCCTAAGTGCGCCGGGTATGCCCAGACGTGGGTCCCGGGCTCACTGTGCCACTGGATTCAAGCTATCCTGGCTGAAGAGGGGTGAAACCCGAAACCGATCCTAGGATGCTTGTTTCCCGGTCCAGGGAGGACCTGGCTTGGCAGTTCGGGCTTGACTGTTCCCATGAGGCACAGGGTCAAGACTGATTTGCATATGGCCAGGTCTAAACTGGGGTGGCATGGTGAGCAAAAGAATGATGGATTTAACCCAGATCTCTTGACTGGGGGTGAATGTTTTGATTTGTTCTGCATTCCGTCCATCAATTGTGTGTCTTTGCTTTCTCGCCCTAAGTGCGCCGGGTATGCCCAGACGTGGGTCCCGGGCTCACTGTGCCACTGGATTCAAGCTATCCTGGCTGAAGAGGGTAAAACCCGAAACCGGTCCTAGGATGCTTGTTTCCGGTCCAGGGAGGACCTGGCTTGGCAGTTCGGGCTGACTGTTCCCATGAGGCACAGGGTCAAGACTGATTTGCATATGGCCAGGTCTAAACTGGGGTGGCATGGTGAGCAAAAGAATGATGGATTTAAACCAGATCTCTTGACTGGGGGTGAATGTTTTGATTTGTTCTGCATTCCGTCCATCAATTGTGTGTCTTTTGCTTTCTCGCCCTAAGTGCGCCGGGTATGCCCAGACGTGGGTCCCGGGCTCACTGTGCCACTGGATTCAAGCTATCCTGGCTGAAGAGGGGTGAAACCCCGAAACCGGTCCTAGGATGCTTGTTTCCGGTCCAGGGAGGACCTGGCTTGGCAGTTCGGGCTTGACTGTTCCCATGAGGCACAGGGTCAAGACTGGTTTGCATATGGCCAGGTCTAAACTGGGGTGGCATGGTGAGCAAAAGAATGATGGATTTAACCCAGATCTCTTGACTGGGGTGAATGTTTTGATTTGTTCTGCATTCCGTCCATCAATTGTGTGTCTTTGCTTTCTCGCCCTAAGTGCGCCGGGTATGCCCAGACGTGGGTCCCGGGCTCACTGTGCCACTGGATTCAAGCTATCCTGGCTGAAGAGGGTGAAACCTCGAAACCGGTCCTAGGATGCTTGTTTCCGGTCCAGGAGGACCTGGCTTGGCAGTTCGGGCTTGACTGTTCCCATGAGGCACAGGGTCAAGACTGATTTGCATATGGCCAGGTCTAAACTGGGGTGGCATGGTGAGCAAAAGAATGATGGATTTAACCCAGATCTCTTGACTGGGGGTGAATGTTTTGATTTGTTCTGCATTCCGTCCATCAATTGTGTGTCTTTGCTTTCTCGCCCTAAGTGCGCCGGGTATGCCCAGACGTGGGTCCCGGGCTCACTGTGCCACTGGATTCAAGCTATCCTGGCTGAAGAGGGGTGAAACCCCGAAACCGGTCCTAGGATGCTTGTTTCCGGTCCAGGGAGGACCTGGCTTGGCAGTTCGGGCTTGACTGTTCCCATGAGGCACAGGGTCAAGACTGATTTGCATATGGCCAGGTCTAAACTGGGGTGGCATGGTGAGCAAAAGAATGATGGATTTAACCCAGATCTCTTGACTGGGGGTGAATGTTTTGATTTGTTCTGCATTCCGTCCATCAATTGTGTGTCTTTGCTTTCTCGCCCTAAGTGCGCCGGGTATGCCCAGACGTGGGTCCCGGGCTCACTGTGCCACTGGATTCAAGCTATCCTGGCTGAAGAGGGGTGAAACCCCAAACCGGTCCTAGGATGCTTGTTTCCGGTCCAGGGAGGACCTGGCTTGGCAGTTCGGGCTTGACTGTTCCCATGAGGCACAGGGTCAAGACTGATTTGCATATGGCCAGGTCTAAACTGGGGTGGCATGGTGAGCAAAAGAATGATGGATTTAACCCAGATCTCTTGACTGGGGGTGAATGTTTTGATTTGTTCTGCATTCCGTCCATCAATTGTGTGTCTTTTGCTTTCTCGTCCTAAGTGCGCCGGGTATGCCCAGACGTGGTCCCGGGCTCACTGTGCCACTGGATTCAAGCTATCCTGGCTGAAGAGGGTGAAACCCCGAAACCGGTCCTAGGATGCTTGTTTCCGGTCCAGGAGGACCTGGCTTGGCAGTTCGGGCTTGACTGTTCCCATGAGGCACAGGGTCAAGACTGATTTGCATATGGCCAGGTCTAAACTGGGGTGGCATGGTGAGCAAAAGAATGATGGATTTAACCCAGATCTCTTGACTGGGGGTGAATGTTTTGATTTGTTCTGCATTCCGTCCATCAATTGTGTGTCTTTTGCTTTCTCGCCCTAAGTGCGCCGGGTATGCCCAGACGTGGGTCCCGGGCTCACTGTCAAGCTATCCTGGCTGAAGAGGGGTGAAACCCCGAAACCGGTCCTAGGATGCTTGTTTCCGGTCCAGGGAGGACCTGGCTTGACAGTTCGGGCTTGACTGTTCCCATGAGGCACAGGGTCAAGACTGATTTGCATATGGCCAGGTCTAAACTGGGGTGGCATGGTGAGCAAAAGAATGATGGATTTAACCCAGATCTCTTGACTGGGGGTGAATGTTTTGATTTGTTCTGCATTCCGTCCATCAATTGTGTGTCTTTTGCTGTCAGGATTCTGCAGCACCTGAGAGCAATTGTAAATAATGATAATTCATATCCTGTCGCCAGGCATTTTAAGGCTGTCCATGACAATGAGTTGAGTTGCCTTACATATTACGTGATCAATGCCATTGCACCAATTAGAAGGGGTGGCAATAGGGAAAACTATTACGTCAGCTAGAAACACGTACCATTTTAGATCTAGATAGTAAGGCACCTAATGGATTAAATACAACGGAGGATATGTACAATTTTTTGTAATGATTATCAATGAATATGAATTTTTCTGTAGCAACCACACAAGAAACATCCATCGTTGTTTATGTTGCCATTCAAATAAGTCATGCAGTATTTCTAACCTAAAGAGATAGTGTATATAGTGATGTTAGTTTTAGATAGATTTTTTGTCTTATAAGGTTTAGATATATTTTTTATGCACTGTAGTTTTAGTTTCTAATCATACTGCTTTTTAGTCGCCATCACTCTAGATAAGATGTGTCTTTAACTTTTATATTAGGGTTTTAAGTCCACGGGTTTTTATCACATGAACTAAGCACAATTTTTAAGATTTTTATGGAGCACTTAGCACTTTATATAACATCACATGTTTACATAAGATAATATGCTGCTAGACACGGAAGCACTTTAAATCTAATTTTAGGAACCAGTTGCATTATAATGAACAATGACTGCAGAAGATGCTATATTTATTAACTTAAACTCAGGATTATAACATTATGGCAATTTTTGGGTTTCATGCATTTATGCAGAAAGTATTTTTCAAGAATGGCTATGTTAAACGCAGACTGATGCATTAATGATAACATCATGCGGAATATACAACGTTTTTACATAATCAATTTTATGTCGACGTTTATGTTTTTTAGTCAATGCATAAAGGGTTTTTAACAAATAATTTTTAAATCCAAAAATTATGTGTTGTACTTATGCTAATATGTCAATAATTGCTCATTTGCACACACCGCGATTTTTTGCACAGATGGCGTTACTACATACAATAGCCGTCCAGCCAGAGCTAAAAGTCATATTTTTGTATTGTAATTTGAAATTTTCGAATACAATTATGTAGCACTATATCATGTTGATTTGTTTAGACAGAGTATTTTCCAACAATCATTTCTCCAATGTGGGATCATTTTGGTAGGAAGACATATGCATGCTTGTTCAAATAGTATTACTTCCATGTCTATTACCATGTGACACAGGGGGGTGGACACCTAGCATATAAAATTGTAATGGCCGACGTTTGTTTCCATGTGTGAACAAGGGCACAAGGTGCTCGAAATGCGTCACAGAGGGAGTCAATAAAAGATCTTACCTGCCATATGTATCTGGGTCCGTCTCTCTCTGTTCGCCAGCAAGGAGCGTGGAGGTTCAGAGAGTGTGCTTGGATGATATATATATATATATATATATATATATATATATATATATATATATTTATATATATACATACAAAAAGACGCAAGAGAATTAATCAATCCTAAGGAAGCCTCGCACTCCACAGTGTGGTTACAATGAAGAAAATGTATTCAGCGGCAATGCGTTTCACCCGATCCCGGGCTTCTTCACGGCCTTTTATTGGCCGCGAAGAAGCCCGGGATCGGGTGAAACGCGTTGCAGCTGAATACATTTTCTTCATTGTAACTACACTGTGGAGTGCAAGGCTTCCTTGTGATTGATTGATTCCCTTTTGTCTTTTCGTATTGATATCGGGTCCTGCACCCGTTTTCTCGCACCAGCCACTTCAAGGGTGGATGTGGCCGGCGAATCTGCAGGACAGCGTTCTTTGATATATATATATCAAAATTGAACGCATCAATAATGAACTTGACAAAATGGATCAAAAGTATCTGATAACCAAAGGGTGTGATGATATTACCATAAGACTTAAGAAACATGAAGAGACAATCAAGACGCGTAAAGCTTTCAAATTCGCCCACGACAAGGTGGATTATGAATCAGGTCAGATATTCACCTTCGCTAGCAGGTATGACTCGGTAAAGAAACAGAGAATCAACAAACCTATGTTGACCGTGGCACCCAGGTAAGGAGCAGACTCGGCTTCGATCTCTGACCTCAGCTCACCTCAGCTCAGCACTTGAAAGTGGTACCGACTCAGAGGATGGCAGTAGAGGGAGTGGACGTGTTGACACAACAGCATGTAATTTCAGTCTCACCGAGGAATTGGATTTTTTAAGACTAGACCTGTGCCAAACCCTGCGTCCTCGACTACCCAAGAAACAAACCACTGGTGTAATCGCAGGAGACGCAAAAGAAGGAAATGTATCAAATCCAAGAACAAACAACAACAAAAAAGCAATTGGAGACGCAAATGAACACCGACTCCAAAACTATAATCAATCTCACTGACTTAAATCTCACCAAAGCTGAGAACCAACTCCTCTCTCTGGGTTTGAACTTTTGCCCGGAAAGCAGCTTTAACGATAGTAGTACACAAATTGATATTTTCAAGTTCATCAGGAAATTGAAACTGATTAAATTCTTTAAGCTTAAGCACACGAGCACTGTCATCCCAGCACCCTCTCCTTTTACGACACCATCAGGGAGCAATCTTCAGGTATCTGACATTTCTACCATCTGCACTCTTTATGAGCTAGAATCTACATCGAAGCCCGCTTCCACACAGCAGATCCTACTGTGGGCATCTCTTGCACCAAAGCCATCTCCAGTCCATTCAAACCCCAGTCCACATTTACTCCCATGATGCCGAGAGATGTCATTGATACCTTCAATGATGTCATTGTTGAGGAATTAAAGTCACTACACCAAAGAAACACACGGAAACGCCTCAGCCATCACTATAGCAACAAACAATATGCGGACTTAATAAACAAACTACAGAAGAACAATGAGGTGATAATCAATAAATCGGATAAAGGTGGCAATATCGTATTTTGGCCTAGAGCTCTGTACCTCGAAGAAGCTAACAAACATCTCCGTGATAACACCTGTTACAAGTTATCAAGCAACAAGGTAGTAGCCTCCAAAAGCAAGGAACTCAAAAAGAAACTGAACTCGTTTAGATCAGAGGGCATCCTCACTAAAGATGAATTTCTATTCCTCTGTAATGACTCCCCAGTACTCCCGGTGCTATACTTCCTTCCAAAGGTACACAAAGGCATCTCACCTGTTCCAGGACGCCCAATCATCTCAGCCCGCAAAAGCCTATGTTAGAATATGTCTAAATACGTAGACTTTTTTCTTCAGGATTTTGTCACCCAACTACCCTCATATCTTAGAGACACCAGTGATTTCTTGCTAAAGATATCCCATGGTCTGATGACTACATCCTCCTGTCTATGGATATTACCTTGTACACGAGTATCCGTCATAGTGATGGTCTTTTTGCTTGTCATCAATTTCTCAAAAAGCGACCTATCCAGTACTATAGACACAATGACTTGATCCAATTCATGGTAGAGTGGTGTCTGAACAATAACTTCTTCATGTTCGACAAATCGGTCTACCAGCAGCTCAGGGGTGTGGCCATGGGAGCCTGTTTCTCCCCCAGTTACGCATGTCTCCATGTGGGCTGGCGGGAGGAGCAGGTTCTCAGGGTGACACACGCTGCTGCTTGGAACAGACACATTGTGACGTGGCTACGTTACATTGATGACGTGTTTGTTATTTGGAATGGTACCATCAACAATGCAATGTCATTTATTTCTGCTCTTAATTCCAATGATCTCAACCTTGAGTTTAATGCTAACATCAGTGATACTTCTGTTGAATTTCTCGATGTCACTGTCAATATCTCCAATGGCACACTACATTCCAAACTTCACAGGAAACCCACTGCTGGCAACTCTACTTTGCATGCCTCCAGTTTCCATCCTAAACATCTCACTGCCAGCATCCCCTACAGAGAAATGCTCCGGCTACGTAGAGTCTGCAGCTCTAACAGTGACCTCGCACTATGCCAAAGTGAAGCGCACCAGAGATTCAGAGCACGGGGTTACTCTGAACACATTATAGTCACGGCTACCAACAGAGCCAATACTATACCCAGGGAAAAGCTCCTGACTGGCAGATCAGACACTAATCCTAGTAACACTGATGCCCCTGTAGAGCCTAATAATGAGGGGGTAGTCAACACTCGTCTCATTATGACCTACAACAAGGAGGAGCGAGTAATAAGATCGATTATTAACAAACATTGGAAGATCATTCTGTCTGACCCTATCCTAGGGGCACTTGTAGCACAATGTCCAACCATCACATATAGACGCGCCTTCTCTATGCATGACACTTTGGTCAAGAGCAGCCCAGAAGTCATCTCCAAATCCAATTGGCTTACTGACATCAAATAGTTTTTTAAATGCAGTAGCTGCAGAGCATGCAAATTTGGCATCAATGCCACTCAAGTCAATGCTACTTTTCGCAACAAACCCTTTACCATTAAAAGCAGACTCACATGCAGAACAGATTTTGCAGTCTACGTACTTCAGTGCGACTGTGGTCTGAGGTATGTTGGCAGTACCAAACTCCAAGTCCACCTACGCATCCTACAGCATCTGCGCGCCATTGTCAACAGCAATCCCACGTACCCAGTAGCAAGACACTTTAGGGATGTACACAACAACAACTTAGACCATCTCAAATATTTTGTTATTGATAGTGTACCCCTTCTCAGATGTGGTGGCAACCGCGAAAAACAGCTTAGGCGACTGGAAACATGCTATATTTTGGAGCTCAACACAAAATCACCAGCAGGTCTTAACATCAGTGAGGACTTGCACAATTACCTATAGTACTCTTGCTCGTTGGGTATTTCTGTCATTTTATCTTAAACAACCTATGTCCCTGTACCTCACTATTCTCATCCCATACTTGCTGTATTGTCACACCCTCATTGCGTTCCTTTTCGGACACATTGATCAATTACTTTGTATTTCACATTTCTATGAAGTTGATCTCTCTCCTGTGTCCTGCTACTCTGCTGATCTATAGCTTGAGCCTGTTGGTTCTTTTTCACAGCCAAAGTCTCTCATATGTATGCCCAGAGTATTCCCACTGTTGCCATGTTGTACTCCAGTTATATTTGTTGTGTACAATTGTATATAACTAGTTCCGGCTGGAACCAGTTTGTGGTTTAGTCTTTTAATTCTGGGACGTCCCCCTTTTGGCCTCATTTCTGTGATCATGTTTGAATACCTTATTTTAACTTTTCTAACACTACCTCCTCTTGGCGTTAGCTTTTTACACGTTGACCACAATATTTACTATTTTAGCACCTCTGCACGCTCCTGCCTCTTTAGTCTGACTTTCTATCTTCTATTCTCTCATTTATCTTTACTGTCGTTTATTCACATTAAATCTGACCATAGCCCGATCTGTAATACATGCCACGCATTTGTGCGTTTGATATTCTAGCTCGCGTCTGTAATTGTGCTATGCCTTATCTCTCACTCATGTCCCTTTGCTACACCACCGGGAGTTCATTCCACTCTTCCTGGTGTCCTGTCTTTATTTGGGGCCATGTAGTTGACATAAGTTCTGGGCAAACACTTTAACCACACTAGCTTAGGCTTTATTTTTTACCTTTGCGGTGTTTTGTCACGTCTCGCACTTCTGTACACTGGTATGGAGGTCGATACTCATCTTATAACATAAAAGTGTATTTTACCCCTCATGCAGCAGCATCAACAGGTGGCTTGCTAGTTTACTTCACGTTTTCAGTCTGTTTACTATGTCTCTTGAACACAGGCTGTATTAACTATGAGTCACTTGCATGTGACCCTCCGTGATCCGGTCAGAATTCACACCAAATTGGAAAAAATGTAAAAAACGAAACAAATGCAAAGAATGTAAACATAGTAGAAATACTTTCATGTCTACTTAAGCTGTAACTTACCTGCAGCGCGCCATGTGATCAAGGCCGCAGTCCGGCGGCCGAAACGCGTCATTTGGACCTTGTGATGTTACAATAAACACCGTCTTTCATCTACTTGGAGTCTGTGCCCGTGTGTTCCTCCAGCGTGACCGAACCTTGGGATTTCGTTTTGGATATATATATATATATATATATATATATATATATATATATATATATATATACATATATATTTGTAAATTTTATATAATTTTAAAATGATAAAATAACTTAAAATTAATAGTTTATTAATTGTTTTAAAGTAAATATATATATATGTAAATTAATTATTAGGTATGTGTTTAACTTTTTTAATTACGTTTATTTGGTAAATATGTTAAAATGTATATTAAATCTAATTATTTTTTTAATTAATTTTATTATTTAATATATTTAATATATATTATTTTATTTTGTATATATAAAAATCGATATTTTGTACAACTATAGTTTTGACCTCGATATTTTTTTCCGATATTTTTGTACTTACCTGTTTAAGTATAGGGAGTCCATATTTTTGCATTCTATATTTTTACCTCGATATTTTTTACTTCTATACTTTTGAGGTTGATATTCTGTCAGTGAACCGAAACATGGGCGTAAACATGCATCCACCTATGAATTTTGATGCAATTCCAGATTTACTAAGGTGAGTAAACATGGGATTGCACCAAAAAGCTACAGCTCCTGAAGCAGGTGTAATGAGAAGTAATGTATTTAATTCTCCTCGTTACTTTCTCTTTTTTGTGTGCTGCACTATACAGCACACATAGAAAGAGGAAGTTGCTTGTAAGGATTGTTTTGGTGCAGGAAGGTATCCCCTGCACAAAACAATCCTGTCTGTAATGCAGACACCCTTTAACCATCGTGCAATGGTGCCTGCGCTGGTGCTACGCAGAATACAGTGCTTCAGCCCTATGAAACAGCAGGAATGCGCCATATCTTAGTAGATTTTGTGCATTCCTGCTGTCTCCCTTTCAGTGAACGCAGCGCAGCAGCTTTGCTTGCTGCCCTGTGTTACGTGAACTGGAAAGTAAATCTGCCTGAGAATTTCTTAAAGGTATCACACATAACATGGGCCTTTTTGTACACCAACTATTCAGATGAACGGAAGCTCAGAAAACCAAAAGATACATCTCTTTATGATGTTAAAAATATGACTTTTTTAAAACTTTAAAATACTCTCTTCTTTTTTGCACCATACATTCTGAACAAAATGTGTCTGTCCAGTTGCAATTTCACTTATTCCCATTTACTACTCTCCTCTCAAACTTTTTAATAGCCATTGGTTATTTACCACTTGGCAAATAAACGAAGACCCACCGACCGTCGTCTTCGCGGACCCTTTCTGGCCACCGACACCGGGAAGTTTCCCCCGCCATATTACGATGCAACTGCTGCTATCGCGGTGGTCGCAGCTCCAGCAGAGCAAATATCCCCAAATATGTTGCTGCAAATGCGTACAAAACTCACAGAAAACATGTGAATTGTACACACATGCATTACATAAGTGGGGATATGCCTTGTGCACCCCGTACCCCATTGCTGGAGTGTGGCAGGATGTGCACAGTCCAGTCAATGGGGATACAATACTGCAGAAGGACTTACCTGGATTCCAGCGCCCACAGGACCATTGTTATCGGGGTTAAGCTTCTGAGGTGTAGAGGGGACCTGGAGGAAAGGAGCCACAGCAGAGACTGCTGGAGAGAAGCTGATTCCTTCGTTTCCAATGACTCGAGGCAGCCGGTTGGACCGCCACGGTCTCGTCGTCGGAAACCCACATTGTAATCCGAATAGCAGTCGGAGAACCTTGTACAGATCTATGGGTGCAGTTTGTCACCAACCACCATCTCAGTGGTCGGGGAAAAGCTGTCGGAGTCAGCAGTCTTTGAGCGGTCGGTCGGCGTACACGATGCATGCATTGTAATCCGGCAGTCGGACCGACGCTTCCGAAGAGACCTTAAACATTCCAACTGCCTCAGGCAGGACCGCGGAAGATGGTCTTACGAGCATCCTAATCAGGCGCAAAGTTCGGCTGGGTCTGGTGGTTCAGTGGACCCACACATCCTCTCAAGAAACTTGTGTTTGATCTTATAGCCAGGGGTTCCAATCAGCCTTGTATCCTTCTGAGTTCGATAAAATGAGTTCCAGTGAGTTTGGTAAAAATAAACACCTGTTATTAAGCGTCAATATGCCCTGAGGGGTGAACACTAGTTTAACAAATACATGTTCTGTTATTGACACCCAGAAGAAAACCTTCTCTGATCTCATGTCTTTATTAACACATATTGTACTTTAATTTGCAATTATACCATATGCCACATTTTTTCGAGAATTCATAAAGATGAGATTGATGAACTTCGGGTTCATGTTGTCTTTGAACCACAGAGTGATATCTGTGTAGACTCGTTTTGAAAAAATGAACATTGTTTACTTTTTTACATTTATTGGTAGCATTTATATAGTGTGGACCTCGTCCTCCAACATTGGAATGTTTTACCTATAACATAATTTGCAGCCCTATTCCCCCCCTTAGACTCTGGACCAACAAAATGTATTCTCCTCACAGAATCTTCATGGGAGAAGAGTGGATAACAATTTTCAACTCAACGCTACATTCAGGCATTTTTCCAGATGGATGAAAAACATTGGTGGTTAAACCTTTTTTGGAAAAAAACCTTCTCTTGACTTCTCTGACCTCACCAACTTCAGACCAATTCCTTTGCTGCTTTACTGGTCTAAGATTCTTGAAAAGGTAGGTTTCCCCAGTTTCAAAATTACGTGGAAGGCAATGGCATCCTACATCACCGTTTCAGACTGGTTTTAGACCAGGATATAGCACTGAAATTGTAGGGGTTGCATTCCTGTATGACCTCCTCAGACTGATGGATAGTGGTAGATTTGGGACATAAGTCCTCTTAGACTTATCCTCTGCCTTTGATACAAATGACCACTTGATGTTGTTTTCTCGACTAAAGCTAGTCAGGCATTATAATAGATAGACTGGGCTATTGCCGGCTTGACAAGGTGCCATCAGCTAGTCACTTTGCCACCATTCAAATCTAAACCCAAAGGTCCCATTTGTGGTGCTCCTCAGGGATCGTTTCTATTGCCCCTCTTTTTTAATATCTGCATGCACCCAGTTGCTCAACTGGTATCCTCATATGGTGCAAACTTTTACGGATAGGCAGACAGCCCAAAATTGATCTTTGGTTTCAATCGGTTCTCTCTCTAGTCCCCCACAATGTCTTGTAGTTTACACCCGGTTCGTTAGTGAATAGTCCATAATTTCATGAGGCTAATTCCGGCTAAAAAAGAACTTCTCATTGAACTACATGCATTGCCTGTCCCTGATCTTATTTCCTGGCCTTTGTTATGGGCTCTTGTCCCACGCATTTATAGGTGGTTCCCAACCTGGAAATTTATCTGGATTCTAAATTATCACTTGGTCCAAAAATTGCCAAAGAAATTAGTTTCTGTTTTCTGCAAAAGAAAAAGGTTGTACAAAATTGATGCCATGGGCCTACTACGTCTGGCATTTACATCTTGTAAGTAATGTTTGGATTTCACTGCTGCTCCTGAAAACCCATCAAATGTAACCCAAAGTTCCTCTTCTACTTAGAAATAGCATAATATGTCCAGAAAAGATTCACCACTAAGATTTGTACTGGTCCAGCGTTGTAAATAACTCGTTTTTGAAAAGCTCCCCAAAACATGCAATGGGCCTTGTTCACAGAGGCAAATTTGGTAAAAAACATATGTTTACGAACAAATTTAATTTTTTCAGGCTGCACAAGTATTCACAAAGGGATTACAGGCATGGGTAAACCCTTTTAATGAGTGGTTTATCTTTGCCATGAGTACAGAGTTCTTTGCATCTGTAAATCCCCCTCATAGAGTGGGAAGTGATTGTTCCAAGGTGTGGTTTGTCTTGGAAGTTTGGAAAGGCCCACAAATGTACATTTATGTAAATCCCCAAATCCTCCCCAACCTTTCCCCACCTTGGAAATAGTTGGAGATTTCCTCCAGCACAGGGTGGTAATATCTCCCATTTCAAGGTGAGAAGGGGTAAGGTTCACCCCCAGATTTGTTTGGGCTCTAGGCGAGGGGCTTTCTTCATGGGAAAAATATTTTCCACATGGAGAAAGAAATGTGCAGCTCCCCTGTGCAGCGTTCTCCGATACTGAGAAATCCGCATGACAGGAATAGAATGCCACGGGAAAAGTTGCCTAACCTTCCCAGGAGTACACTTTAAAGGATGGGCGTGGTTGAGCTTTCCAGTTGTACTGGTGGGAATCGTGGTGAACAGCAAAAGTGGGAAAGGTAGGATCAGGCCTAGATCTCTGCCTGTGCTTTTACTACTTCTAAAAAAAATCTATTCATTTTTTCTCAAATGCCCCATCCAGCAACATTTCAAATTGGAAATGGCATGGAATTCATGTGTCAGCATTAATCTATAGTGTGTGCATGCAGTCAGTATTGTTAGCGCTTGTTGTAACTAATTCTTTGTATAATCAACAAAGGGAAGGGGGAGGAATATGCCTGGTACACATCTCCTAGAGCAATCAACTTAGACACAAAATGTGACGTTCCTTCTAATAGGCTCAAATGCACTTTTCACTTCATTTTTCATTTTCTTTTTAAACAAAAGAGTCTCATTTTCAGGATACAGAGACCTTAACCCAGGTTAAGGTGCAGGCTTCATCATCCAGTCGTGCTCCACTTTTGGTGGGGTGTGTAAGATCTTCATAAGAGGAGCACTTTTTGGGAATATTTTCTATGATCACAAGATGGCTGCAATTCCGTTGTCTGAGGATCTTTTTAGAAAGGGCTAAAGTAATTGTATACGTTTACCTGGAAATAATGTGGAAGCAGTTTTGTTCCTATTATTCACTATCTGCAATAAGGTTAAAAATTGACAGGAATTTATGGGATTTAATAATCTCTAAAGTCCTTCATTATAAAATGGTCAACATGGTTCTACTGTATTGCCCATTTGGGTCGTTGGCATTTGTCAGGACCAGTTAGAAAATGGCCTAATCTAAATGTAGCCCTTTGGAAGGATATAGATATTATAAAAAATAGGGCAACCCCATACACACACATATATATAACAATTACAAAACATAGACAAGTGTGTGTTGGAAATAGCTCTCTCTGCAGGGTCACCCCCAAACTTTTTGCCTTCCTCCTCCACTTTTTACGACTTTTATTTTTGCTGGCCTTAGAACTCTGAGCACTGTACCACTGCTAACTAGATCTAAAGTGCATGTGCTCGCTCCCTAAAACATGGTAACATTAGCTTATACCCAATTGGCATATTTAATTTACTTATATGTACCTAATAAAGTGCAATACATGTGCCCAGGGCCTGTAAATTAAATGCTACTAGTGGGCCTGCAGCACTCATTGTGCCACCCACTTAAGTAGTCCTCTAACCATGGCTTATGCCTGCTATTGCAGAGCCTTTATGCGCAGTTTACACTGAAATTTTGACCTGGCAAGATAAACCTTTTGCCAGGCCAAAATCTTCCCTTATTATACATATACGTCACCCATACAGTAGGCCCTGGACAACCGAGAGGGCAGGGTGCAGTGTATTTAAAAGGAATGGCATGTATCTTTAAGTTATGCACGCCCTTGTAGTGAAAAACTCTGCAAATTCGTTTTTCACTGCTGAAAGGCTTATCTCTCTCCAGAGGATAACATTGGGATTACCGTACTAGATTTTTTAAGTGTCATTTCCAATTTTGAAGAGATAGACTTTCCAAGTTTAGTGTCTCTGGACTCTGAATTTAAAATTACAACTTATGGTGAAGTCAGATTTTGAGTAGGCCTGGGAGGAGTTTGCGGAGTTCCGCATAGCGACATAAAAACACTGTGGAGTTCT
Organism: Calotriton arnoldi; assembly: GCA_963921515.1. NCBI lineage: Eukaryota > Metazoa > Chordata > Amphibia > Caudata > Salamandridae > Calotriton > Calotriton arnoldi. The sequence goes on from CAWUFW010001074.1 coordinate 2,497,031, forward strand.
GCAAGTGGCGGAGAGCAGTGCAAACTGCCGTTCATGCTGACCTTCCTGCCGCTCGAGTAGAAATTCTAACCGAACGGCAGCTCGCACTCGCCAACTTACCGTTGGCGAGAGGGAGCGGGGAAAAAACTCTGCAGCACTACGCGGAGCGGAGTTTTCTGCACTCCGTGAGCTCCATCGGCACCTGGACTCTGCCATCTGTGAGTCTGCCCTGCCAAGTGGTGCCACCCCAGTCCCGGACCCTTTGAAGTGAGGCCTAAGGTGCTTCCTCAGGCAACCCACACATCCGCATCAGAACAGGCGCATCTTTGTCGTTGCGTGGATTGGAACCGGTGCATCCTCGCCTGTGCGTGGAGCAGACCTGGCACATTGCCTTGGAAACCAGGGTATTGCCCTTGGAATCAACGCATCTTCTGCTACAGGAGCAGAACCGACTCATCACCTTCAGAACCAGCACATCTCCCTTGAAACCGACACATCGCCGCCTTTGCATGGGGAAAGTTAACACATTTCCCTCTGCTGCGGGATCTGAACCGACACATCACTTTAGCTGCACCACGCATCTATGTCGACGCAACCAGGATCAAGGTACTTTTGTTCAACATGTGGGTCCCTGTATCTGGCTCGTGCTTCATCATGCTCAGCCTGAACTTTTGACTTTGCCCCGGTCCAGCACAACCAGGTGTCCCAAATAGGCGCTTATTGCTTCTAAGCGCTATTTTACAATTTATTCTTTAAAAATGTATATCTCAACTTCTACTTATTGGATGTTTGTCGTTTTGGTCTTGTTTTATTTATTAAATTAATTTCTATTTTTTTTAACTTGGTGTGGTGTTTTCACTGTTTTACTGTTTGATATGTTGTACAAATATTCTACATATTGCCTCTAGGTTAAGCCTGACTGCTCTGTGCCAAGCTACCAGATGGTGAGCAAAGGTTAATTTAGGGTATGCCTTACACTTACCCTGACTAGGACTCTGGTTCATGCTTGAACAGGGTGCAAAGCTCTGCCAACCAGGAACCCAATTTCTAACAGCGTGGTTATATTAAACCAGATAATCCAAAGACTCCCCTGACCTGTCATAAACAGGTAAAGGAGCACAAGATCTTTCCATATTCTTCATATCACTGTCGTTAAAAGGATCATTGCCCATGCACACATTAAGTAACATATATAAACCACCATAGGAGACACAGCAAATCTAGCAACAAAACACACTACTGACCTGTGGCTTATAAGCACCTGTCCACAGGTCCAGCGTGATTAGATTCCCCAAATAGGCGCTTATTGTTTCTAAGTGCTACTTTACTATTCATTATTTAAGAATTCATATCTCAAGTTCTACATATTGGATTTTTTTGTCGCTTTGGTCTTGTTTCATTTATTAAATTACGTTCTATTTTTCGAACCTGGTGTGGATTCTTTTTGTGTGGCATTTTCTCTGTTTTACTGCTTGAAGTATTGCAGAAATACTTTGCACATTGCCTCTTAAGTAAGGCCTGACTGCTCTGTGCCAAGCTACCAGAGGGTGAGCAAAGCCCAATTCAGGGTGTGTCTGAGACTTACCCTGACTAGGATTGTGGTTCCTGCTTGGACAGTGTGCATACCTCTGCCAACCAGAATCCAATTTATAACAGATTCTGATTCCAAATGTGTTAACAACATGCACATAAGCTTACAATAGACCATACTCCTGAACTCTACATCTGTGCCCCACACAGATGGCACGTAGGAGCCAGATGAGGCACACTCAGCTGACTGTTTTTAAAAAACACAGGATAGGCGAAGTGACAACTTTCCCCAGAAGGAAACAACAAAAAGGCCTGTCCTTTCAAATGTAAAGATTAATGCCACCACTGCAAGTCTCACTTACCCAAATGAGAAGACAGTAAAGGGCCTGATTTTGATGTTGAGCGGACCACCACTGACAGGCCGTCAGTGACAGTCCGCCCGACATCCAGTGTATCGGTCTGACTGCCGGATTACAATACAGGCGGTCAGAGTGATTTGGGCTTGGGGAAAGAACTCCACCTCTGACAAGGAGCCCGTCTGGCGGCAGTCAGAGCCTAATCCCCACAATGGAGCCGGTGGCTCTAAAGGCACCGCCGTAGGGATTAGGATGTCAATTTCCTACAGTCTTTTCATGGCAGTCCCACTGCAATGAAAAGATTGTCGGAAAGGGACTTTGGGGGCTCTGGCAAGGCCCTTCCCCGTGGGTCTCTGCTATGTGGCCAGGGGGACACATGTGGTGCCTCAAACATCCATGCACCCTGTGCCAGGCACCACAGGGTGCCTGGCACACGGTGCATGGATGTTTTAAACATGCTTTTTACTATTGCGGCTTGTGCAGTGGCCCATTTCCTGGGTCGCTGCACAAGCCGCAATAGTAAAAAGCATTTTATAACCGCCTGCACAGTGGTTGTATCGCAATTGACCTGTCGGGACTGCTGACTCATTATCAGATGGTCTCGTGCCCAAAACGATGGCGGTCGGACACTCATCTGACCACTATTATAATGAGGCCGAAAGTGTCATTAAGATGGGTGCACTTTGAGTGTTTCTGGTGAAAACATACAATTGCTAAGTTTTCTATGGAAAAGTGAATATGGGATGGGGTGCATGCTCGCTAAAGTTATGCCAGGGATGACTTTGTATTGTGTTATGTTATGTTATGTTATTTTATAACGCGCACAGATACTCGAAAGTGTCCCGGCGCGGAGCCTAGAGAGGGTTATTACCATAATGTTCAGGCAAAAAGATAGGTTTTTAATAATTTCCTGAAAGCCAGATGGTCCTTGATGTTCCATAGACCAAAAGGAAGAATATTCCAGGCCAATGCTGCTTTCCTTGCAAGCGAGCTGCCGCCCAGCCTCTGGCATTTGAAGTAAGGAACAGAAGCCAGAAGTTGAGAAGAGGAGCGCAGCTGTCTTTTAGGCTCATAGAAGGAAAACCGTTTTTAGATAAGACGGTCCCTGATCGTGAAGAGCCCGGTGAGTAATTGTTAGTATTTTAAACTTTATCCTTGCCGTCACTGGCAGCCAGTGTAGCCCACGCAAGTGGTTCCTCACGCTGCTTCTAGTCGGCAGGTCCAGCAAAAGTCTAGCTGCGGCATTCTGGACCACCTGAAGCCTATTCAGTAAAATGCCCGATATGCCTGCATATAGACCATTGGCGTAATCCAGCCATGATAAAATAAGGGCCCGGACTACAGTCTCTTTCGCGGCCCTAGGGAGCAGCGGAAGAAATTTTCTAAGGGTTTTTAGGAGGCCAAAGCACGTGCCAGCAAGTTTCTTAATTTGTGTATTAAAGGAGAGATTCTCCTCGAACCAAACCCCTAGGTTCTTTGCTGGCTTCCCAGTCGAGACAGGCAAGGAAGAGTCAGAGGGCCAGAGAGACTCCCTAAACATCGGGGGAAATTTTCCAAAAAGGAGAATCTCTGACTTCTCCTCATTGCACTTAAGCTGGGCGGAAGCAAGCCATTTAAAAATGGAGGACAAACAAAACTTAGCCGCCGACACCGAGCTGGCATTCCTCTCCCAAGTGAACAGCAGCTGCGTATCGTCCGCATAAGCTATAATTTTAGCCCCCAATTTTTCTGCTAGATATATCAAAGGAGTCACGTACACATTAAATAGCAGGGGGCTAAGGGAAGATCCTTGAGGGACCCCTGTAGTAACTGTTAAAGGCTTAGATGCAGACGGAGGCAGCCAGACCTGCTGGGTGCGACCCTCCAAAAAAGAACTCACCCAGGACCAGGCTGAGCCAGAGACCCCGATCTCAGCAAGACGTTTAAGAAGTCCTGAGTGAGGGACCATGTCGAACGCTGCCGACAGGTCCAGAAGGATCAGGGCTGCCTTACCTCCGGCATCCAGACACTCCCGAATTGCCTCAGAAATTTCAATCAAAGCGGACTCCGTACTATGGGCGGCTCTAAACCCTGACTGGGCCGGGTGTAGGAGTTCAGCACTTTCAACAAAATCATTGAGTTGCTTTGTAACAACCTTTTCGCAGACTTTGGCTAAAGCAAGCAAGAGGGAGATAGGACGATAGTTCCCTGGAACAAGTGGATCCAAGGAGGGCTTTTTTAAGAGTGGGAGAATCTTGGCCTGTTTCAGGCAGCCGGCACATAGGCCGACTGAAGCGACCCGTTGATAATCCCATTAACTTCCATGTTAATTGAGTCAGCAACCGAGGACAATAACCTAGCGGAACAGGGGTCAGTGGGTGAACCTGATTTCAGACCTTTAAGAATTTTAAGAGAGTCGCCAAGATCCACCCGGTTGAAAGCCTGCAAGGAATGCATAGATGACCCTGATGGAACTTCCTTAACTAGATCAGCACTAGTTGGAAATGACGCTTGTATATCACGAATCTTATCGTGAAAAAAACAAGCAGCGCCTGTGGCAGCGCCTACTAAAATGTATAGAGAATCTGGGCCTACATTTATTGTGAGACATAGACAACTTACTAATGATGAGTGTCCTATATATTTTACATAAACTGTGAGTCATATAAAACTCATCCCTGAAAAGTACTTGAAGAAATAGAGATACGACATAAACTGCCTTAGGGCATGATCAATTTTTTTTTATAGGCTAAAGAAGCGAGCTTTCACCTGCCACACCATTACAATGCTTTTAAAAGCAGGTATAGTGCTCGAAACTAGAAAACAGGAGAATTCTAACAATGAAGATACACCATATTTGCCGAAATAGAAACAGCTGACATGAAATTATTGAATTAATTAAATACTGTACTCTCTTAATTAGTCTCCAATAAAGCAACTATTTCATCTGATGGGGAACGCCCATAGCAAGCAAGCAGACGCAAGCAGATGCACGCCCGAACCGGGAGGCTCTTGGCAGTCAGCAACCCAGCCATTCCTCCGCTCCTTCATGCCCCCGCCGCACGGATGCCCCACTCGAGTTCCAGTTCCAGCCGCCCCGGCTGCCACGGTTCTCGGCACCTCAAAACCGGCAAGGGACAGGGGGCCGGAAAGGCGGGGAGAGCCGCGGAGAGCCAGGCACGCCTGAAGACATCACAATTACCGGAACCAGAGCCGTCAACGGCGGCACTGAGAGGAGGTGAGGGAACAGAGGGAAGCAAGCCGGGGGGTCAGCAGGCCGGCAGGGAGGCCATTTCCATCTCATCCCAGCCTGCCATAGCCCTAGCAGCCCCGGCTGCCCCCACAACCCCCCGGCTGGAAAAACTGAATGCCGCAAGGCTGGAAACTGAACCTGTGAGTGCGGCTTCTGCTAGTCACGGCCGCTGAGAATGGAGCCAGGTGGACTGCAGAGGCGGCCCGGATTAGTCCCCGGTGCAGCCTCCGGTTCACTTGGAGGCCCCACTCACCACCGCCCCGATACCGCTTGACACTGCCCATCATCGCTCCCCACGGCCCCGTTCCAGCATGGCACAATACAGCTAACCCGACCTTGGGCAAACATCCCTAGAACTTCCAGGGGCTCCAAGGGGGCTCAAGGGGACTAAAGGGGGCAACTTCAACATCAACACTGTCATCTACCCTGCAAGGAACAAGGCACTTTTTCCCCTCGACAACTTTGATACTTTACTGCTCTCATCTCCTGCACCTATTGGGCAGAGGGTGTGCCTGTAACCCTGTAGTCCGGAAGAGCTAGGTCGCAGTTTCACCTCCCCCACCCCCTCCTGCATGGGGGAGTAGCACGACAGACGCCAAATTCCTCACCAGTCCCAAAAACTCTGCCCCCTGCTGGGAAAAGAAAGGAAGGGAGAAGCGGAGTGGTGGAGAAAGGATACAGCGGCGCCAGTATTAAGCCACTGAGAAGTGACAGCACAACACAAACAGCAGTACGCCTGCCAAAGGGAAGGCATCAGGTCATCAGTCGCATCCGGATCAAAGCTGAAAAGGGGCATGGTGGACGTCGGGTAGCGGCAGCGAGGCAACAAGGCAAGACGGTGGCCCGGGGTCGCAAGATCCAGGAACCAGGACCGTAGGAGTACTGCGAAGGCCGTGGGTGTACAGAAGCGGCAAGCTTCAGGCACAGGCCAATCGCAGCTTGCACCCACGGCACTACTACACACGCTCCCCCCCTCCAACCTGCAAGAAACAGAAAGGGGCCCGCCATCTCTGCTGAGTAGTGATCTTACCACCAACAACAAGAACACGGAAACCAGGTCCGCTCAAACCAGGAGCCAATCTGTGATTCCTCCCGAGAGGGCACAGAAGGGGCCGCTTGGGGGTTCTCAGCTCCCGGCCTTAACACCTATTGAAGAACCTGCCAAACCATGCGCTCTGGAAAACCAAGGGGTCCGGCGGTGCCTCTCAAGAAACGGAAGGAGAGGACAGACCGATTGGAACCTTTGGAACCCATAGAGGTACCTGATCAGATACTCGATCTAACACCAACCACACCACCGAACGGCTTGCAGACTAACTCAATCCTATATAATCCTGCAACTAGCCTTTCAGGATCCAACACTACCTTCTTTCAGCCAAAATTCACATCTAAATTTGCCTACTTCAAAAATGCAGGCTCTGCTATTTTCTCCAGCAATTCGAGCATCAGGGGTTTGCTCATCTCCCTGAGCCCGATAGTGACTGTCAGTAAGGGGGGCACAAGCCTCAATCCAGTACCCCTTCACCTGGAACCCCGTCCTGGAACAAGCAAATCTTCTGGGCCTCCAGAGCCAACCAGGGGGCCACTCTAAAAGGAAGGGGCATCTGTACCTTCCTCACTTCGGGCAGGTTGGGGGGGTTCAACTGCCACCTTTGGCACCAAACCCTGGTGCAAAGCAGGACCAGCACAAGAAGAAAAGGAAAAAACCAACTTATTGGCCAGCAACGCAACCCCCAAGGCATCGCCGGAAGGGGATCTTGTGCAGCCTTTATTCAATTCATCACTGGGCAGAGATGATCTATCCCACCTAATCTCCAGGATAGAGGAGGAAGAAGAAGATAGGAATCGGTGGCCCAGGGCAAGAAGGAAAGATTGGCCCCCCTGACAACCGATCAACCAGAGGAACAATGGCTGCTCAGGGACGCCCCGAAAAAGCTAGAAAGCAGAAAATCACAGGAAACTGGACGAACTTATTTGCCTCCCTTCGAGGAAGATTTTTATCACCTCGCAAAGGACTTATCCTACCTTCGATTCAAAGAATGGGAAATCATGCTATCATCATATGGAAAAGAAGCCTCTAACAACACAAGCCCTTCAGCCACCCCAAATGAGGAAGCCAGGGCCCAACAAGAGTCGACCTGGTCCACAGCCTTAGGCATCCTACAGAGGTTGGTGGATGCAATGTCCTTCCAAGCCAACAAAATGAACATACAGATTAGCCTTTTAAACACTCTGGCTTTGTACGTCGCCAGCATCGACGAAAAGATCACAAACCTGAACAACCTGATAAAACGGGCCTAGGTGGACGCTGACCATCCTTGCCTTGCTTGCAACTGCTCGCCAGTCCTAGGCAAACTAAGGCGCTCCCGGAGGTGATGGCAAAGCTAGTGGGTGAGCTGAAAGATATAACTAAATCAAAGCCCCGAAACCCTAGAGGTACAACTTTGGACAGAGGCGATAACTTAACAAAAAAAAACAAGTTGGGCCAATAGACTGGATGGAAGGGGCAGCTGAAGCTGATTCACTGCAGCTCCCGGCCTCAACAGACTGCAATGCAGATAGCAGCTGCTTGCGTGCGACAGTTGTGGCCAAAAACCTTGTGGCCAACCCCACACCCCCACTCGGTCAAAACAGGGCACCTCACGCTGAAGGAGCAGACCCCAAAGGCAAACGAGCAAAAAGGAAAAAGGGCCGCAACAAAACCTGAATTACAAAGTACAACTTGGCGTCCTACCTCCTGTACAAAACTTGGAACCGTGAAGACACCCCTCCAAACAAGGACACTACCCAGTCGCGCGGCCCGGAAAGGGCGACGGATGGCCCAAATTAAAGCCCAGATCTTGCTGCAAAACAAAAGATCAACACCACAGCATCCATCGATGCGAGGAGCCCGTCAGCTTTAGCAGACTCAGCCACAACAACAAATAGGGGCCCCCATTAACCACGCAAAAATTCTAAGGCAAGATATGGCTATCCGAGCACAGAGTCAAGTGGCGGGGGGCTATACCATTTGGCTGACCGCCCCACCAGCCAGCAAGAACAGAGCCACAAGGCACTCAACAGTTCAAACTGAGGAACCTGAACAAGCAAGCGCCATGCAAAACACTATAGATGCAGTCTTAAAGAGACAAAAGGAGCCTGGAATCGCAATCAACTTACCCTTTAAACCTGTAAATTCTGGTCTGGACCCTAACCTGCATGTAGATGGCCTCTCCCCAGATCTCAGGAATCGAACCACCTCAACTCTGGGTATGACGGGCTCCTTCCTCGGTCTAGTAGGAGCAGACTCTGACCGGCCTGGTCCTCCCTCACTGAGCGAAAGCAATCTAACACCTCAGGCTCCCCCATTTCGGGCCAACAATATGCCTGAAAGAGTCCAAGATGGTTGCCTACATGTAAGGAATCCACAAGTTCCAACTGCCTATGCATTATTCTACCCGGAATACAAGTCCAAAGGCACATTTGATATTCTAAACGATGGAAACGTCCTCAAGCTAATCCAAGAAACGGGCTTGCTGGAAGAAGTCACATCGCATGAGATTGCATCTATTGAGTTCATCACGCCTGGGCACGGCCAGAACAATGAAACAACCAAGGTCACCTGGTAATCCACGGAGCTAGCCTCTAAAATTCTGAGGCATGCAGACATCTTTAAGCAGTGGCGAATCTCCATCACCCCTGGCAAGGAACCAGGTTACTCACACATCCTTGACAGCTCACCGGACGCGATCAGTCTAACAGCTCAACCAAGATTGGTTTACTCAATCCTCAGAGGCGCCCTAAGCAAAACCCCGGTTTCCCAATCTAGTGACACAAAGGGGGACCACAAGATCCAAATCGCGGTCCTTGAAGGAGCAGAAAACTGGGCATGGCTGCCTTGGGCTCTGAACTCAATTCAACTGCCAAGGTGACAAAGCAGCCTCCACAACACACATTCGGATAGATATGCTCCTGGAACATCAATGGTCTGGCTAACAAACTGGGCAATCAGGTCACCACATCTCACTTACGCTCCTTCGAAATCATCTTACTACAAGAGACTTGGCTACAGATGGCATACCAACTAGAAGGATACGTAAACCATCACATATCTGCATTTAAACCATGGAATTTCGTCCGCAGCAGTGGAGGCCTTGCAATCTACGTATCGGCCAGTAGCGTAATTCACTCTTGGGAACAAGTGAGTGACACCTCAGGGCTGCAAGTAGTAGGCCAGTTATAGAGCGTAACTCTGATAAATGTTTATATCGCCCTAATTCAGGTACAAGGACAGTCATTACCAAGAAACTGACCACCATGATTCTAAATCTCAGATCAGAAAACCCCAGCACAGATATTATAATCTCAGGAGACTTTAATATGTGGCTAATGACTGATCTTCCCGTAACCGAGATAATGCAGCTCCAAGAAGGCTATTGGGCTATCCCACCTCAGGACCATCCCGGGTGGGGTAAAGACAACCCAAGAGGACGGGTCCTCCAAGGAAATCGGGAACACCTTGGATTAAGAGTCCCTAATAGCTGATTTCATCCTGACAAGCCACCTGGTCTTTCATACCTGACGAACACTGAGGTCTCCATGATCGACTAGACATTTGTCAGCCTTCCCTTACTGAATCAAATCACCTCATTTGGCTTCGAAGAAAAAATGGACAGTGACCATCACCCTCAAGAGTTTACCCTCAACATCAGGCTGAACAAACATAATGCGACAGTGTTCCATCAACTGCCTCCCAATCCTGGTCGCAGAAGCCAAACTGCTACTAGCCAGGATCCACAAACTATAGTGAGACCCAGTTCTGACCTGGACAATGTTTACCGAAAAACTGGCAGACCGGTTTGCAAAATCGGCACCGGGCAAAGCAAAGCTGCATGTCTCACCTGGGGAAGGTTCCAGCCATCCAATAAGGACTGTCAAAAAAAGGATCAATCGGCTGTGGAGAAGTCTCAAAAGGTCACCAATGGACCCAAAAATAATAAGCAACCTCAGGGAGGCACGAAGACATCTGAAGGTGGCAAAACATGACCCCCATAGGAAAATTTGGAATTCCTTCTGGGCTAAACTACTGTATGATATCAGGACAAATAATTCTGCAAAGTTCTGGTGCACTGTTAGACCTGGCACCATTGGCGGGGGTCTCCCTTCCATTTTTTTCGCTGTTGCCTCCTATGTTTTTGCTATGTTTTGCTGGTCTAGCTGCTTTGGGCACTTTGCCACTGCTGTTCAGTGCCACAGTGCAAGTGCTCCCTATTGTAAATTGTTGTAATGGATTAGTGACTCCCTGATTGGCTTATTTGATTTACTTGTCAGACCCTAGTACAGTGCACCATGTGTGCCCAGGGCCTGTAAATCAAATGCTGCTGGTGGGCTTGCAGCACTGATTGTGCCACCCACAGAAGCAGCTTGTAAAATGTGGCTCAGGCCTGCCATTGCAGAGCCTGTGTGCAGTCTGGGACTGCCATGTCGACTTGGCAAGTGCACACACTTGCCAGTCCCTAAACCTTCCCTTTTCTGCATGTTAGTCACCCCTAAGGTAGGCCAAAGGTACCCCTGTGGGCAGGGTGCATTGTATGTGAAAGGTAGGACATGCCCTGATGTGTGTGGCATGTCCTGATTGTGAATTACAGCCAATTTCGTTTTTCACTATTGCAAGGCTATCTGTTCCCATAGGCCAGAATGGGCAGTTTGATTATAACATCTTATAAGCATAACTGACCCAGGGAACAAGATAGGAAAATAAAGTTTAGTATGCCTGAACTCAAAATGTTAAAATACATCTTTTAGTGTGGGTGATTTTTACATTCTGTGTTTAAAAATGCCACTTTTAGAAAGTAGGTATTTTCTTGCCTAACCATCCAGTATGCCTCTGCTAGGTTTGTGTATTACATGTCTGGTTTGTGAGTGACAGGGGGCTGGAGAGGGCTTTGGCTCCAGCAGTCTGATGAGTCAGGGCTGAGCTGAATAGGACCTGGGTTGAATAGAGAGTAAGGGGAGGAAATTTCCTTTCACTTGCCTGAGCCTACATTAAATAGAGAGTAGGGGGAGGAGATTTCTTTTCAGCTACCTGGGCCAGGTCTGCTTTTAACAATGCTGTCTCCACCTCCTGCCAGGAAGCTGCAGCAGGGAGGACCGAACTGGTTTGGGCTGGGTACAGACACTCTCTGCCTTCAGAGAACAAAGAAATTGTGTGTATAAAAAGAAGGGCCCAGACCCCAGAACTAGATATCACTTCTGGGAATCAAGACAAACCTTTGCCAAGGAGAGAAACCAAGGAAGCTGAAGGAGGAGGCTGCCCCTGCGCTGGTTACTGTTTGGGGTTGGCCTGCAGTGGTTACTTATTGCCAAGGAAAGGAGAAAAAGGAACTTTGTGTGTACTTTATCATCTTGAGGAAGATCTCCAAGGGCTTGAAGCTGAGCTTGCCTCCTGTTCTGAAGTCTCAGGGACACAAAGACTTCACCACCAGCTTCCCCTGAATTTCCTTGCTGGGGATTCTACCTGCAGGGAGGTGCCTGCTGTTGTTTTAGGACCTCTAGAGACTGCGTGTCGCTGGGAGCTGGAAGCACGATGCAACGAGGAAGAAGCGCGTCGCCGCTGCAGCTGTTGCCATCGCATTGCCGAAGAAGCGTGCCGCCGCCGCATCGCCAAAGAAGCAGGTCGCATCGCCGGAGAAGCGTGACGCCGCTGCAGAGGTTGCCATCGCATCAACGGAGAAGCGCGTCGCAGGGCCTGTCGCGGCTCAAGAAACCACCGATTTCGCCACACGGACGTCGGGCATGCACGCATCGTATCTAAGTTGTCGCATAGCATCAAAGACGCCATTTTGTCGCTTTGCACCGGATCATCGCATCGAGGCGCCATCTTATCGCTTCGTAACCGAAACGCAGTAAGAAACTGTCGCATCACCTTCCCTGCGGCCCTTTTGTTTATATTGCGCTACGCAACCAAGGTACTTTGAGAGTAAAGTGTCGCATTTACCATCTACTTTGAACTAAGCTATTTCTACCATTTGAAAGTCATATTTTTGAATACTGTATTGTGGATTTTTGTTGTTTGGTCTTGTGTTAAATCTAGATAAAGATTACTTATTTTTCTAAACTGGTGTGGTGTTCATTTGTAGTGTTTTTAATGTATTACTGTAGGTGTTCACAAATGCTTTACACACTGCCTCTGAGATAAGCCTACCTGCTCGTGCCAAGCTACCAAGGGGGTGAGCAGGGGTTATTTTAGGAGTGTAGCCCTCTTACCCTGACCCGAAGCAAGGGCCCCTACTTGGTCAAAGGTACCTACCTCTAACAACAAGAGACCCCCATTTCTTACATTGGTGGCAGCAGTGAGGATTCTGGACTTGCATTTGTGACTCATATACAGTGATTGGTGTACACTACTAGTGAGTACAGACCATTACGCAACCACATACATTTTGGTAGAATTTATTTTTTCCTTGGGACTTCTGTTTTTGCTAAGAACTGCCAATTCTTGTTACCATGAGCAAAACAGCATCCAACGCATCTATGGATCTACAATTTGAAGAAGACAGGGTTGATACCTACACTGTGCCACAGCTTAAGACCATCTGTAGAAAATTTAAAATCTCTGTGAAAGGCCTCACCAAGAAGGAGGAGTTCCAAAAGGCGCTGAGGGCCTGGTTGGAATCTAGAAATACTCCTGAGCATCCTAAAGAGCCTAGGGAGGAGGCAGAGAATACAGATGGGCAGCTAGAGGGGCCATTGGGCCTGACCAGGGAGAAAGTACCTTCCAGGGCAGGCAGCAGTGTTTCTTCAAAGGGCCTGTCCCCAGGAGAACTGGAGGACAGGGAGAGGGATAGAATGTATAAACTGGAGCTAGCCAAGCTCAAAATGGGTGGTCAGATGGAATTAGAAAATAAGAAGTTAGCCTTGGAAGAAAAAAAATGCATTTAGAGCATGAAAGAATGTTGAGGGAGTTGGAGCTGAAAGCAAAGAGCTTAGAGATTACTCCCTCTGGTGGCAGCGCACCATCAGTGCCTGTAGAAACAAGAGTATATATCCCCAAAGATGTAATTAAGGAGTTCCACAAGCATGAAGATATTGGTCAATGGTTTAAGACCTATGAAGTGGCCATGTCCTCCCACCGGGTCCCTGAGAAGGATTGGGGATCGGAGTTGTGGGGGCGCTTTCTCGGTGATGGGCGGGACACCTTGTTAGACTTGCCCTCTGAGGACCAGAATTCCTATGTCCACATGAAGGAAGCCTTAATGGCCAGGTATGGGTTGACCCCAGAGCTTTATAGACAAAGGTTAAAAAATTGTAAGAAACTGGAGTCAAGTACTTGGGTGGAATATGTGTCTTTTTTTTGCAGAGCATTGGATGGTTGGGTGAAGGGTAGCAAAATGAATGATTTTGAGGCGCTGTATGATTTGATTGCATGGGAGCACTTGCCCAGTAATTGTTTTCCAGAGCGACGCCAGCACCTGATTGATAGTAAGCTGACTACCCCTAGGAAGCTTGCTGAGGAGGCGGACCGCTGGGTTAGTACCCGGGTCCACAAGGGTCATGTGGGAGACTCCGCCAAAGGTGGGCAGGGTCCCCAGCAGAAGAGTGGGGGGACAAGGGTAAACAGAGGGAGTTCCAGAAAGGGCCCCAAAGTAATCCTCAAGGGAACCAAGGGAAGGGTTCCCAGCCTCCCCCTGAGAAGAAGCCAGGGGCCCCGACAGATAAGCCTGTTCAGAAGGGGCCCAGGAAATTATATAATTGTGGTCAGGTGGGCCACTGCTTCTGGGATCCTAAGTGTCCCATGAAAGTGAATGCAGCACCCACTGGTGCGCCGCCCCGGCAGATGGCTAGTGTAGCCCTGGGGGAGGAGTTGGGTGCCCAAGGTGGGTGGGGTCCCGCAGAGATGTCCCTAGTCTCTTTAGGAGACAGTGAGATGGTCCCTAGGACCCAGCTGCCTGATAACGCTAAGAAATACAGGCAGTGGGTGACCATCAATGGCCATATGGTGGAGGCTCTGAGAGACACCGGAGCCAGTGTGACAGCTGTCAGTTGTCGGCTGGTGTCTGAAGAGCAGGTGATCTCCCATGCATTTTACTCTGTAGTTGCCGCTGACAACTTAGAGAGCCACTGCAAGGTGGCCCAAGGTTCCCTTTGAGTGGGGGCGGGTCTCAGGTACCTTTCAAGTAGCTGTGAGGCCAGCCATGCCTGTTGACTGTCTGCTAGGCAATGATTTGGAAATCTCCCCTTGGGCTAAGGTGGAGAGAAGGTCTCATTTGGAGATGTTGGGTCTGCCTGAGTAAGCGTGTGTGACCACTCAGTCCATGGCAGCCAGGAAGGGTATTCAAGAGGACCTGGAGCCTGAAAGAGTGGCCCTGGTGCTTGCCTTAAAGAGAAGAAGCAGGGGTCGCGGGAAACCAGCCCCCGAAGTTCCCACTGTCCAGGAGGAGGCAGACCTTGAGGGGATGCCCTGGAACCTACAGGGGAACAAGTAGCTGAACTGGGGGACCTGCCCGAGCTGACCCAATGGCAGCAGGAAGGAGGCCCCTCCAGGGAAGAGTTCTGCGAGGAGCAGAAGAAGTGCCCTTCTCTTGTGGGTTTGCGGCAACAGGCCACAAACCAGGCAGCAGGTGATCAGTCTGGGTCACATTGGATCTACTGGGAGAATGGTCTCCTGTATAGCGAGCCTAAGGTTGCTGAGCCTGGGTCAGCCTGTGTGCTGGTGGTACCCCAGCGCTTCAAAGCCTTCCTACTGGGTCTTGCTCATGATGTGCCTTTAGCAGGACATTTGGGGCAAGACAAGACCTTTGAACGGCTTGTCACCCACTTTTACTGGACACAAATGCGCAAGAGTACAGATACTCATTGCAGAACCTGTCAGACTTGCCAGGCAAGTGGTAAGAGTGGGAAGAAGCACAAGGCTCCTCTCCAACCGTTCCCTGTGGTCAGCACCCCCTTTGAAAGGTTGGGCATTGACATTGGGGGGCCTCTGGATCCCAAGACAGCCATGGGCAACAGGTTCATCCTGGTCTTGGTGGACCATGCCACCCGGTACCCGGAAGCCATCCCTCTCCGGACTGTGACGGCCTCCGTGGTGGGATGTGCATTAATGGGGATTTTCTCCCGTGTGGGGTTCCCCAGAGAGGTGGTGTCAGACCATGGTACCAACTTCATATCTAAGTATATGAAGTCCCTGTGGCAGGAGTGCGGTGTAACTTACAAGTTCACCACTCCTTACCACCCACAAGGTAATGGACTGGTTGAGAGATTCAACCGGACCCTAAAGGGCATGATTATGGGTCTTGAGGAACCTATGAGGCGTAAGTGGGACGTCCTCTTGCCATGCCTTCTGTTTGCTCACAGAGAGGTGCCACAGAAGTCCTTAGGGTTCAGTCCCTTTGAACTGCTGTATGGTCACCCTGTAAGAGGACCTCTAAGTTTGGTAAAGGAAGGCTGGGAGAAAGCTCCCAGTAAACCTCCCCAGGATGTATATAGCTACTTGCTGGCCTTCAGAAACCAAACTAGGCGTTTCAGACAACTCGCTCAGGTGAATCTGGAAGCCAGCCAGGAGGAGATGAAACGGTGGTATGATCAGAATGCCACTCTGATCGAGTTTCAGCCTGGACAGAAAGTGTGGGTCATGGCCCCCGTGGAGCCTTGTGCGCTCCAGGATAAGTGGACCGGACCATTTGAGGTGGTGGAGCGCAAGAGTGATGTCACCTACGTGGTGGACTTGCGGTCTCCTAGGAACCCTTTGCGGGTCCTGCATGTAAACCACCTGAAGCCCCACTTGGAGAGGTACGAAGTGGGCATGCTCCTAGCGACAGATGATGGAATGGAGGAGGAGACTGAGCCTCTTCCTGACCTCCTGTCTGCAAAAGAGCAAGATGGGTCAGTGGACGGTGTAAACCTCTCTTCCGCCCTGACCCCTGAGCAGCAGGATGACTGTCCCCAACTGTTGGGACAGTTTCCTGATCTGTTCTCCCTGACTTCCGGTGTCACTGAGTGGTGCGTCCATGATGTGGACACTGGGGACAGTCCTCCTGTAAAACACAAAACTTAACGGGTGACTGACAGGGTGAGAGCTTGCATCAAGGAGGAGGTCTCCAAGATGTTGGCATTAGGGGTGATTGAGTCCTCTAACAGCCCTTGGGCCAGCCCAGTGGTCTTGGTCCCAAAGGCTGCTGCGCCTGGTGCCACACCCGAACTCCGGTTCTGTGTGGACTACCGAGGACTCAATTCAGTCACCAGGACTGACGCGCACCCCATCCCCCGAGCTGATGAGCTCATTGATCGGTTAGGGGCTGCCCGGTACCTCAGTACGTTTGACTTAACGTCTGGGTTCTGGCAGATCGCCAAAACTGATGGGGCAAGAGAGAGGTCCGCATTCTCCACACCAGATGGGCACTACCAATTCTGGGTTATGCCCATTGGGATGAAGAATGCCCCTGCCACCTTTCAGAGGTTGGTCAACCAGGTGTTGGCTGGACTGGAAGATTTCAGTGCCGCCTACCTGGATGACATCGCAGTGTTCAGCGCCAGTTGGGAAGAACATCTGCGCCACCTCTGGGAATGTTGATGGCACTGCGGAGGGCAGGCCTCATGATCAAGGTGAGTAAGTGCCAGATCGGGCAGGGTTCCGTGCTGTACTTGGGCCACCAGGTTGGGAGCGGCCAGGTGGCGCCCCTACAGCCCAAGATTGATACCATCCTGGCTTGGGAGCCTCCCAAGACCCAGACAGAGGCGAGAGCCTTTTTAGGACTCACAGGGTACTACAGGAGGTTTGTCAAGGGGTATGGCAGCATTGTTGCCCCCTTGACAGAGCTGACTTCCAGGAACCAGCCCAAGAAAGTGAACTGGACTGACACCTGTCAGAAAGCTTTTGATGCCCTAAAGACTGCCATGTGCACGGCGCCCGTGCTTCAGGCACCCAACTTCTCAAAGGAATTCATTGTGCAGACAGACACTTCAGAGCATGGTGTGGGGGCTGTACTTTCACAGATGAATGAGGAGGGCCTAGACCAACCTGTAGCCTTCATTAGTAGGAGGTTACTTGCACGGGAACAGAGGTGGAGTGCAATTGAGCGTGAGGCATTTGCTGTGGTCTGGGCACTGAAGAAGTTGAGACCATACTTGTTTGGAACTCACTTCCGGGTTCAGACCGACCACAGGCCCCTAAGATGGCTGATGCAGATGAGGGGTGAGAATCCAAAGCTGTTGAGGTGGTCCATTTCCCTACAGGGGACGGACTTCACGGTGGAACACCGCCCTGGTACCGAACACGCCAATGCTGATGGTCTGTCCAGATTTTTCCGCCTTAGTGAAGAGAACTCCCCAGAGGGTGGGGAGTTCTCCCCACATTTCAGCTGGAGGGGACATGTGTTAGACCTGGCACCATTGGCGAGGGTCTCCCTTCCATTTTTTTTGCTGTTGCCTCCTATGTTTTTGCTATGTTTTGCTGGTCTAGATGCTTTGGGCACTTTGCCACTGCTGTTCAGTGCCACAGTGCAAGTGCTCCCTATTGTAAATTGTTGTAATGGATTAGTGACTTCCTGATTGGCTTATTTGATTTACTTGTCAGACCCTAGTACAGTGCACCATGTATGCCCAGGGCCTGTAAATCAAATGCTGCTGGTGGGCTTGCAGCACTGATTGTGCCACCCACAGAAGCAGCTTGTAAAATGTGGCTCAGGCCTGCCATTGCAGAGCCTGTGTGCAGTCTGGGTCTGCCATGTCGACTTGGCAAGTGCACACACTTGCCAGTCCCTAAACCTTCCCTTTTCTGCATGTTAGTCACCCCTAAGGTAGGCCCAAGGTACCCCTGTGGGCAGGGTGCATTGTATGTGAAAGGTAGGACATGCCCTGATGTGTGTGGCATGTCCTGATAGTGAATTACAGCCAATTTCGTTTTTCACTATTGCAAGGCTATCTGTTCCCATAGGCCGGAATGGGCAGTTTGATTATAACATCTTATAAGCATAATTGACCCAGGGAACAAGATGGGAAAATAAAGTTTAGTATGCCGGAACTCAGAATGTTAAAATACATCTTAGAGTGTGGGTGATTTTTACATTCTGTGTATGAAAATGCCACTTTTAGAAAGTAGGTATTTTCTTGCCTAACCATCCAGTATGCCTCTGCTAGGTTTGTGTATTACATGTCTGGTTTGTGAGTGACAGGGGTCTGGAGAGGGCTTTAGCTCCAGCAGACTGATGAGTCAGGGCTGGGCTGATAAGGACCCGGGTTGAATAGAGAGTAGGGGTAGGAGATTTCCTTTCACTTGCCTGAGCCTACATTAAATAGAGAGTAGGGGGAGGAGATTTCTTTTCAGCTACCTGGGCCAGGTCTGCTTTCAACAATGCTGTCTCCACCTCCTGCCAGGAAGCTGCATCAGGGAGGACCGAACTGGTTTGGGCTGGGTACAGACACTCTCTGCCTTCAGAGAACAAAGAAATTGTGTGTATAAAAAGAGGGGTTGGTAAACAACAAGGGGGACAATGAGGGCTTGATAAAGGTCAACCGTACTTGCCCTGGGTGGAACTAGAAGACAAAAGAGGTACGGTGTTCCTGGGTGGCAAATTGGCCACCTGGTTAGTACTCAGAGTGGTGGGGAGGTGGGAAATACCTCCTTTCGGAAATAGGACCCTCACACACCCAGCAAGCTAGGTGTCATGCTTCATCATATGGGTCTGCTCCTCGTCGAGCCGGCGCTGCAATGCTCGACGGGCACCCATAAAGGGGCTCTTTATCGGAGATCTTTTGTTCCTTGCCATATAGGTGCCGTGGGTGTGAGGGGCCTGGTAAGATGTAGATGTGGTGTGTGGGTTAAAACAGGTAAGGGAATCCTCTATAATTATTTTTATTCTGGAGAGGTCACAACCTGATTAAAAAGTAAAAAGAAGGAGGGCGACTATTTTGTTTTAATCTGACAAAAATTACGCTCTACCCCTTAGTGGTCAACATGTTTCTCCCCTACAAAATGTCTCTAATAGATCAGTTGGCGATTCCTCAGGACCTAGTGACTAAATAAAAACTATCTACAGTGTGTGGTGTGGTTCTACATACCACTTCTTCTCTCGGTAGGACGTTGCCCCGGAGAAAAGCAGCCAACCTAGAGTACAAATAAAAAGGATCAAAAAACCAAATGGAAATATTGGTACATGGTCCTATTGATTCAAGTGGGTGTGTTTCACCGTACACAACCTCTTTGAATCTATATAAGTGATAAAACAACGTGATTTCATGCATATCACATTCTACGTGTGCCTTCATTTGTTTTTAGAATATAAAACCTCTGTATAACCAGTTAGAGTAATTGGACAACATGGTGAGTGAGTATCAGCTCACCTCTTAAGGATTCAAGTGCTGCTTCATCAGACCGCAGCGGAGTATGTGGACACTCAACGTGGTGTCGCTGTTTATTAAAAGGAAAAAAACCAAACAACAAAATATGTTGGGTGTGGGCTTGTAGGCACAACGTTTAGTTGCTAAGGCCATGACTCTAGAGCATTAAAAGTGAAAGTGGGCATGGTTCAGGTTAAAGTAAGCCCAAAGTCGTGAAATTGGTATCATTGACAAGGTTATTCAACAGACTCAAAAGTGCCCCAGACCTGCCTGCGTAGCTGCTGGCGCCTTCACCATGCGCTCTGACATTATGCCAATCGTGCGATGTGTTAAGAGCGCCTACAACGCCCAAGCTATGTCTTAGTGCAGAGCTCTACAGAACATCAGAGTCAGCGTACCCTTCCCAGAGACCAGCGGTAACTTGTCAGCAATTCCCAGCACCTCTTACCTCTCTTAAAAGCTTGTGACCAGGCATAGTCTCAACGTGTAATCCGTACTCACCTGCTCCCACTCAGAGCAGTCCGGCTCACCTACCCGCTCCGCTGCATCAGGAAGGAAAAGACAGGTTGTCGGTTCCTGTCTTAAATACCCTCTCCTGGTGCCATTAAGCATGGTAAATCAGCCGCACCTGGTGTGTGGTGTGATGGTGTCGGCATGTCATCATCTACAGTGTAACCATGGAGGCCATCTTTGAATGTGGTGAAAGTCTATAGTTCTGGCTATTACCTTGATGTGGACGCGCATCAAGGGTTTCAATTTTGGCATTGAGTGGCGCGGTTTTATCAACAATGTGAACAAGAATTTATACAGTGCAAAAGTTCTCGCGTCACTGCGCTAAATTTGTGCATAAGTTGCTGGCGACTGCCGATTGGGTGATTCCTATGTCGGCCATCTTAGAGTGTAGTATTGTACTCTATTGTTAGTTATTAGATATATCGTCCTAACATGGCCTAATCTCCATATCTGACTAGCCTGATGTCGATATCATGTGGCAGAGATGTATAAAGAGGTGAGAGACTAGCGTGGAGTCCTCAGCTGATATATTCATTCGTTAAAGTTGCGGATAATGGTTGTATATATCAGATTAATTAATGGTACTCCAGGGTATGGCGTCATTCAGGCCGTCATTTGCTAAGTCAAGACGGAACACCCACCTTTGTTCAATCCTGTACAAAGCAGTCTGTTTTATTTGTTGGTGGGATTCTAGGATGACCCAGCGTAGACTCTCTGGGGGGTGTCCGAGTTCAGAGAAGTGGGTGTATAGTTTGGTGGTAGTTTTATGGCAATGAATATTGCTCTTGTGCTCAGTGATTCTGACCTTAACGGGCCTCATGGTCATGCCAACATACCTCTTGTCACAAGGGCAGGTCAGCATGTACACACAACGTGGGGTGTTACAGTTAGTGTGTTTGATTAGCGTCCATGTAAATGTGTCTGATAGAACCAATTGTTTGGTGTGTCTGGTCTGTGGGCACACGATACAGGAGCCGCAGGGATAGTGTCCTGTCACGGGTGGGAGATCCCAAAGTTGCCTCTGGTTAGGGATGTCGCTCTTCTTGGGTCTAGTGTGCACCAACATATCTTTCAAATTGTTGGTACGTTTAAACGCAAACCTTGGTTTGGGTATTGACAGAGTACCCGTGTTCAGAATTTCCCAGTGTTTGTTCACTGCCTTCTTTATTAGATTGGATCTAGGTGTGTACGTGGTCACACAGGTCAAAATGTCAGTGGGTTCTTTCTCATGTACCTCTAGGAGGCTTTCACGATTATTGTTTCTTGCTAGTTTCATGCAAGAGTGAACCGGTTTCTTAGGGTATTATCTCTTCATCAGATTGTCAGCCAGTATCTCTGCTTCAATTTTGTAGTCCTCTGTAGAACTACAATTTCTTCTAATTCTTAGAAATTGGCTGAAGGGAAGGTTATTTCTCAGTGTAGCCGGATGATAGCTGCTGTACAGTAGCAAGCTGTTTCTGTCGGTAGGCTTTTTGTATAGAGATGTCGTTATTCTACCCTCTTGTAATCTGATGGTGAGATCTAGGAAGGCAATGTTCGTGGCAGATATAGTGTGGGTGAATTTCAAGTGCTGGTTTTTTGTGTTAATCCACTCGCAAAATTCAGCGAATCTCTGTATGTCACCCTGCCAAAAGATGAGGATGTCATCTATGTACCTCTTCCACAGTCTCAGGTTGGCTCCGAAGGGGTTACTCGCATGTTGGATGGTCTCTCGTTCAAACGCCGCCATATACAAACATGCCACACTGGGGGCAAAGGTACTCCCCATCGAAGTACCCTGGGACTGGTGGAAGAGTTGGCAGTCAAACTCAAAAAAGTTTTCTGTTAAGGCCAGGGTGGCACATTGCATGATGAACGAAATGGGTGTTGCTGCTGTCCATTCACTCCCACTTAGTGCAGATTCTATTACTGCCAATGTCTCTCTCTGTGGGATATTGGTATACAGTTGTTCCACATCCAAGGTGACCAGGAGGTCAATATCGCCTGTGTTTTCTATTTCACCTATAACACAGAGGATATCTGTTGTGTCCCTGATGTATGATGGTGTCTGTTTGACCAAAGGTTGTAGGTAATGGTCGCAGAATTTTGAGAGCGGCTCTAAGAGTGAGCCGATTCCTGAAACTATAGGTCTGCCCGGAACAGGGGTGGTCCCCTTATGTATTTTCGGCAGAGTGTAAAAATAGGGTGTTTTGGGATGTTTGGTAATTAAGAAATCTGCTTCTTTACCACTGATCCACCCATTACTCTCTGCCTCATAGACCATGGTGGTTATCTCTGTCGTTAATCGAGTCGTGGGGTTTGTTGTTATCGGAGTATAGAATTTACTATTCCGTAGTTGGCGTTGGCACTCAGTGTTGTAATCCGAAGTGGATTGTATGACCGTGGCGCCCCCTTTGTCAGCTTGCTTTATTGTAATGCTTTTGTCCTCAGTCAATGATCTAATCGCTGCATGTTCTTGATTAGAGAGATTATGGAAAGGAACTCTGGTATCCTGGTTCTTCAGTTCTTTTAAGACAGCTTTCTCAAAGGTCACTACCTCCACAGGTACCATGCCAACGGTAGGTGTGAAGGTCGAGGGATTGCGAAGGCCTGAATCCAGTCTGGCTGGTTCCTCAGTACCATCGAAGTGGGCTTTAAGGCGTATTTTTCTAAACAGGTTCTGGATTTCGCATTGTTCCCGAAAACTGTCCTCTTTAGGGGTGGGGACATAGCCAAGGCCTTTCTCAAGTACTGTTTGTTCTGTAGGTGTCAGTTGTCTATGTGACAAATTAACCACTAGACTCTCCTGCCATGTGTTTTGCTCCTGGTTTCCATCATATTCGGTTCCTGGTCCTGCCACTGGACTTGTTTTTGTCCTCCTCTTTTGCGCCCTCTTCCTCTGCCCCAGCCTCTGCCTAAAAAAGGTGGATTGCTGGCAGGGAAGTATTGTGATTGGCCCTGGGGATACATCGGGAAAGGCCAAAAACGAGGCTGCGGCCCTTGAAAATTCTGTACAGGGTAGTGGGGGTTTTGTGGATAATTCTTTCTCCTCTGATTCGAACCCTTCCAGCTCCCATTGCTGCAGTTACTGCTAGCCGAGTCTCTTCTGTCGGATTCACTATTTTCATCAGAAGAGTAGCTAGTTTTGCTGTTGGTATAGTCTGCTTTCAGATAGGGGTATATTTTTTCTTTGTTAAATCTGCTTATATCCTTCTGAAGCTTGCTAACCTTCTGCTTTATCAGAAATTCCTTGTGCTCAGCAATCTCATGATTGAGTTCTGTCAATTTGGTTTTAAATACAGTGCCATGTATGGTAGTCTTTATGGCCCCTTCAGCAACCTGTATTCTAATAAGGAGAGCATCAGCTATCCTCTTTGCTGAATTAATAATGAGGATAAGTAAGTCCCTGGTGCATTTCCATGCTACCAGGGACCATTCCTTTTTAAAGACAGCATCATCCAGGAAAAGTCTAGGGAAGTTCTTAACTATTAGGCCGTTTGGTGCAATATTGGCCCTCAAGTACTCCGTCATCATTGCACCGTGGAGCGTTATTTTCACCCAGTCTCTTTTCATATTGGTAAGGGAGGTCCAGTCCTCAGATGGTGATCCAGAGGCTGATGAACCAACATATTTTGTTGTTTGGTTTTTTTCCTTTTAATAAACAGCGACACCACGTTGAGTGTCCACATACTCTGCTCCGGTCTGATGAAGCAGCACTTGAATCCTTAAGAGGTGAGCTGATACTCACTCACCATGTTGTCCAATTACTCTAACTGGTTATACAGAGGTTTTATATTCTAAATACAAATGAAGGCACACGTAGAATGTGATATGCATGAAATCACGTTGTTTTTATCACTTATATAGATTCAAAGAGGTTGTGTACGGTGAAACACACCCACTTGAATCAATAGGACCATGTACCAATATTTCCATTTGGTTTTTTGATCCTTTTTATTTGTACTCTAGGTTGGCTGCTTTTCTCCGGGGCAACGTCCTACCAAGAGAAGAAGTGGTATGTAGAACCACACCACACACTGTAGATAGTTTTTATTTAGTCACTAGGTCCTGAGGAATCGCCAACTGATCTATTAGAGACATTTTATAGGCGAGAAACATGTTGACCACTAAGGGGTAGAGCGTAATTTTTGTCAGATTAAAACAAAATAGTCGCCCTCCTTCTTTTTACTTTTTAATCAGGTTGTGACCTCTCCAGAATAAAAATAATTATAGAGGATTCCCTTACCTGTTTTAACCCACACACCACATCTACATCTTACCAGGCCCCTCACACCCACGGCACCTATACGGCAAGGAACAAAAGATCTCCGTTAAAGAGCCCCTTTATGGGTGCCCGTCGAGCATTGCAGCGCCGGCTCGACGAGGAGCAGACCCATATGATGAAGCATGACACCTAGCTTGCTGGGTGTGTGAGGGTCCTATTTCCGAAAGGAGGTATTTCCCACCTCCCCACCACTCTGAGTACTAACCAGGAGGCCAATTTGCCACCCAGGAACACCGTACCTCTTTTGTCTTCTAGTTCCACCCAGGGCAAGTACGGTGGACCTTTTTCAAGCCCTCATTGTCCCCCTTGTTGTTTACCAAGTACTGCACGGGATCTCCCGTGGGACTCTTCAGGTTACCAGATGGATAATATCCTTCATTGGCCCATTTTCTGGGACTTATTATTTAGTCCCGCCCCTTCTATTTTGCCTTCCCCCAAATCCTCTGACATAACAGTCATCATGGATGACAATCCTGGACTTAGCTTTGATGATGCGATGGCTGCAGAAATTCTCAGGAATACACCATCTATCCTGGGAGGTGACGGTTCATCAGCCTCTGGATCACCATCTGAGGACTGGACCTCCCTTACCAATATGAAAAGAGACTGGGTGAAAATAACGCTCCACAGTGCAATGATGACGGAGTACTTGAGGGCCAATATTGCACCAAACGGCCTAATAGTTAAGAACTTCCCTAGACTTTTCCTGGATGATGCTGTCTTTAAAAAGGAATGGTCCCTGGTAGCATGGAAATGCACCAGGGACTTACTTATCCTCATTATTAATTCAGCAAAGAGGATAGCTGATGCTCTCCTTATTAGAATACAGGTTGCTGAAGGGGCCATAAAGACTACCATACATGGCACTGTATTTAAAACCAAATTGACAGAACTCAATCATGAGATTGCTGAGCACAAGGAATTTCTGATGAAGCAGAAGGTTAGCAAGCTTCAGAAGGATATAAGCAGATTTAACAAAGAAAAAATATACCCCTATCTGAAAGCAGACTATACCAACAGCAAAACTAGCTACTCTTCTGATGAAAATAGTGAATCCGACAGAAGAGACTCGGCTAGCAGTAACTCCAGCAATGGGAGCTGGAAGGGTTCGAATCAGAGGAGAAAGAATTATCCACAAACCCCCACTACCCTGTACAGAATTTTCAAGGGCCGCAGCCTCGTTTTTGGCCTTTCCCGATGTATCCCCAGGGCCAATCACAATACTTCCCTGCCAGCAATCCACCTTTTTAGGCAGAGGCTGGGGCAGAGGAAGAGGGCGCAAAAGAGGAGGACAAAAACAAGTCCAGTGGCAGGACCAGGAACCGAATATGATGGAAACCAGGAGCAAACCACAGGGCAGGAGAGTCTAGTGGTTAATTTGTCACATAGACAACTGACACCTACAGAACAAACAGTACTTGAGAAAGGCCTTGGCTATGTCCCCACCCCTAAAGAGGACAGTTTTCGGGAACAATGCGAAATCCAGAACCTGTTTAGAAAAATACGCCTTAAAGCCCACTTCGATGGTACTGAGGAACCAGCCAGACTGGATTCAGGCCTTCGCAATCCCTCGACCTTCACACCTACCGTTGGCATGGTACCTGTGGAGGTAGTGACGTTTGAGAAAGCTGTCTTAAAAGAACTGAAGATCCAGGATACCAGAGTTCCTTTCCATAATCTCTCTAATCAAGAACATGCAGCGATTAGATCATTGACTGAGGACAAAAGCATTAAAATAAAGCAAGCTGACAAAGGGGGCGCCACGGTCATACAATCCACTTCGGATTACAACACCGAGTGCCAACGCCAACTACGGAATAGTAAATTCTATACTCCGATAACAACAAACCCCACGACTCGATTAACGACCGAGATAACCACCATGGTCTATGAGGCAGAGAGTAATGGGTGGATCAGTGGTAAAGAAGCGGATTTCTTAATTACCAAACATCCCAAAACACCCTATTTTTACACTCTGCCGAAAATACATAAGGGGACCACCCCTGTTCCGGGCAGACCTATAGTTTCAGGAATCGGCTCACTCTTAGAGCCGCTCTCAAAATTCTGCGACCATTACCTACAACCTTTGGTCAAGCAGACACCATCATACATCAGGGACACAACAGTTATCCTCTGTGTTATAGGTGAAATAGAAAACACAGGCGATATTGACCTCCTGGTCACCTTGGATGTGGAACAACTGTATACCAATATCCCACAGAGAGAGACATTGGCAGTAATAGAATCTGCACTAAGTGGGAGTGAATGGACAGCAGCAACACCCATTTCGTTCATCATGCAATGTGCCACCCTGGCCTTAACAGAAAACTTTTTTGAGTTTGACAGCCAACTCTTCCACCAGTCCCAGGGTACTTCGATGGGGAGTACCTTTGCCCCCAGTGTGGCATGTTTGTATATGGCGGCGTTTGAACGAGAGACCATCCAACATGCGAGTAACCCCTTCGGAGCCAACCTGAGACTGTGGAAGAGGTACATAGATGACATCCTCATCTTTTGGCAGGGTGACATACAGAGATGCGCTGAATTTTGCGAGTGGATTAACACAAAAAACCTGCACTTGAAATTCACCCACACTATATCTGCCACGAACATTGCCTTCCTAGATCTCACCATCAGATTACAAGAGGGTAGAATAACGACATCTCTATACAAAAAGCCTACCGACAGAAACAGCTTGCTACTGTACAGCAGCTATCATCCGGCTACACTGAGAAATAACCTTCCCTTCAGCCAATTTCTAAGAATTAGAAGAAATTGTAGTTCTACAGAGGACTACAAAATTGAAGCAGAGATACTGCCTGACAATCTGCTGAAGAGACAATACCCTAAGAAACCGGTTCACTCTTGCATGAAACGAGCAAGAAACAATAATCGTGAAAGCCTCCTAGAGGTACATGAGAAAGAACCCACTGACATTTTGACCTGTGTGACCACGTACACACCTAGATCCAATCTAATAAAGAAGGCAGTGAACAAACACTGGGCAATTCTGAACACGGGTACTCTGTCAATACCCAAACCAAGGTTTGCGTTTAAACGTACCAACAATTTGAAAGATATGTTGGTGCACACTAGACCCAAGAAGAGCGACATCCCTAACCAGAGGCAACTTTGGGATCTCCCACCCGTGACAGGACACTATCCCTGCGGCTCCTGTATCGTGTGCCCACAGACCAGACACACCAAACAATTGGTTCTATTAGACACATTTACATGGACACTAATCAAACACACTAACTGTAACACCCCACGTTGTGTGTACATGCTGACCTGCCCTTGTGACAAGAGGTATGTTGGCATGACCATGAGGCCCGTTAAGGTCAGAATCACTGAGCACAAGAGCAATATTCGTTGCCATAAAACTACCACCAAACTATACACCCACTTCTCTGAACTCGGACACCCCCCAGAGAGTCTACGCTGGGTCATCCTAGAATCCCACCAACAAATAACACAGACTGCTTTGTACAGGATTGAACAATGGTGGGTGTTCCGTCTTGACTTAGCAAATGATGGCCTGAATGACGGCATACCCTGGAGTACCATTAATTAATCTGATATATACAACCATTATCCGCAACTTTAACGAATGAATATATCAGCTGAGGACTCCACGCTAGTCTCTCACCTCTTTATACATCTCTGCCACATGATATCGACATCAGGCTAGTCAGATATGGAGATTAGGCCATGTTAGGACGATATATCTAATAACTAACAATGGAGTACAATACTACACTCTAAGATGGCCGACATAGGAATCACCCAATCGGCAGTCGCCAGCAACTTATGCACAAATTTAGCGCAGTGACGCGAGCACTTTTGCACTGTATAAATTCTTGTTCACATTGTTGATAAAACCGCGCCACTCAATGCCAAAATTGAAGCCCTTGATGCGCGTCCACATCAAGGTAATAGCCAGAACTATAGACTTTCACCACATTCAAAGATGGCCTCCATGGTTACACTGTAGATGATGTCATGCCGACACCATCACACCACACACCAAGTGCGGCTGATTTACCATGTTTAATGGCACCAGGAGAGGGTATTTAAGACAGGAACCGACAACCTGTCTTTTCCTTCCTGATGCAGCGGAGCGGGTAGGTGAGCCGGACTGCTCTGAGTGGGAGCAGGTGAGTACGGATTACACGTTGAGACTATGCCTGGTCACAAGCTTTTAAGAAAGGTAAGAGGTGCTGGGAATTGCTGACAAGTTACTGCTGGTCTCTGGGAAGGGTACGCTGACTCTGATGTTCTGTAGAGCTCTGCACTAAGACATAGCTTGGGCGTTGTAGGCGCTCTTAACACATCGCACGATTGGCATAATGTCAGAGCGCATGGTGAAGGCGCCAGCAGCTATGCAGGGAGGTCTGGGGCACTTTTGAGTCTGTTGAATAACCTTGTCAATGATACAAATTTCACGACTTTGGGCTTACTTTAACCTGAACCATGCCCACTTTCACTTTTAATGCTCTAGAGTCATGGCCTTAGCAACTAAACGTTGTGCCTACAAGCCCACACCCAACATATTTTGTTGTTTGTTTTTTTTCCTTTTACTAAACAGCGACACCACGTTGAGTGTCCACATACTCCGCTGCGGTCTGATGAAGCAGCACTCGAATCCTTAAGAGGTGAGCTGATACTCACTCACCATGTTGTCCAATTACTCTAACTGGTTATACAGAGGTTTTATATTCTAAATACAAATGAAGGCACACGTAGAATGTGATATGCATGAAATCACGTTGTTTTTATCACTTATATAGATTCAAAGAGGTTGTGTACGGTGAAACACACCCACTTGAATCAATAGGACCATGTACCAATATTTCCATTTGGTTTTTTGATCCTATTTATTTGTACTCTAGGTTGGCTGCTTTTCTCCGGGGCAACGTCCTACCGAGAGAAGAAGTGGTATGTAGAACCACACCACACACTGTAGATAGTTTTTATTTAGTCACTAGGTCCTGAGGAATCGCCAACTGATCTATTAGAGACATTTTATAGGTGAGAAACATGTTGACCACTAAGGGGTAGAGCGTAATTTTTGTCAGATTAAAACAAAATAGTCGCCCTCCTTCTTTTTACTTTTTAATCAGGTTGTGACCTCTCCAGAATAAAAATAATTATAGAGGATTCCCTTACCTGTTTTAACCCACACACCACATCTACATCTTACCAGGCCCCTCACACCCACGGCACCTATACGGCAAGGAACAAAAGATCTCCGATAAAGAGCCCCTTTATGGGTGCCCGTCGAGCATTGCAGCGCCGGCTCGACGAGGAGCAGACCCATATGATGAAGCATGACACCTAGCTTGCTGGGTGTGTGAGGGTCCTATTTCCGAAAGGAGGTATTTCCTACCTCCCCACCACTCTGAGTACTAACCAGGTGGCCAATTTGCCACCCAGGAACACCGTACCTCTTTTGTCTTCTAGTTCCACCCAGGGCAAGTACGGTGGACCTTTATCAAGCCCTCATTGTCCCCCTTGTTGTTTACCAAGTA
This sequence comes from Calotriton arnoldi, assembly GCA_963921515.1. Taxonomy (NCBI): domain Eukaryota; kingdom Metazoa; phylum Chordata; class Amphibia; order Caudata; family Salamandridae; genus Calotriton; species Calotriton arnoldi. The sequence goes on from CAWUFW010001074.1 coordinate 2,526,749, forward strand.
CTGCACGGGATCTCCCGTGGGACTCTTCAGGTTACCAGAAGGATAATATCCTTCATTGGCCCATTTTCTGGGACTTATTATTTAGTCCCGCCCCTTCTATTTTGCCTTCCCCAAATCCTCTGACATACCAGTCATCATGGATGACAATCCCGGACTTAGCTTTGATGATGCGATGGCTGCAGAAATTCTCAGGAATACACCATCTAACCAGGAGCAAAACACAGGGCAAGAGAGTCTAGTGGTTAATTTGTCACATAGACAACTGACACCTACAGAACAAACAGTACTTGAGAAAGGCCATGGCAACGTCCTACAGAGAGAAGAAGTGGTATGTAGAACCACACCACACACTGTAGATAGTTTTTATTTAGTCACTAGGTCCTGAGGAATCGCCAACTGATCTATTAGAGACATTTTATAGGCGAGAAACATGTTGACCACTAAGGGGTAGAGCGTAATTTTTGTCAGATTAAAACAAAATAGTCGCCCTCCTTCTTTTTACTTTTAATCAGGTTGTGACCTCTCCAGAATAAAAATAATTATAGAGGATTCCCTTACCTGTTTTAACCCACACACCACATCTACATCTTACCAGGCCCCTCACACCCACGGCACCTATACGGCAAGGAACAAAAGATCTCCGATAAAGAGCCCCTTTATAGGTGCCCGTCGAGCATTGCAGCGCCGGCTCGACGAGGAGCAGACCCATATGATGAAGCATGACACCTAGTTTGCTGGGTGTGTGAGGGTCCTATTTCCGAAAGGAGGTATTTCCCACCTCCCCACCACTCTGAGTACTAACCAGGTGGCCAATTTGCCACCCAGGAACACCGTACCTCTTTTGTCTTCTATAAAAAGAGGGGCCCAGACCCCAGAACTAGAGATCACTTCTGGGAATCAAGACAAACCTTTGCCAAGGAGAGAAACCAAGGAAGCTGAAGGAGGAGACTGCCCCAGCTCTGGTTACTGTTTGGGGTTGGCCTGCAGTGGTTACTTATTGCCAAGGAAAGGAGAAAAAGGAACTTTGTGTGTACTTTATCATCTTGAGGAAGATCTCCAAGGGCTTGAAGCTGAGCTTGCCTCCTGTTCTGAAGTCTCAGGGACACAAAGACTTCACCACCAGCTTCCCCTGCATTTCCTTGCTGGGGATTCTACCTGCAGAGAGGTGCCTGCTGTTGTTTTAGGACCTCTAGAGACTGCGTGTCGCTGGGAGCTGGAAGCGCGACGCAACGAGGAAGAAGCGTGTCACCGCCGCAGCTGTTGCCGTCGCATTGCCGAAGAAGCGTGCCGCCGTCGCAGCTGTTTGCCATCGCTTCGCTGAAGAAGCGGGTCGCATCGCCGGAGAAGCGTGCCGCCGCCGCAGAGGTTGCCGTCGCATCACCGGAGAAGCGCGTCGCAGGGCCTGTCGCGGCTCAAGAAACCACCGATTTCGCCGCACGGCCGTCGGGCATGCACGCATCGTATCCAAGTTGTCGCATCGCATCAAAGACGCCATTTTGTCGCATCACACCGGATCATCGCATCGAGGCGCCATCTTGTCGCATCGTAACCGGAACGCAGTAAGAAACTGACGCATCACCTTCCCTGCGGCCCTTTTGTTTATATTGCGCTACGCATCCAAGGTACTTTGAGAGTAAAGTGTCGCATTTGCCATCTACTTTGAACTAAGCTATTTCTACCATTTGAAAGTCATATTTTTGAATACTGTATTGTGGATTTTTGTTGTTTGGTCTTATGTTAAATTTAGATAAAGATTACTTATTTTTCTAAACTGGTGTGGTTTCCATTTGTAGTGTTTTCACTGAATTACTGTAGGTGTTCACAAATGCTTTACACACTGCCTCTGAGATAAGCCTACCTGCTCGTGCCAAGCTACCAAGGGGGTGAGCAGGGGTTATTTTAGGAGTGTAGCCCCCTTACCCTGACTAAGAAGCAAGGGCCCCTACTTGGTCAAAGGTACCTACCTCTGCCAACTAGAGACCCCCATTTCTAACATGCACCATAAATGGTCTAGGGGCTCTCTCCCTAAGGTCGCTTCTTCCAACATCTCGGAGTCAGTCTGGTACCACTTCCTTCACTAACATTTTAATACTCAATCATCACCAGATCAATTCCACGTGCAGGAGGAAGGCTCTGTGGCCAGCAGTGTCCGGGAAGCCCTAACAGAGAGCCATGACCAGGCAACCTCCGGGTGCCTCATCTCAGAGGCACTAATCCAAAAACAAATCTCTAAGGGACGCAGGGATGGGGCTCCAGGCCCAGGCGGAATTCCACCGGCTCTATATAAGGATGATCCAGCTTTCAGGGCTATCCAACTAGCCCTGCTTTACTCATCCATATTGGAAAAGAACTGCATCCCCCCTTCATGGCGAGCCTTGATACTCGCTCCAATCTTTAAAGGGGGTGACAAAAAATCTCCCGGGAACTATCGTATGATAGCTCTAATTGATAATTAAGCAAAGTACTTTGCAGGCATGCTGTTGGACTCTTAACAATCATGGGCTGAGATAAATAAAATCATACCCCCAAATAAAACTGGATTCTTAAAGCACACTGGCACAACAGTGAACCTTACTGCACTCTCCTTTCTGATCGATCAGGCTGAATCTAACATCTGTCCTGTATACATGGGTTTTATAGATTATAAATCTGCATTCGACAGGGTTCATAGGGGAAAGCTTTGGCAGAAACTTGCCCTCCTCAACATGCCGGACACTCTGCTCAGGGATCTGCCGCTACTGCATCATGACACATGGGTCAGAATAAAAATTGGGGATGGATTGCGCCTGTCACGGCCTTAACCACCACGCAAGGCCTCAAGCAAGGTTGTGTTTTTGTGCCCACTCTATTCAACTTATTGCTGTCAAATTTGTCTCTGGTCCTTAACTCAGTTAACTCTCACCCACCCAAATTGGGTGGCCTCTGCCTCTCAAACCTACTTTATGCAGACGACCTGGTCCTCCTCAGCAAAACAAAGTTTGGTTTGCAATGCCTTCTGGACGCAACCACCACATTCTTCAATAGGAATGGTCTGCTGATAAACAAAAGGAAAACTAAAGGGGAGATTTACTAAGATTTTGTGCCGTGTTTGCGTCACAAAAGTGACACAAAATGGCACAAAATCTTTTTTTCCAAATTTACTTTCCAGCACTAAATTTGTTTAGCGCTGGAAATAACGTAAAAGTAATGCAGCGCTGCTTCCCATTACTTTGCGTCATAAGGGTGTGCCAAGGTGGTGCATGGGCATTCCCATGCAACCACCCAAGGTTTCTCATGCTAAACCCAATTTACTAAATACAGTAGATTGGGTTTAGCGTGAGAAAACTGCGCCCTTTTAAACTAGGTGCAAGGAAGGAGAAATGCTTTCATTTCTCCTTCTTTTTCCGACTTTGCATGCATGCTGCACTGTGCAGCACACATACAAAGTGGGAAAAGCTTTCCCTCGTGTCTAGGCATAGTATTTTGTACAGGAAGGGTATCCTTTCTGTACAAAACCAATGCTGGACTCACACACACCCTAGCGCTATGGGGCTAAAGGGAATGGGTGGCGCACGGCAGCTGTAATCAGCGCTGGCACAAGGGAAAGGGGAGGAGAGAGCCATATCTTTGAAAATATGGCGTTCTCCTGCTCCCTCCCTGTTGGGCAATGCAGCTGAGCCTTGTGGGGGGCTGCGCTGTGTTGCGTGGAGATTTGGAAAATCTCCCCCTAAGATCCTTGCCGTTCGAGTTACCAGAACACAAAAGCCGAAATGGTCTCTTAACCAGGAGAAATTATAAGCAACCAACTGCCACAAGTACCTAGGCGTCCTTTTTAATGATAATGGCAGATACACGAGCCAGATGACTGAAATAAAAAAGAAAGGCACTGCACTTTCGTTCGCTCTCAGATCTGCACATATAAAACTAAAAGGCCCCACATTTGCACCGATTCTCCAGGTAGCTCAGGCGAAGGTTCTCCCAACCCTAACATATGGTTGTGAGGCTCTGAAAGGGCAGAAGAGCGTTACACTTGACAAAATGCTCACAAAGATCTACAGAGCAGTTTTCCAGCTCCCCTACCACACATCACCAGCTCAAATAAGACTGGAATTTGTAGACAGGAGCTGGCTCGCAAGGCGGCCTTTTCTATAAGCTGCCACAAGCTTAGGGCCTCAAAGGAAGGTACCCTGGCCCTCCACTTATAGATTCAATTGGACACAAGCCTTAGGTCAGTGGGAAACCACTATCTGACCCAAGTCCTCAGCACACTCGGCTTGGTACCCACCTGGGACCTACACATCAGTCATCAGGAATTAAAAAGTTTGGCAAAAATCAGAACCAAACTACTCTCCTTAATAGAAGACAGGGCCAGCCTTTCCACACAGAAACACGGCTGGATGGCAGTATCCACCTATAAACAACTGATACCTCAGAGATACCTAAACAACACCTACAATCAAAGGACAAAGCTACAGTTCATGAAGTTGAGGATTGGAGTAATCCCCATTGCCTGTCATCTCCCAGCCTGGAAAAGGGGTATGGCTCACATAATGTGTCGGCTCTGCAATCAACAAAAAGAGGACATAATAGACGTACTGTGCCTGTGTCCCAACCTTCTAGAGGATAGCAGGGCCCTGCTACGAAGGAGTTGGATTGCTAAAGATATAATATCTTGCAGAGAAGCAGTCTTGGCCTGCTTCAATCCATCAAATATCATGCTAAATTGTGTCTTGGTTAAATTCATTTACCGCTTCTCTAGGAAGATAGAGGCTCAGGATCATGCATGCGACGGGCTGATACATAATTGACCACTACTGGGCCCTCGCATCTGACTTCACCCCCTCAAAGACATCCGCCCCCTTCTTTTGCCTACTGACTAACTGAAACGTCCCAGTTCACACTATGTGGTTATGCACAGTAGGTGCCTATTTATTCCCATAAATTTGTCATATAATCCTATCTCACTCTCCCATTAGAGTAACGATGTAAACTCCCCGGCTTTTAACTCACACATGTATGCACTTCACACTTCAGCACCATCGTGTTAGTAACATGTAAATCAGGCCACCTTGCATGTTTCAATGATTTTTAACTTTTACTGTTTTAAATCTGTATTTAAAAAAAAAAATTCTATGGAATATGTAAATTCAGATGTGATGCCATTTTCTCATGTTGCAAAGGTTTTAACTAATCATGCAATAAAGTCTTTTCTACTTGCTTCTCTTTTAAGCAATAATTCTTTACTAGAAAAGCGTTTGAAGAGGATCCTTTTCTCAAAAAGGGAAGTCCAGGATTTGGAATCCCAGGCCAATGTTGAAACGAAAGATTAGTAAAGGGCTAAGTCACAAACAGAAAAAAATGAAGGCACATAATGATCGATCAGTAGAATGAAAAGCTAATGATTTACTCAACAGAGCTCAACAAAACGTTGGATAAAACATGAGGCTAATTAAGTTGCCTAAGTATCTAATCAGTTCCAAAAAATCTCTGAGCAACAAAAGCAAACATAAACATACCATCAATCACCCACAACTCGTACGAGGAAATATGGCACAATTTAAAAAGAAAACAATTGCCAGGTTTCAAATCGCGCTCCGCAATGAGACACAGGCGCGATAGGGGTCACACACGTCTTTATTCTTTTTTAGCTTAATCCCTATCTGGCGCTACTTCCCCTGCTCCTCCCTTTCCCCTTCCAGCCATGCCTGACCTGGAAGTTACAGACAGGTCAGGCACGGCGATATGACACCTCCCCCCTTTTTAATTTAAATGCCCCATGTTTGTTTCTTAGAGTTCTTCGATGAGCCTGGCTGGTCTCCGGATAGTTCTCTGCGGTCGGCCTGAGAGACGCCCCTCTCTCATTTCATTTGTATCTGCCACACGTCGAGGTTCCTCTTGATCGTCTGCCTCTTGACTTGATATGTCCGTGTCCCAATCAGGTTCTTCCGCTCGAGTGTACACTGCTGAATTGCATTTCTTGAAGTGTGACACATTTCTTGTTGTCCTCTTAGTTCCAGAGGCAGCTGTGATCATAGTTCCTTTCCTCCTCATTACTTGGAGCGGGTGGGCATAGTAGCGACTGTCGGCCTTGGTTTTCCGCTCCTGCCTTACCAGCACCCAGTCTCCTTCTCGGATGTCAGATGTCTTGGCATGTGGATGGTTGTCGGCATACTCTTTCATCTTTGCTTTCTTGTTCTTGTCTAGATTCACTAAGGTCTCATGGTCCGAGGTCGGGGATCTGGACTGTATGGCAGCGTCTGCAGTCGGTATCCTGGTACGCGGGGTCCTTCTGAGCATCAGAGTGGCGGGACATCTGTTGGTGGTGTAATGTGGTGTGGTCCTGTACGCTCGTAGTACTTCATTGAGTGTTGGTTGGATGTCGCGTTGAGTCAGTTCAGCTTGTTGTATCGTTTTCTTTATGGTGGCCATGAATCGTTCAACCATCCCGTTGGCTTGGGGCCATAGGGGAGTGATCTTTCTGTGTTTGAAGTTCAGGTGATTTGCAAACTCTGCAAACTCATGCCCATTGAACGGTGGCCCGTTGTCTGTCTTTACTACCGTGGGGATTCCCCATGCTGCAAACGCTTCGTCGATGACGGGTATGACGGCGGTTGCTTTTGTGGATGAGATTTGGTGTGCAATGGGGAATCGGGAACATTCATCCATGATGACGATGATGTATTTTCCAGATTTCAGCGGACCAAAGAAGTCAACAGCTACTTGCTGCCATACGCTGTCTGGGAGGTCAGACATTTGCAGTGGGGAGTGTGGTTCGTCTCGCCCTACTAGTTGACATTGCGGGCAGTCTTGGAGCGTGGCTTCTATCATCTGGTCGAGGGACGGGAACCAGACTCGCTCTCGCAACGCTTTCTTCGTGGCCACCACACCTCTGTGACCTTCGTGCGCCAGATTGACAGTTCCTTGTCTCAATTGGTGAGGAATGACAATTCTCCTGTCTCTCAGTAGTAATCCATTGGCGCTGATTGTGAGATCGTCCTTGACGTGTCTGAATGATATGAGTTCTTGCGTGTTGATGGCGTCGTTAGGCTGCGGGTCCTCCAGATGTCTCCAAGAGTCTGTGCGGATACGCTGCATGATGTTTTGGAGCGTGGCGTCTTTGGCAGTGGCTTCTATAATGGCGTCCAGTGGGACGGCAGGTGGGCGTGCTTGATCGATGACAAAGTGGAGGTATTCTTCGGCTAACGAGCCGCGCGTTCGCGTCAGAGCTTGGGGATGTCGCGATATATAATCCGCCGGGTTTTCCGCCTTCCCCGGTTTGTGAATGATGGTGTATGTATAGTCTTGCAGGCGGATCCCCCACTGCTCAATCCGTGGAGGCATCTTCGCTCGAGGGTAGCCGAATATGGTTATTAGAGCCTGGCGATCAGTGATGAGTGTGAAGTGCTTCCCATAGACGAACAGATGGAAATGCTTGCACACCCACACAACCGCCAGGCTTTCTTTTTCGGGCTGTGAGTATGCTTTCTCCGTGTCAGTGAGGCTGCGACTGGCATATGCCACGATGTGACGTTGGTCTCCCTCATCATCATACTGAGCTAGAATGGCACCAAGTCCGACGGGGCTAGCGTCCACTGTAATCTCTGTCTTTCTTCGAGGGTTGAAGTATGCTAAGTTGATGGCAGAGCTCACAGCTGTTTTGATTTCATTGAAAGTGTGTTTGCATTTGGTTGACCAGTGAAAGCTTTGGCCTTGTCTAGTGAGTTCTCGCAGCGGGTAGCTGATGGTCGCGTAGTCTTTGATGTATCGGGCGCAGTAGCTGGCCATGCCCAAGAAGGATCGAATGTCACTAACATCGTGGGGTTGTGGCGTATCAGCAAGCGCCGAGACTTTTTCAGGATCGGGTCTCATGCCGTCTTTGGAGAAGATGTGACCATAGAATTTGAGAGTTGACTTATGGAATTCACATTTATCTCGATTGAGCGTGAGATTGGCATTGAGAAGGGCATGACACACGCGATCCAGTGCTTTGTCATGATCCTTGCGTGTTTCGCCAAACATGAGGATGTCGTCGCTGTAATTAAATGAGTTTGGGATGTGTTGGATTACTCGCCGGACTGCCGCTTGAAAGATCTCTGCCGCTGAAGAGATTCCAAAGTTAAGGCGCTTGTATCTGAAAAGCTCTTGGTGTGTAGTGAACGTGGTGATGTACCTAGACTTCTCGTGAAGTTCGAGCTGGTGGTACCCCTTGTTGAGGTCCAGTTTCGAGAAGACTGTTGCTCCATTCAGGCGAGTGATCATGTCGCTGATATGGGGTCCTGGATGCCGCTCCCTTTCGATGGCTGTGTTCGGGGCTCGCATGTCCACACACAAGCGTACTTTGTTTTCTTGTCCTCGTTTGGGCACAACCACTACTGGCGACACCCACGGAGTAGGCCCTGTCGACCTTTCTATGATGTCCGCTCTCAGCAGGTCTTGGAGTTCGTCATCCACTGCTTGTTGGAGATGGAATGGTACTTTCCTATGGTGCTGAGCCACAGGCGCCACTTGTTCATTAATGTGCAAGTTGACGTTGAAGTGAGCTAATTTTCCTAGGCCAGAGAATAGTTTTGGGAACTTACTGATTATATCAGGCGAGTCGTCAACTCTATACAGAATTTCTACTAGCTTCAGACGTTCTGCTGTTGGTAGGCTGAGAAGACAGTCAGCTGCTTCAGGGCCTTCTATCACATGAATTTGGGCATGAACTGTCCTGTCTTTGTAGGTTAAAGACGTACGAAATTGTCCTAAACACGGCAGCGGTTCTTTGGACATCCATGTGTAGACGCGCACCGCGGCTGGTTCTAACTTAGGCTTTGGGTTCATTTTCTTGTACTCAGTTGTGCAGATGTAGTTGAGTGACGCTCCAGTATCTAAGACGAACTTGGCGGAGTGATTTCCCATTTGAATGTGAAATCGGGCGTACTTCTTTAATTGGTCTGGGTCCACTACCATGCACACATATTCATCACTGTCTTGTGATATAGGCGTGAGGGTGGACGATTCTCTTGACGTTGATCGTCGGGATCGATATGAACCTTGTGACTGGGTGCTGGATCTCGACGAGCTCGTTGAGCGGTCTCTTCTCCCTTGCAAAGCCGTCACGTGGTGACGTGATCCTGTGCTTCGCTTGGTCGGCCCAGCTTCCTTGCGACGGGTTTGGCAAGCTGCTTCAAAGTGATTGTCCTTCCCGCATCTGTGGCACTGTTGTCCGATGGCTGGGCAGGGGCCCGTGTGAGGGTAGTCCTGGCCGCAGCAATAGCACTGCGGCGGTTGTTTCCGGGTGTTACTGCTCTTGTTTCCGCTGCGGGGCGAACTTGTGAACTTTTCAGGTTTCCGATGATCCAGTCGACGTCTTGAATCTGTCTGAGAATGTATTCAAAATGCTTGTTCCCGTTTCTCTGTCTTACTGGCTTCCATCTTTTTCGCATGCTCTTCCGCTTGGTCGTTTATTCGTGTGAGCTCCTCAATGTCGTCGAGCGAGTAATGCTTTTTTAGCAAACGAGGGCGTAGTGACTCTGATTGGCACCCCTCAATGATTCATAAGCAAAGCGCATCTTCGGTGTTAAAATTGTCAAAATCACAGTAGCGGGCTAAACGCTTGAGGCGAGAAATGAAGTCACCCATGGACTCATCTCGTTCTTGAGACGCGAGGTTGAAGGTGTTGCGTTCGTAGTCCAGGTTTCGCTTGTGGAGAAGCTTCTTGTTTAAGGCTTCCTCACATCTGTGTATGATGCAGGATCGGCCGGGGTAATTCTTTGATAATTTGTCCGATGTCTTTGCCCATCAAGTTCCGTAAGGCTATGAGTTGTTGGTCAGGGTCACTAACTTGTGAGCCCTTCATAAAGTCTTCAAAGTCTTCTATCCAGCTCTTCCATTTGGGACCCATGCTGTTTCCGGAGGTCAGCATCAAAGGCTCAGGAAGGCGCAGGAATGATACCCCTAATAGCATGGGTCCGGGCGGCGCAATTCGTGCGGGGCCAGGTGGTGCATTTGCAAGGAGTCAGGTTGTGTAGTCATGATGAAACACAGCTGGCTTCACTCTCCACTTCAGCACTCTGTGGCAGCGTCTGTAGGGGGTTCCAATTAATATTTTGGCAGGCCCAGCTTCCTTGCGACGGGTTTGGCAAGCTGCTTCAAAGTGATTGTCCTTCCCGCATCTGTGGCACTGTTGTCCGATGGCTGGGCAGGGGCCCGTGTGAGGGTAGTCCTGGCCGCAGCAATAGCACTGCGGCGGTTGTTTCCGGGTGTTACTGCTCTTGTTTCCGCTGCGGGCGAACTTGTGAACTTTTCAGGTTTCCGATGATCCAGTCGACGTCTTGAATCTGTCTGAGAATGTATTCAAAATGCTTGTTCCCGTTTCTCTGTCTTACTGGCTTCCATCTTTTCGCATGCTCTTCCGCTTGGTCGTTTATTCGTGTGAGCTCCTCAATGTCGTCGAGCGAGTAATGCTTTTTAGCAAACGAGGGCGTAGTGACTCTGATTGGCACCCCTCAATGATTCATAAGCAAAGCGCATCTTCGGTGTTAAAATTGTCAAAATCACAGTAGCGGGCTAAACGCTTGAGGCGAGAAATGAAGTCACCCATGGACTCATCTCGTTCTTGAGACGCGAGGTTGAAGGTGTTGCGTTCGTAGTCCAGGTTTCGCTTGTGGAGAAGCTTCTTGTTTAAGGCTTCCCTCACATCTGTGTATGATGCAGGATCGGCCGGGGGTAATTCTTTGATAATTTGTCCGATGTCTTTGCCCATCAAGTTCCATAAGGCTATGAGTTGTTGGTCAGGGTCACTAACTTGTGAGCCCTTCATAAAGTCTTCAAAGTCTTCTATCCAGCTCTTCCATTTGGGACCCATGCTGTTTCCGGAGGTCAGCATCAAAGGCTCAGGAAGGCGCAGGAATGATACCCCTAATAGCATGGGTCCGGGCGGCGCAATTCGTGCGGGGCCAGGTGGTGCATTTTGCAAGGAGTCAGGTTGTGTAGTCATGATGAAACACAGCTGGCTTCACTCTCCACTTCAGCACTCTGTGGCAGCGTCTGTAGGGGGTTCCAATTAATATTTTGGCAGGCACAGGGATGCTTTCTTCCTTTTGCCTGACTTTAAGATGGCTGCCGGACTGGTGACCAGGCTTTCTGAATAGGAGTGCCTGACTTCAAAATGGCCGCCGAATGCGACCTTTACACATCAGCCTCACTGAAGAAGATTAATGGGCTTACCCCAGCTCCACACGACGTTCATTCCGTCTGAGCTTCAGGGGCTTATCTGTTTTCAGGCTGCTGGCGGCCTTGGCACTGGATTCTCTGCTGTAGGCAGGAGTATAGGCAGGAACCACCACACACGCTCACATCGACGGTGAAGCGCTCTGCTCACCATTTACTGCAGCGCTCAGTCGGCGTTTCTTAAGTGCGCCAATCAGAGGGGGCTGTCTCCGCATCCCACCCTCGTCGCCAGGTTTCAAATCGCGCTCCGCAATGAGACACAGGCGCGATAGGGGTCACACACGTCTTTATTCTTTTTTTAGCTTAATCCCTATCTGGCGCTACTTCCCCTGCTCCTCCCTTTCCCCTTCCAGTCATGCCTGACCCGGAAGTTACAGACAGGTCAGGCACGGCGATACGACACCAGGTATTTGGCTAGCATTAAAAGTTGCTAGCTGCGAAGATCTGAATATGAAATGGATGATACAAAACAGATATCCACACTTTATTGATCACCCCCAAGAATAAAACACAAAATCGTGCCGGGAGTATTTCGCACGTTTTGATTATAAGAGCGAATGCAGCTAGATGAAATTTGGCGTTGCCGAAAAATCTAAGATTTTCTTAAAGTAGGAGTACTGTAATGACAAGCAAACCCTTGAGCTTGAATTCCTAGATATCCTTTTGGGGGGGTTTGGCTCACACTACCACGCTGGGGGACAAAGAACATATAGTGTTTGAGGGGGATCAATAATGCAAACATAGGAATTTTGACAAGCTGAAAAACAATTCTCAGATTAAATAATGATTAAAAGATTTTTTGTAAATTTGCAGTAGAGAAGATTTCCTTCAAAATTAAAAAAATAATACTGCTGAATAAACGAACATGGAAACGTATTAGTCAAATAAATAAATCCTTTTTTTATAATAATTTCAGCACAGTATCCTTGTTCCATTTCCCCCTTTCTTTATCTTTCCTTCTGTCTCTTCTTACTCCCTATTTTCTGAAATTAAAAGTGTTATAAATGGTAGTATATCTTTCTTCTTTTACATTCAGTTTAACATCACATTCTTGTAATTTCTAGGCCTTAAATGCTGACGCTTCCCCTCTGAGCCATTTTTGACATTTCATGAAATTTGAGCTTAAGTTTATGTAACTTAACTCAGAGTTTGTGGGTTCCCTCGAAGTAACCCAAGACAACATCCCCAATATTGCACACAAAAAAATGTAAACATGGAATACAAGTTTTATCATCCAGCAATCCTACATATCTCCTACGAAAAACAGAACATGTGTTTGTAGGCTTATCATCTGCAACAAGAAAGGCTCCCTAATACACAATGGAAACATCTAGGGGGCATATTCTCAAGGACTCATCGCCGAGTTAGCGGCACTTTATCGCAGCCAAAGTGGCGATAGAGTTATCGCCCTATTCACAAGCTGGTGCTAACAGCCGATACCGCCAGTTTTCCTGCGATAGCAGCCGCAAAAAACATCGCCACGGATGACACCGGCAACTAACGCTGATGAGATGCAGAGTAGGCGTTCCTGTGCAAAAAGCCGCAAAAACACCACTTCGCAATATTCTCAACGACCAGCCAGATCGGCGATAAGAACCCAAAACAGGCGATAAGGCGCGTTAGCAGTAGGGATTTAAACACCTGCTTTTACCTGGTGTTAAAGTCGGACGACAACCTGCACCACAAAAGGGAGCCCAGACCAGAGCCACACCTGAAGAACAACAGATGCCATAGAGCTACTTATCATGCAGCTCGGAGCCCCAAGAGGGCCACAACACCCACCGCCACCACACCCAGGCCCGCCACCCCCCCGGACCCCGCCCCCCCGGACTACCACAGAGGCAGCGCAGACAAAGACAGCAGACCTACAGAAAACGCACCAGCCTCACAGACTTAAAGCCAGAGGAAGTCATTGCCCACTACAGGCTCAAAAGGACAACCATCCTCCGCATCCTGACCCACATTGCCCACAGGCTGACGGTACCAACACAGCGGAGAACCAACATCCCTCCGCAGACAAAGCTGCTGGCTGTGCTGCACCTGTTGGCCTCTGGTACATTCCAACCAACAACTGCCAGAGTCGGAGGAGTCTCACAGCCAGCCCTATCCAAGTTCCTCACACCTGTCTTGGATGCCATCATCAGCTTGGTACCCCAGTACCTTCACTTCCCCACACTGCGCAGGAACAGCTGGAGACCAAGCAAGGCTTCTACTCCATAGCTGGCTTCCCGCACGTGTTGGGGGCAATTGACTGCACACATGTCCTCCTCGTGCCCCCTGCCGACACTGCACACAATTACCGCAACAGGAAGCACACGCATTCCATCAATGTGCAGGCAATAGTGGTCCACCGGGGACTCTTCACCAATGTCGTCGCCAACTACCCAGGCAGTGTGCATGATTCCTTCATCTTCCGACAGTCCATCATCCACCAGCGCTTTGAGGCTGGCACCTATGGGAATGCATTGCTCGTTGGTAAGTACCAAATGAACACACCACACACCTCAACTCCACAGTCATGCAACTCACGACTCTGGGAATGCCCACGTTACAAACTCACATACAACATGCCAAACAACATGCCCACCTACCAGACACGACAGCACAACTTACTGTGGTAACCTGGGCTAGCCATGTACACAAGCCATCAACGGCATGGCACCTCAGCCACACAATATCAGAATGTGGGGAGAGGTGGGAACCAGGCATGTGCGAAGGAGACAAGTGACCCATGAATGAGAATGTACACAATGCCAAGTGTGGCGTTGATGTGCTGGCCAGACTGCAGTATGCAGACCACAGACATGTCCATGTCGACCCATACAGCTGGTGTCTGGAGTGTAGTGGACCGTGGACTCAACCATGTCACCCCAGGCAGTGGGGAAGATCGCAGAAATGTAGCTTGTTACGTCCCCCCCTGTAAGCGTGAGCGGAGTGGGCTGGCCCGGCGTACGCCAGGCCAGCGTAGGGGTGTGAATAAAAAGCCTGTTGCTCTGGGCGTGGTTCTCTTCCGGAATGGCCAACGTGTCTGCCAGGGCGGCGCCTCTCAGCCCGCCACGAGGCCGATGCCGTGAGTGGCGGTGCCTGCGATCCTGTGCGCCTGCTGCACCCCAGGCCGCTGGTCCCCAGACCCGCCTTGGCCGACCCTGCGCAACCAGGCCTCACTGCTCACCTGCCGACACCGGCGTGTGTCAAAGAGGGCCCACCACTTGCCGGTGCAAGCTCCAAGCCCGAGGCCCGCGACCATGGCAGCCTCCTCAGACCATCACGGCCTCCGCGAAACAGGCCCCCAGCACTCCTTTCTCGTTGACGTACTCCACCGCTGCCTCCGGACTACACTGCGGTCAAGTAGGTCACAGATTTGGAACTGAGTCTTGATTTTATTATGGCAGAGTTTATACCATTGTACCAGCCTCATCGCAGACTGCATCCCCTTTCAGCTCTGGTGCCACTAACTCTGTGCCCCGAAATTCATGGACACTCTCTGGTTGAACATTGGTGGCGTCTGAGTCTATGGCCTGGGGGCTGTCTTCATCATCATGTAGCTGATACTGACTTGGTGTTTAAAATAAGTCTGTAGCATTCATCTCCTCCATATTGCCTGTTTCTGCTTGGTTCGGCCCTCTGCATCATGCCCTGGAAGAACACGTACCACTGTCCCCCAAAACACTGCAAGACATTCACCTTCGACACCGACGAGGACCCGCTCAGCTCCCGTGGCCCTACCTCAGTGCACCTCAAGTCGCCGTGTCGTTGTGCCTGTGCCGGCCGCAGTGCATCCGGGGCCACTAACTGTGCAGCTCAAGTCATGGACCCTTGCTGTTTGAACTTTGAAGTTCTGATTGTCTGATCACTGTTGTAGTTGTTGCCAGCACCAACCACTCCCTGAGGGCTGGCTTACACTCACCCCACACCCATCCAGCACAGGCGTCACTGGACATGTGGCCCTGGCAATAAAAGGGTTCGGGCGCACGTGCCCGTAGCCAGTTCCACAAACTATCTAAGTGTGTCCGTGTGGTCATTATGTATGCATGAGGGCCCCGGGCCCTACCACATGACATTGTGCTGTGTACAGCGGACGCAACCATGTCACCTCAGGCAGTGGGGAAGACCTGGGACATGTAGCTGTGTCGTACTCCCCTGTAAGCGTAAGCGTAGTGGGCTGGCGTACGACAGTCCAGTGTAGGGGTGTGGATAATCAGCCCTGGGCGTTGCTAAGTGTTGGCCTTGCCAAGGAAGTGACTAATGCGTGTGTCTCTGTTGTAGTGTCGGCACCACCCGTCCCGCAATGGACAATGTTGCGATGTAGTTTGCCCCCGGAGTGCGGTGCTCGGCCGAATGGATAAACGAAGGAGCGCAAGCCCGGTCGGGGTCCGGGATCATACATGCCAACTGTTGTGTGTGTCGCTATTACCGCAGCATAGGCCAAAGGTCTACCCTCAACCGCATTGCGAGTTCAGCCAGCCATGAACTCTACATCTGTGTCCGCCCTAACCTTACCATAGGCCTACACACACGTGGCCGCCCACCTTCAACGCACAACATCACAGTGTCGTTGTTAGGCTTGTGGACATGCGCAGACAGGCATGACAATGGTGTGCCGTAGAAGTGCAAGTGATGCAACCGCGCTGCGCACACTAGTAAATAGGCTCGGGGGGAGGGAGGAGCAGCAGTGAGGCTACGTAATACACATTGATGCCGCTCATTTGCTACAAGCAGTACCTGTCAAACAGGAATCACTAAGTCACACATATCACACACCAATGAACTAGTGAGCCTGCCAACACATCATGCAGAACCAACTTTTGACTCATGTCTCTATGCACATTCACAGGTGATCAAGGATATGCACTCTGCCCTTGGATGATGACACCCCTCCGAGCCCCGAACACACAGGCCCAGAGGCAGTACAATGCGGCCCACAAACGTACAAGGTGGCATCGTGGAACGCACATTTGGCGTGTTGAAGTCACGTTTCAGGTGCCTGGACATCACAGGTGGAAGGCTCCTGTACAGCCCAGGCATCGTGTGCAAGATGATCGTTGCATGTTGTGTGTTGCACAACATATGTGTGCGCACCAATGCCCTATGGCTACAAGTGCCAGATGCACCGGACGATGATGAGGAAGATGAGGCAGGTGGACCACACCCCACTGCAGCAGCAGCAGGACTAGCCCGTAGGAACACCATCATTGACAATTTCTTCACATGAGCACGTCACATTGTCACAGTCCTTAGCAATCATGGGACAGTACAAAATGACCACAGGCACAGCATGTGCAAATAAATTCATTACAACACACATTCCCTGTGTGCATGTTACTCCTCTGTACAAGCACATCACTCTGACGAGTGTAAGTGCAACATGTAGTGCTAACAATCTCACTAATTGGAAATAGATGGTGGGTGTGTCACCTCTGTACAGAGAGGCTGTTTGGGTGTCACGTATTCGAAATGCCATTTCTGTGTGTCAAAGATAGTACGGAATCCACTCATCAGCGTTTCACATGCGTCCCAAATCATTACATATAGGCTGTCATTTGTGACCAACAATTGACAACAGGGCTTTTTTTGGGGTTTAATATGTACCACCATGATGCAGGGATGCACCCTGTGACTCAAGTCCCACAACATGAGCTACATGGACGTAAGGGGGAATCACTGCCCCTACATTCGTCCATGCTTTCATACTTGATTAATCATAGACATGACACATCTGTGTGTATCAGAATGTATTATTCACGTTCAGTGGAGTGTTGAGGCTGTCTCAGTACTGGGCCATGCAGACAACACTTTACAATGTTGCCCCGTGGAGGGCCAGCCTGAGTCCTTTAGGGATTGACAAGTCACTCGGAAGGGGAAGAGTCCAGTCCGCACACTGATTGCTGTGTCATTGTTGAGCATACAAGATATGGCAGTCCATGTCGAGGTCCAAGGTTAGTGTCGCAGAGTGTGTCGGGGGACAGTGGAAGGTGTTATTCCAGGGCATGATGCAGAGGGCAGACCCAAGCAGTAACAAGCCATATGGCGGAGATGAATGCTACTGCTTCCTCCTTACCACTAAGGCAGATTCATCCTCCTCTTCGTCCTCTGACGTTTCATGTACCTCACATGTGGGTGGTGGTGTTTGGTTTGCAGCACTGTGTGACACTGACACATCAGGGGCCGGAGATGTGGATGTAGGAGTAGCAGCAGCATTCATCTGCGCAATGTCTTGTGGCATCACTCCCATGATGAGGATCTGCAGGGCATGGAAAATCCCATCTACAGCTTTCTCGTGTGCAGCCGTGGTAGCCATTCTTTGCGCCTGCATCCGCTCCTTGTTCTCCATGACCCTCCTTATGTTTCCCAGATCACGGATGACATCGCTGTAGCCACTCTGACTAGACAGTTGTTGTTGTCTCCGAGTCATGACTCCAGCAACGCCAGCCATGGATTGTTGGAGGGCATGTGGTGGACTGTGGGTGTCTGTTAGGGACTGTAAGTGGTCCCTGATGGGACTTAGACACCCACGTATGGCATCTAGTTTGGCTGCCATGAGGTCTAACCCCACCCGCACCTGTTCAGCCAGATCCTTCTGGCAGTCTAACACACGGCGTTGGAACGCCATGTGTTCTTCGGTGAGGTGCTGGGAGCCAGACGTGGTGGTGGGTGCTTCCTGCTGTGTGGTCTGTGCAGGGGGTGGGATCACCTCGATGGTGCTGGGCTGCCCTGCTACTGGAGGTGGGGTGCGGAGGTTGTCCATGAACCGTTGGAGTTCGTCGTAGTCGATGTCCTGGGGGTCGTCTCCATCATCACTGACGTGATGTAGGGTCTGCTCTGCAGGAGGTGTTGATTGTCCCTCTGCAATGTAAAGGGGAGATGCAGTTTCACAGTGTGTTCCATGTATGTTGACGCATTGGCGGAGTTTACATACAGACTGCATGACAATGTACATTGTGACTGTTTGTGAGGAGATGCCTATTTGATGCGGGACAGTGGACAATTGTACTACATCACGGATGTGAGGTTGTACTCGTACATTGTCATCTCACAGTTTCCTGCTATGCCAGGTGTGATTGGCCATTTTGTACACACATGCGGCACCAGTTGTGTCCTGTGTTCTGTTGTGAAAGTGTTGCAGTTTGTACCACATTGTTATCAATGTTGAGGTGCTCTTATTCTTATGTGTGTGTGCTGCATTGTGGTTGAGTCGCCCCTGCAGCTGTGATTTTGCTGCCGCTTATCCCTTTGAGGCGGTGTGCCTTTGACTTCTGTCCTTCTGCAGTGTTGAGATGTTGCAGACTTGGCTAATTTTGGCTCTAGTTCGGATTTTGGACTCTTGGGCATGGTTTATCCGCAGATGTGTTGTTGACATCAGGGGTTGTTTGTGCACGTGGTTGTGTCAGAGTGTGACCTGCTCCTTTCTGGATGTGGTCCACACTCAGTCACCTCAGTGTTGTGGCGTGCACCATGTCATAGTAATTGGACTGCAGCCATGCTAATCGTCATGCAGTGTCACTTGCATTGTCAGTGTGGCTCACGGACCCGCAGCTTTGCTGGGTTCAGCACATGTGCATGGGTTGGTTGTGAGATTGGTGATGTGTGGGGATGGCCCCCTCCGGGCACATTGTCGACGGGGGCCTACTTGCTGTTTCTATGTGTGCTGCAGTATGCCAAGGAGATCAGGGACATGATCCAGAGTCATTGTGGGTGGGCAGTGTGCTCTACCTAATTGTGCATGTGTGCCATTGTGCCCATCTCCCCCCGTCCCCCCAGTCCCTGGTCGGTACTCACCCTGTTGATGTTGTGTCAGGTCATGTTGAGCAGTGTCCGGATCCACTACTCCTGGCACCATATCCCGACTGATGACTGTGGCCACCATTTTCTCCATGTCATCCAGCTCCTGGTGTGCCGCTGGACCCCCACCTCCAATCTGCGTTGCTGCTTTCATGTTGGCATCGAGTTTCTTCTCGGTTTTGTCCTTCACATCATTCCAGCGCCTCTTGACCTCTTCCATTGTCCTCCTCAACTCTGCAACTGCATTCACATGGTCCAAGATAGTCTGCCATGTTTGCGTCTTTGTTACCAATGACACATTGGAGGTGACGAACAGTTGTTGGTAGTGTTCGGTCACTTCCGTAATGATGATCCTGTTTTCCTGCGGACTGAACCGCATCTTCCTCTTCCTCTTCTCCTTGGCCTTCCCCGACCCCGAGGTTCCTTGCTGGTCGTCTGTGGGGCTTGTGGGGTTCGCGTTGTCCTCTGCAGTCCGTCCGGGTGCATCCATGGTGCTACGCAGTTTAATTATTTTTGTCTCTTTTTTTTTCTGCTTTTATAGTGCATTTTCCCGCATGACTCGTGGGAATTGCAGGCCTGTCACTGGTTATCGCTGATTTTTGTATCGCGATTCGGGGCATCGGAACTTTTTTCGCGTTCGTGTTTTGCATTTTTTCGGCATTGCGTTAATTTTGACACGGTCATTTGGCGCGTTATCGTGAGACTATCGCATGGTGCCGCCGGGTTGAGAATACGACGTTGACACGGTGTTATTTTCCCACGGTGGGCTGCGATGTGCAAAGTTGCGTTAAGCTAATTTTGCGATTATTATCACACGTTTTTGAGAATATCCCCCTAGGTTTTTCCTTTGAAGGTCAATCATTCTGGGGATGCGGGTAGCTGCATTGTTGGGGTCCGGGCACCCAGGCAAACCTACAAACATTTCTAAAATGTAGACACTCAAGGGAGACCAGGGTAGCATTGCCTGTAAAGACCCCACTACTTTTTGTTACCCAGAATTCCCTGCAATCATCAAACATTGGCTAAAACAACACCATTTTTCTCCCATTTCTGAGAGAAATATCAGCATAAATCATCAGAAGTTCTATCACTCAGAGTTCTCATTCTTCTGCACATGTGTAGGTGGGCTTACCACCCAGCACAAAGAAGGCCTCAAAATGCAATGTGGAAACAGCAAGATTTTATAATTTGAATTTCAGTCATTCTGGAGATGTGGGTATCCTTGGTATTTAGGTCCATACTTGACTAGCACCCAGGGTAAGCTCAGACATTTCTGAACTCTAGATACCCAGGGGGGAATCCTGTGTTTTGTGGCTTCAGTGGATCCCACTATGTTTTCTCACCCAGAATGTCTTGCAAACATCATAACTCTGCCCAACAACACCCAAACACCTCTCACTGTCCATGGGGGATGCTGCTGCATTCGGGCCCAGGGCCGTCCAGCAACCATCAAACACAACAGACCAGGGGGTCTTCTGAAATATAGATACCCAGGGAAATCCAGGGTGGTGAGACATGCATGAATTCCAGTATGTTTTCCTACCTACAGTCCTTCACTTTTTTTGAGATGCCCAGTGCTCCACCTAGTACCTTGTAACTCCCGGTCACTTCCCTTCAGGGTAGCTTCTTTGTGTGTACACACTTCTTACCCACAATGCCCTACAAATATCATCCACTTTCTTTGCACTTTCCATGGGAGATGTCTGCAGTATTGCTCCATGGTGTGGCTTCCGTGGATCCCGCCACTTTTTTTTTGTCAGAATGTCAAAGTATTGGGGAAAAAAACTAAATTTTCTTCTATATTTCTGAGTGAAAATTCCTAAATCTGCAGGTGATATCAAAGCTGCTACATTCCTTGCATTCCCTCAATTCTCCCAAGGAAAACAGTACCCCACATTTTTGGGTGGGCCTATTGTACTGGACAAGAATTTAAAACTTGGACCCTGTGAAGTCAATGTTGAGTCAATGAGATCTTTATAAGGTTACTTTCTTGGTGGTCCATTATTATCACATGCTTTAGGCCCACCCACACCCTTTCCCATTTTTTAAATAATTTTCATGGTGTCTAGTGGGCTTTATTTCTCCCATAGGGTAGCAGATTCGAGGTAAACACCACAATCTGAAACACTCAAGGGAACAAAAAGGCTAAACAAGCATCTCGGTTGTGGGGTTATTCACCGTGCTGGGAGGCTGCTCCCATCTTTGTAATCCTTGATGATTTGATCCCTGCTCGGTGAGCATCCTCCTGCAGCGAACCTAGACAAGTGCTTAACTAGGAAGATGTATCACTAGAAAGAGGAGGAGTCTCCCCTATGGCTCTCTAGTTGAGATCCATACTCAGGGCGCTGACCTGTGCCTGCGAGCACCACTCAGTCCAAAAACAGCCAGACACTTTAGGTTCCAGCTACTTTGAGTTTCAGTTTCAGTGACACCAGCATCCCCTGGTATGAGGATGTGACATTAACATTCTCTGTACCGCAGAGGTAGTGTGGAGAACATGAATGTCACATGCCTGCACTAAAAGGGTTAAATGAACTCAATATACTGACTTCATAAGGAAAGCAAACAGATTCAGCTTTGGCAAGATTTGGAGTCTTGACCTTCAAATCACTGCTTTATTCATCAGAAAGCCTTAATCTAACGTTATGTTAAATTATATTTTGTTATGTATTTGTTTATTACTTATCTAACGCACGTAGGCAAAATATATTCTTGGCACTCAGGAATACAACGAGCTGTGTTCTGAAATTGAGAAAAAGAGTTATTGTATGATATATGATTTAAGATGTTTCCTAAGGTGGCTAGTGATTATTCACCCCTAAGGTATATTATTCCCTCATCCTGCAGTGTAGATGGAAAAAAATCTGCTTCCACAGTTCACTATGTGGTCCTTGGGATCCGCAACAACAAGCTGGTTTGCAGAGCAAAGTTGTCTGCCAGGCCTGTGCAAGCAAATTTACCAGCCATAAATTAGGCAACCTTTTGATGGATTGCTCTGTGAACTAGTACTATGGCCTTAAATACCACTCTGGGGCATATCAGCAGCCAGTGCAGCTGTTTTAGGATAGGAGTAATGTGGTCACATCTGTTCAGGCCAGTGATATATAGGGGGTGAACTCGAGGCAATGTGTTTCTCTGGTGCTGACAGACAAACAGCATTGCCATGGTACTGCCTTGACTGGAAAATGCCAATAATTACTGGCACGAGATGATGGCTTTTGATGAAAGGAAGAATATTGGTCACAGTCTTTAGTTGGAAAACAGAAGGTGTCCACTTTGGTAAACTGGGTATTCAAGGAAAGGCTAGAGTCTAGATGAATACAAAGGGTCTGCACTGAAGCAGTAAGGTGAGATAGAGGGCCCCTGATTTCAGGCTACCCAAACCCCCTTGAGGTTGACTCTTAAGTAGTCGAAGAAACTCAGGGGCATATTTACAAGGGGATTGTGCACTGATGTTCCCTCACTCTCATGCACTTTGTGTTGTGATGCTCTGTATGTGTCTCTCTCTACAGCTGCAGTGATACAATGTCCCCTGTGGTCCACACTACGGTCCACCCATCAACTTACATCTGGAGACATCCTCCAAGGAGCAGTTTGACCCTCTGCCATCCCTTCAGTCAGGTAAGTCTATCCGTTAGTATGTACATCTATTTGCATCTCACTTACTCCCTTTCTCACCTCAAACAAATGTCTGTCCGTGTATCAATTTGTCTATGTGAAAAGAATACACCATACCCCCTTTGACATTTAACAGCATAGATGGAAGTTGTCACACCTATCATTGGTGACCACATTCAAAATATAATAAGTCTAAAGTTTATCATTATATGATTTTCTGTAGCGGCTGTATCAAGGGACACATATCCTAAGACATTTTCAAGTAACATTGGTGAGCAGCTACATCACAGGCTCCATCCACACAGCAAGCATCTGTGGCACTGCCAGGTAAGACTCAATTCTATCTCCTGTGCTGTCCAATTGTCGAAACCAAGCACCATGTACCCGTATGTACAATGTTATGTCACATCTGTCCACATCAAAGTGACGAGCACATATATGACAATGTTATGTTCCATCTGTCTATGCCAAAGTGGCATCTCAACCATTAAGTTAGAGTACAACAACTGTTGATGGTTCAAAGAGTAGGCCTCCCCACAGTTTCAAATGCCAAAGTTCCAACTGTCATTTCTCTTCCATTGCAGCACCTGGGGACAATCAGCCTGATATTCATGTAGTTCCATATGACAGGAGAATGCTTTCCAGTTCTGGGAAAAAATACTGTTCCTGCAAGCTGGTCTCCAATATTTCAAGAGAAGAAGTGATTGTTGGTCCCACACAGTATGGGATCCCACAGAGCACCTCACTGATGACCAGCAGGCTTCCTCTTCTGGTAGTCTTCTGGATTACACACGTGGAGATGCAAGAAAAAACGCCATTGATGCTAGTCCCGTCACTACAGTATTCATCTCTATCCACCTTCAGCCTTCAATTACCCCTGTTACATCCCCAGTTCTGGTTTTCTCTCCATCCTATGATGGAGAAGAAGTCCCAGAAGAGGCATTGATCTCTCCTATTAAACAATCTCCACCCCACAATCTCCCTGTCGACAAACCACAACATGGAGGACA
The DNA here is from genome assembly GCA_963921515.1 of Calotriton arnoldi. Classification (NCBI taxonomy): domain Eukaryota; kingdom Metazoa; phylum Chordata; class Amphibia; order Caudata; family Salamandridae; genus Calotriton; species Calotriton arnoldi. The sequence goes on from CAWUFW010001074.1 coordinate 2,550,349, forward strand.
ACAAGGTGACCTTGTCAAGTGGCCATACAGGCCTGGGGTTGGCATGGCAAAAAGCTGCCACCTGGGAAGATGAACACTTTAAACATCAAAGTGCTATCACCTGGGAAGATGAACTCTTTAAACATCATTCTTCTGTACGGTATGAGATCAGTGCAACATTTCCACCGACCAACGGATTATTGCCACTGACCAGTATGACCTGCCAAGGTTGAGTGACCGACAGACTTGATCATGGAAAACCCATACAAAACTTCCAAGACCTCATTAAGTTGCACCAGGAACATATATAGGTGAAAGTCAAATCCCCAAATAAAAAATGCCAGCATAAGTTCAAACATACAAAATAGCAGTCAATTGAAATTTAAAGTAAAAAATTGTCCAAATAAAAGATTAGCACATTCCTCCATCCCAGACATGCCTTCTTCGTGGTTGTTCTGGCTTGCGGGTACAATTTATTAGCCTTCCCCTTTGATTGATATTATGCCCATCTGTTCCATCTAAATACACACAGACATGTTGGGGGTGGGCAGGAACATACACCAGGAATGTGATAAACTAGACAAGAGATGGACATTGTAGACAAATTGTAAATCAAAATTGCACCGGGTGGTGGGTTGATGAAGGGCTGACAAGTTGGTAGTGCAAAACAACAGCAAGCAAGTTGTTTCCCAGTGCTGGTCAACTATGACATCATACAGGAACCTGAAGCCCATATATATCATGGAAAAATTGTCGGCAACCACCTGCTCCAAACTGTTGATGGCTTCCTGGACTCCTGCCAGAAATATACAAAGAGACGATGGGGGAGGTGGCACCCATAAGGGTTCAGTATGCCTGGATCAAAGCTTACCCTCTGCTGCTGTTGTTATGGTAGTTGACCATTGATTATTGAAATAGGAGAAATGTGGGACAGGAGCTCCTGTCCAGGCTGCTGTGGGAACCTTTACTTTGTGCTTGGAGGTTGCTTCTTCTGTCCCTGATGTCAGGGAGACTGCTTTTGGGATGTCGGGGACTTTTCCTGACCACAAAGGCTTCCACCTTCTGTGTCTTCCTGTCTGATATTGTCCAGGGTGACGACATCCTGTGTGTCTGAGGCATCCACCCAGAGATGTTTTGTTTGAAAGGGCCTCCCTCTAAGTGGACACAATCTCCACCTCACTAGCGGTGCCACCGTCATCCTCCTCCTCTCTAGTGGCGTACCTTGGTGCCCAACCTGCAATTGAGGTTCTTCTGTGCTTTTGCCCAGGGTCCATTATGCCCTGCCTGCATCCTGGCTGCACACTGTAAAGGAAAAAGGAGAATGGGAAGGCTCACACGTGCATGTGTTCACTGCTTCATAGCCATTGCAGGTCAACGTTTTCATTTGTTTATGTGGAAATACTTTCTAGACTACATTCTAGTCTTCCAGGATCATATTGATTACACCCCTGTCTTATGAATAAATGGATCTTTGACGTACACCATTTAGTGGTGGGCCACTTAGGCCAAAAAGATAAACTACTTAGCACATTCTACTTTACAACATACTGTCTATGTCAGTGGTCCTTAACCTGTGGTCCAGGGACCCCTGGCGGTCTAAGACTGCTAAACAAATTACATAATTTTAACAATGAATATAGAGTATATAAAGAAGCAAACTCTACACTTGAACATTTTTATATATTTTGTAAATGTGAAGTAGTTTGAGACTGGAGGCTAAAAATTAAGTTAGCATCTTCAGATTGATTTGTGTGAGCAGTGCAAGTGCATCAAACAAATTGAATTTAGAAAAGCTCTAACCTTCCTATAACATTTTTGATTTTGGAAAATTTGTTTGTGAATTTAATGAAATATTTCATCATTTGTGTATTCATTTTACGATTGCTTGTTTCTCTATTTATTGTGTTTTGTTTTGCGGTTCAAATAATTTAAAATGCTTGAGCCTCAGTCTTGTGCTTTCAGTAATGACTAAGTGGGGGTCCCCTGACTGTAATAACGATTCAGTGGGAGGTCCCCGGGTTCCAGTAATGATTAAGTGGAGATCCATAGAAGTCAAAAGGTTAAGAACCCCTTGTCTATGTGATAACTGAGCTTGGAGATGCAGCCAACCTTCTTCAGAACTCTCCTCTGCAGTAGGTAAGCTGGGAGTGTCTGGTGGCCAACTGAAGGGATGCTCCCTATATGTCCAAGGCCTTGAATCTTCTACAGTGCTGGATGCCTTACCAGTGCTTGCTACACACCGTGGCTTTTCTGGTGGCAACTACCATTGCATAGCTCTTCCTAGCAGTCCCAGTAAACATGGCTAGGCTTGTCTTCTTGCTCAGCTCAGTTCCTGCCGCTCAGAGAGCTGAGGGTATATTTCCAGTCAATGATGATGTCAAAGGTCTTGGATGCAAAGTTGATGGCTCTCTCTATGCTTCACTCAGCCATTTTAGGGGAGGAAAAATGAACATCTCAATTGCACAATAGAGGTAGAGGGTATTCAGGAGGAAGGATGGATCAGGAATGGCAGTTTTTGCACTTCTGTGAGTAACTTCCTGTTTCTCGCAGTTAGTGGACAACTCCGGCCCGCTCTATAGTTCTACATCAATGTAGCAAGGGTGGAGAAATCTCACTGTACTATATAGTTAAAATTATTGCGACAAATGGCAATCTAGCAAAAAAGAGAGAGGGCAAAATGCACAGATTCATGTGTGGCACTCTAGTGGTAATGGACAGCACTTTCCAGTGAAATTACATACTGGAAGAAATATGTGTGAACTAAGGTAAATGGACGTACTCCTACATGTGTTAAGTCTCATTCTTTATGCACAACATGTGGGTTGTATCAGTCATTGACAGGTGGAAGATGAAATATGTGCATTAATATGTAAGTTTAGTGTGCACAGATGCATAGTGCACTTAATTGAGCAAGAAGACTTGCAAGCTTACTTGTGGCAACATGATGGTACATCAGCAGTGTCTCAGGATGATAGGTGTGAATGGTGTCATAGCCCACTTTCATTAGTGGCTCAACAATGTCCAATCACTGGCATGCAGCAATGCAGCAGCCAAACTAGCAGTTGAGGTTCAATGTGAGACCACTAGCTGCTCACCTACCTACAGAAACTGATCTCTGGTCTATGGGCCACCCCAGGGACCAGTATGGGCCATAGCACATGCTTATGGTTTACATGTATGCCCACACATGGCAATGTTGTACAACATCCAACAGGCTACTGTGACCTTGTGTACTATTTCTGAGATAGTATTTGGGGATATCCCTGGGCAATCAAGGCAACTGAATCATGACTAGAGGATGCCAATGGTATGCTCAATTAAGGCACATGTGTGCATGTGTTTCCCGTTGTACCTCTATTGAGGTAGGATCAGAGGATATCAACTGGGGTGACCAGATGGGGAGAGAGGTCATACTCTACATCACAGGCAACAAAAACGTAATATTTGTTTTACAATTGGCACTACGAGGATGCTTCAGATTATCCATATTTGTATTCAATCAACATTACAATAATGGATGTACTGCAATGGGGTTTAAATATGTGTGAATAGCTTTGTGAGGCCAATCTCTAGGAACAAATATGCTCCTAGCTAGGTAAACGTACCTAACAGCAGCATGTCCCCAAAATGCATTAGCCAGCTGGCGGAAAATGTAGATGTTGTGTGTGCACCTAGGAAAGACAGATTGCAGATCAGTGAAGCAGTCCCTGGCATTGCAGAGAGCTTGCACATTGCCAGTGGCATCTATTGTACAGATGCTACTACATGCGGAGGAGTGGCTGGAATGCCACATGGGAGCAATCAATAGTACCTGACACTTGAAGAAAGTTGCAAATGGAATTGAATCTCCTTGCCGCCTGTTGCCTTTCCAGCAGTGACTTTGGCATGCAATATACTATATGTAATTGGTTGATGTGCTGGGTTTCACCTGATGATGACTGTGGTGGAATCATGACTGATGATTTCATTTGATCTATGTGTTAGGATTGTGCTTGTTTTGATATTTTTATAAATACTGCTATCATTGTTGGTGTGTGCACATACAATGGGTGTGCTCTGTTTGGGTTTCTGCATTTGTATATTTATTTATCTAATGTCCAATCACTGGCATGCAGCAATGCAGCAGCCAAACTAGCAGTTGAGGTTCAATGTGAGACCACTAGCTGCTCACCTACCTACAGAAACTGATCTCTGGTCTATGGGCCACCCCAGGGACCAGTATGGGCCATAGCACATGCTTATGGTTTACATGTATGCCCACACATGGCAATGTTGTACAACATGCAACAGGCTACTGTGACCTTGTGTACTATTTCTGGGATAGTATTTGGGGATATCCCTGGGCAATCAAGGCAACTGAATCATGACTAGAGGATGCCAATGGTATGCTCAATTAAGGCACATGTGTGCATGTGTTTCCCGTTGTACCTCTATTGAGGTAGGATCAGAGGATATCAACTGGGGTGACCAGATGGGGAGAGAGGTCATACTCTACATCACAGGCAACAAAAACGTAATATTTGTTTTACAATTGGCACTACGAGGATGCTTCAGATTATCCATATTTGTATTCAATCAACATTACAATAATGGATGTACTGCAATGGGGTTTAACTATGTGTGAATAGCTTTGTGAGGCCAATCTCTAGGAACAACTATGCTCCTAGCTAGGTAAACGTACCTAACAGCAGCATGTCCCCAAAATGCATTAGCCAGCTGGCGGAAAATGTAGATGTTGTGTGTGCACCTAGGAAAGACAGATTGCAGATCAGTGAAGCAGTCCCTGGCATTGCAGAGAGCTTGCACATTGCCAGTGGCATCTATTGTACAGATGCTACTACATGCGGAGGAGTGGCTGGAATGCCACATGGGAGCAATCAATAGTACCTGACACTTGAAGGAAGTTGCAAATGGAATTGAATCTCCTTGCCACCTGTTGCCTTTCCAGCAGTGACTTTGGCATGCAATATACTATATGTAATTGGTTGATGTGCTGGGTTTCACCTGATGATGAATGTGGTGGAATCATGACTGATGATTTCATATGATCTATGTGTTAGGTTTGTGCTTGTTTTGATATTTTTATAAATACTGCTATCATTGTTGGTGTGTGCACATACAATGGGTGTGCTTGTTTGGGTTTCTGCATTTGTATATTTATTTATCTAATTTTTTGTTTGTGCTTGTAGTATTATTCCTTGACTCCATTGATTTCTAGCCAACTGCCCTGCCGTACTTGTGAGTGGCTGTGTTTGGAATGTGACTTACACCAGATTTGGGAGGAGTAGATTAGAGCCTGCTTGGGCTGTACTACCACTGGAGTGGATGTGGGTGTAACATTACTGATTTGCAATTAACTTACCCTTTTCTAGGCACTACTCTATGTTTGCATGACCCTCCCTAGACCACTCTGTAATTTTTCAAATCCTCCTCCCACTTTGTTGTTGATATTCCACACTTTCCAACCACTCCCCATTGCCACTTTCACCTTAACACATTGTACTCTTGGCCGAGAACACACATAAACAAACAGGGCTGGCAAAGGTGGAAATTGCTAAATATACCTTACTGAAAAGCACATGAAGGAGAACTACAGGAGTACTGCTTCACATACCCATAAATGACTTTGTGATTAACGTCGCTGATTGCTTCGCGAGAAAGAACAGTAGCCATTTCAGAGGAGTTCTTGTAATGCCAACCTCACCAAGTCTTATGGCGAGGGTGGCATGGTCAATGAATTCCTGCAGCCATGCTGTAGTCACACTGAGCTGATTAATAAGAAATAAATATACAATTTTTCCGTACCCATAGCATTTTCAGTTGTAGATAGCTCATGTAGTGGAATGTTTTGCTAAAACTTTGTGGACTGTTTCAAAGTTTATTTTAAAAAGTAAGACTGTAGAGATTCCATCAGCAGATGGAAACTACACTGACCTGGCCATTGCTGATTTTCAGGTATCCCTCTGCTTAAGCCCCCATCCATATTGAAGACATACCTAAAAACTCTATAACCCATACGTAATTGTCAACCAACACTGTCATAATCATTGCCCATGCCCTGCATTGTTTAGTTAACAATTCAATATCCTGATCTTTACTTATCATTGAGCCATAATGGAAGATGTAGAGAGATCAGTTACTAACACCTTGGAGAGGAAGCTAGGTGTTCATGCTTTGGAAAAGCCGATACGTTTGGCTTTAATGTGGCAACACATGTAAATCCAGGCATGCACAGCTGTTATTGCATGCCTTATCAAACCTGCCTGTTTGTGACCCTCGTATGTCTGCGCCCTGTTTTTCCCCCAAGCTTGTCGCGCTGCTGTTTTTTTCATTCCCTAAGCTTTCAAGACTGGTGTCATGAAATACCACAAGCTTGGGGAATACAACCGGGGCACAGTCGAGGGAGATGCAGAAACAGGAGGCTGCACAGATACACTGCACAAATAATCTGTGCACATTTGTGCATGTCTGTGGGTTTATCTTCTCAGTGGCAGGGAACCATACATGATTTACATTCAGCAGGGTTATAATCAGGGGCACAATCTGAAGCCATTGTGCACTGAAGGTTTGCAGTTCTTCATGCAGGCCCCACCTCAGAGACACTTAGCAACTGGCTGGGTCTTCCCTTGCAGGCCAATCCTTTACTGGCTTCACTTTTGCTAGTTCCTGGACACTTTATGTTAAAACAAGAGACCTACAAGAGTAGTTATGGCCAGGAAGCAGTTTCATGCACTTTATGTGACAGAAATCACCCACCACCAGGCGCGTTCCCTGGAACAGAAGTCATCAGTGAATGCACTTCGGTACCGAAAGACACAAAAAATGTACTGCAAGTTAGTGTTCTAATGTGGAAAGTAAAACACGTAAAAAGGAGGATGTATGTCTCCACAGAAACAAAATTTAGATTTCTCAATGGCTGGCAAACTGGGATGGCAGAGAAGAAGGCACTGAGAGCCACACTCATGCTGCTGCAGCAAAAAAACACTAATAACAGACTTCATTGCCAAGCTCCCTTGACTAGACTAAAACAAAAGACTACAAGCGTGTTCTGACATAAAATATCAACCATCTCACAGTACTCCTATTTTTACTTTACTGAGGTCAAGTCTGAAAATGTAACTAGTTTATTTAAATGATACCTTCATTCAAAATGCTAGATAAAAATATATTTCTAATTCTACTTAGGTTTGCTCAACAATTACAATCCACTTTCCCCAGAGATGTGCAGAGTGGTACTTCCTGGTCTGTGCATTGCTCTCTCTAGACTTGTAAGAGGAAATGGCAGCCATGTTACAATGCTTTTTTTCATTACTCTAAGTACAAAACCCCATGCTAACATTCCCACTAATTATCCATATAAATGCAGACAGATTGCATGGTCCGGATCTCTTGGGATAGGAAGCTTGTTACTGGTGGTCACTCTGCAGATCAGGCTTGCCCCACCATGGTACGCGGAGAGAGGCAGCTTAGTTAAGGTACTGTATCCACAACCTGTTGTTGTCCAGTGGCCAGTCAAGCTGTTCACCAGCTGTGATGTCTGACTCCTAGCTAGAATATAAAACTGTGCAATACTCCTGTTGATTGGCTCAAATGTGAAAGACATTTCAATGAAACTATGGCTGAAGGCGACTGCTTCAGTGTGACCAGTGTCTGAATGGGGTTGACCGAAAGTCCTCTCTAACGATATTATTGGGTGTTGTTGATAAGAACTTTGACATACAGCTAAAACTGCATGTAGCTGAATCTAAAAAAGGAGTGGAGTGGCTGTGAAGGTCCACTGAATCAGGAGTGGTAAAGCAACATGTGTGATTGGATGGAGTGCTGAATATAAGAATATACAAGAGGGAGAAGTAGAATAGGATATCCTGGAGTTTTTTTTCATTTGGTTGTCTTGGGTCAAAAAAGACTACAATTTCGATGTCTCCCAAAATATCAGTAGCACAAGTACTAACAAGAATAGATTGTTACTGTTGCTGTGGCAACTTAAGAACTCTGTCCATGCCGTTCTCTATATGCGGTAGAGAAGATAAAAATGGTGGATAAGCTGTAGCAAAATGAGGGACATTCAGGCACAACAACCAGTCTTTGAGAGAGAAAGGGAAATAGTTGGAAACCACATATGACATTTGTAATGCTAAAAGTATTATTTTAAAGTGTGACACAAGATACCTGCACTTATTTGTTGACAGCTGAAGATCATTTGAAGGCTGTTTGGAAGATGAGGAAGACAATTCAAACATTAGGCCTGATTTAGAGTTTGGTGGACAGGGGACTCCATCGCAAAGCTTCTGTCTGCCCACCTCATTTAGAGTTGAGCAGACCATAATTAGTCTGTTGACAGAGACCCCAGAAGCTCAATTGATCAAATACTTCCTCTGCCAACCCTGAGGGTTAGGGGCCGTCTGAGGAAGGACTTTACACTATCCCCCCATTCAGGGTGGAGGATGTAAAGTCTTTATTTTCCTGCCCGTCACTGGCAGTAAGGAACAGGAAAAAAAGCAATAACTCCCAAGAAGCCAATTGTATCTGGTAATGAACTATTCAAGACAAGCAGAGAGTCGACTAATAGCCCTCTGTCTGGAGGCTCTGCCAACACTGGACCATATCCCTAAGTGGCAAAATTGACCGCCTGAGGCATTTTGTAGACTTTGTGGAAAGGTCCCGGAAACAATTGTACACGTTATCTTCCTATGCACCATGTTCTTAGAAGCCCGCAGGCGACTGCTCCTGCCGGAGTTCCACACTTTGAAAGTTTGAACATGTATGCAGGCCGTTATAGCAGCCCTGAACCAGCAAAACATTGCACTGAATGTTAGTACGTTTCATGTCTATATTCATGTGCATGCTCAAGTTCCTAGAGATCAAAGGCTGAGATGCGGGGTACCTTTTACTCCTTTATTCCTTATCAAATGTATTCGCACCATTTAAAGCTGATTGTGCTGATATTTTATTGTGGCTACGCTTACATTTAGCAATTTTAATAACAGTCGTTTACCCGCCCTTATGCCATTTTTTCATTATGCTTTAGGTATAAGTAGTTCAAATACACATCAATTCAAATTTTCATGATGAACACATTTATTAGGTGTGCTTCTTTCCACAGTGGCATAGCAAGGGGGGGCGGTCCGCCCCAGGTGGAACGAGTTTTTGGGGCAGCAGCCTCCCCCCCCCCGCTCTTACCTGCGGCATCGCCACAGCCACCCCGCTCTTACACACGGCCGCAGGGCGGCTGCCACAGGGACCACCACGGGCGGCAACTAGTCTAGCTCTTTCCATTCAAATGTCGCTCCATGTTTTAGCTTGCATTAGCCAAAATATATAGCAACTCAAATTGTCATGATGCACTTAATTGACATCGATAATAGACTTGTTAAGTTGGTATCATGTTTCCTTATATATGCACATTGTCACTTTATAGATTATCTCGTGTTTTAGAGTAGTTCTGAATTTTATATAAGACCTTTTAAGCTTTTGTATTAGACTGCTGTTCGTCTTTGCAATTTTTTTTATATGTTTGTCAGACTTGCAAATGTTTTTATTAACAATAAAATAAATACTACTACAATAATGACTTCCACACCCTGGGAGAAAACGTCCACGGTGTGGGTGTCTTTGGATTTTGTTTTTCAAAAAAATACTCTCACTTTGGGAGTATGCTATTGCAAAAAATATTTTGAAAAGTTTGATGCCTGGCTATCGTGGGCGTCGGTACCATCCGTCAAAACTCTCCTACGTTGACAGGAACCGCATGACAGTGATACCTGACAGTGTAGAGAGTTGTACGTGGGGCTGGTGAACAACTCTAAACTTGGCAGGTTGAAGTCCCTCAGAAAGGCGAGGTATTGTCCTCCCCTATCCTTATGAAGTAAACTCCAACCACTAAACTCTAAAGCAGGGCAATAGAGCGCACAAATGGGCCGTCTTGGAATAACACTGCTCTAGGCTACCTGGCTCTTACAGTTTATGGCGCCTCCAGAAGATGTTCACCTCTGAATGCTTTTGTATTTATCATTGACCATCCTGGTGTCATTATAGAGCACTGGATTGTCAAAAATGAAGCTTTTGTTAACCCTTTGTAAGAAACAGAAAGCATCTTGGAAACAACGGGGTCCTTTAAAGTGTGGCGCTAAAAATTGGGCTAGCAACACTAATGTCTAAAGTTGTCACCACAAGAGGAAAACTCAGGGTGTACTTTAGGTCTTTGGCAGCTTGAACTGAAGCTGGTGCTGATGTATGTAATGTATGTAATGTAATGTATGTCATGTAATTAATGTAATGTATGTAACTTATTTGTAATGTTTTGTTATTTAATTTTGCCAGATTTGTTCTTTCTCGTGTTACTGCTCCCCTGACTACCTACATGTATTAATGTACTACCTTTACTTGTTCATCTTACATACTGTATGTACAACGCTCTGATACCCTTTTCGGGTCATGTTTGTGCTTTATAAAACCTTTCAAATCAATAAATAAATGTAATGTAATGTATGTAATGACAGCAGTGAAATTAGCTCAAAGACAAATACAAAAATGTTCTTAATTGCCTTGAAAAAGCACGTGTATCCATGCTGAGAAAGAAGTGTAAAAAATTAGGCTCCTGTTCCACTGCACTCAAATCTTAGCCTGCCCCACTGTTTCATCATACTAATCCCACCTCCCAGACCCCCAACAGATATGGGTCAAATAGACAAAAGACCTGGCAGGGGAAGTGAGCCGGAACGTGCAGAGTGGGAAGAAGAAGCCGCTAAGAAACTAGTGGGTCAGAAATAAGAAGGGAAGTTATTGGATTGAAAACATCCTGTTTGCTTGCATGATTGCTGCTTATAGTTTGAAACCCAAAATAAAAGTGCAATATGATGCTTCAGACTTGATAGTATGTGCTTCTTGGCACTACCTTGCCATTTCAGTGTTACAGTGAGTGGTGACATCTAAACTAAACTAAAATTATTTGACCTACATTTGAGAAGGCGCTTGTATGAAGGACTTTTTGCACTGTACTGCAGTTGGGGTTTATTTTATTAATTATTCACCTGATTTATACCATGAAACAAATTTAACAGAAAACACATAGCAAATAAAAGCAGGCATAGGCAAAGCCAGTTGGCATGACAAAGCCTTTTGGCTTTGCCAAAGGCTGTTTTGTTTTGTTAGGGTTTTTGTAAAATTGTATTGTTCGGGGAGCTGGTGGGCCTTCACCAATATATTTAAAACAAGCATTGGTAATGCATCTATTTTGACTATGTAATGAATAAAGAGCTGTTTTCATCAATCATCATCTGGCAGAAGGAAAGAGCTCCCTGACAGATAACACGCGAGTGGAGAGGATGTGGTGTAGCAGCTCGAGCTGCTGACTCGAGAGCTGGGGATCCGGTTCGAGTCTCGGCCTGCCGCGCAACTTCCTGTGATTCTATGCAAATCACTTAATCTCTCCGGGTGATAAATTGCTCTATAAATATGTTGCAATAGTAAAAGGCAAAACTTCATGAAAATATAGTTCCACAAAAGCGGATGTTAACAGTATTTCGGCAGTGGGAAACTGATAAGAGAAGCTGACGAGGAACAAGCATGGTAAATGCAGGAAAATATGCTACAGCTAATAGAAATAGAGGCAAGGTAAGTGGCACACACAGGAACCAATGAGAAGCCAGGAAAGAGAGGAGGCACGATGTAAGTCCCTTTTAAATTTATATTAAAAACAATAGATTTCTCAAGCACAGCGCTAGCGCTGTGCACGTGAAACCTAAGAATGGCTAAAACCAAAACTACGTTTATGGACTCAAAAATCACACACTACCATGGTTGTCCCTAACACTGAAGAGTGCTACTTTGTTTGCAGATGTGCTCTTTGTGAAGGAGCAGAATGCTGTCACACACAGGGAGGTTAGCCAATGGCTGAATTAGACTGACACATTGTTTCATGCTGTATATTGTTTTGGGTTCAAGATAAATGAGATTGAAGCAGCAACAACCCAATGGATGCAGAGGGCTGACTAACAGCCCTTGTAAGTATTAAAGTACTATATATATATATATATATATATATATATATATATATATATCTTCGCTCCATTGCACCTTGCCAGCGCACTCACGGACGGGTGCTTTTAATCGCGGAGGTGCGTCCGCAAAAATAAATGTCCGCTCAAATCTCTTGTGAATCGAGTCCAAGAAAGAAGCACTCACGGGGGTTTATTCTCAATATCCGTCAATGTTTATTGAGGAGCAAATATGACGCGTTTCGGCATCCGCCTTACTCTAATGTTTCAAACATTAGAGTAAGGCGGATGCCGAAACGCGTCATGTTTGCTCCTCAATAAACATTGACGGATATTGAGAATAAACCCCCGTGAGTGCTTCTTTCTTGGACACGATTTACAAGAGATTTGAGAGGACATATATATATATATATATATATATATATACATACTTTTAGTAAAATCAAAAGTTCTTGGTTAATATCAAACCTAAAAATACGTAAGCTTTTAAGCGTTAGGCATCTCAAAAGAATTCAGTCTGTTGTTTGGGGTGTGGAAGAAAAGGGAAAATAGGACATGGAAGTATATGGTAATCGACCCCTGCCCCCCTCAAAACAAATAGGCCTCCCTATGGATAGACTTGTGACTGGAGGAAAAATTGACGAATGCTATTTAAGACTGTTTCCATTTCTTTCCAAACTATAGCAAAAAGTAGAATTCCTATGTTATTTGGGGTGCGTTTCCACAAATGTAGAGGGAGAAGGAAGCAACTCACACATTGCAATGTAAGTGAGGAGGAGAAACCCAGATCGAGAATTATCCCTATAATGCCAGGCTGCCTAGTCCAGCAGACTCTTCTTGTCCTCATTCTTGGTTGCCCAGCTCAGATCTAATAGAGCTTAGTTTGTAAAAAAACAAACATCAAAGTGCAAGGGCATAAAGTTTTTATTAGGACACTGATGCAAGTGCTGCGGAATGCCAGGGTTGCCAGGGTTGCTGAATAATGCATCTGCCTAGTCTTGATTCCACCTCATGCCGTTTTCTTCCACCACCCTACTCTTTCTGCCTCTTTATCTCGCTCTTCCAGGTTCTTTTTCAGCTCTATTTTCTTCCTTTGTCTCTGTGTACTATCTTTCGCTGCCTCCTTCTGTGTCTGTTTCATCGAACTTTCTCCCTCTTATGCTGTGTCTCAGTCTGATGATGAAAATAAGGCGCCTACCCCCTGCAAAAACACCTGCGCAAACTAAGCACTACATCCACTCCATTACAACCCAACTGTTTTGGGGTTCTCTCTAGACCGAGCCAAAAGACAGGAAGCTCTCCTAGAATGTTGGAATCTTTCTAAACATGAAGGATTCACCCACAGGGGGCGCTATTTAAACATTTTGAATTTACTGACTAGAAGAGAGCTGACATTCCTGGATACATTAGACGCCCCACCGTTCTCTCAATCTTCGCACAAACATTAACATCTTTCGTCACTCGATCAATACAATGTCGTAGCAGCCTTGACTTCATAAATGATTAAATAAGTTAGCAATTATTCGGAGTTTAAACGAAAACAATGCTTTTCGAGAAGTGATAGTTAATTGTTAAGCAGCAACATAGGAAAATGATTGACCAGACTGACATTTACATTTTCAGCAACTGATTGCTCAGCATACCAGTGTGGAGCCCAGTAATTGTATGTTTGCAGAAGGCATGGCAATTGATTTCCAGTAGAGGCAAAGGCTGTTAATAGAGCATGCTGTATATTTCAAGGGCTCTCAGTTGGTGCTGCATTGTCAGCGTTTATGCTGGTGGTTCCATCTGAAGGCTGCTTCAAAACACTTTTTTACATTTCTAAACATTTATTTTAACCAAAAAAGAATCAGAGGGATATTCATGGGTGAACAACAGGACACAAATCACAGGGACAAAGTCAGATTAGGCAACTGTTATCAGAATTTATTTTTCACATAAATGTTATTGAGTTGTGTGGGGCCTAACCTGCTGAGGCCGTGAAGGATACAGAACCAGGAGAACGATGTACTATGGGTAATTCGCAAACCAGGATGTGCAAAGTGCAACTGCTGTATCACAACATGTTTATGCATAGATCATTGGAACAGTTCCAGGTTTATGAATAGTAATGAGGGAGGTCGCATTTTGCGACACTCTGCGCCTGTCCATATGTTTGCATTCTCAACTTGTCACCATCTTGTTAGGGTTCCCCTTATACAGACAGCTTTGTTAAACAACTATTGTCTACAATACAGTACACAGAGAGGGCTTTTGTCAGCCTGTTGTCAATGGTTGGATGGCATTCTTTTCTATTTCCGTTTCCTGCTTATTATTTGATGGTGTTCATCCCTATTCTATTTTTTGTTCCACCCCCTGGAGCAGCGCCTCTGTACCATCATTATGAGTGGCTGACTTGTATCTTTCTAATGCTGTGAGGGGACTCACCTTTTAATTTATCTTTCAGCCCCCTGTGGGAGTGCATCACTTACATCTCCCTTTTCTATCACCACGCCACTTCCCAATAAACTGACCCCATCCCCACTGCTCTTCCATTGCTTCCACACCCCTTCCTACTCCTTGACTTATTACTTCTTTAAAAAAAAATCTGAATTGTATTATTAGCGACCCGGCAGCTGAACACCGGGGGGCAGATTTACAAGGCCCTTGCGTCACTTTTGCGTCACTTTTCCCATGTTAAAAATGACGCAAGGGGCTTGTAACTAAGCCCCCGGGTTGTGCCTCTCACTTACCCATCATTTGCTCCTTACTCCCCCTTCTGCATCACTTTATTATTACTTTTTTTGTTAGGGCTGCAGCTACACATTTCTGCCGAGCTTCTTGCTTCTTTCGCTTGGCGTTCTCGCACATTTTTTTTTCTTTCTTAACCATTCTAAGTGGTAGTCTGCCATTTAGGAACGAAAAATTTAAAATAGTAAAACGGCCTCAGGTACGCCATGACGTAGGAGCATGCACAATCGCACACAGCTGGAAACTGAGAATGGCAAAAACATTGGGATGCATCAGTGGCCATTTGTAATTTATGGGGCTTATTTACAAGCCCCTTGCGTCACTTTTCCCATGTTAAAAATGACACAAAAGTGGCGCAAGGCGCTTGTAAATAAGCCCCTATGATTCTAACAAAGCGGATGGGCATTTTAGAACGATAAAATACTCAATCATTGGTAAAGTCAATGGGTCTTGCCTTTGCTACTGGAAGTCAACCTATTTGCTTTGTCAATGGTTGTTTTTGTTTTCCATAGACGGCCACCATGCCTGCATGCAGAAATACAGGGAGACAGCTTAAGGTGATAATTACCCCATATGCTAGAGCTTTTGTTCCTCATGGACGCAACCCCCAAGATGGAGTTGTACCTGATTCATAAAGGGAAAAGGGTCCACGCAGGACCGCATCCCCTCTGAGAATCATGTTGGCAGCCTGAGGTGAAGTAGGCAGTGGTCCTAGTAGGAGGGCAGGCCTGCTGACACCAACAAATGCCTGCCCTGGCCGTTGCCTGGCTGCTTGTGTCCCTGGCCTTGGCTCTGGCCTTGTTGTTTGCTGGCACAGTTGTCATTCCTGCAGGAAACCATTGCTTTCCATGGATTTGCAGGGCTCTTGCCGCTCATTGTTTACAATGGTAGAAGGAGAAGCATGAAGGAGGAGACTTTTTTTGTGTCACGGTCCCTTTGGGTGAAGAGGACTTGATCATTATGCTGCTTTCTGCACTCTGCAAAAGGCTCTGGTCTGTTGTGTGCAGACGGTGTTGTCCGATGCAGACTATTGACTGCCATAATTGCATCATGGCTGGACAGTGGCTCTGTGAGTTTAGTGGCCATGAAGCAGCATCAAAGTTGAGGATCAAGGAAGGAGCTCCATTGTGTAATTGCTAACCACTGTATCTCTTGCTAGCCATATTAGCAGCAGCACCGCTTTGGGTCCTTTGTTGTGTGTTCCTCCATAACTTGTTTTGGTGCCCGCAACTGCTTTTGGGTTACACCACGAGTTGGGTCTACCCTAGACTAACACTGTGTACATTTTCTATCAGTGGCTATTTTTCACGAATCTGTCCTGGCAACCCTTTGCCTCACTTTAAGTGGCCAGACCAGCCAATGTCAATTTCTTTGATGCCACAGAGAGGAACAGCTTCCCGATGAGCAGGGGGATAACTTTGTACTGGCAATGTAATCACAGAACCAATAAATAATATGTGCATATAAAAACCTTGCCCGCTAGATAGAACCACTGGCCCACTACTATGCCCATTTGGTTAATCTGTATGATTTAATTTTGGCATGGACAAACACAGAGAATGAAGACCGATTATCTGGATTGCCCATTGCCAAATTTAACCGCTTTGTCTTCCAATCTACCACTCCTTCAGAAATTATAAAAAAAGGGCACCATCCCTTTCTGTGGCAAAAACCAGGCAAGGAGAATAAAATATCTCAGTGAAAGAGACCCCTGTGGTCCCTCTGTTTATTGCAACACCCACCCAGTAAGGAGCACAGCCCGATGATGAAGCATGCCACTTGTGTGGGTGAGGGCTCGTACATCCTTAAATGGATACCCCTAATGACCAACCATTTCTGAGCCCACTGTCTTGAGAAGAGATTTGATGGTCCTGCAGAACAGCACACCCACTTAATATTCATATAAGAACCTCAGGATTTTACTGATAATCTATTACCTACATAATTGTGTAGGGCCCAGGAGAGAACTTCCAAATGCCAACTAATAATTTAAGATCCTTGTGTTGTAAACATGCAGAGTGGAAGGAAATATTCGATAAGCATGGGGCATCAGTGTTAAATGATGATCCTTGTGGTCGGAGGCACTTGGTCCTCTGCCGATGGCCAGACAGTGAATTTGGTTGGACAGTGAACTGAAGCTTGAACATCAGATAAACAAAGTGACTTCTTGCTGCTTTAATCTCCTAAAATGCCTTAGGAAAATCATCTGGCTCCTGACTAGCTCCACTCAAAAGACCATAGTGCAGGCTTTGATCCCTTCACACCAAGAAAATGGTAATGTGTTGCATCTGGTAATAACAAATGCTTCTTTTAGAGGACTCCAAATAAATGAAAACTCTGCAGCACATCCTAGGCCATATCCCCAATCACTCTCATGTCTCCTCTAGGCCAAGGGACCTTCATTGGAAAAACTTTCAAATTAAAGCCCTCTGCTTTGCTATTGGAGCCTTGTCGCAAACAGGACCACCTTATTTTAGACACTTTGTCAGACCCTATTGTCCATCTAGAACCTTACGCTCTGCTAATCTTACACTGACACAGGTACCTCAGGTCTGTCCACACCTAGCACTGGAACTATGGAACTCCCTCCCCCTTCATCTGAGCCTCAGCCCCTCTGAAGCGATGTTCCACAAACAACTTAAGACCTGGCTATTCTAAACTGCTTCATTTCAATTCTGTTTGCTGGGGGTCTGTTTTTTCCATAACGCTGGGAAACCCTATCTGGGCATCTGTGTGTTTTACACATTACTAAAATTGAAATTAAAAAAATAGAAAAGACACCAGAGTGAGGATATTGTATTACAGTATACAGTGGTTGCTTCAATACCGGATTTTGTACCAAAATATTTTAAGTCTCATAATGTATCAAATTAATCTAGGAAAACTTCTGTTCCTCCTTGAGAGGTTTTATATTCTGAGCCAATTATAACTTTTGAATCACTGGTAACAGCGGAAGTGTGCTCAATGCCTGAAAGAGATCTTTCCAGCTCCAGGGCAAATTTGAGACCGACTTGCCTCTCTTCACCACCTTACTTTCAGTTTACAGGTGAAGATAAACAGGCCTGATGGATCAAACCTCTGTAAACTTTATTCCTCACCCGAATATTTGTTTACAGGGGAGGGGAGTGGGGAGCAACAGCGCCTAAGAATATTTTAATAATTCTTTGAGTGTTGATGAAGCATCAGATTTGTCAATGGTTAATATGTTACCATTAACGCAGAAAACCTTCCAAGGAATGCCGGAGACACTTGTCTAGTAGAAAATACAATACTTTAAACAAACTGAATTGCTTAAAATAATTAAGAGGTAAGTTAATGTAATACATGTTGAGGTGAGAAATATAAGGTAAGGCTTGTCAAAAGCAACACCAACCATTACTCTAGAAAGGGGTCTAACCGTGTGCCCTTATGAGTATGTTTCTCATTGCCCAATGTTTGTATATAAAACTGCGGAAAGATATAGTAGAAATGAGGTCCTCGTTTGCCATAGAAAACTCTAAGTTTCATTTAAGAAAAGGAAAGATTATACACTCAGCCTTTACAACTAATCAGAAAAAACAATTAAAGACTCTTAAAACCTCAGAAGCACATTACAAGGATCCTGCACTCAAAACCTCCAAGAGAAATATCAAACACATGCCCTCTACATCACTAAGTAGGCCTTTGATAAAAAAACAATAAAAAAACTGTGAATCACTGCAGAATAATGAACACAGTTCAGGATTATTCGTGTCAGAAGAAGGGAATTAGCTCGGCCAAAGTTAGATCCCTCGCTATTGGAAATAACCTTGCACTTTAAAGTATGGTTAGCCGTTAGCGACAAAGTAATCCAGTGCTCTGTTTAAGAGGTATTTAAAAGGGGAACTGAAAATTATAATTTCGTCTTCTAAACTAAAGCAGATTTCAAGCGATTTTCAAACAATCAAGAACTCAAAGAAATAAGCACCAAATATATGAAATTAGTGGGATTTTGTGATATAGACGCACGAGAGATAACAAAGGTCACCTTTTAGTCTGCAATGAACACTCCTGTAATTCAGGTTACCAGTATCAAGTTTAGAAGTGCAGGCATAGAACTCTGTGAGTGCCCTCCTCAGGATAACCATTAAACCCACTCCTGACAAAACATTGTGGTCTTGTAAACACTCAAGATGGCTTTTACAAAGTTCCTTGGCATACATATTTTTCGAAGCTAAAAAGCCATTTAAACACATTTTAGGCAGAGGATACAAGAATATATGTTACAATCTGTAATGATCAATTTGTAAATGAACAAGAACACACAAACAGGGGCGGCTCCTTCACTAGGGCGGAGGAGCATTGCCCCATTGATTTCTCGCAGTGCGAAAAAGCCAAAACATAAAATGGCAATAACTAAAAGTTATTACCATTTTATGTTT
This sequence comes from Calotriton arnoldi, assembly GCA_963921515.1. NCBI lineage: Eukaryota > Metazoa > Chordata > Amphibia > Caudata > Salamandridae > Calotriton > Calotriton arnoldi. The sequence goes on from CAWUFW010001074.1 coordinate 2,569,454, forward strand.
GCTTTGCGCATTGCGGGCGGCTGGGTGGGCGAGGCTGCTCTGCTCTTTGAGCAGGGCAGGGGAGGAATGGTTTGCCCACTCCTGAGTGCGCAAAGACTGTTTGGTCGACCCTCTTGGGCGCCCAAACCAGTCATGCGCACTCTGCCCTTCTCCATGCAGGCTGCACTGCAGCCTGCATGGAGAACATGGCCACCCCATTAGCCCCTGGCTGGAGGGTGTCCCCACCAATCACAACGCTGCTTGCAGCATTGTGATTGGCTTAGGGGAGGGAGCCTGGCTGTCTGCTTCCTGTTCCTGTTGGAGGCAGGAGAGCAAGAGAGCAGAAGCCGAGAAGACTCCGGACCCGGCGGAAAGGTAAGTTAAATTTTTTTTTTAAGTTTCCCCTTGATACCCCCGCAACACCCCCGCGAATTCCCCCCCCCCCGCGCGACCCCTCACGCCCGCCCCCTCCACCCGTGAGCAATGCCGGCCACTACTGCACACAACTTCCATTTTTTAAGCTGGGCCAAGTAAAAGAGATTGCTTTAAATAAAACCCGGGGATCTGTATGTAGAATGTACAAGGTTAGAAATCATTCTAGTGAAAATGTATTTGCTATGGATGTTAATATGTTGTTTGCAACTTTTAATTGGATCCTAGCCTGTCAAATGGATGTGGGTAATCAAAATTACCATCAACGTACCTTTATTTTTATTTTTATACGCATCTACATAAATCCAAATGTTATAACGTTTGAGGAAGATCTAGTTGAATTTGATAACGACCTAATAACTATTTGGTTCAAATATCCAGACTCAATAATTATTTTAGAAGGAGATTTTAATATATTTCATTATTAAATGCTCTGGCTGAAGGACTGCATGACCAGATCACTTCTTTTTCAATACCTGACATAATGTTACTTAGGTTAGAGCTAAGCACTTTCTGGCCATACTTTTGCAACACAATGCGGTTAATCTAAATGATATTTTTCTTTATTATTGTCCAGCAGGCAAGGCCTTCAGATATTGCAAGGGACTTGTGCCTCTCGATTGTACATTTGTTATGCATGGCTTCCATAGGAAGCCTCTATCATTTGCACCAAATTCTAAATCTGGTAACTCACTGCTATAATGTAGCAGCAGTTGATAATAAAACCCGATACTCACTGTTGCTGTGTCATAAAGGCCTTGTAGGCTAGGCTTACAGGCCTTTCTGAGAGCAGCACTGCTTGTCCACTTTTATTGAAAACAGAAAGCACAGGTGCAGGAACTGGAAATAAGACAGGGAAGGTGTTGAGGCTTGGTTAAGGGTGGCAGGCAAGCTATTTCTTTTGGATATGCGAGAGGGAGGAGAGAGAATGTTATGTATGGCTCCCCCATTAGTCCTCTGCCCCTATGTACCTGTTGAAAGCAGAGGTAGATGGCCATATAGAACATTAAATTATAGATGGATAAAAAGTGAATTACAGATATGTTTTTAACCTATGGCTTCGCTCTCTTTGTCTATTTGATGTCACTTAGGACCCCTCAGTGAAAAACATACCAGTAATACACTGTTACCCATCTTTTATTCTATAAGTTCCGTGGGAGCCTTTCTTTCAATATAAAACCTTTAAGGTAGATCATTACAAAGTAAGCAACCATTTTTAATTGGAAATAATACTTAAAGAACACAGTATCAAAACAGAACAATGTCTAAAGTATTAAATATTACATGACATGTCTACCTGGAATACCAGTAGAAAATCAGAAGGAAATGTCTTTAGCAATATGCAAGCTTAGAATGGATGAGGACTCGAACAGCTCTCCGCAAAATTAAGGCTTTGAGTGGTTAGCCAATAGGAAAAGTTATAGAATATTTAAAATCTAAACCTTCTCCCAGAGGGTATCAAGGATTAAAACACTATAAATCTAAATCTGGCTGGATCGATATTGAATGCTTTAACTGAAGACGAGAGCTCAATGTAATGCGTCACTGCTCAGCTAAAAAGGAAATAATCAGAAGCGAAATAACTTCAAAAGAACTCTATCAAGCTCTTCTGAACCAGAAACTACTGAATTATTGTTAGACAAGTTAAGCAGAAATGTTAAACGCAAGAGCAGGGAAACTAAAATTCTAGCTGTGAGAAGTTGGCTTGGCATATGCTGTCCACTAATTATAGTGGGCACCTTGCACCAGTCCAAACAACCCCTTATTGGAGATAGGTTAAAGACAACCTTTATTGAAAGCTATCCTAGTGGTAGCTATGGAGAGCAGCCTTCAGGCTAAGTCTTGAAGGAATGTAAAGCAGCTTGTTTTACCAGTCTATAATCTCTTGAGTGACCAAATGAAAGAGGACCACACCAGGTATATATTCAAAATATATGTATTTATTACTAAACACACCCCTCTAGTCTCTTTATGAGGCTAGAGTTCGAAGTACATAAATTATAAGTTAGTTATCTACAGTAATAGCACAAATACACGTTTGAGCCCCAGGGGCGTACCAAACCATATACCAATAAAGTGGTATAAGAACCACGACTGAGCTAGACACAAGGCCTAGAGCCTGTAGAAGTGCTTGGACCACAAGGAACCACCCAAGGCAGTGACACAGGGGACCCACAGGGGACGCGTGCAGTGTATGAACACAGCCGCGAACCACCGTTAACTTCTATGGGGAAAGTCGCGATTAGAATTTAAAAGAAAAGGGACACTTAGAGGAGGACTTGGAGCAAACCCTTTGAGAACTAGGCTGTTCTAGTGTCAATACCCACGGGAGCACCGGAGTACTCGAGTTACCTCACCCAGGGGAGCCGGGTGCATAGGTGTCTTTCGGGGTCGGGTTTCGTCGTCGCTTTCCTTGGCGATCTGCTGCAAAGTGCTGCTGGCGACCAAGTCGAAAGTGTTCGGGTGGATCCAAAGGTGGATCGAAGATCTGAAGAACCTGAAAGCAGAGGGGACAGAGTCTGGGTCACTAGCCAGTGACCAGGAAGGCGATGAGCAGATGCCCACCGATGTCGAGTGCTTCAGGTAGGTTGACGGTCGTCTTGACTCTTCAGCCACGAGGTCCAGGAGGCGTCGACGACGACCAGGAGCTGGATTCGAGCTGTCCCACGACGTCTGTCGATTGCAGGGGTGTCGGCGACCGGATTGGACCCAACAAGCCTTGGCAACGGCAAGTCTCGTGGAAATAGAAGAAGGACGATGTTGCAGACCAGCAAGTCAGGGCACACCTGGAGCAACCAGGGAGCCCAAGCAGAAAAAGATTGGCCTTCGGGAGGGCCTACTAGCCAACGGACTAGCGACCGCGAAGGAGCCTCGAGACGGTGCACGTGGAGCTGGCTCACAGGACACTCGTGGAGTGGAGGCCAGTGATCTTCGGTGCAGTTGGTGCTGGAGGCTGGGGCTACTCGGAGCCCAAAGCACGACTTCGTGGGAGACCCACAAGAGGATGCACTTGCAAATGCGATCGGTGTCCAGGGGTCACGGTTCCACGTTACCCACGACAGCTACGGGCCTCAGCTTTGCTGGGGACTCAGGGCAGCCTCGGGGAAGTCTGGAAATCTACCTCTGGTGATGCAAAGACTTCGGCGTCCGACGGGAGCTTCAGCGATGCAGACCGGACAATTGCTTCTTTGGTGCCTGCCAAGCAGGGGAGTCACTCCTTGACCCCAAGGGAGATTCTTCAGTCCTCTAATCTTGAAGTAGAGCTTCGAAGGTCCAGGATTCTGTGTCAGAGTTTCGTCCAGGTTAATCTAAAGTCCTAAGGACTGGGGTCCCCTACTTATACTAAGGTAGGGGGTTGGACATACTCTATGGCCCCACCTATGGGAGGGTCAGGGCAGAGGGGTGGTTACACCCCTTTCCCTTTGTCCAGTTTCGCGCCAGAGCAGGGGCTGGAAGCCCCTGAGCCGGTTTGAACTGGGGTATGCACAGGGACACCAAGTGTGCCCCCAGTGCAGGACTTCACAGCACCCGAGAGTGCTCCCGCCCAGCCCCAATACACACTATCCTGTCTGGGGAGGTGGTCACACCTCCCTGGGACAGGAAACCTATTGTCCAGGCCTCCCCTGCCGGAGTTTCGGTCAGCAGCAGGAGGCCAGACTCGTGTCTGTGGCAGCGGCATCCATTTTGTGATGCCAGGGCTCTGGAAAGTCAGTACCGGGTATACCGGTGTGTACATGTTTTTCCCTCTAGAAGGGTGGAATGCTACCCCCGCCGCCAGAACTGGCGGCGGGGGTAGTATTCCAAGATGTTTGACACCAAACACGACATGTTTCCGTGCAGCCATCCCAAAGTTAGCATTTAACGCGAGGTTATAATGCGCTTAAGAGTATATGGTCAGGCTGCACTACAAACAGCATCAGAGAAGGGTCTCCGAACGCTGCAGAGGGGCCCAGCTCATGCAGGGGCACCCTCTCACATAGGAACCACGCACTCTGCCTTCAGGATTGATAAGGCCTGCCATAGGACTTATAGGTTTATATGTGTGTATGTATGTAGTGATATAGGTAGCCTATATCACAGTAAGGGGTGCATGCACCACCTTACCCAGGCTGCAGTAGCAGACCTGGGTGTCAGTTTGGATGGCCTTCCAGGGGTGGCACAATACATGCTGCAGCCCCTGGTAGGCCTCTGAGGTACCTATGCCCTGGGTACATAGTATACCATATACTAGGGACTTATAAGGGCACTCCAGATTCCAATCAGAGATGTGCCTAAGGCACATGGAAACCATTTTAAAGAGGAAGCAGCTAGGCTGGGGTTCTGATTAGCAGGGCCCCAGCCAGACTAAGGTCGAAAAACAGTGAAGCATCAGCAAAAAGTGGGGGTACCCATGTGAAGCAGATCCTACTCTCCTACACTAGCAACTAGTGGACAAGGAAATTAAAATCACTCCAAACTCATTAGAATATGCTGTCCCTGAAGAAATGTATTTATTATATCAATAGCCTTTATAATTTAGGAACAGGTGATGGGACTTAATAATCAGATCGATAAAAGCATTGTAAGTGGCAGGTCTAGATAATCCACCTGCTGCAACTTTCTGTTCTAACTCGTCGTGGTGGGCCTCAGTGCTAAATCCGTTTTTTACCTGGGTGATTCCAGAGACCTGGAGAGGGGCTATTATTAAACCCATTCATAAACAAGCATTTGCAATGCAATCGGCCTCGCCTTTGAGACCTTATATGTATTTGGCTATGCAGCACATTAGCCTGGGTGCTGAAACATCTACTGTTCTTTAACATGGAGGGAAAGTAAGCACCAAAATGCGTGACACGCCAGGTATGGGAACGCATGGAGAGAAATATTGCCTTTCAGAGGGAAATGGTATAGTCCAAAGCTCTGTTTTTAATATTTAAAATCAGGGCCTTCGGTGGTGATATCACTGAAAATACAAGATTTGAAAAAAATATTATTGTCTACGGGTGCTTGTGGAAGACAATTTCTATGGACTGGAATCTAGAGAATGCTAAAGTGATTCTGGTATTTTACTGACCTCTGCTGGTCATTTTCTATCAAGAAAGTTAAATAGAGGCAATTGCCAGAAAAATTAAAAAAGAAAGTCCCTCAGCAGAAAGCAATTCTGGTATTTTACTGACCTCTACTGGTCGTTTTCTATCAAGACAGTTAAATAGAGGCAGTTGAACAAGCAGAAAGCAATTCTGGTATTTTACTGACCTCTACTGGTCGTTTTCTATCAAGACAGTTAAATAGAGGCAGTTGAACAGAACAAAATTCCCTAAGCGTAAGCAGACAAGTCCTAGGGCTGATCTCCAGAGCCCACAAAGTACATACACATATAAGTATATACTAAAGTATATACAAGAGGTCTCGAATGCTCGACCTAAAAAGGGGCGTGAAAAGATCCCGCAAATGATAGGTTTATTTCACTGCTAAATATTATTGAAACGATACATTCATGGACAATTTTAAAATACTTGGAAAGCTGGGCCAATTTTAAAGCAATCATTCCGAGAGAGCAAGGAGATTTTTGCTCAAATCGTTCCAGGATAGACCAATGGTTGTTTCTTTGGGCATTTTCCCGGAGGTCCATTGATGTAGCTGGGAAACTTTGTTGCTAGTTCATGGATTTCCGGGTAACTTTTGATTGGAACTTACTCCTGGAAAAAACTTTTGAACTATAAGAATCCGACAGGCCTTCTTTGGTCATTGCAGCTGCTTTATTCAAATAATTGGAAACAAAAGCGTCTCACCTCCACTCGGGGTGAAAGAGGGTAATGCGCAACAGAAGCAGATCTCTGAACTAAGCCTCCTTGTATAATGACACACGGGGCATATTTACAAAGAAATGACGCAGCGCTGCTAACAATTTTGCAGCGCCATGCTGTGTAATTTCAAAAACACAGGGATGTGCTGTATTCACATGAATACAGGGCACCCCTGTGTTTTGCCTTGCGCCGGTGCAAAAAAAGGTGCCTAGTGCCAACACAGACACCCTTGCACCATGGTGCAAGGGTGCTTGTGTTGCAGTGATGATAGTTTATGTGCAGCAAGGGGCACCTTCCTGCACATAAACAATCATTAAAGGGAATTATTTCCTTCTATGTGTGCTGCAGAATGCATCACACATAGAAAGAGCAAAAACGAGAAGAAATAAAAGTATTTCTCCTCGTTGCGCCACTCTAACGCCTGCTTTTCAATGGCGTTAGTATTTGGCACTGCATCAGATTTATAGATCCTTGGAAATCTGGGGCAGCATTGAAAAGCAATGGGTGTTGCGATGGAACGCCCACAGCAACACCAATTGCACGCCCCTTTCACGCAAAGTGATGTGTGAAAAGGGGCCATATTTACAAGGTCATGAAAAGCCACACAGGGTGCTTTGCATGGCCTTGTAAATATAGGCCAGCACACAGCACCACTGGAGCGTCAAAAAAAGTGATGCTCCGGTGGCGCTAGGGGCTTGTAAATATGACTCCCTATGTCTCTGATCTGTTCCACATTTGGTGCAGTCTCTCTGATGTCATCATTGACAATCATTCACCATTGAAGGTCAGCTTTAGTCTGTTACGCATCTGATACAGACATGTAGAGAATTTTCTGTGTCATTGAACTCAGATTCATGGTTTAGTCCAGAAATTAGCTTCTGTTATGCATCACATTTTTTCAACAGGTGTGGAGGTGGGAGACTTTTGCATTCCAGCCCTTGTATCCGTACCAAAGTATTATCTTGTCTGAAATGCACAGGCATTTCAAGTCTCGTTTTCGTGAGCTCCCATTTTTGAAATTGGTGTGCTTGCGTCATTGAGCCTGACGGTATATCTTGCTGCACTGCCGATTACTGCCTCCCATCACAGGAGACTTCACCACAAGCCTCATCCTTGGCTAGTAGCAACAAATTATTGGCAACAAATCCCTTGTGCCTGCTGAGCAATCTGGGTAATTATTTCCTCCTATATCCGGGTAAGCGATTGAAAGGGCTTTTTATTAAAATATAAAATGAATCTAGTAAAAGAGGCAAATGCAATTTTAACATTCAACTTATTTTATACTGGCACAGCATTAAAATGTGCAATTTGTACTACCCAGTAATACTTATTAGTGCAAGGTCTGACAACGTTAAAGCAAGCTTCATTATTTTAGCAGCAAAACTGAATGTGCTGAGATGTGCACAAAATGCTTGATAGTTGACCTTATGTTATGTTATTGCGAATTTCTAGAGTGCACGTTCACCAAATGGTCTCTTGACACTAGGTAGCTGATTTGACATCGATCCACAGATATGGGTAGGCCTGTATAAAGAGCCACGTCTTCAGTAGCTGCCTAAATCAAGCATAGTTAGTAGTGGTCCTAAGTTCCAATGGCAATGTATTCCATGCTCGAGGAGCAATGACGGAGAACCTTCACCCTCCTGTCCTTTTTTTTGAATGAGAGGATAACAAGATAGTGTAGGTGACTAGATCTCCGTTCTCTGGTAGGTTAGTATTTAATAACTTGAGATTTAACAAAGGCAGGACAGTTTATATGCAAGGCCTTAAAGACTGTACAGCACACCTTGAACATTGTTCTCTGTACAACTGGGAACCAGTGGAGGTCCTTAGTTACCTGAGAGATATGACCATATTTGGGCAGATGATATCTCAACCGGGCGGCCTGGTTTTGAATCAGCTGGAGCCTACGCATGAGGAATTTGGGGAGACCCAAATAGAGAGAGTTGGCGTAGTCAATTCTAGACATGACTAAAACTATCATGACTTGGATCAAGGCATCACTAGTAAGGATTTTTTTTATGTTCTTAATGCGTCGAAGTTGAAAGAAGCTGGAAGATGTCACTGCGCCAACCTGCTGCTTGAGTGATAACTCCTCATCAATGATGATACCGAGGCTTTTTGCTGACTTTTTTGGGCAGAGGAGGAGGACCCATCTCACTGGGCCAGAAGAAGGAATTCCAGCAATCAATCTTATTTTTAGTGATAACTATCTCTTTTTTATCAGAGTTTAACTTCAGGTGGTTACTGTTCATCCAATCCCGGACGAACAGCATTGGGGCATATTCTCAAGGACTTATCGCCGACTTACCGGCACTTTAGCGCCGCAAAAGTGGTGATAGACTCATTGCCCTATTCTCAAGCTGGTGCAAACTGCCGATATCGCAAGTTTCCCAGCGATATCCTCCACAAAAAACATCGCCACGGATGAGAGCGACAACTAACGCTAATGATATGCAGAGTAGGCGTTCCCGTGCAAAAACACACGAAAACACCACTTCGCGATATTCTCAACGACCAGCCAGATCCGCGATGCGACCCGAAAACAGGCAATAAGGCGCGTTAGCAGCAGGGATTTAACACCTGCCTATTACTGGTGTAAAGCAGGATGACAACCTGCAGCATGAAAGGGAGCCCAGCACAGAGCCACATCTGAAGACCAACACATGTCATGGAGCTACTGACCATGCAGCTCGGAGACCCAGGAGGGCCACAACACCCACCGCCACCACCCCCAGGACCACCCCCCCGGACTACCACCGAGGCAGCGCAGAACAAGACAGCTGACCTTCCCAAAACGGCATGGCCCCACAGCCACACAATTGCAGAATGTGGGGAGAGGTGGGAACCAAGTATGTGTGAAGGAGGCAAGTCACCCATGAATAAGAATGTACACAATGCCAAGTGTGGCGGTGATGTGCTGGACAGACTACAGTATGCAGAGCACAGACATGTCCATGTGGACATATACTGCTGGTGTGTGTAGTGTTGTGGACAGCGGACGCAACCATGTTACCTCAGGCAGTAAGGAAGACCCAGGTCATGTATCCGTGTCTTCCCCCCCTGTAAGCGTAAGCGGAGTGGGATGGGCCGGCGTATGCCAGGCCAGTGTAGGGGTGTGAAGGATTTGCCTGGGGCTCTGGGCGTGGTTCAGTTCTGGCCTGGACAAGGAAGTAACTAATGAGTGTGTCACTGTTGTAGTGGCGGCGCCTCCCAGCCCGCAATCGATAATGTTGCAATGCACCATGCACCCGGAGGGCGGGCTCGCATGAACGGAGAAATGAAGGAGCGCAAGACCGCTGGGGGTCTTGGCTCATACATGCCAAGTGTTGTGTGTATCTGTATTGCCGCAGCATGAGCCAAATGCCTAGCCTTAATCGCAGCGCGAGTTCAGCCAGGCATGAACTCTACATCTGTGTCCGCCCTATCCTTCCCACAGGCCTACACTCACGTGGCCGCCCAACTTCAACGGCCAACATCACAGTGTCGTTGTCAGGCATGTGGACATGCGCAGACAGGCATGACAATGGTGTGCCGTAGAAGTGCAAGTGATGCCACCGCGCAGCGCACACAAGTAAATAGGCTCGGGGGGAGGGAGGAGCAGCTGTGAGGCAACGTAACACACAGTGATGCCGCTCATTTGCCACATGCAAGACATGTCACACATGAATCCCAAAGTCGCACACATCCCACCCCACACCAAACAAGCCACTCCACATTTCCTGAATGCAAGCAGATGAGAAACCAGCATTAGGGTTGGAAGCTCCTTTGTCTGAACTATCAGGCAGAAGCACATCTGCACCTCCGACCTCGGAATTGCATGTGCCTGGCACCCCCTGACAGATACCATAGGAGCTGATGACGACTCCCACACTAAGCACAGCCCGACAAAAGATCAACGTATACACACCCCACACACAGAAGTCCTTGCTCGAAGTTATCTTGCATGGAATGGCCTTCACACTTACTCCCACACCATCCCAGGCGTACAACCGTTGCACACTAAAACAACTCATTGATCCGAGCTGTGGCATTTCATCCACAGAACTGGCGCAGGTCAGAACAGTGCCGCTTCAACCAGAGCCACAAACGCAATGGTAGAACATCCCGGACACATGCACAACCCCTGTCACGTGGAACTGTACTGTGCACGTATGCTGCGTTTACTGGGGGCACTGCCATTGGCAGTGCTGCGGATTAGTTACCGGCTAAGCTTCCGCCTTGCCAACGTCACCTGCGTTCAGCCTGTGTTGCATTGTCGATCGTGCATATTCGAGTGGTCCATGGATGTCTGCCTATCCAACAGGACGGTAGCCGAACTTGATTTTGACATGTGTGTGCGCCCCCTGTTGGCCCACGACCAGGAGTATCACCGTGATACCCGTTTATGGGATGCCTTGATACTTGGCATACATGCTGGCAGCTGGACCTGGGAGATTGCACAACTCCTCGTGTGCAGTGACCACATTGAACCGCTCCCCTATTGGGCTGCAGTGCTAATTGGTGACAGGGGGTGGACGCAGCACACCTCTCCGGACCTGCTAATGGATAGCCTCGCCGTCCTGTTCGATGAAGTCGACAACGACCTCATGTTGGAAATGATTGCCTACAAAGCTGCAATCGCTTTCATGGACGTATAACTACGTACCTGCAGCCACAACAGTTTGGAACCCATTGCACATGTCCCGACACCTTGTTGTATCTTGGGGTTCTGGTCACATATCCCACGACAACAGTGGACATGGCTGCATTCGCCTGGACCCCGAACAAGTGAGCGGGCAACCACGCGGGGTAACACACACCTGTGAAAGGTGAGGCACTCCCCCGGAGTGGACAGCGGCGCGTGGCAACGTTCCTCATTCTGACATACTGCTGCATTGGTCCGCATGTTGTGGCACTTATCTTGCCCGTACTGACACGCATATGCTAATAAAGTCTATGCACATTCACTTGTATTCAACTGTGATGTGAGTTGTTTTGAATGACGATGTGTGTCTCACTGCCTATCTGGGTCACGGCCATATATGCGCAGTGATAGCATAACCCAGGGTGTACCATTTATGTGGAATCACTGTCCCTACATAGATCAATACTTTCATGCTTAATTGATCAGGGCCATGACACATCAGTGGGAATTAGAATGTTTAATTCGCATTCAGTGGGGTGTTGAAGCTGGAGCAGTACAGGGCCATGCAAACCCCACTTTACATTGTCGCCCGTGGAGGGCCAGCCAGAGTCCTTTGGGGATTGACAGGTTCATCGGAAGAGGAAGACTTCAGTCCGCAGTGTGATTGCTGTGTCATTGGTAACCAATCCAAATATGGCAGTCCATGTCGAGGTCGAAGGTGAGTGTCGCTGAGTGTAACGGGGGACAGTGGAAGATGTTATTCCAGGGCTTGATGCAGAGGGCAGAACCAAGCTGAAACAGGCCAAATGGTGGTGATGTATGCTACCACTTCAATCTTACCACCAGGCCAAATTCATCATCATCTTCGTCCTCTGATGTGTCAGGTGCCTCACATGTGGGTGGTGGTGTTTAGTCTGCCGCACTGTCTGGCACTGACACTTCAGGGGGCGGAGATGTGGATGGAGTAGTAGCAGCAGCAGTCAGCCGCGCCAGGCCGTGTGGCGTCAATGCCATGATGAGGATCTGCAGGGCATGGAAGATCCCAGCTACATCTCGCTGGTGTGCAGCCGTGGCAGCCAATCGTTCTGCATGCATCCGCTCCATGTTCTCCATGATCCTCCACATGTGCCCCAACTCCCGGCTGACATCGCTGGGGCCACTCTGACTAGGCAGTTGTTCTTGTCTCCGAGTCATGACTCCAGCGATGTCAGCCATGGATTGATGGAGAGCATGGAGGGGACAGTGGGTGTCCGTTAGGGACTGTAAGTGGACCCTGATGGGACTTAGACACCCACGTATGGTATCTAGTTTGTCTGCCATGAGGTCGAACCCCACCCGCAGCTGATCAGCCATCTTCTCCTGGCACCCTAACACACGGCACTGGAATGCCATGTGTTGTTCGTGGGGGTCCTGGGAGACAGCCGTGGTGGTGGGTGCTTCCTGCTGTGTGGTCTGTGCAGGGAGTGGGGTCTCCTCGATGCAGCTGGGCTGCCCTGCTCCTGGAGGTGGGGTGCCGAAGCTGTCCATGAGCTGCTGGAGGGCTTCGGTGTCGATGTTGGGGAGGTCCTCTTCGTCATCAGTGCTGAGTTGTTGTGTCTGCTCTGCAGGAGGTGTTGATTCTCCCTCTGCAATGTGGAGGGGAGATGCAGATTGACACTGTGTTCACATGTATGTTCACGCATTGTACAAGTTTACTAACGGACTGCATGACGATGTACATTGTGACTGTTTGTGAAGAGATGCCTATTTGATGCGGGACAGTTGACATTTCTACAACATCAGGGATGTGAGGTTGTACTTGTCCATTGTCATCTCACAGTTTCCTGCTATGCCAAATGCGAATGGCCATTTTCTACACACAAGCGGCAGCAGTTGTGTCCTCTGTTCTGTTGTGAAAGTGTTGCAGTTTGTATCACATTGTTGTCAATGTTGAGGTGCTCTGATTCTTATGGGTGTGTGCTGCATTGTGGGTAAGTTGCCCCTTCAGCTCTGATTTGGCTGGCCCTTCTCCCTTTCAGGCAGTGTGCCTTTGCCTTCTGTGCTTATACAGTGCTGAGATGTTGCATACTTGGGTAAATTGGGCTCTTGGTGGTAGTTGGGACTCTTGGGCATGGTTTGTCCGCAGATGTCTTGTTGCCGTCAGGGGTTGTTTGTGCACGTGGATGTGTCAGTGTGAGACCTGCTCCTTTCCGGATGTGGACCACACTCAGCCACCTCGGTGTCGTGGGGTGCAACATGTCATGATGAGTGGCCTGCAGACATGCTCATCGTCATGCAGTGTCACTTGCATTGTCAGTGGGGCTCACGAATCCACAGCTTTGCTGGGTTCAGGACATGTGCATGGGTTTGTTGTGAGATTGGTGATGTGTGGGGAGGGCCCCCTCTGGGCACATTGTGGACGGGGGACTACTTGCTGTTTCTATGTGTGCTGCAGTATGGCAAGGAGATCAGGGACATGATCCAGAGTCATTGTGGTTGTGCAGTGTGCTATACTTCATTGTGCATGTGTGCCATTGTGCCCATCTCCCCCAGTCCCCCCAGTCCCTGGTGGTTACTCACCCTATTGCTGTTGTGTCAGGTCATGTTGAGCAGTGTCCGGTCCCCCGACTCCTGCCCCCGTCTCCCCACTGATGACTGTGGACACCATTTCCTCCATCTCATCCAGCTCCCCCTGTGGCGCAGGACTCCCACCCCCAGTCTGCATTGCTGCTTTGCGGTTGTTTGCGAGTTTCAGCTTGGTTTTGCGCTTCACATAATTCCAGCGCCTCTTGAGCTCTTCCATTCTCCTCCTCAGCACTCCGACTGCATTCACCTTGTCCAGGATGGACTGCCATATTGTATTTTTAGTTGCCAATGACACAGTGGAGGTGACGAACAGTTGTTGATGGTGTTCTGCCACCTCCGTTATCAGGATCCTGTTTTCCTGCGGACTGAACTGCGTCTTCCTCTTCTTCTTCTCCTTGCCCTTCCCTGACCCCGAGGTCTCAGGCTGGTCCTCCGTGGGGCTTGTGGGGTTCAGGTTGTCCTCTGTACTTGCTCCGGCTACCGCCATTGTGCTTCGCAGTTGTTATGTTTTTTTTTTTTTTGCAGCTTTCATGGTGATTTTTCCCGCCTCACATGGAAATTGCAAGCCTGGCGCTGCTTGTTGACGATTTTTCTTTCGCGGTTGGGCCCATCGCAACTTTTTTCACATTCGGGTTTCCTTTTTTATCGCCGTCGCGGTAGTTGTATCACGGACATTTGAGGCGTTATCGGGATACTATCGCATGTTACCGCCGTGTTGAGAATACAACGTTGACACAGAGTTATTTTCCCGCGATAGACGGCGATATGGAAAATTGCGTTAGCCAATTTTGGCGATGTTTATCGCACGTTCTTGAGAATATGCCCCATAGTGTCTTGAAACTGCCGTCTGGACGTGGGGCTATCATTAATAGTAAATAACAATTGCATGTCATTGGCATAGCTAAAGGTATTTACTTTCTTGTTTTTAAGAGAGTTGACCAAGGGAGGGATGTAGATATTAAAAAGGTGGGGAGAAAGAGAGGAGCCCTGCGAGACCCCACTATTCAGTTGTACCTCTGCCGAATTAAAAGGGGGTTGTCTAACTGATTGAGATCTGTCACTCAGAAATGAAATGATCCAGTTGAAAGCTGAATCCTGTAGGCCTGCGGCCCTGACCCGGTCAGCCAATAGAATATGGTCGACGGTGTCAAATGCCACAGACAAATCAAGTAGTACCGAAGCTTGAGTATTGCCACTGTCTACTTTCTTTCGTATATCATCTACTACTGACATGATCACTGCTTCTGTGGAGTGTGCACGCCGGAATCCCGCTTGACAGGGGTCAAAGAAGTCTGAGTCCTCTATAAATGAGCATAGATGATGGGCTACATGTGCCTCAAGTAATTTTGCCAGATATGGAAGGAGGGAAACAGGACGATAGTTTTTCATGTCCAGGGGATCTGCCTCTGCTTTCTTTTGTAGTGGTACAATAACTGCCATTTTGAAAAATCTGGGGACAGAACCAGTATTGATAGATTGATTGAGAAGTGACAATACTAGGTCTGAAAAGAGGGTAAATACTACTCTTAGGACCTTCGGGGGGCAGACCTCATTTGGTGAACCTGACTTGACTTTTGTCAGTAGATTAACTAGATCCTCTTGACTTATATTAGGAATGGAAGTGAGTGTGTGATTATTTGCATCACCTAGTGATTGATTATAGTGTGTTGGGCAGAAAGGGATGCTACCTTTGATAGCTTCAATCTTATTCACAAAAAAGGCATCAAGAGAATCACATAAGTTTTGTGTAGGTATGACCGAGAGAGTGACTCTGTCTGGGATGGAGAGGTCTGTAACAATCTTAAATATCTCTTTAGATTTATTGGGAGCGTTCAGGATTTTACCTGTGAAAAAGCTAACTTTAGCTTGCCTTATTAGGGATTTATATATTTTAAGTTGTTGTAGATACATTATTCTGAGGTCAGGCGAGTACTTCTTATTCTGACATGTAATTTGTTGTAAAGCATCACACCATAGTGCATTGGAGAATATTTGTTTAACAATAATGTTTTTAAATGTTTATGCTAGAAACACTTTATCATTGAATAGAATGACATCAGATTCTTTCACATGTTTATACAATGCATGAATAGAAAATGTTGATAGAATAACCTATTTATTTTCTGATTTATAATGAAGAATTGTGGTGCTGAATAACATTTATTGCTAAAAATGTTTTGCTTTACATAAGTCTATTGTTTAGTTTAACTTTATTAGAAGGTTAGACTGTACTCAGGCCAATGGGAAAGGAGGTCTAAGAATTGAAAGGATTCATACACAGATCTAGTTTAAAAGTTTGTATCACGTTTCAAGGTGATCCTTTGTAAGGTTGATGAGAAAGTACATGGGAAAGAACAGAATGAGATGATTCTCGAGAAGAGTCGGCATCCTGTTGGGTGAAAAAATGAAGTAGACCCAGAAGGATTGAAACATTATTCTCAGCTGTTTATATTAATGCGTGTTCCTAGAGTAGATTGCGCCTGCTCCCAGACGCTGTTATACCTTTTTTTCCATTGCCCCTTCCTTGATGCTTTAATGTTTGCTCGCATTGAAGCTGAATGCTAATGGCTTTATGCTGATGGCTGAATGCTGATTTGCAACCCTACTTAACTTACTATTGATTGTAGTCGTTACTGCTGCTGCATAGTTATTTTGCTTTCTGAACCTCTCTTTATGGTAAGCTTAGCTGATTTTGGCTAATTGATCTTGAGCTTTATGCTCACCCTCACTCCTGACTCTCGAACTTGAACTCTTTATGGGTTCTGGCTAACACGCATTTTACACCCCATTCTTTAGAAGAGGGATTTCTTTCCTTTATGAAATGCACTGTATTGTTTATTGATGATTTGCTCTAGCCAATATTTTTACTATCAATACTGTAAATAATTAATTGATGGCTTTAACTAAGGAAATAGAAAAAAAAGAAAAACTTACTAAACTCTTAATGAGAATAAAACCCTTAAAACTGATCAAATCCTCTCTTTATTGACTGAACTTTAAAGTATTATCGTGATTGTTGATATTGTGATGTATAGCTCCTAATAGCAAAGGCAGTCTCAGAGAAGTGAGAGGAAACTCACACTTGTAAAATCTAGAGAGGGGATCTACCTTATTTTGGTGTGACAGAGAGATGCTAAACCATTTTATTTAATGTAGGTTTCCACTGTAGCAAAAGTTGGCAGCAGAGTGATGGGTTACGTCTTGAGAAAAGGAGCTATAAATAATTGCCTGAGTTAGAGTAATGACCGAGTCCCAAAGCCCAATGCCCAGAACTTAAGGATTGGCAAGGTATGATTTTCAAAAGCTGTTGCTGTTTTGAAGGTGTGAGTATTAATAGGGTGCTGCGTCGTGATTTTTGATTATTGTTGTGTTATTGAAAACAGTCATTTGGAGTATAAGAATTGAATGATTGATTTATTTATATGTTTATAGTTTTAAGAAGTTGAGTTATGAGGTTCAGCGTAACCTAAGAACCCGATGTTGACAGATATTGAGATAAGTGTAGAAGAAACCTAATGGTTTTTGGTTTTCATGTCTGCAAAAGGTTTATGGTGTAGGTCGTGAGGTCTTGTCGACTACACAAATTGAGATAGGGACATTAATAAACTGTTGTGATTGTACTAAAATTAATCGATGTTGGCAGATGCTGATTGCGCAAAGGCTGAAGCTACATTGATTAGAGTTATTTCTAAGGGTGGGCGGAGCTTGCGGAGTTGAACTTTGTGGACTTCCGCGGAGTTACCCAAAAACTCTGCCAAATTCCGCACGCAGGCGGAGTACTCTATTACTCGGCCAACCCCTGTGCTATTAGCCTATTTCCAATAGCCAATATTACTTCAGTTCCACCTTGGTGCGGCTTCAGCTTTGACGGCGTTCCCACAAGTCTGAGATTGGCGGCCCAGTGCTCTCTGAGGTGAAGCCTCTGGGGGATGCATGGCAGGGACTGTTCGAGCCGGTTGTCCAAGAAGAGTCAAAGTAGAAGCTGGACTCCTGAGACCACATGGCAGTGGGACGCTCATGCTCGTTGATGACAGAAAGCACCATATGCGGGGCAAAAAACAAGGTGTAGAAGTGAAGGAGAGCTCGTCGAGTGAAAGGCGGTAGCGGGTGCACCAGAGGTGGGGAGAGTGCGCTGGACTCTAAGTGACAACAAAACATGTTTGGCAACAACCCAAGTCGGATGTTGCATGACAAAATAAGCCTCACTTCCTACAATTTGTAAAGAAATCAGATTGTCTCACCTTTTGAGTCAGGTACCTCAAAGCCTCAAGCAGCATAAGTAATCGTAAATATCATTTAATGACTACTGGCACGCTAGAACTGGCACAACAAGAAAGCCGGCAGCGATACCCTCCACAAATCATGATTGGTTAAAAAAAACAAAAATAACCCGCTACTAAGGAAGTAACTAATATTCTCAGCACACCAGAAATGACCGCTCCACCAACACTACGGTCATCCCTAGTAACCCACTTCCGGAAGCAGGCAAGTCCGGGCAGGCTCACCTCACACATCCGTGAGGGAACGAACAACAGCTTTGGGGCCCCCTTAGATGAAGCCGGGGCAGAGAGCTGGTATTCCCCAGCATGGTGATTTCAATATTCTTGCTCAAGTGCACGAAGCTCACCTGCGGGGAGCCTGAGACATGAGTCAAGGACCCTGGTACTGCAATTAACAGTACTGGTAAAGCGGAGTTTAGCGCACACACTTAGTCATTTCCCGCTGGTTGAGATTTCACTAGAGATCAAAAAACATTTTGTGTGAAAAAGACAGAAGGTTTAAAAACCTTAATATTCTGATTGTTGACTTACCTTTGTTTTTTTTAGCAGAGCAGACAAAGATTGTTTTTTATTGTTTATTTTCATTGAAAAAGTTGTGAAGTTGTATGTACCAGAGAAATTGTAAAGGAGAGTGAACTGCTGCATGGAGTGAGACCCTACGTCATAGTGTGCCGCGCTAGAATAGGTTGGTTGGTGTACTGTTGCGCTATGATTGGTTGATGACGAAACAGAGTGCTGCATTGTGATAAGTCAATTGCTGTTGTGAATACTGCAATGGGATTTGTTGAAGATACTTGAGAATAGAAACTTTGACAGGTTTGGAGAAGAATATTTGACTTTTACAGAACAGAATCAAAACATTGACTTGAACTGCATTTATTTGAATTGATTATTGTTGAATTTTGTAGAAAACATGAAATGTTTAAAAGAATTTAAGAGTTTTGTGAGAGGTGATGTTACCATTCCAGCACAGGAAGGTGAAGAGGTGCCTCCTGACACATTACATGACAACTGAATTGAAATTTATACATGTTTATGTCTTCGCCAATGGTGCAAGATTACTGAAAAAGAGGGTTCCTTGAGTTTCCCAAAATATGGTACCTTTGAGCTTAGAATTATTGAGAAGTTGAAGGAGAAGTTTTACAACATGAACCCACCACCTAGACCCACACAATAAGAATATTTGAATATGTAGGAGGAGGTAGCCCGAGATAAAGAAAGGGAAAAATACCAGAGTTGGTGAAAACCGTTTGATAAAAAGACCTTTGGCGAAGTATCTGAAAGACATTTGAAAAACAAGACAAAGAACTGTTTGAAAAGTGCGAAAGGACACTGAAAAATATATTTTATTTTAAGAAGATTACCTAGGTCTAAGGTTGCAGTAAAAGAGTAGGGATAAAATTTTAGAAGAACACAGAGTAGGGTTAAGGATTGTCTAAAGAAACTTTCTGAAAAAAGACTTTGTGAAAAAGACTGTTTAAAGAACTTGAAAGAAGCACATTTTGAGAAATCTCTGAGTTGAACTCTTGAGCTGCTGTAAACTTTGCTTAAAATTATCTGATCACAGACAAAAGGTGTTGCCTTAGAAATAGATGTAAAATCATCGTGTGTTAAATTTTCATAATATCAGTATTAATGATTATTATAGTGTTCGTAGGATTTTATTTCACACTCGAGAAAATTGATAGGTCTGCAAATGTCACCACCATATTTACACACACAACAGATGAAGAGCAATCAAAAGCATCATTTGCCAGATACATGAAGGATGATTCTACAAGAAATGTTTATTCTAGGTTAGCACAGGAATACACACAAGCTATGGACGCAAAAGACTGTTATGTCTGTGCTCACTTACAGTCATTTGCAGGTGAAAAAGTCATATTTCACCACATACCACTATCATATGCATCACGTAGTATATTGCTTACATTTGTATATAGACGAGAACACTTTGAATATTTTTACTCAAATTATTACTTTATACTTTCTAGAGTATCATTACAACTAAGCATGAGTTCACATCTGCAAGCAAAAGAAATGGACACAGCTTGGTATTATTTTAGACTGTCTACACCTATAGATAGTGTTATGACTTATCAACACAACCTAGCTTGCGTAATGAGACCACTGGAGAAAGTCTTTAGCATGACAGTAGAAAAAAGAAACACTAACATTACATCTAGTAAGGACAGAGAAAATGATGCTTTGGAAAATGTTTGAAAGAAGGAAGAGGATGATTTTAAAAGAAGATGATTTACCCAAAGCTGAAATTATACAGATGACAGAAAGGGAAAACCTGTGATTACAAAAGCATAACACACCAGCACACAACATGTGGGAATTAGTAGCTGTGAACATACATTTCCTTTAATGGGAGGAACATGGCACTGAGCTTGAAGCAATTGGATCAATGGTTGTGCAAAGAATTGCTTTAGACATTTTACTTGCAGAAAAAAGCAGAGTCTGCCGAATGCTTAAAATGCAGCATTTCTGTACACACATTCCTGGAAAAAGTAAGAAAATTCAAGAATTTGCAAAGAACATTTAAGCCCTGAAACCAGAATTAGATGAGTTAAAGACACCTAGTATTATAGAAACCTTTGGACAGGGAATATGTACAATTGGAAATTGGTTTGCAACTGCAGACGGAGGAATCCTAAAAGCTATTTTTCTGCCCATATTAATTACAGTGCGTGCAACAAGTGGTCCAACTGACTAGTCACCTTCTCAAGGAAAGACCACAAATAAATGAAAACACCCCACAAATATTGAATAGAACAATGACCAGGATAACTTGGTTATGAAAAATATTTATATTATGAATTAATCAAGAGTTTGCAATTTCAATGGTTGCTCCAAAGTGAAAAGGTGAGTAAAGTGCTCCAGGTAGTGCTCGTGAAGGGATGAGGATGTGACTGTACAAATAAAATTAATTACAATATTTACAAAATGAAAACGACCTGTCTAACAATGTATCAAAAGGCTAACTAAACAACCCAAGAAATGAGATGCTATGAATGCATAATGAGTTATCAGCTTATGGGCTGAATGAGTAAGTACAGGTCAGAATATAAGCAAAGTCAACGTTTCGACCCCTGAGACTGGTGGAAGGCAATGGGGCTAGGTCACTCCAGGTGCAGGAAAATGTGGGACACTGCGTGTACAGAGTAGACAACTGACCGGTCAACTTCTCAAGGAAAGATTGGCCTGGGGGGAGGGTCTGCGTGGCCCCCCACCTCTATTTAAATGTGGCCTGGCCACTCACACACCCATTCACAGACCCACTTACCGACCCACTTACCCACTCTCAGACGCACTCACGGACCCACACAGACACTCACACACCCACTCACAGACACACTCAGATGCTCACATACCCACTCACAGACCCACTAAGAGACTTATGTACCCACTCACAGACCCACTCAGAGACTCACGCACCCACTCACAGACCCACTCAGAGACTCATGCACTCACTCACAGACCCACTTAGAAACTCACACACCCACTCACAGACTCATGCACCAACTCACAGACCCACTCATAAACACTCACACATTCACTCACAGACCCACTTACTCACTCACTCTTCCACTCACAGACCTACTCAGAGACTCACGCACCCACTCACAGACCCACATTTAAACACTCTCACATTCACTCAAAGACCCACTTAATCACTCACGCTTCCACTCACAAACCCACTCAGACACTCATGCACTCACTCACAGACCCACTCAGACCCTCATGTACACACACACACATCCAATGACACACTTATGAAGGTACTCCAAGACCAACTGAGACACTCACGCACCCACTCACACACCCTTTGAAGACACTCAAGCACTCAGTCAGACACCCACTGAGACACTCTTACACTCACTCACACACTCTTTTTAAAGGTTACAGGTTACAGTTAGGAAATGGAATCTAAAGATAAACCTTAGAAATTTACTGAAAAAAACAAAGGTTACATGGATGTTATAGTTAGAAAATAGAATTTAAAAAAAATTGAAATTCACTGAAAAAAACAAAGGTTACAGGGACATTATACTTAGGCTCACATTTCACTCATCCAAAACCAGATAATTCAGCAGTTATAGTTACCTGAGCCAACTATAACTTACACCCTCGCAACGCACTGCTTATGACCTTACATATTACATCGCTCATAACATGGTTAGTGACATCACTGATGATATCACTGATAACATCATCCACAGAACCACTCAGACACCCATTCATACCCCCATACAACCTCTCATACACCCACTCACACACCCACACAACCAATCACATACCCATTTACAGACCCATACAAGTACCCACATGGCCACTCTCTCATCCATAGGGCCATGCACACACCCGATCACTCACTCATACAGGCACTCACACAACCACTCACTCACTCACCCACACAGCTACTCATACAACCAGTCACTTACCCATAAAGACACTCAGACAGCCACACACTCACCCATACAGCTACTCCAACACCCACTTATTCACCTAAACTTACACACCCACTCACTCACCCATATAGCCACTCAACATAGCTGATCACTCACCCATACAAGCACTCAAACGATCACTCACACCCACACAACCACTGCAATACCCCTTCACACATCCATACAAGCACTCACATATCTGCACACTCACCCATACATCCATTCACACGGACACTTATTATACAATACAGCCGCTCACTCACCAACTCACTTAACCAAACAGCAACTCACTCAACAAAAGAGCCACTTACACAGCCAGTCACTCATTCATACAGCCATTCAGACTCCCACTCAATCACCCATACAGTCACTTACACACCTACTCACCCACCCATACAGCCACTCACACAGCCATTCACTCACCCATACAGCCACTGACACACCCACTCACTCACCAATATAGTCACTCCCACAGCCACTCACTCACCCACATAGCTACTCACATACCTACTTATACCCCCATATAGCCACTCACACACCCATACAGGATCTCAGACACTCACTCACACAAGAATACACACAGTCACACAGCCACTCACATAATATATGTTAGAAATAGTATCACTCATTAGTAGTGCAGAAAGTATACTATTTTAACTTTTGTAGTACCTTGGTATATATGTTTAACACTCATAAACGTTTAGAAAACACTCACACTCATTGGATGATGTCATCAGTGATGTCATCACCAATGTCACTACCCATGTCATGAGTGATGTAATATGTGAGGTCATAAGCAGTGCATTGTGGGGGCATAAGTTATAGTTAGCTCAAGTAACTATAACTGCTGAATTTCTCTGGTTTTGTACGAGTGAAATGTGAGCCTAACTGTGAGGCTCACCTGGTTTTCTGCAGGGGTGCAATGCAGGAAATCAATGCTATGTCCCAACTTCCCTCACCCACCTCCTTCACCCAACAAGGTCAAAGCAAAAGAGGGAAAGCGGGGAAGGAGGTGAGACAAAACAAGGAAAGACAGAAGGGGTAGAATCCACTGGATTGTCCTTTGGGGTGTCGCCACAGCTTCTAATGGAAAAAACACAAAGGTAAGTACGTTCTAACCAGACTAGCAGCTTGCTATCTATATCCACTATTTTGGTGTTTACCTGTTGCACTATGCATTTGTAGAAAACGTTCTCAACTAGGATGTAGGACACACACTCAGGGCATCTAAAAGGTAAATACACATTTATCAAATATTTAAGGACTGCAAGAGTTTAGCCACGAACAAGGATGTAATATAATGCATACAAACCTAATCAGGAATCCATTAGGAGATCACATGACCCTCAGGAAAATCACCTGTTTTGCCTGAACATGGGAAAAACCCAAAAACTAATTTCCCTAGTTAGGCGAAAACGCGGGAAAAAAAATATGGCAAAAAGGGCCGGGTCAAACTATAAAAAACAAAGTGAACCTAATACAGTCTTTTTATATAATAAGGAATAAAAGACTGAGAGTAACCAGGAGAGAACCGAAAATACACTCCTACACAACCAAGGAGCACAACCAGAATAGAGGTATGAAAGTGTTGCCTAAGAAATAAGCTTATGCCCCCAAAACGATGAGCCAGCAATTCATTTAGGAACCTTTTTTGTTCCTTAGTACCAAACATAAACTATTGGGGAAAAAAGAGTTAATGCGGCAGCACAATCCCAGTAAACAATGTTGCCAACCTGCTAGGGAGCTCCAAGAATACTCGAAGACCCAGAAGAGAATCCGGCAACCCGGAAATGCCCAGAACACAAGGGACGCCCGAGGAGAAGACAGGAGCGCCTATCCTCCTCGACGAAGAATCCAGGAAAACACAGGTAGGATTTCGAGAAGGCGACGAACTGGACGGGAGGCCTAGCAGGGTGCGTGAAGGAACGTGAAGTGTGTTACCCTCGCGGACCATTCCTTTTAACCTAGGCCGGCGCCGCCTCCACCAGCTGACAGGAGTTGGCAGGCGAGGCTCTCCGCAGTGGACGCGGGTGGGCCTAAGAGCACTGCCACGGGCAGTGCTGATTCTAAAGCCCGACACTAACTATAACGTCCCTGTAACCTTTGTTTTTTTCAGTGAATTACTAAGGTTTTTTAAATTCTATTTCCCAACTATAATGTCCCTGTAACCTTTGATTTTTTAGTGAATATATATATATATATATCCCAAGGTTGCCCAGAAAATGAAGCCGCACACCGCTGAAAAGGTAGGTAACAACAAGCCTTTATTTCTCAAGCATATTGGTTCCCGGTGTGCGGCTTCATTTTCTGGGCAACCTTTGGACATGTTTACACGGCGGCCCCGGCCGTGGAAGCGACGCACCTCCTGCAAAGAAAGGACCGGCCGGGGGGTAACGTCCCCTCTGCATCGGCGCTGAAGGTTCATTAATAAGGTATATTGTACCCCGTCTGGGGCCCACTGGAGGGCTATTTTAATGTATCCTGGATTAGGCATGGGGACTGGACCCAGTGGAGGGTTAAAAATGCCTAAAAAGACTACATTCCCCAGCATGCAGTGTTGAAAGTAAAAGTGATGTCACGAGCACACCGGAGGCTAATTGAAATAAATTAAGCATTGCAGAAGGAGTGTAGCGGCGGAGAATTCTTTCCCCATGTCGGCCTCTGAAGAGATGCACAAAAGCATTGAAACGCGTCAGGCCAAAGGATTGATTTTCCAGAGGGGAACCAATATGCTTGAGAAATAAAGGCTTGTTACCTACCTTTTCAGCGGTGTGCGGCTTCATTTTCTGGGCAACCTTGGGACATATATATATATATATATATATATATATATATATATATATATATATATATATATATATATATATATATCAAAACCACAGAGTTCGCCCATTGAGGAGAGCCACAAACAGGTAGGTAACATCTCGTTTAATGTAGAAGCTGCAGCCGAGTGAAAAGAAAACTTCACCCAAATGTATCAGCCTGACGCGTTTCATGCTCGAAAAGCATTTCTTCAGAGGCAGTTCAAATTGCGAAGTGACGCACAAGGCAGTACTTATATCTTCAAACCACCCGCCCCAGTGGGCGTCGGCTCGCGCTGAGCTTGATGGTCCCTGTAGTGCCTGATAATACTCAAGTGAGCTGCTACACTTCGCAAAAATTCAAAAATTAAAAACCCCAGTGGGTATGGAAAGAGTCTCTCTTACACTTTGCTTGCACTTTAAACTCCCACAAAACGACCTCCTGTCCTTTCAGTGCTGGTAGCCGTTTGGTTCCAACTCGGTCCACAATCATGTGGCAGGGCTTCTCCCACGACCGGGACCAGCCGTCTCAACATCAAAACCACAGAGTTCGCCCATTGAGGAGAGCCACAAACAGGTAGGTAACATCTCGTTTAATGTAGAAGCTGCAGCCGAGTGAAAAGAAAACTTCACCCAAATGTATCAGCCTGACGCGTTTCATGCTCGAAAAGCATTTCTTCAGAGGCAGTTCAAATTGCGAAGTGACGCACAAGGCAGTACTTATATCTTCAAACCACCCGCCCCAGTGGGCATCGGCTCGCGCTGAGCTTGATGGTCCCTGTAGTGCCTGATAATACTCAAGTGAGCTGCTACACTTCGCAAAAATTCAAAAATTAAAACCCCAGTGGGT
The DNA here is from genome assembly GCA_963921515.1 of Calotriton arnoldi. Lineage (NCBI taxonomy): Eukaryota > Metazoa > Chordata > Amphibia > Caudata > Salamandridae > Calotriton > Calotriton arnoldi. The sequence goes on from CAWUFW010001074.1 coordinate 2,595,231, forward strand.
ATGGAAAGAGTCTCTCTTACACTTTGCTTGCACTTTAAACTCCCACAAAACGACCTCCTGTCCTTTCAGTGCTGGTAGCCGTTTGGTTCCAACTCGGTCCACAATCATGTGGCAGGGCTTCTCCCACGACCGGGACCAGCCGTCTCAACATCAAAACCACAGAGTTCGCCCATTGAGGAGAGCCACAAACAGGTAGGTAACATCTCGTTTAATGTAGAAGCTGCAGCCGAGTGAAAAGAAAACTTCACCCAAATGTATCAGCCTGACGCGTTTCATGCTCGAAAAGCATTTCTTCAGAGGCAGTTCAAATTGCGAAGTGACGCACAAGGCAGTACTTATATCTTCAAACCACCCGCCCCAGTGGGCGTCGGCTCGCGCTGAGCTTGATGGTCCCTGTAGTGCCTGATAATACTCAAGTGAGCTGCTACACTTCGCAAAAATTCTAAATTAAAACCCCAGTGGGTATGGAAAGAGTCTCTCTTACACTTTGCTTGCACTTTAAACTCCCACAAAACGACCTCCTGTCCTTTCAGTGCTGGTAGCCGTTTGGTTCCAACTCGGTCCACAATCATGTGGCAGGGCTTCTCCCAAGACCGGGACCAGCCGTCTCAACATCAAAACCACAGAGTTCGCCCATTGAGGAGAGCCACAAACAGGTACTCACTTGAGTATTATCAGGCACTACAGGGACCATCAAGCTCAGCGCGAGCCGATGCCTACTACTGGGGCGGGTGGTTTGAAGATATAAGTACTGCCTTGTGCGTCACTTCGCAATTTGAACTGCCTCTGAAGAAATGCTTTTCGAGCATGAAACGCGTCAGGCTGATACATTTGGGTGAAGTTTTCTTTTCACTCGGCTGCAGCTTCTACATTAAACGAGATGTTACCTACCTGTTTGTGGCTCTCCTCAATGGGCGAACTCTGTGGTTTTGATGTTGAGACGGCTGGTCCCGGTCGTGGGAGAAGCCCTGCCACATGATTGTGGACCGAGTTGGAACCAAACGGCTACCAGCACTGAAAGGACAGGAGGTCGTTTTGTGGGAGTTTAAAGTGCAAGCAAAGTGTAAGAGAGACTCTTTCCATACCCACTGGGGTTTTAATTTTTGAATTTTTGCGAAGTGTAGCAGCTCACTTGAGTATTATCAGGCACTACAGGGACCATCAAGCTCAGCGCGAGCCGACGCCCACTGGGGCGGGTGGTTTGAAGATATAAGTACTGCCTTGTGCGTCACTTCGCAATTTGAACTGCCTCTGAAGAAATGCTTTCGAGCATGAAACGCGTCAGGCTGATACATTTGGGTGAAGTTTTCTTTTCACTCGGCTGCAGCTTCTACATTAAACGAGATGTTACCTACCTGTTTGTGGCTCTCCTCAATGGGCGAACTCTGTGGTTTTGATATATATATATATATATATATATAGTTGGGCTTCGTTTCTAGAGGAAAAGCATTTTTTTGTTTTCCTAATAACTTTAGCGCAATTTGACGAACCCTCACAAAGCTTTTCACGAAACAGACTCATCCACCTCAACTCCTTCCTGGTACGTTTTGGAGTGATCCGTCAAGTGTTTGCCAAGAAAAAGGGGTTCCCAAAACATATTTTCCCCATGCTTTTTTCATAGAAAATTGTACAGCGATACCGCAAAAACTGTTTAACGGAATTGCACCACATTTTGGCAGAAAGTAAGATCTTGGTCCTGAAAGTGATGTTGTTGTGATTTGGTGTAAATCCATTAAGTCGTTTTTGAGCAATTAAGGCTAAAACAGTGTATATTTCATGCTGCAGAGGATCCTCTGGGCCAGCAGATCTCAAGCAGAGATCTGATTATCTGCCACCACATTAACAAGGATGTGGCGGCAACCATCTTAGGACTTGGACTCAGTCCCAAGTCATAAAAAAAGGTTTAAAAAAAACATTAAAAAAACATAAGAGGCATCCGACGCCTGAACCCAAAAACATATTTCTTTTAATTTTCCTTTAAAATCCATAGCAAAATTTAAAAAAAAGGGAAAAATGAAAATAACTGAAATTATCCCTTGGGGTGTGCCAGGGTCTGGGGGGCAGTCAAAAACCTTATTTGGAGAGGGGGTGCATGGGCCTCCTCCCCGAGCCTCTGGGAAGCCTCGGGGACCCCATGCCCTGGAGCGAACATCAAAAAAAGGGGAGTGGACATGCGGTCCCCCTCCCTGAGCCTGAAACGTCCTCGGGACTCCATCACTCAGGGCCACATCTGAATGAAAGGGGGAGGGGCCACAAAGCCCCCCTCCCTGACCACCCACAAGCCCCAGGGACCCCATCCACCTGGGCCAACATTATTAAAAAAGGGAGCGCACATGCCCCCCCTACACAAGCCTCAATAGACCCCAGGGTCCTGATAGCCGATATTAAAGTAAAGTGGAGGGGGTGCACTGTCCCTCTCCCCGAACCAGGGAATCGGGTCCCTGGGGCCAGCTCAATCACTTTGTCCTGGGCAGCCCACTCCTGGGACACAGTAGTCTCCCTTCCCATAAGAGCGCGAGCAGGGAACCACATTCACTCCCACACCAATGGGAGAATTTTTAAAGCTCCAGCTGGGTGGGAGCAGACATAGCTTCCCTGCCTGCAGGAATGCGAGTGGGATCAGATTTGGCATGGAAACTCAGATTGCTCTGCAGCACCCAGGATGGGTTAATGGGGGGATCTAGCAAGGCCACGGGGGCCTTGGGGCTCCCCAACCCCACAGCCACCTAGAAGCAACGGAGGCCATGGAGATGGAGTCCCCGGGCCCCTATAGTCTCGATGAAAGGGGGCCGTGCACCCTCTCCCTTTTATAACAAAAGACCCCCAGGGAATGGGGTCCCCAGGGCCCGTAGTGTCTCGAAGTGGGGAGCCGCAATCCCCCTCCCCTTATTAACAAATTAAGGCCCCGGAGGATAGGGTCCCTGGGGCCCATAGTGGCTCAGGGAGAGGCGCTACATGCCACCTTACCGCAATAAAAAGAGAAGGCCCCAGAGTGGGGTCCACTGGGCCTGCAGTAGCTTGGGGAGGGGGCCATGTGCCCACTTCCCTTTATATATATATATGTTTAGGCCCCAGGAATGAAAAGTTTCAGCGCTCCGTCCATCATCTCCTTGTGTTTGCTTTGTTCGCCCTACGTTGGTACGGTATGCCCAGACGTGGGTCCCTTGCTCACTTTGCCACTGGATTCAAGCTAGCCTGGCTGATGAGGGCTGTTAGCCCGAAACCGGTCCCAGGATGCTTGTTTCCGGTCCAGGGAAGACATGGCTTGGCAGTTCGGGCTGGAATGTTCCCATGAGGCACAGGGTCAAGACTGATTTGCATATAGCTGTGTCTGAACTGGGGTGGCGAAGTGAGCTAAAGAACGATGATAGATTCAACTCAGATCTGTGACTGGGGGTGAGTGTCTGAAAAGTTTCAGCGCTCCATCCATCATCTCCTTGTGTTTGCTTTGTTCGCCCTAAGTTGGTAGGGTATGCCCAGACGTGGGTCCCTTGCTCACTTTGCCACTGGATTCAAGCTAGCCTGGCTGATGAGGGCTGTTAGCCCTATACCGGTCCCAGGATGCTTGTTTCCGGTCCAGGGAAGACATGGCTTGGCAGTTCGGACTGGACTGTTCCCATGTGGCACAGGGTCAAGACTGATTTGCATATAGCTGTGTCTGAACTGGGGTGGCGAAGTGAGCTAAAGAACGATGATGGATTCAACCCAGATCTGTGACTGGGGGTGAGTGCCTGAAATGTTTCAGCGCTCCGTCCATCATCTCCTTGTGTTTGCTTTGTTCGCCCTAAGTTGGTAGGGTATGCCCAGACGTGGGTCCCTTGCTCACTTTGCCACTGGATTCAAGCTAGCCTGGCTGATGGGCTGTTAACCCGAAACCGGTCCCAGGATGCTTGTTTCCGGTCCAGGGAAGACATGGCTTGGCAGTTCGGGTTGGACTGTTCCCATAAGGCACAGGGTCAAGACTGATTTGCATATAGCTGTGTCTGAACTGGGGTGGCGAAGTGAGCTAAAGAACGATGATGGATTCAACCCAGATCTGTGACTGGGGGTGAGTGTCTGAAAAGTTTCAGCGCTCCGTCCATCATCTCCTTGTGTTTGATTTGTTCGCCCCAAGTTGGTAGGGTATGCCCTGACGTTAATCCCTTGCTCACTTTGCCACTGGATTAAAGCTAGCCTGGCTGATGAGGGCTGTTAGCCTGAAACCGGTCCCAGGATGCTTGTTTCCGGTCCAGGGAAGACATGGCTTGGCAGTTCGGGCTGGACTGTTCCCATGAGGCACAGGGTCAAGGCTGATTTGCATATAGCTGTGTCTGAACTGGGGTGGCGAAGTAAGCTAAAGAACGATGATGGATTCAACCCAGATCTGTGACTGGGGGTGAGTGTCTGAAAAGTTTCAGCGCTCCGTGCATCATCTCCTTGTGTTTGCTTTGTAGGCCCCAGGGATGGGGCCAATTTTTGCCCCAGGAGGGGGACAGAGCACTGGCCCTTGACCTGGTTAGCAGAGCCCACGGCACTTTCAGAGTCAGTAACCACCAGCATCACTTCAACAATTAGAGTGATCAGGGCAAAAAGGGTGACTTTCCTACATGGTGCTTTAAAAATTGAGAACACAAATGAATGCCACCTTAGGTTAAGTTTGTCATGTGTGATGAGGGCATTCACTTTTGTTTTTTTGGGTTGACTTTAAAAATGACATTGTATAAAATGCAAATGCAGGATTCACAGCAATTCCCCAGCAACAGCACACGGATTTGTATTTCCAACTTCCCCAGCAGTCTGTTTTTTCTCAGATTGAGCATGTGGCCAGTCACCTGCGGACGCACATGTTCCCCGTACAACAACAGGCAGCCGGCATTTCCACTGAAAGAGATGCTCACTGGGTCTGAAAGCGCTTTGTACTCAAGAGTAACCTCCTGAGCACTGCATGTATGAAGAGTTTTTTTTTTTTACCTGCGCCCTCCTTTGTATTCTAGAATAATGGCTCCCAGTGCTTTGTTTCCAGAGTCATAGTTAACCTTTCCATTTATAAAGGTACAAGCAGGTTGATATGGAGTTGAAGTGTTATGTCATTTTAGGTGAGGCTACAGACAGCTTAGATGTCTCTGACCTCATGTCGTTAATTCTTTACAAAAGTAAAATAAGAATTACAAAGAGTGGACTTTGGGTGAGCCCTTTGAACCACTGACTTTAATGTGTTTTCCATGCTTTGCCACTGCTGTTCACCAGGCCTATGGTATTTAGAGAATAGTTACATTGTACTAGGTATGCTCCCATTAGGTTTAGGAATGGCACATTGCACAGTCCTTTTGTTAGACTGATGGTGCAGTATGAAATCCAGTGTGTGTTCTTTGATGTATTTACTTTGCTGACAAGCTATATTTATTTTCGGATTAATAGCTTCTTTTACAAAATGTGACTTGTATGGATGCCTTCCTTTCTTAAAAAACACGTAGTGCTATTCACTAATGCCTTTGCATTCATTTGTTTCACTTTGCTATCAAGATGACCTGTTTTTAAATATACAGCTTTTTTGCTTACAAAGCAAAAGTCATGTGTGTGATAGCCTTTCTTAAAGAGGCAAGAAAAATGATGGGCAATTGTCAAAAGTATATATTATGCAATCTTTTGCTGCATATGCCTTTTAAGCCCACCACTTACACTGCAAACGTCCTCTTGTAACTTCTTTTCATAACACTCTTCTTTGGGAGTACAGCTCAAATTTGCTATTGCCGCCTAGTCAGCTGTTATCAAATAGTTCCTCAGGCAAAAAGACAGGCCTACTGGTTCAGTATTACTAGTGTACATGTCAAAGGCTTGCTTGAGTACTGTGTTCTTACAGCTGTTGGCCGCACTGTTTTATTCTGAATTTCAAACAGGAATGACAAAAAAAGGAAACCGGGCATATTACTAAGGAAATACATTATTTGTGGCACGTTCTGTAACTGAGTCCTCTACGGAGTGAATCCCAAGGGACTTGTTTCCTGTAAACGCCTTCAATTCCAAGTATACAGCATAATTGATCAGTCCATCAAAAGGCACATGCATGGAGAAATTATGCAGTTCTGAAATGCAAAAAGGTGGAAAGCAAAGCGCACAGGAAGCCGAAAGCAATCAAGAATATCTGTATGCTAATACAAATATATGCAAAATAGCAAATCTCACAGTGGTACTAAATTTCAAGTTTTGCATGTTAAGTAAGTTACAGTTTGCTCTTTTTATGGGTAAATAATAACAAATGAAATAATAAAATGTAAATAAAATGCTACCTCTTGGTGTTTGAACAACGTGCGGTTGTCTCTCCTGGGCGTCAGTTTTACTCTTGATAAAACTACGATTTTAGCACAATCTGAGGGCATTAAAAGTCTACTGTGTAAAAACACTGCGATGGACTACAAGAAGCAGGACGCTTTGTTAAGCAAATGTTCTCACCGGTGCTTAGTTTGTGCAGGTGGTGCAGGAAGTTGCTGGTGGTGGGCACCGGATCTTACCTTTTGAGATGAGGTCTTATTGTACCTCAAATATTGACCCAGGGCAAGAGAGAGAAAGGAAGAGAAGGGAAACAGAAACAGGAAGGGAAAGATGGTGAAAAGAGCAACACAAGCTGGAAGCAAGGATGAAAAAACCATGCTTAGAGTGACATAAAATCACATAAGGTGTAGGGGGGAGTAACAACGAGTCATTTTGTGGAATCGAGACCAGGCAGCCTTGATATGATGTAAGGCCGGCATTCATCTTAGCCAGCGGCGGCCTAGGAGGAAAACTTCAAATCCCTGCGCCGATTTACTTTAATATATATAAATTAAGGGCTGCTTTCTCCTAGGTCGACTTGCAGCGAATCAAATGCATCTCTGCACTCGTAGAAAAAAATGAGCAAACACCGATATTCGTTCATTTTACTCTTTGCTTGGAGTATGTGTTTGTGTGTTCTTATGCAGAATTACAGTGCAGGAGGCGCCCGGTGCGACAATCGCTTTTGGCGCCCCCACGTCCCATGACCGCCTCCTCGGATTCTCTCGCTACCACCTGCAAAAGTGCCCCTCATCTCTCCTATCATTAGATATTGCCAAGCAGAGCGCCCCCTGAGGTCACAGCGCCCCCCTCCACAGGTCAGCGCCCAGTGCGGTGGCACCAATTGCACTGCCCTAAAGCCGGCCCTGCTACATTAGCTGGTAAAATGCATTCTCAAAAACTTCTGTACAGCACACACATCTCTGCCTGACCCTGTACCTGATTCTCTTTCCTGCCAGCCAGGTTCATTAGTTTGGATGACCCAGAACAGACCATCTCTCTGCACTCTGCGATATAAGCATTTTGTAGGAGGTCATTCCACTTTCAAGACTTGTAACCAAGGAGTTCTCTCCCACTGACCATCCAGATTTTGAAAATTAACGGAAAGGCACAACACCAACCACGATGCAAGGTCCCCATTTAACTACTAATGTCACCTTTCTTACATTACCTTCTGAGTCCCAGTGCTCCCTTGTCACTAAAAACTGCCTGAGCACAATATAAAGATACTGCATAAAGTAAATAAAAAAGAAGACAATAAAAGAAGTATTAAGAAGGGAATATCTCATGTACAGTTCTCAAGTAGCTTTCGCTTGTGTGCCTCACTGGGAACAGCGTGACTGGGATTGAGACATGAAGGAGGCTGAAGTCATCAGTCGTTGCACGCTTTTCCACACAGCGCCAGCACTGTAAGCTTGCTTCTTGGGGGATAGTGCTCACAATTCCATGAAATGGGACGCTTCGCTCAGCTGACAGAATATCAGGCTGCAATTCCTACTGGCAACTGTTGTAAGGAGAATGAAGGCAGTCCACCGTGCGCAACATTCACCCTGGGATTGGCTACCACCAAAGCACCATTTTCAGAAAGCACCGATCAATGCTTTAAATGGGCCGGTACAGTCCAGTACGGAGTACCAGCACTTTTTTATTTTGAGAGGGAGAGTACCGGCACTTCTCAAGAGAGACGTAGTACTTTTAATGGGAGAGTACTGGCACTTCTCAGAAACAAGCAGGTACTCTGTTACAGAGTGCCTGCACTTCTATTTTTCCATTTCAAGGACTGGCACTGATTAATGTCCCTTGAAGCCACAAGTAGGGGGGGCTGCCTACTTTTGCCCCTGTGTGCCCCTACATGTTATTAATACATATCCTAAGGAAAAAAGATTATTGAATTAATCTGTTCTCTGGAATCCTGACTAATTTTCGAAATTTAAACCGTCTTCCTGCCCTCTCACCCCCCAGTATACTCTCCTCTGCTCATCAATGTTTGTGTAAGTGGCAGCTTACTTTAACATTTGGCCCTTCTTTTAACATAAACTGGCACTTGCTTGCTCTGCCCTGCATTGACCTCCTACCTTCTCATATTTAGACCCTCGGGAGGAAATTTCAATGAATCATCAATCAATCAAATAATATTTATAAAGTGCTACTTTTCACCCCGGGTGGTATTCAGGCGCAGTGCTGCAAGTCTCAGTCGAAGAGCCAGGTCTTGAGTTCCTTTCTGAAGTGGTTGATTGAGGGTCACACCTTTGGCCGTGAGGTAAGAGAAGGATTGTCCTCTGAGGCGACTACGACGGATGCGTGTGGTCTGTGCGAGGGCCTCTCAAACTCTTTACCTATTCAGCAATAATTTAAACATTCTTTATCCATGTCTACAGAATTAATCTTCTTTTCCAGCATTAATTGTTTTGTTTGCCAATTCTCCATTTGTAATTGGATAATTCTATGGCCATATACACGGGTCCTTTATAATTTTCAGCCAACGCATAGGTATCCTATCATGTGTGGCACATTCGGCACACACCACTGAGTGCTCTAAACTTACTTTTCTTAAATTACTCTTCAGGTTCAGTGTGACAGAATAGCAAACCATTTATATTTCATTCCTTGACTGCAAATTCACGTACCATTCACTTGGGTGTTTCAATATTCAACAGCATCTTCTTTAATATTTTCTACCATGTAGTATCAAAACCGTTAATATTTCCAATGTATTAATTTTTAGAACATCTGTGCTTGGTCTACTTAGTTCCACTTCCTGATGATGACAAATTGACACTGTCAATTACTTAAGGGGTCAAAATGTCACAGACTCTAGGAGCATTAAGATTAAATATCTCTGACATAAAAATAATCACTGCCTTTGAATCTTGACTGACCCTGATTCACTCAGTCCATCACTATTATCAACCCTCTTGTTTGCCTTGTATATATATATATATATATATATATATATATCTCCAGAAAAAGGGTTGCCCCCAAACGGAAAAGCCTCTCAGGTGGATTCAAATTCCTTTAATGAAGGTGCAGCGAGCAAAGCAGCGACAAGATGCCTAAAATCACAGCCAGACGTGTTTCGGGCTTCCACGTCCTTGTTCACAGGCTAGGCAAAGAGTCAACAGCGAGAACTGCAGTCACATGTTTTTCTTTCAAAGATGCCCCGCCCCAACGGGCCTCCGAGCATTCCGGTGCTTGTAGTGCTGCAAAATAAAATAAAACCCCAGTGGGTCTCGATGTTGCTCCCAGTCTCATGCACAAATTATTACCACAGCGAGTTGGCATTTATGTCACCAACCTGCTCCCTGCCAATACCTGTAACCTTCATCAGGAAAACCACCAGTCCCAGGTACCACGCACTCGTGGTCCACAGATCCGCACTTCCGCGGCGGGCACTTCCACGACCGGGCCAGCCATATTAAATCCAGAAAAAGGGTTGCCCCCATACGGAAAAGCCTCTCAGGTGGATTCAAATTCCTTTAATGAAGGTGCAGCGAGCAAAGCAGCAACAAGATGCCTAAAATCACAGCCAGACGCGTTTCGGGCTTCCACGCCCTTGTTCACAGGCTAGGCAAAGAGTCAACAGCGAGAACTGCAGTCACATGTTTTTCTTTCAAAGATGCCCTGCCCGAACGGGCCTCCAAGCATTCTGGTGCTTGTAGTGCTGCAAAATAAAATAAAACCCCAGTGGGTCTCAATGTTGCTCCCAGTCTCATGCACAAATTAATACCACAGTGGGTTGGCATTTATGTCACTAACCTGCTCCCTGCCAATACTTGTAGCCTTCATCAGGAAAACCACCAGTCCCAGGTACCATGCACTCGTGGTCCACAGATCCGCACTTCTGCGGCGGGCACTTCCACGACTGGGCCAGCCGTATTAACTCCAGAAAAAGGGTTGCCCCCATACGGAAAAGCCTCTCAGGTGGATTCAAATTCCTTTAATGAAGGTGCAGCAAGCAAAGCAGCGACAAGATGCCTAAAATCACAGCCAGACGCGTTTCGGGCTTCCACGCCCTTGTTCACAGGCTAGGCAAAGAGTCAACAGCGAGAACTGCAGTCACATGTTTTTCTTTCAAAGATGCCCCGCCCCAACGGGCCTCCGAGCATTCTGGTGCTTGTAGTGCTGCAAAATAAAATAAAACCCCAGTGGGTCTCGATGTTGGTCCCAGTCTCATGCACAAATTATTACCACAGCGGGTTGGCATTTATGTCACCAACCTGCTCCTTGCCAATACCTGTAGCCTTCATCAGGAAAACCACCAGTCCCAGGTACCATGCACTCGTGGTCCACAGATCCGCACTTCCGCGGCGGGCAGTTCCACGACATGCTGACCATGTCATGAATGATGTAATATGTGACATCATCAGCAGTGCATTGCGGGGGTGCGAGTTATAGTTAGCTCAACTAACTATAACGGCCGAATTTCTCTGGTTTTGTAAGAGTGAAATGTCCAACTAACTATAACGTCCCTGAAACCTGTGGTTTTTTCAGTGAATTTCTACGGTTTTTTAAATGCTAATTTCTAACTCTAACATCTCTGAAACCTATGGTTTTTTCAGTGAATTTCAAAGGTTTTTTAAATGCTAATTTCTAACTATAACGTCCCTGAAACCTATGGTTTTTTCAGTGAATTTCATAGGTTTTTTAAATGCTAATTTCTAACTATAATGTCCCTGAAACCTATGTTTTTTTTTAGCGAATTTCAAAGTTTTTTAAATGCTAATTTCTAACTATAACGCCCCTGAAACTTATGGTTTTTTCAGTGAATTTCATAGGTTTTTTAAATACTAATTTCTAACTATAACGTCCCTGAAACCTATGGTTTTTTCAGTGAATATATATGAGTTCATAATTGCATAATTCTTTTAACATGTTCACTGTTGGTTCTGTTTATTTTTTCTCTTTTTTAAAAATAAAACACCAAACAAATTCAAATCAAATCAAATAAAAATGAGCTTTATTCGATTTTAGGCGTATAAAATCATAAAAGCAGACAGTTTAAAACATTTCATCTTACTTCTAAAATGTACATAAATAAACATAAATAAATGCAACAGGCAAAAAACTGTTCATTTAGCTATCACTATCTCTGGTACATAAAAATACAAACAAATTAAAAAAAGAGTTAAAAAAATACAAAAAAATATAAAACAAAAAAAGAAGAAAAAAATGGTTCTTTTTAGAACTGCCTAATTGGTTAAAAATAGACAAACTTGTATGTGTTCTATGAATGACTGGAAGGGTAATGTCTGAGTCATTGTATGAGTGAATAAGTACTGTCTCAGTGAATGAATGAGTGCAGCAGTATTGCCTGAGTCATTGGATGAGTGCATGGATAGTGTTTGAGGGAATGAATGAGTGCAGCAGTAGTGCCTGAGTGATTGCATGAGTGCATGGGCAGTTCCTGGCTTATTGCATGAGTGCAGGGGTAGTGCCTGGGTGATTTGAAGAGTGCATCGGTAGTGCCTGAGTGTATGGATAAGTACATGGGTAGTGTTTGAGGGAATGGATGAGTGCAAGAGTAGTGTCTGAGTGAATAAATGAGTGCATGGGTTGAGTCTGAGTGCATAGAAAAGTGCGTGGGTTTTGCTTGAGGGAATGGATGAGTGCAAAAAGACTGCCTGAGTGATTGGATGACTGCAGGCATAGTGCCTGGGTAATTGGAGGAGTGCATAGCTTGTGACTGGCTGATTGTATGACTGCAGGGTTAATGTCTGGGTGATTGAAGGAGTGCATGGGTAATGTCTGGGTGCATGGAAGAGTGCATAGGTAGTGCCTGGGTGCATGTAGGACTGCATGGGTAGTTCCTGGGTAATTGGAGGAGTGCATGAGTAGTACCAGGGTGATTGCATGAGTGCAGGAGTAGTGCCTGGATGATTGTAAGACTGCATGGGTAGTGCTTGGGTGATTGCATGAGTGCCGCAGAAGTGCCTGAGTGCATGTATGACTGCATGGGTAATGCCTGGGTGATTTCATGAATGCAGGAGTAATGTCTGGATAAATGGAGCAGTGCATGGGTAATGTCTGGGTGATTGGAGGAGTGCATTTCTCTGGTATTTTTAATTTTTTATAAAAATAATGTGATGTTTTCTCCTTTAAAAAAAAAACATTCTAATTTTTTTACATTTTTTTTAAAAAGTGGATTCGTGTACCGATTATGTACCAGTCACGATGGGTGCGCGAACCCAAGAATTTTGCTGCCATATTGTTTAAGTCGTGTACGATGCGCGTTGCGTATGCGGAGAGTATACGGTTCTCGACCCCGTGCAACGTTAAGTACGTATTTCCAGGGATCGTTCCTGGTGCGCGAATCCATCGCTAATCTTTAAGTTTTAAAAGTATATGTATATAACTTTATTATACATATTATACCAAGAGATTATTTAACAGAATTGTAAATATCAAATATTTGTAACTGCAATAAAGATATATTATTGTTAAATGTATTTTCCCGGAATTGCGCCGGGTGCGCGCTGGTTGCGCGCCGGGTACGCGAACCCATGTGACTTCAAAAGAAAGCATTTAATTGGTTAAGAAGCTTTTTATTCTAGAAGTTACAGCACCCCATCCACATTTCTCATTCCTCCAACAACATTGCCAGGAGACACACCTTTTGTGTTTACTGCTCTTGTTACATTTTTTTGGTGTTTTGTTTGGTAAAAGCTAGGACAATGGCATCTTCAAATCCACCAGACGACATCCTTGGTGAAGAAGATGACTTGGAGGAACCAAGAAAAACAAGAAAGGAGAGTATCGTCTGGGCCTTCTTTACCTTTCCACCTGGAGAAAAGAAGGTCAACGCGAGAAAAGTGACCTGCACTGTTTGTGATTGAATCATATCTCGGGGCTCTGAGAAAAAATACTCATGCGGTACTTCGTCGATGTTGAAGCACCTCCAAACTATGCACCCTCGTCGGCTAGCACGAGAAGAACATCGACGTGAGCTGGAACGACAAGCCCAGCAAGGTGATCAAGACGCAGGACCTAGCACCTCAGCCGGTACATCAAGTTCAAGCAGAGGACCTGACATTAGACCAGAGTTTGCTGGTCTTGAACAACGATGTATCAAATGCAAACAACTTATTTGCTATGGTGAGCAGTCAATTGATGCAATTGTTTTCGCAGCAAAAAGCCACCATGGTTAATTTTCTTTTTGCAATGATTTTTTAATTGCAAAAGGTTTAGACAAAAGTTTTCTCAGTTTAATCTGTTTTTTTCTCATTTAAAAAAAAAAAAAACACCATAAAATACAAAAATGAGTTAAAAAGCACAAAAAAATTATAAAAAAAAAAAAAGAACAGCAAAAAATGCTTTTTGTTAGAACCGCCTATTTGGTTAAAAAACCGACAAATTTCTATGTGTTGTATGAATTGCGGCAAGTGTAATATATGGAAAAGTACATGGGTAGTGCATGCATGATTGCATGAGTGCATGTGTAGTACCTGCGTAATTGGAGAAGTGCATGGGTAGTGCTTGGGTTATTGCATTAGTGCAGGGATAACATCTGGGTGATTGAAGGAGTGCATGGGTAATGCCTGGGTGCATGGAAGAGTGCATGGGTAGTGTCTGAGCCCATGTAGGACTGCATGGGTAGTTCCTTGGTGATTGGAGGAGTGAATGAGTAGTACCTGGGTGATTGCATGAGTGCAGGGGTAGTGCCTGGATGATTAGAAGACTGCATGGGTAGTGCTTGGGTGATTGCATGAGTGCCGCAGAAGTGCCTGAGTGCATGTATGAGTGCATGGGTAGTGCCTGAGTGATTGCATGAGTGCATGGGTAGTGCCTGGGTGATTGGAGGAGTGCATGGGTAGTGTCTGGGTTATTGCATGAGTGCATAGGTAGTGCTTGGGTGATTGCATGAGTGCAGGGGTAGTGCCTGGGTGATTGGAGGAGTGCATATGTAGTGCCTGAGAGTTTGAAGGAGTGCATGGGTAATGCTTAAGTGATTCCATGAGTGCAGGGGTAATGTTTGGGTGATTGGAGGAGTGCATGGGTAATGCCTGTGTGCATGGAGGAGTGCATGGGTAGTTCCTGGGTGATTAGAGGAGTCCATAAGTAGTACCTGGGTGATTGCATGAGTGTACAGGTAGTCTGGATGATTGGAAGACTGCATGGATAGTGCTTGGGTGATTGCATAAGTGCAGCAGAAGTGTGTGTGTGCATGTATGAGTGCATGGGCTGTGCCTGAGTGATTGCATGAGTGCACGGGTAGTGCCTGGGTGATTGGAGGAGTGCATGGGTAGTGCTTGGGTTATTGCATGAGTGCATAGGTAGTGCCTGGATGATTGCATGAGTGCATAGGTAGTGCCTGGGGGATTTTTTAAGTGCATGGGTACTGGCTGGATGATTGGAGGAGTGCATGAGTAATGCCTAGCTGCATCGAGGAGTGCATCAGTAGTGCCTGTGTGATTGCATGAGTGCATAGGTAGTGTCTGCATATTTTTATAAGTGTATGAGTACTGCCTCTGTAATTATATGAGTACAGCGCTACTGCCTGGGTTATTGGAAGACTGCAAGGGTAGTGAGTTGGTGATTGAAGGAGTACATGGATAGTGCATTGCTAATTGCAGGAGTGCATGGATAATGCCTAGGTGCATTTAGAAGTGCATCAGTAGTGCCGGTGTGATTGCATGAGTGCATAGGTAGTGCCTGGATGATTTTATAAATGCACAGGTACTGCCTGAGTGACTGAAGGAGTACATGGGTAATGCCTGGGTGATTGTATGAGTGCAGGGGTAATGTCAGGATCCTTGGAGGAGTGCATGTGTAATGCCTAAGTGATTGCATGAGTGCAGGGGTAATGTCTGTGGCATTGAAGGATTGCATGGCTAATACCTAAGTGATTGCATGAGTGCAGGCGTAATGTCTGGGGGATTAGAGGAATGCATAGTTAATACCTCGGTAATTGCATGAGTGTAGGGGTAATGTCTTGCTGATTGCAAGAGTGTAGGGGTAGGGCCTGGGTGATTGGAGTGGTGCATAGGTAGTGCCTGAGTGATTTTAAAACTTGAAGGGTTCTGGCTGGGTGATTGGAGGAGTACAGGAGTAGTACCTGGGTGATTGGAGGACTGTATAAATAGAGCTTGGGTGATTTTATAAGTGTATGTGTCCTTCCTGAATGAATAGAGCATTGTAGAGATACTGCCTGGATGATTGTAAGAGTGCAAGGGTAGTGTTTGGGTGATTCCATGAGTACAGAGATAATGTTTAGGGGATTGGAGAAGTGTATAGGTACTACCTGGGTAATTGGAAGAGTGTACGGGAAATGTCTAGCTCATTGCATGAGTGTACAGATATTGCCTGGGTGATTGGAAGAGCACATAGGTAGTGTCTGGGTGATATTTTAACTGTATGGATACAGGCTAGGTGATTGGAGAAATGCATGGATAGTGCATGGGTAATGGCAGGAGTGTGGGAATAGTGCCTAACTGTATAGAACAGTGCATGGGTAGTGTTTTCAAAAATGGATGAGTGCAATAAAAGTGACTGTAACCATTACTACATATTATTATGCTTATTTCATTATTTCATCTTACCTTCTTTATTAAAGAAGATACACAATTCAGTGAAACTATTTTACAGTAGTTTTTTTGTAAACTGAATTTAAAATCTTTTCAAGCTTTAGCATTACTTTCTGTAATAAAAAAGAAGAAAAACTGTTATTACATATAAGATTATAGTTTTAAGAACACAACATAATTTTAGAATTACATAACATATTCAGTTTTCATTTTTTGCTGTTTTCAGATTCTACTGAATTTCACCATACACAGTTATTTCAATGAAGATCATCATATAACAGAGGGGAAAAAAATACAATCAATGAGATTGTAAAAAAAAAAAAAACCTGCGTTGAAAATATTTACAAGTTCAACTATCTGTTTACCTATCTACAGTTTCTAAATTACATTCTTCAACTACATTAAATCATTTATTCCTCTGAAGTACATTTTCTAAAATATACACTCTCATTTACATCATGTATAATATAAAGATCAAATATATAAACTACTTCTTTCAAACACAATTTTGCAAATGCAATAAGAATTAGCACAAACAATAATCCAAACAGTAATTGTTCACATCTTCCCAATAGGCCGAATAATGTTTCCAAATCAATTTGCATTGAAAATATCCAAAATAAACTCGTTAATTTGTGTTCACATCTTCCCAATAGGCCGAATGATGTTTTCAAAACTTTGGCATCAAAAATATCCAATATGAATTTGGTAATTCGTAAGGCAACGTACATTTGAATTCCAAATGGGCATCATTGCAATGTGTCCATCCTTTATTGCACTTTAAATACACAGTATAGTGTCCAGATGCTGTAGCAGGTCCATCATGGAAAATAATAGCCACTGCTTCGAAAGTTCTTCCTGAAATTGATACTTGACTTGCCACAAAATTTTTAATTTTGGTTTCCAATTTTCTTCCATTTGCTCTACAATGTTGTAGCATTAAAATGACATATTTTCCAAATCTTTCTATATATAATGTTGACAACATTTCTGATTTACAATCAGAGCATTTCATATCTTGATTAGCTGTTTTTACTAATTTGTTAAAAGACACTGATTTGCAATCTGGTATTGTCAAATATATGAATCGTTCAGTGTCTATTTCAGTGGTAGAAGAAAATGAACACTCTTCACATTTATGATCCCATCTGTAACTTAGTCCAAACAAATTTTCAATTTCTATTCCTTCATCTTCCAATACTGCAAGCATAAACATAAGAAATTCTTGTGCATCTTGTTGTATATTGAGTGTAAATTGCGAAGAACCAGTACATATATCCAAAAGATGCCGAATGCCAGAAGCAGAATGGATTTT
The DNA here is from genome assembly GCA_963921515.1 of Calotriton arnoldi. Lineage (NCBI taxonomy): Eukaryota > Metazoa > Chordata > Amphibia > Caudata > Salamandridae > Calotriton > Calotriton arnoldi. The sequence goes on from CAWUFW010001074.1 coordinate 2,612,355, forward strand.
AGTTCTATCAGTTACCAACTTTTGAAAAATATAATGTAATAAAGAACAGAGGGGCATATTAGCAAGGCGATTATCGCCACTTTAGCGGGACTTTTTCCCGCTAAAGCGGCGATAATATTATCGCCTTATCAACAAGCTGTTGCTATCTGCTGTTAGTGACAGCTTGTAGGCGATAGCGACCGGGTTGGGTGCCGCTTTGCATGCCAGCGATATTTATCGCTAATGGCATGCAAAGTAGGAGTTCCCCACCTAACAGCGACTGGAAACAGTCGCTGAGGTCGCTAACGCCTATCAGCGAGGCAGGGGCGGTGATTAGCGAACCAGCGCTAAACACGTTTAGCGCTGGTTTGCTAACACCTGGTCCCACCCTGACTTAGCCATGTAATCCAATGAGAGGTGGATTACATGGCTAAGTCCCCCTCGCACTATCAGCAAGCAGAACTGGGGAACAGTGTGAATATCGCCTGTTTTCAGGCGATATTCACACTGTTCTCCAAGGTTTCTATCGCTTTGGAGATTAGCATTGCTGATTGCACGCTAACTCCGCGATAGAAACCGGCGATGCCTGGCGATAATTATCCAAGCGCTAATTGCGCTTTGCGATAATTATCGCCAGGCATTGCTAATATGCCCCAGAATCTTTTTTCTCGATTTTCCATAATTTCATGATGAAGATCTTCTAGATAAAAGACAACATTCACAATTACATTAGCATAGCAGTTGATAGCTGAACTATTTTCTAACTGGTATCCTACAATATCATCAACAGTGTCCATTTTCATTTTCTTTGCAGCTTCATCATTCTCTTGAATTGTTTTCTTTTTTGAATCTCACTAGAATGTTTCTCATATTTCCGTTTTGGACATACTACACGTTTCTCATATATGGGATATTCACCTAAGTTAGGAGCATAAAGTCTTCTTAACCGATTATACTCTGTTACACAATTTGCATCAGCACTAATCTTTTTCTCATCAAAATCAATCAAATACAAACCAGATAATGTTCTTACTCGAGACAATGCAACGTATGCCATGCCCTCTTTAAACACTGTACTTCCAATATTTACCAAAGCACTGTCTACACTTAAACCTTGAGATTTATGAATGGTCACTGCATATGCTAAAGAAAGATGAAACTGTTTTCTACGAACATACAAGTCTTTTACAAGCAAAAAACGAACAGCACAACGCCCAATCTGTTTTACCTCTTTGATCTGATCAAATTTAATCTTCAAAAATTCAATTCCATCTCTGTTCTGATAATTAACAAAATCAACAACTTTTCCCATTGCTCCATTTACTAAACCTTTTTTCTACATCCAAATGATGCCATAATATTACCCGACAGTTTACACATACATATAAAGTCTTTTCTAAGCCAGCAGTCTTAGATACAGACTTCTCCAAAGAATCCAATTTTGACTGTAATTTCTCTGAGACAAGAATAGAAACTCCTTCGTGTTTCATTTTTATCAATGGCTTCCATTTTCACTATTGGTAGTTTTTCCAGTTTCAAAAGTTCTTGATTGAATGTAGAACACTCTTGCAGTGTTGGCATTAGGCAAACTATAGACTTCTTTTCTCCAATTTTTTTGTACATTATTTCAGGTGCAATGTTTTCATTTGGAAACAAGTTTGTTAATAGCCGACTTTGTAAAGCTTCTTTACCATGTTTTGTCAAAACACCAATTCTAATATCTTGAAGAATGTTTTCCATAATGTTCATCACTTGCTTGTCGCATATTCTTAATAAGTTCTTTATATATAAAATGAGACCAAATGTTTATATTTCCAATACTTTCCAAAGATTTTCTAGTGTCTTCATGGATAAGTGTTTTAAAAACTGGTTGTCCTTTCACAGGAGTAAGCTGTAGTAGATCGCTGAATACAATTACATGTTTTCCTCCAAATAAAACATCATAATCTGTTTTTAAAATCTGTTGTATTCTTAAATGTACAAAGGCAAGCATTATGTTTGAGACCATGCTCACCTCATCAATGATCAGAAGTTTCATTTTCTTTAGTACTCTTGAGACTTCATAACAAGCTTCTCCAGATAGCTTGTGATATTCCAACTTATTTTCATGTTCAACTGGTAGCATGAGTAATCGATGTAATGTAATCCCTTTAATGTTGTGTGCTGCTAACCCAGTTAGAGCGGGTACGACACAAGATAAATGTGATTCAGTGGTTTTCTGTAGATAACTGGTCAAAATTTAATTAAGAAACTTTTTCCTGTTCCAGCTTGACCACTGATATACATTCGAAGAGGTTTAAATGATGTGCAGTTGCATTCTTTTTTCATGCAGTAAACCATGCTGTATCTGTTGTGTCACTTGCTGATATATTTCTTTTTGTTCAATATTTAGTTGTTCTTCCAAGTTTCCCAACTCAATAATGTCCTGTTGTGCTTGTTGCATTGCTATTTCTACTTCATTCATGGCTGTTGCTGCTTCATTTTCAAGAATTGGTCGTCCTAATGGATCTTGACTTAGTGGAGCAGAACTTTGACTATCTTGAGAATTGTCTCTAGCTATTTCAGCTGCAATAGTAGTTTCTTGTTCAATCTCTTTATTTAACATTTGTAGATAATTTGGAAAAATTGTGCATTGAATACTATCTTTACATGCATTAACAGAATCTTCATAGCAGTGAAAATCTCCAAGTAATTCCATTTCACTACGCCAAGGCTTTAAAAGTTGCAGAAGTGCTAAATAGAAAAATTCCCTTTTACCTGGAGTTTCGCAACCGAGTTTCCTGTGATTAGTAACATTTCCTTTGGCATGTTTCACCAAACATCCTTCACATCCAATTACTGCATATTTTTCTTCATTTATATTTTCTGTAACATTTCTCTTAAAGCTGTAATGTTGCAGTACTTCATAGAGATATATGTTTTCCAGATGTGGACTTCTTTTAGGATAGTACGTATCCAAAATATTAGTTTTAACAATATCTGTACTTTCTGGTTCATTCAATGCTAAGTATTCAATTTGTTGTACAGATTTCAATACTCAATTTCGTGTTGCAGCAAGACCTAGACTTACCCAAATGATTCCTCTTGACTTTGAATATAAACTTGCAGAGGTCAACCGATCCGAACATTCGTAGGATCCAATCTCTCGATGGGAAAGCATCTTCAAACTAAAGCTGTACTATTTGTTACTAAGAGTCTTCTCTTGTGAAATTTCTTCCCACATTACTTTCAACTCCGTCTTTTCAGATTTGGTTATGACGTAACATAGCAAACAACAGCAATTGAATTATCTGCAACATACTGGATATCCATATTTGCCTTCCACATTGTCAAAATCACTGGATTGTAGTCATTATTATATTTTGACTCTTCAGTTCTTTTTATGATGTAAGTATTCTTCGTAGATTTTCGAGTTATACTATGCCTTACTGCTGACATGAAACTGTTGACTCTTCCTTTTGAAATAACTGGACGTGGGAATCGAAAACGACATTTTGTATAAAATTTTCCCTTTGACTTGTATTTCAGTCGACAATATTTTCCACATCGATGACTTTGAAAGCGTAAAACTTGTTGTCTCAAGTTGTTTTCTCCTCCTTCTTTTGGAATGGCACAGGTAACATACTCTTCAATGAAAGACAAAACACTTTCATCAGTATCAGTTCCAAATTTTGGTGCATTCTTGATCCATAACAGCATGTGTATATAAGGTACACCTCTGGCTTGGTACTCCTTTCTTCAAAAGAAATCAATAACTTCTCCAAGAGGTGGATTATTTTTATTGCAGATAAAAGACATCATAGCTTGAAACCTATGATTAAAATATCTGCACACATTTACAGGATCCAAGGAACACAGTTCTCCAGCTGTCTTTAATTCAATGTTTTTTACATTTGAATTTGCTTGTCGTAGAAATTCAAGTAAATCGTCCCATGCATACTCAGCACAGCTAAGCTTGAAAAACCACGTAGGGGTTCCTAAGTTCCTTAACATACATTTAAGTTCTCCGTGACGACTATACCAATACTCAGTAGTACCATGTTGACACGCCATCAAATTAATTAACTGAGATTCTAAATGATCGTCTCTTTGTTGACTTTTGTCCAAAAATTCCTTTGCAGAAACATGTGTAAGATTAACTCCTGTTCTTAATATGTGGTTCACTGCATATGAAAGTCCAGACAAGTCACTTTCGAACAGAAGATGAAATAAATATGGAATAAACTGTCGAAATCTTGGATCGTCTGAGTACAATCTTGTTGTACGATATTCTGAAAGCTGGAATCTGTACTGGTCGTTCATCATTTAGTCCACCTTTTCCAGTGGGGAAGAGCTATGGAAAACAATGAGCTTCCACATTTTTTTCCCATACACTCATGGGAGTTGCCTTCGCTTTCTTCATTTGGAATAATTCAATAGTGTTTCCTATCACTTCTTTTGAATGTAGAGGATGTATACTATAATGTTCATAAATTTCTTCAGTCCTCGAGTTGTCCACTTTTTCTATTTGGCCAGTTGACATTTCTCTTTCATCTTCTAAAGATATTTTTCTTCTTCCACATATACATTTTTATAATAAATATTGTTTTGTACAAGATATAATGTAGCGTTTTGAAGTTTGGTGACATCTACTAACTATTGCCATATTTTCCGACTCTTTGTTGGTACTCCATTAACAAAAATAACTGCAGGTTCACTTTCCTCTCTCTCTACACCAACAGTTTCAATATTTTTCTTAAAATCTAAAGGTAAATACACAACTCTTCCTTTTAAACCTCTTTGTAAATCGGTTGGAGGCAGCTTACCTGTTTTAGGCTCCATACGAACTATAGCCTGAAACGGGTGCACAGATTGAATAAGAATGGACTCATTCGTATTTAAATCTACCAGTTCCAGAGGAATAGCTACCAACTCTAGGTTATTATGAACAGCTCTAGCTAGCATTTTGTTCTCTTCTAATTTGTTGTAACAATATTTACAAATATGTTGATCACTATCCAATTCAAAACGACCTTCCACCAACAAATAAGCACCAAATTGCTCCCATTATCATTGTTTTCCTTTTCACTTTTTAAATACAGATCTACATTCCTAGTTAGACTTCTATAGTGAGTACGTCGACAACAAATACAAACATAGGGGGTCATTAGCATGGCGGGCGGATCGCCACCGCTGGCTCGGCTGTGGCGATCCGCCCGCCATCCCAACTAGATTTACCCCCGCCATATTATCATGGCGGGGGTATCGCGGCGGACGCAAAATGCGTCTGTCGCTTTTCCGCCGGTCGGCAATCGTTACGATTGCCGGGCGGGCTTGGCCAATAATATGGTGGCGGTGCCTACCAGGCACCGCCATCCATATTAGGATGGGTGCGGTAACTGGCCTTTTCATGGTGGCGATGCCGCCATGGAAAGGCTGGCGGGGATGTGCTTTGGGGGCCCGTTATGGGTCCCCAGGGGTGTGGGGGGGTGGAGGGTGCACTTGGGGGGTACCCATGGTACCCCCCTGCATACCCATGCACAAGGTGGCAGGCACCGCACAGTGCCTGCCACATTGTGCATGGGAATGCGCAACATGCCATTTCACCAATGCGGCGGGTGCTGCTTACAGCAGCACCCGCCGCAATGTTAGAAATGCGGAATGCGACTGCCAGGGTGGCGGTCGCATCCTAGTGGCGGAGCGGGACCGCCGCACGTATGGCGGATGGTCCCAGCACCGCTAGGATGGCGGGCGGACTGAAGCCCACCCGCCATCCTAATGACCCCCATAGTTTGGTTTTTCACAAGAAATGACATTAAACTTTGTAATTTCTTCTGCAAACTTCACAGTAGTAGTATCTTCCACCTCTTCTTCAACACCTACACTTATCAAACTCTCACATTCTCTACACTCCTCTTGAGGACCAAAGAAACGAAACTGTATATCATCAGAAACCTTTTTTACATCCAACACTGAACCATGCAAAAGAGCTGTGTTTATTTCATTTAGAGATAATGCAGGACTTTTTACATAGTACAATCTTCTTACTAACTTCCGCATTTCTGAGTGATGTACTGCTAACATTCTTAAATGATGAAAAGTACTTTGACACACTTTTCTAAAAAGACAAGCCAGAGAATGACCCTGCAAGTTAGTATATTTTCTCACTTTACAGGGATCTAGTCCTTGCAACATCTTAATTTTCTGTTTAACACTTTTTTTACCATAATCTCGTAAAAAATGCCCCAGAATCTTTTTTCTCGATTTTCCATAATTTCATGATGAAGATCTTCTAGATAAAAGACAACATTCACAATTACATTAGCATAGCAGTTGATAGCTGAACTATTTTCTAACTGGTATCCTACAATATCATCAACAGTGTCCATTTTCATTTTCTTTGCAGCTTCATCATTCTCTTGAATTGTTTTCTTTTTTTGAATCTCACTAGAATGTTTCTCATATTTCCGTTTTGGACATACTACACGTTTCTCATATATGGGATATTCACCTAAGTTAGGAGCATAAAGTCTTCTTAACCGATTATACTCTGTTACACAATTTGCATCAGCACTAATCTTTTTCTCATCAAAATCAATCAAATACAAACCAGATAATGTTCTTACTCAAGACAATGCAACGTATGCCATGCCATCTTTAAACACTGTACTTCCAATATTTACCAAAGCACTGTCTACACTTAAACCTTGAGATTTATGAATGGTCACTGCATATGCTAAAGAAAGATGAAACTGTTTTCTACGAACATACAAGTCTTTTACAAGCAAAAAACGAACAGCACAACGCCCAATCTGTTTTACCTCTTTGATCTGATCAAATTTAATCTTCAAAAATTCAATTCCATCTCTGTTCTGATAATTAACAAAATCAACAACTTTTCCCATTGCTCCATTTACTAAACCTTTTTCTACATCCAAATGATGCCATAATATTACCCGACAGTTTACACATACATATAAAGTCTTTTCTAAGCCAGCAGTCTTAGATACAGACTTCTCCAAAGAATCCAATTTTGACTGTAATTTCTCTGAGACAAGAATAGAAACTCCTTCGTGTTTCATTTTTATCAATGGCTTCCATTTTCACTATTGGTAGTTTTTCCAGTTTCAAAAGTTCTTGATTGAATGTAGAACACTCTTGCAGTGTTGGCATTAGGCAAACTATAGACTTCTTTTCTCCAATTTTTTTGTACATTATTTCAGGTGCAATGTTTTCATTTGGAAACAAGTTTGTTAATAGCCGACTTTGTAAAGCTTCTTTACCATGTTTTGTCAAAACACCAATTCTAATATCTTGAAGAATGTTTTCCATAATGTTCATCACTTGCTTGTCGCATATTCTTAATAAGTTCTTTATATATAAAATGAGACCAAATGTTTATATTTCCAATACTTTCCAAAGATTTTCTAGTGTCTTCATGGATAAGTGTTTTAAAAACTGGTTGTCCTTTCACAGGAGTAAGCTGTAGTAGATCGCTGAATACAATTACATGTTTTCCTCCAAATAAAACATCATAATCTGTTTTTAAAATCTGTTGTATTCTTAAATGTACAAAGGCAAGCATTATGTTTGAGACCATGCTCACCTCATCAATGATCAGAAGTTTCATTTTCTTTAGTACTCTTGAGACTTCATAACAAGCTTCTCCAGATAGCTTGTGATATTCCAACTTATTTTCATGTTCAACTGGTAGCATGAGTAATCGATGTAATGTAATCCCTTTAATGTTGTGTGCTGCTAACCCAGTTAGAGCGGGTACGACACAAGATAAATGTGATTCAGTGGTTTTCTGTAGATAACTGGTCAAAATTTAATTAAGAAACTTTTTCCTGTTCCAGCTTGACCACTGATATACATTCGAAGAGGTTTAAATGATGTGCAGTTGCATTCTTTTTTTCATGCAGTAAACCATGCTGTATCTGTTGTGTCACTTGCTGATATATTTCTTTTTGTTCAATATTTAGTTGTTCTTCCAAGTTTCCCAACTCAATAATGTCCTGTTGTGCTTGTTGCATTGCTATTTCTACTTCATTCATGGCTGTTGCTGCTTCATTTTCAAGAATTGGTCGTCCTAATGGATCTTGACTTAGTGGAGCAGAACTTTGACTATCTTGAGAATTGTCTCTAGCTATTTCAGCTGCAATAGTAGTTTCTTGTTCAATCTCTTTATTTAACATTTGTAGATAATTTGGAAAAATTGTGCATTGAATACTATCTTTACATGAATTAACAGAATCTTCATAGCAGTGAAAATCTCCAAGTAATTCCATTTCACTACGCCAAGGCTTTAAAAGTTGCAGAAGTGCTAAATAGAAAAATTCCCTTTTACCTGGAGTTTCGCAACCTGAGTTTCCTGTGATTAGTAACATTTCCTTTGGCATGTTTCACCAAACATCCTTCACATCCAATTACTGCATATTTTTCTTCATTTATATTTTCTGTAACATTTCTCTTAAAGCTGTAATGTTGCAGTACTTCATAGAGATATATGTTTTCCAGATGTGGACTTCTTTTAGGATAGTACGTATCCAAAATATTAGTTTTAACAATATCTGTACTTTCTGGTTCATTCAATGCTAAGTATTCAATTTGTTGTACAGATTTCAATACTCAATTTCGTGTTGCAGCAAGACCTAGACTTACCCAAATGATTCCTCTTGACTTTGAATATAAACTTGCAGAGGTCAACCGATCCGAACATTCGTAGGATCCAATCTCTCGATGGGAAAGCATCTTCAAACTAAAGCTGTACTATTTGTTACTAAGAGTCTTCTCTTGTGAAATTTCTTCCCACATTACTTTCAACTCCGTCTTTTCAGATTTGGTTATGACGTAACATAGCAAACAACAGCAATTGAATTATCTGCAACATACTGGATATCCATATTTGCCTTCCACATTGTCAAAATCACTGGATTGTAGTCATTATTATATTTTGACTCTTCAGTTCTTTTTATGATGTAAGTATTCTTCGTAGATTTTCGAGTTATACTATGCCTTACTGCTGACATGAAACTGTTGACTCTTCCTTTTGAAATAACTGGACGTGGGAATCGAAAACGACATTTTGTATAAAATTTTCCCTTTGACTTGTATTTCAGTCGACAATATTTTCCACATCGATGACTTTGAAAGCGTAAAACTTGTTGTCTCAAGTTGTTTTCTCCTCCTTCTTTTGGAATGGCACAGGTAACATACTCTTCAATGAAAGACAAAACACTTTCATCAGTATCAGTTCCAAATTTTGGTGCATTCTTGATCCATAACAGCATGTGTATATAAGGTACACCTCTGGCTTGGTACTCCTTTCTTCAAAAGAAATCAATAACTTCTCCAAGAGGTGGATTATTTTTATTGCAGATAAAAGACATCATAGCTTGAAACCTATGATTAAAATATCTGCACACATTTACAGGATCCAAGGAACACAGTTCTCCAGCTGTCTTTAATTCAATGTTTTTTACATTTGAATTTGCTTGTCGTAGAAATTCAAGTAAATCGTCTCATGCATACTCAGCACAGCTAAGCTTGAAAAACCACGTAGGGGTTCCTAAGTTCCTTAACATACATTTAAGTTCTCCGTGACGACTATACCAATACTCAGTAGTACCATGTTGACACGCCATCAAATTAATTAACTGAGATTCTAAATGATCGTCTCTTTGTTGACTTTTGTCCAAAAATTCCTTTGCAGAAACATGTGTAAGATTAACTCCTGTTCTTAATATGTGGTTCACTGCATATGAAAGTCCAGACAAGTCACTTTCGAACAGAAGATGAAATAAATATGGAATAAACTGTCGAAATCTTGGATCGTCTGAGTACAATCTTGTTGTACGATATTCTGAAAGCTGGAATCTGTACTGGTCGTTCATCATTTAGTCCACCTTTTCCAGTGGGGAAGAGCTATGGAAAACAATGAGCTTCCACATTTTTTTCCCATACACTCATGGGAGTTGCCTTCGCTTTCTTCATTTGGAATAATTCAATAGTGTTTCCTATCACTTCTTTTGAATGTAGAGGATGTATACTATAATGTTCATAAATTTCTTCAGTCCTCGAGTTGTCCACTTTTTCTATTTGGCCAGTTGACATTTCTCTTTCATCTTCTAAAGATATTTTTTCTTCTTCCACATATACATTTTTATAATAAATATTGTTTTGTACAAGATATAATGTAGCGTTTTGAAGTTTGGTGACATCTACTAACTATTGCCATATTTTCCGACTCTTTGTTGGTACTCCATTAACTAGAATAACTGCAGGTTCACTTTCCTCTCTCTCTACACCAACAGTTTCAATATTTTTCTTAAAATCTAAAGGTAAATACACAACTCTTCCTTTTAAACCTCTTTGTAAATCGGTTGGAGGCAGCTTACCTGTTTTAGGCTCCATACGAACTATAGCCTGAAACGGGTGCACAGATTGAATAAGAATGGACTCATTCGTATTTAAATCTACCAGTTCCAGAGGAATAGCTACCAACTCTAGGTTATTATGAACAGCTCTAGCTAGCATTTTGTTCTCTTCTAATTTGTTGTAACAATATTTACAAATATGTTGATCACTATCCAATTCAAAACGACCTTCCACCAACAAATAAGCACCAAATTGCTCCCATTATCATTGTTTTCCTTTTCACTTTTTAAATACAGATCTACATTCCTAGTTAGACTTCTATAGTGAGTACGTCGACAACAAATACAAACATAGGGGGTCATTAGCATGGCGGGCGGATCGCCACCGCTGGCTCGGCTGTGGCGATCCGCCCGCCATCCCAACTAGATTTACCCCCGCCATATTATCATGGCGGGGGTATCGCGGCGGACGCAAAATGCGTCTGTCGCTTTTCACCGGTCGGCAATCGTTACGATTGCCGGGCGGGCTAGCCAATAATATGGTGGCGGTGCCTACCAGGCACCGCCATCCATATTAGGATGGGTGCGGTAACTGGCCTTTTCATGGTGGCGATGCCGCCATGGAAAGGCTGGCGGGGATGTGCTTTGGGGGCCCGTTATGGGTCCCCAGGGGTGTGGGGGGGTGGAGGGTGCACTTGGGGGGTACCCATGGTACCCCCCTGCATACCCATGCACAAGGTGGCAGGCACCGCACAGTGCCTGCCACGTTGTGCATGGGAATGCGCAACATGCCATTTCACCAATGCGGCGGGTGCTGCTTACAGCAGCACCCGCCGCAATGTTAGAAATGCGGAATGCGACTGCCAGGGTGGCGGTCGCATCCTAATTGGCGGAGCGGGACCGCCGCACGTATGGCGGATGGTCCCAGCACCGCTAGGATGGCGGGCGGACTGAAGCCCACCCGCCATCCTAATGACCCCCATAGTTTGGTTTTTCACAAGAAATGACATTAAACTTTGTAATTTCTTCTGCAAACTTCACAGTAGTAGTATCTTCCACCTCTTCTTCAACACCTACACTTATCAAACTCTCACATTCTCTACACTCCTCTTGAGGACCAAAGAAACGAAACTGTATATCATCAGAAACCTTTTTACATCCAACACTGAACCATGCAAAAGAGCTGTGTTTATTTCATTTAGAGATAATGCAGGACTTTTTACATAGTACAATCTTCTTACTAACTTCCGCATTTCTGAGTGATGTACTGCTAACATTCTTAAATGATGAAAAGTACTTTGACACACTTTTCTAAAAAGACAAGCCAGAGAATGACCCTGCAAGTTAGTATATTTTCTCACTTTACAGGGATCTAGTCCTTGCAACATCTTAATTTTCTGTTTAACACTTTTTTTACCATAATCTCGTAAAAAAATTCATAATACATCAATAGATTCCTGTCGTATACTACAAATACTACTACAATCCCACTTATACACTGGAGCTTGTGTACGTCTCCCTTGAACTTCTTCAGCTATTACTTCTTCCACATTTCTAGGAACCATCTTTTCTTTTTCAATTGGACAACCGTTTTTAACCTCTCAACAACGACCACTGGTATCAACTGCATGAACTAATGAATTTTGTTGGAAATAGCTTTCTTCATTAAAAAAAGGTTCAGTACTAGAAGTGTGCTTCCATTCACCAGAAAAGATTTTGCAAAAATTAGTTCTATTAACCAGTCTTTTTCTTTTACTTTTCTCCTTCATAAACTGCATTATTTTATTCAATGTTTTCATTCTCTTCAATACTAATATAAACAATTTTCTTTTCAATTCAAAAGCCTTTTCAACTACACTTTCAATCTGTTGTTTTTTCTTGATAAATGCTGATCTTCTTTTATATTTTTTGCAATCTTTGAATAAAGTTTGTAGTACTCTACTTTTATACATTCTCTTTCTAATGTCTTTAAATTGTTTCATCCTTCTTTCAACATAGATTGTTTTCCCATAACCTGATTTTCCATTAATTTGTCCTTTTTTCGTTTCCTTCTGATTCGTTGTACTACTTTTCTTTCTCTTTTCTCCATTTTGAAAAATCTTTAAATTTTTTAAAAGTCTTTTAACAAATTCTTTAGCTTTCTTACCAGAAGACTTTTTCTTCAATGTCACATATTGCACTTCATCTAATTTCTGCTTTTCCCTTTGATTTAAATAGTACTGTTTTCTTTGTTGTTTTTTCTTTACAACTGTTCTAGGCATACTGAATCTTTCTTAATAATAATGGAGGATATCTGAATTTTGTTTTTAAAAACCATTGTAAAAATTATTTAATATTATTAAAATAAGTATATACAAATATCCTCATCTATTACTAAAGAAATACCTTTCGATTTAAAAGGTACAGATATTCACATATATGGTTTTTGGAATATGGTGAGACTTACACTTCAAGTATGCCACATAAATATAGGTGTGTGTTTCAAATGTAAAGTGCAATCTGTCAAGTTTGAAAACCTTTATACTCTTGTGACTGAGGTATATCTCTACTTACATAGATATTTTGATACATATCATGCATATTAAGTTGATAGACATGTAAAACACAGCTATACATCTATTTGTATATTACTTTCATATATGAATTTGCTAGGAAAAGGAACAAACATATGTATACATTATTGCAGAAATGTGGTAAGACCTACAGCTGAGACATGTGATAGTGTCTGAGTGATTGCAACACTGCAAGGGTAGTGCCTGAGTTATTGCATGAGTGCACAAGTAGTGCCTGGGTGATTGCATGAGTGCAGAGGTACTGCCTAGGTGATTAGAGGAGTGCATAGGTAGTGCCTGGGTGATTTTAAAAGTCCATGGGTACTGCCTAAGTGATTGAACCACTGTATAGCTAATGCATTGGTGATTGCATGAGTGCAGGGGTAATGTGTGAGGGATTAAGGAGTACATAGGTAATGCCTGGGTGATTGCATGAGTTGAGGGGTAATATCTGGGGAATTACAAGAGTACATAGGAAGTGCCTGGGTGGTTTTACTCGTGCATTGGTACTGTCTGGGTGATTGAAGAAGTACTGTAGTAGTGCCTCAGTGATTGGAGAAGTGTAAAGGTACTGCCTGGGTGATTTTATAAGTGCATGGGCACTGGCTACATGATTGGCGGAGTGCATAGATCCCTACAGGATGATTGGAGTAGTGGAAGGATAGTACCTGGGTAATTGAACCACTGTATAGCTAATGCATTGGTGATTGCATGAGTGCATGGGTAATGTCTGGGGGATTAAGCAGTACATAGGTAATGCCTGGGTGATTGCATGAGTTAAGGGGTAATATATGGGGGATTACAAGAGTACATAGGAAGTGCCTGGGTGATTGCATGAGTTAAAGGGGAATATCTGGGGGATTACAAGAGTACATAGGAAGTGCCTGGGTGATTTTATAAGTGCATCAGTACTCCCTGGGTGATTGGAGAAGTGCTATAGTAGTGCCTCAGTGATTGGAGAAGTGTAAAGGTACTGCCTGGGTGATTTTATAAGTGCATGGGCACTGGCTAAGTGATTGGAGGAGTGCATAGATCCTCACAGGGTGATTGGCGGAGTGCAAGGGTCCTGCCTAGGTGATTAAACCAGTGTATAGCTAATGTATTCATGATTGCATGATTGGAGAAGTAATGTCTGCAGGATTAGAGGAATTCATATGTAATGCTTGGTGATTGCATGAGTGCACAGGTAATGTCTGGGGGATTTCATGAGTACATAGGAAGTGCCTAGGTTATTTATAAGTGCATGGATACTGCCTTGGTGATTAGAGTAGTACTATTGTAGTGCCTGAGTCATTCAAGTAGTGCAAAAGTAGTGCCTTAGTGATTTTATAAGGGCATAAGTAGTGGCTAGCTGATCAAAGGACTTCAGGGGTAGTGGGTGGGTGATTGAAAGAGTGCAGGGGTAGTGCCTGAGTGATTGCATGAGAACAAGGGTAGTGCCTGGATGATTGGAGGAGCTTTTACGCATTGTTTAAAGTGCGACGTGCGGAATAAATATAATCACAGGACTAACAGTAATAAATATTAACCAGGCTTCCTGCCTTTGAACATACAATTCCCTTCAGCACAAAAATGTCACAATAAAAACTAACTCACGGGGACATTCAAAAGTCACCATCGGACTGTAATTTAAAGTGCGAAGTGTAGATTTATAAAAGGGGCAAACGCCTGAGTATATGCTCAAACCCCCTCAATTTTGTAATCTAGATAAGGGGGCCCATATTAACAGATCTTTTTTTTCTTTTTGGAGCAAGATGGTGTCTGGCTAACGGCTTGCTAACCGGTGGGCTCCCTCCCCTCTCCTTACCGATGGTTCGTTCATGACATCTCCCTAGTGGCGCTTTGACAGGAATTGAAGCCGGGAAGTGGACGAGGTAATGCTGGAGGGTCTGCTGCTGTTTGGGATCACCTGGACCTCCAGAACTTGGCACAGCCGCTCGGCCTCGAGGAGGGGCTCCGTCAGGAGACGCTGTGCGGCAGCTCCCGTAACGATTCAGCGTATAGCCCTAGGTGGTGCTCTGAGACAGGCGTGTGCTATTATTGCTGCTGGCCGGGCCAACTTTGCATTCCTGATGGCTGGGAGATCATCTAAGACCTCCAAAAGACTTACAAGCGTGGTAGCTGCTGCTACCGGCTCGATCCCAGGGGGGACTGCAAAGCCCAGTATGTACCACAGGAGTTTCAAAGAGGCTGGAGTTGAATCCAAGAGCAAAAAAAAGGGGATGTGCTGAATGATATTGCAAGCAAGAGAACCACCCGCAGGCATAATTTGTTGGTGGCAGGCGAAAATCAACCTGCAATTTCGGATTTTTTTTCCGTGAAACATCCTGCTACCGCGTCTCTCCCCTCAGCGCTCTCTTCTGCTTCTGCATCCACTGCTATTCAAGAACAGGAGTTGTTGCCTGATTCCGTCTTAGAGGCGGATGCTCTTAGAAAAAAAGTAAAAACAGGCAAAGAGGAGATTCGCGCAGTTACCCCCAAGGATGATGTAGGGGGAAAAGGGCAGACTGACCAGATTCGTAGCGGGGAGCATATTCCTGAGGACATTAGGGAGGATGGCTCGGGCGATTGTGGGGGGCCCCTGACCGTTCCTCTCTCACAATTAATTGAAGCTGATCCCACCTCTTCTGGTTTGGACTCCTTTCGGATCCCTGGTTTGATGGCCTCTCCCGACCGGACGGGAGGGGGGGGGAGAAATTCTTCTCTCTAAATGAGGACTCGGACTCTTCAATGCCGGATCTAGGCTCATCAACCTCGTCGCTTTCCATGTCAGTTAGTAGCAGTTCGCAGGATGGATCTGTTGTCTCTACAGGGCGGAAAAAGAGATCAGGGGGATCAAAAGGCAGAAAAAAAGCCTCCAGCTCAGATGACAGACAGCTAGTAGGCGAGATCAAGGCTGGTAAGGCCCAGAAAGAATCCTCGAGGAGAAGGACCCCCAGGCTCAGTTGGGATCATGCCGCAGACCAACTCTTGGACAATCCGTCTCAGAACTTGGAGGATACCACCATTGGAACCACAACAGCTCAGGAACCACCTCCTTCTCTGATCTTGGCTACGATCAAGCAGATGCAAGCAGAAATTCGGTCAGACAACCGACGGGCGCGGCAGTCCTCTAAGAAAATACAAGGAGCAGTCAGGAAAATAAGTAGGACCTGTACCGAAATCTCTGACCGGATGTCCAACTTAGAGGCTCAAACTGATACTCTTGAACAGGAGGTTGCGGAGTTAAAGTCAACAAGTTCCTTCCAAGACCCCAAGCTCACAGAGATGATGTGGAAGCTGGAGGACTATGAGAACAGGCAAAGAAGGAACAATTTGTGCCTTTTGGATATTCCAGGAGGAAAGGAGGGAGGGGATTCTAGAGGTTTTGGTATTAGACTCTTAAAGGGTGCATTCCCAGATCTTTCGGGATGGGATTGGGAAAGGGAAATTCAGAGGGCACACCGATTCCCCCTCACTCCCAAAAAACAGCAGGCAGGCACTATTGCATACCCTAGGGCTATGTTGGTTTATTTTTGACATGGGTGATTGCATGAGTTGAGAGGTAATATCTTGGGGATTACAAGAGTACATAAGAAGTGCCTGGGTTATTTTATAAGTGCATTGGTACTGCCTGGGTTATTGGAGAAGTACTGTGGTAGTGCCTCAGTGATTGGAGAAGTGTAAAGGTACTGTCTGGGTGATTTTATAAGTGCATTGGTACTGCCTGGGTGAATGAAGTAGTACTGTGGTAGTGCGTGAATGAGTGAAAAAGTGCAACATCCTGAAAGCATGCATGCATCTGTCTGTATCACAACACTATGCAAACCTCAAAAATTCACAGAACAAACTTCGAATTTGAAGCAAACAACAACAAATATGTCGCATATTTCAACTATACCTCTCTAGAGACTTATAAAAAGTAGCGTAGTGACTAATACCTTATCTCAACATCATTTAAACCACACTTTTATGCTGCATCTTCACCATTCTACTACTACTAACAGTCTATACCCTACCACATAGAAAGCAACAACACCTTTTTGTTATACAGCATGCACCTTCAAATGTATAACACATATGAAAATACATATACAAGTAGAGACTGACTGTGTGATTGAAGGAATGCAGGGGTAGTGCCTGGGAGATTGTATGAGAACAAGGGTAGTACCTGGGTGATTGGAGGAGTACTAGGTTAGTGCCTGGGTTATTGCCTAAGTGCATAGGTAGTAACTGAGTGATTTTATAAGTGCATGGGTACTGGCTAAGTGATTGTAAGAGTGCATAGATCCTGACAGGGTGATTGGAGGAGATGTATTTACTGTAAGTCTCACCATATTCCTAAAAGCATACATGCATATGTCTGTACCTTTTGCTGCCAGCATCATATATAAAAGTAATATACAGATAAATGTATACCTATGTTTTCTTCATCTATCATCTTCAGACACATAACACGTCACATAATACATATGCAAGTAGAGACATACCTCACTCACAACAGCATTCAGAGCTTAAAACTTCACAGACTACACTTCCAATTTCAAACAGACAGTGAAAATTATGCGGTATAATTGAAATGTACCTTTCCACAAACTCATACAAATTACTCTAATAAATAATATCTCTACAAACATATCTCAAATCTCACTTTTGTGCTGCTGCTTTACCATTCTACAACTACGTATAATGTTACACCTAGCCAAATACAAAGCAGGAACCCTTCACATGTCTCTGGTTTAGTCTCATCAAATTCCTGAAAACATGCATGCATAAGTCTGTACCACAACACTATGCACACCTCAAAAATTCACAGAACAAACTTCCAATTTCAAGCAAACACCAACAAGTGTGTGGCATATTTCAACTGTACCTCTGTAGAGACTTATAAAAAGTAGTCTAATCACTAATACCTTATCTCAACAGCTTTTAAATCACACTTTTGTGCTGCATCTTCACAATTCTACTACTACTCACAATCTAGAGCCTACCACATAAAAAGCAACAACACATCTTTGTTATACATCATGCACCTTCAAATGTATAAGACATATGAAAATACATATGCAAGTAGAGACATACTCCAGACACTAGTCCATGCACACCTTAAAACTTGACAGTCTGCACATCCAATTTGAAAGCAACACCTAAAATTATGCGGTATACTACAAATGTACATATCCACACACTAAAACAAACTACCATAATCTCTAATCCATCTTCCAAAATACGTACATTACTATACAGAATCTTTTTCAAACAACATTTAAGTACAATAAAACAAACTACAATACACATCTCTACATTTAATAATATATTTCAAACAACACAGTTCTTGAATAATTTTTTAAGTTTAAAAATAAAGCTAATACATAATACACCTCACAAATTTATAACTCACCTTAAAAATTGATTTGTCGAATATGAAATATCAGAAACTCATAAAAGATTTTCTTATGCACACAATCAATGTAATGCACTGCTCTCAACAAGGTAAAACCAGTAATGGCAAACTTTCCCTCTCTTTCTCCACACAAATAAATGTAAGTAAGAAATCACATTGCTTCCTACATAATTTCAAATTGAAAAACACAGGGGCCTATTAGCAATAACCGGCGATAATTATCGCTAAGCGCAGTTAGCGCTAGGATAATTATCGCCGTCTATCGCAGGTTTCTATCGCGGAGATAGCGTGCTATCAGCAACGCTTATCTCCAAAGCGATAGAAACCCTGGAGAACAGTGTGAATATCGCTTGAAAACAAGCGATATTCGCACTGTGACCAGTGTTAGCTTGGTAATAGGGCGAGGGGGATTTAGCCATGTAATCCACCTCCCATTGGATTACATGGCTAAGTCAGGTTTGGACCAGGCGTTAACAAACAAGCGCTAAACGTGTTTAGCGCTGGTTCGTTAATCACCTCCCCAGCCTCGCTAATAGGCGATAGCGACCTTAGCGACTGTTTCCAGTCGCTTTTAGGTTGGGAACGCCTACTTTGCATGCCATTAGCGATAAATATTGCTGGCATGCAAATCGGCACCCAACCCGGTCGCTATCGCCTTAAAGCTGTCGCTAACAGCAGTTAGCGACAGCTTGCTAATAGGGCGATTGAATTATCGCCGCTTTAGCGGGAAAAAGTCCAGCTAAAGCGGCGATATTCACGTTGCTAATATGCCCCACATTTCTATTGGTTAGACATATTACCCCTTACCAACTGACTTCTAAAAGTGCCCAAACTGATTCTCGAATTTTTTGGGAATCGCGATTTCACCGTGCACCAACGCGATGGAGCCGCAAATCCATACGGGAGTTCAAAAATATATTACAAATAAAAATACCACTATTTTTTAAGAACACACCACTTCTAAATATAGTACTGACTTGGGAAATCTTACTTTAATAACATATCACTTATATATAACTTACAATTCCATATTTTAAAACCACAGATAACATTTAACCCTTCCCCCATTCTGCCTAATGCCAGTTTCCATATCAACAGTTCATGGAACATTCAACTGAACAGGCAGGCCACAAGTTCACCATATTTTCAACTTCAGCACACAAGGTTACAAATGCAAACAGCAGGTGTGGTTGACGTTTGCAAAATATGACCTTATCCTATCTACTGTACCTTTCAAACATTTTTTACTAACCAATAAGAAACATGCTTTTTAAAAAAAGTAACATGCACCCTATTTTTGAGTGTACAATGTTCATAAACAGACAATCAATTATCTACTTTTTTAAAAACAGCATCCTGTCCACCATTTTAGATACCTCTCATTCTACCAACTGACTACCTCAGCTACAGACATCTTTTCATTACTCTCAGACATCCCTTCAAGATGCTTACAGTGTGGATTGTTGGGCACAGCTATGTTTTCTGGTGCAAAAGGTATGCTGAACGCAGAGGTATTGACAAAGACCTAGCTTTACAAAATGTGGATATTAAATGGATTGCACAGAGAGGATTCAAGTAGCTCCAATTGATGATTTGGATAAAACCTTTTTGCATCTCTAACCCTCTGACCTCATGATTGTGCACTGTGGTGGCAATGACCTAGGCACATTAACTGGGGTAGGTCTGGAAATGCTAATGAAGGACACCTTTGCACAATTGATGTTGCTTTTCCCTCAAACTGTCTTTGTATACTCTAATATATGCCAAAGACAGAAATGGAAGTGGTCAAATCAATTCTGTCCACAGATTGAAAAAGCTAGGAAAAATGTCAATAAAGCTGTTTCTGCTTACCTCAGAGACCATAGGATGGGCTCCATCTACAACAACAATATACGTTTTGATATGGATGACATCTACAGAAGTGATGGAGTACACTTCACAGATCAAGGAAACAGAGTCTTTCTCAACAACCTAAAGCTGTGCATCCGCACTTACATGTAGCTACAACAAACTCATAATGAACACAAGGGCTCTTTTTAGAGCCACCCTATAACACAATAGTGAATCTATTTTTTTTTTACACATATATATATTTTTTTAATTTCTGGATTCGCGAACCCGACACGAATTTGCAAAAGCAGGAATTCAATGTACTACAACACAATACACTTTTCAAGTTTAACTATTAATTTTTAATTTTATATATTTTTACTAACTCTATCAATTTTAACCTTATCATTAACTTCAATCACACTACCTCTTTTAAACAACTTCACAAATACAACACTACCTTCAAAATTATATACTACTAAATTATTTATTTCAGGTGGATTCACGAATCCAATACGACGTTACACTGGGGGCTGCGCTGAGAGCCGCGTTGGAGTCGCGACTCCAAAATAGAAGAAAAAAAACCGCCCCACTTCCATTATTCGGTATTCGCCCCAGGGACCCCACCCCCGGGGCATTACCTCTTTTATTATTTAACAAAATTAAGGGATGGGGGCCATGTGGCCCCCTCCCCTGGGCCACTTCTAGCCCCAGGGACCCCATCCCCCGGGGCCTGGCCAGCCTGTTTTTTGGGCGGGAGGGGGGCCGCGTGGCCGCCCTCCTGTGGCAAATTATGGCCCCGGGGCCCGCATCCCCCGGGGCCCGGCCTTATTTTTTTATTTATGTTTTTTTTAAATGAAAAGGGAGGATGCCGAGTGGCCCCTCTCCCGGACCACTTCAGGCCCCGGGGACCCCATTCCCCGGGGTCGGCCCTCAAGTTGGGGACCGTGGAGGGAGCCCCAATGCCCCCATGGTCCCTGCCGGCTCTCCGCCTCCTGCGAGAGCCGGCATTGCTTTTGGGCAAGTGGAGCTGCTAACATGCAGCTCCCCTTGCCCAAAATCAATTCTGCTTTGCTTCTTGGAAGCGAGAGCAGGTTTCCTGCTCTCGCTTCCAACAAGCAAAGCAGTGCTTGCTATGGCAGGGCAGGAGCCATGCTCCCGCCCTCCCATAGCAAACGGCAATGTCCCGGGGGTGGGCACCCCGGGACATTGCTGGAGCCGGCCCTAGGGGGTGGCAGTCCCCCAGGGCCATAGAGGGCTCCAGGAGGGGGGCCCCGCGGCCCCCTCCCAACATTTGCATAGCCCCGGAAAGGTGGTGGTCTCCGGGGCCGGGGGTCCACAGCGGACCCCCGTATTCCAATTTGTGTATGCCCCGGGGAGAAGGAGGTCCCTGGGGCTGCGGGGTGGGGACACGACCCCCCGTATTTAAACAGCAAAACCCGGGGAGGTGGTGGTCCCTGGGGCTGCGGGGGCCCGCAGGCCCCCACTTTATAATTAGACATTGCCCCCGGGACCTGGCCCTCGGCCGGATTCACGCACCCAGCACGAATCCGGCTGTTTTTTTTTTTTTAAATGCTTTTTTTTGCCCTGGGGGTCCTTGTGTGACCCCCTGAGCAGGGCTAGGGGGTCAGGGTGTTTCTACTCTGCCCCTTTTCTTATTTTTTAATCTCTTTTCTACTGTCTTGTGACTCGGTTTTACCGAGTCACAAGATGGCTGCCAACCCTTCCTGGTCTGGAGTGTTAGCAGCCAATCAGAATAAAGCTCGTGCTCGGGAGGGTTCGCGAATCCTCCTCGGTGCTCAGATATCGATATTTTTATTTTTTGAATTTCTCAGCAACTACTGAACGGATTTACACCATTTAAAAAAAAGGGCGCTTTCTGAACCAAGAGATACCTTTTTGCCAAATTTGCTGTAATTCCGTTCAGCAGTTCAGGCTGTAGCTTGTTTCAAAGGTCCTATGGAAAATAACATGGGGAAAATGCGTTTGGGACCCCCCTTTTTTCTCGGCCCCTGCTTGATGAATCACCCCGAAACTTTCAAGACACGATCTGACCTGAGTGAACCATTTGTTTTGAAAATTTCGCGAAGATTTGTCAAACGGCACCAAAGATATTGGCAAAAGAAAAAACACTTTTTAAATAGAAACAAGGTCCTAACTATAACTACCTACTGGCGACCGCATGGGGTTTTGATTGCAGACAACTACTAGCCCCAGAATTCATTGTGATATTAATTGAAATAAAGGAGGGTATCTAATGGTTGCCGCTGGCGTCTCATTTGAATTATAGACCGCCCATGAAGAAGGGCGAACGGCCCGAAATGCGTCGGCGGCGAGATTGTTTGGAGGTCGTGAGGGAGAGATGCAGGCTGCCCTGGGTTGTGCCTCCACCCGAGGGGTAACTCTTTTGCAGCAACTATAGTGACCAGCCCCGGTCACGGATGGCACCACCACTTTGATTCACGTGGGACCGCGGCCGTCAAGGATCAAGAACGGCATGCGGTACGGGGTATCCTTATGTGCATCCCAGAGACTCACGACAATTCCCCTATTGAATTGCTTTTTTCAAATGGACTGTATGCCAGCACCCCACATGGGGTTTTGATTGCAGACAACTACTAGCCCCAGAATTCATTGTGATATTAATTGAAATAAAGGAGGGTATCTAATGGTTGCCGCTGGCGTCTCATTTGAATTATAGACCGCCAATGAAGAAGGGCGAACGGCCCGAAACGCGTCGGCGGCGAGATTGTTTGGAGGTCGTGAGGGAGAGATGCAGGCTGCCCTGGGTTGTGCCTCCACCCGAGGGGTAACTCTTTTGCAGCAACTATAGTGACCAGCCCCGGTCACGGATGGCACCACCACTTTGATTCACGTGGGACCGCGGCCGTCAAGGATCAAGAACGGCATGCGGTACGGGGTATCCTTATGTGCATCCCAGAGACTCACGACAATTCCCCTATTGAATTGCTTTTTTTCAAATGGACTGTATGCCAGCACCCCACATGGGGTTTTGATTGCAGACAACTACTAGCCCCAGAATTCATTGTGATATTAATTGAAATAAAGGAGGGTATCTAATGGTTGCCGCTGGCGTCTCATTTGAATTATAGACCGCCCATGAAGAAGGGCGAACGGCCCGAAACGCGTCGGCGGCGAGATTGTTTGGAGGTCGTGAGGGAGAGATGCAGGCTGCCCTGGGTTGTGCCTCCACCCGAGGGGTAACTCTTTTGCAGCAACTATAGTGACCAGCCCCGGTCACGGATGGCACCACCACTTTGATTCACGTGGGACCGCGGCCGTCAAGGATCAAGAACGGCATGCGGTACGGGGTATCCTTATGTGCATCCCAGAGACTCACGACAATTCCCCTATTGAATTGCTTTTTTCAAATGGACTGTATGCCAGCACCCCACATGGGGTTTTGATTGCAGACAACTACTAGCCCCAGAATTCATTGTGATATTAATTGAAATAAAGGAGGGTATCTAATGGTTGCCGCTGGCGTCTCATTTGAATTATAGACCGCCCATGAAGAAGGGCGAACGGCCCGAAACGCGTCGGCGGCGAGATTGTTTGGAGGTCGTGAGGGAGAGATGCAGGCTGCCCTGGGTTGTGCCTCCACCCGAGGGGTAACTCTTTTGCAGCAACTATAGTGACCAGCCCCGGTCACGGATGGCACCACCACTTTGATTCACGTGGGACCGCGGCCGTCAAGGATCAAGAACGGCATGCGGTACGGGGTATCCTTATGTGCATCCCAGAGACTCACGACAATTCCCCTATTGAATTGCTTTTTTCAAATGGACTGTATGCCAGCACCCCACATGGGGTTTTGATTGCAGACAACTACTAGCCCCAGAATTCATTGTGATATTAATTGAAATAAAGGAGGGTATCTAATGGTTGCCGCTGGCGTCTCATTTGAATTATAGACCACCCATGAAGAAGGGCGAACGGCCCGAAACGCGTCGGCGGCGAGATTGTTTGGAGGTCGTGAGGGAGAGATGCAGGCTGCCCTGGGTTGTGCCTCCACCCGAGGGGTAACTCTTTTGCAGCAACTATAGTGACCAGCCCCGGTCACGGATGGCACCACCACTTTGATTCACGTGGGACCGCGGCCGTCAAGGATCAAGAACGGCATGCGGTACGGGGTATCCTTATGTGCATCCCAGAGACTCACGACAATTCCCCTATTGAATTGCTTTTTTCAAATGGACTGTATGCCAGCACCCCACATGGGGTTTTGATTGCAGACAACTACTAGCCCCAGAATTCATTGTGATATTAATTGAAATAAAGGAGGGTATCTAATGGTTGCCGCTGGCGTCTCATTTGAATTATAGACCGCCCATGAAGAAGGGCGAACGGCCCGAAACGCGTCGGCGGCGAGATTGTTTGGAGGTCGTGAGGGAGAGATGCAGGCTGCCCTGGGTTGTGCCTCCACCCGAGGGGTAACTCTTTTGCAGCATATATATATATATATATATATATATATACGCTCCAACTCCACTTTTGAACGAAGCTCTCTTGGGCGGGTGCAGATTTGCGGCTGTGGACTCCGCAATATATTATCGCTCCATTCCTTTGATTGCAAAAGAAACTCCGCACTCACGGGGGTGTTCGAAAAAACTTTATTCCTCGGCAACCAGCAGCAACAAACGCGTTTCGGCAAACTGCCTTCCTCGGTGTCAATGACACACCGGAAAAGGCCATGTTTTAAAGACATTACATTTGTGCATTGTAACAAAGAAGGGACCAGCGCTCTCGCTCTTACGTCAGCGCCATCTTGAAGTTTCATATAAACCAGCATTACATATGTAGCTCATATCTTACATGATATCATTCATGAATACCATGATTGTTCTCATATTTTAAAAACAAAATTGTAAATAAACATTGTAAATAAACAGGAACACAAATTTACACAGTGCATTTGTGATTGTATAGCTAATTTTACAACTCACTTTTGTCTACAATTCATAACGAATTACGTCAACAGTATATCGGTTTTGTAATGCACTGTTTGACATGGTATTTCTATTCAATCTCAACGTGGATCGGCAAATGTCCCTTCCTTCTGTAACTCTCCTACATGCACTTCTTACAATGCAATCTCATATTCAATTGGGGCGTGCATTATTTTCATTTTTTCATTTTTTCTACTCTCTATTGTTTAGGAAAATAGCAAGAAATTGGGCAAAAGACAGTAGATACCACAAATCTAACAGTGGTCAACCTTACGGACAAACCCCTCACAGAGATTGAGACAAAAGTACTAAGTCTGGGATTGACATTTTGTCCCAGCAATCACCTGGAATATACACAAACTAGAATTGATCTCTTTAGTTTTGTGCGCAAATTAAAATTGCATAAGTATTTTAAACTGAGATCCAATATGAAAGACTCCAAGACAGTAGCATTAAGGCTAACTGCCACGGAAATGCTAACTGGAAAAGATTTGCCAGCAATTGAACTTTTGGAAAATCTCCGACTAGAAATAGAAGATGACGCAACAGCCAATGACAACATGGCTGCAAGGGCCAGGAACATGGGCATTGAGCAAGAACGAGAAGAGAGCCCTTTTAAGCCTAAATCCCTCTTCAACCCACAAATGCCGCTTGATGAGATAGATGTTTTCTCAGAAACTATGGTGAATGATCTTTTAAAATTCAGGTTGAAAAACAGGACGAGGCCAGTGACGAGCAATTTATCAAGGATGGAAAAAACAGCATTACAGAATTTGATGCAGGATGTGTCTATAATCATAAAACCCTCTGATAAAGGGGGAAATGTGATTCTTCAAACTAGGAACCAGTACTGCAATGAGGCTCTACGTCAATTATCGAATGAAAAATGTTACCAGAAAACAACTAGTGACATGTATCAAAAGAGTATAACAACTTATGATGAATTAATTCGAAAATGGTACAATAAATCTATGTTGGGGCCTGAAGAACATTTATTCCTTTGCAGTTCAAATCCGGTGGTTCCTACTTTTTACCACATTCCAAAATTACACAAAGATAGCCTGCATCCACCAGGCAGGCCGATTGTGTCATCTTTGGATGGTCTGACTGAGCATTTATCCATGTTTATTGATCATTTTTTCTTTTCTTTTGTGGTACAACTGGGATCGTATATAAAGGATACCAAGGATTTTCTGAATAAAATCACGCATGTAGTGTGGGATCCCACTTACCAATTAATGGTGCTGGATATCACTAGTCTCTATACTTGTATAGACCATAGGGATGGTGTAAAGGCTGCTAAGTTTTATTTAGAGAAACGCCAGTTGCGTTATTCAGAACATAATCAAATGCTTATAGAGTTTATGGAGTTCTGTCTAATGAATAACATTTTTTTGTTTGAGGATCAATACTATAGACAGATGTCTGGCACGGCGATGGGTACCTGCTTCGCCCCCAGTAATGCGAACTTGTTCGTTGGCTGGTGGGAGGAGCGGGTGCCCAAAACATACGAGGGTGTGAACAACAGTGGTAGGGTGGTTGAGTGGTATCGATATATCGATGATCTGTTCATTGTGTGGCAGGGGACAGTGGACTCGGCTCTTGGGTATATCGATATTCTCAACACAAATGAGGTAAACATACACTTCTCGGGGACAGTGAGTCCGGTGGCAGTGGACTACCTGGACCTGAGGGTGTTTGTAGAAGATGGCAGGATTCATACAGCCCTATACCGCAAGTCCACCGCAGGGAACTCTACATTGTTTGCAACTAGCAGTCATCCACCTAAACGTATCCAGAGTATACCATACGGCGAGCTTCTCAGATTAAAGAGGAACAGCACTAGGGAGAAGGACTTTGAGGTGGCTGCCTCAGAGAGTATAGCCAGGTTCACTGTGAGGGGGTATGAGCCCGCAGTATTGAATGCTACATTACAGAAAGTAAGAAGAATCCCAAGAGATAAATTGTTGATCGATAAGGACAAACAAAGGAAGAGAGATGATAAGGGTAAATTCCGGATGGTTACCCCTTATTCTGCAGAAGCCAATCATTTAAAACAGATGCTCAAAAAGAATTGGCATATTCTGAAAACGGACAGTACTATACGTGACGACATTCCAGCCTATCCCCTAGTGACCTTTAAGAAAGCAAGGTCGCTTCGCGATATGCTGGTCAGAAGTCATTTGGAAAAAATACCACAGAGAGTGAGTACTTTGAAAGATATGATGGGATTCTTTCCATGCAGTAGGTGCAAAGCTTGCACCAACAGCAAAAGGGTCCTATCATACAAGATACCGGATACAGGAAAGGTAAAGAAGATAAGCAAGTTTATTACTTGTAGCACTTCATATGCAGTATATTGCCTGGTGTGCCCATGTGGGCTACGATACATAGGCAGTACGGTCCATCAATTGAAGATCAGAATATTGGAACATCTGAGAGCTATTGATAAGATAGATTCTGCATATCCTGTAGCACGCCACTTTGCTGAGAAACATCAAAGTGACCGTAAACAATTGCAATATTACGGTTTGGATTTTGTTCCTTTAAGTGTCTGAGGAGGTGACAGGGTACGTAAATTATGGAGACTAGAGTCACGTTATATTATAGATCTACTCACGAAATTTCCGAGAGGCCTGAATAGTGGAGAGGAGTTAGCCGTACACATAGGCTCTTAAACCTGAATTGTTCTGGGACAATTATGGCTGTGATGTAGGACTGGGAGCCCATATAATTGAAGTTGGAATTGTATTTGTATTTGTAATGTGTTTTCCTAAACAATAGAGAGTAGAAAAAATGAAAATAATGCACGCCCCAATTGAATAGGATATTGCATTGTAAGAAGTGCATGTAGGAGAGTTACAGAAGGAAGGGACATTTGCCGATCCACGGCGAGATTGAGTAGAAATACCATGTCAAACAGTGCATTACAAAACCGATATACGGTTGACGTAATTCGTTATGAATTGTAGACAAAAGTGAGTTGTAAAATTAGCTATACAATCACAAATGCACTGTGTAAATTTGTGTTCCTGTTTATTTACAATGTTTATTTACAATTTTGTTTTTAAAGTATGAGAACAATCATGGTATTCATGAATGATATCATGTAAGATATGAGCTACATATGTAATGCTGGTTTATATGAAACTTCAAGATGGCGCTGACGTAAGAGCGAGAGCGCTGGTCCCTTCTTTGTTACAATGCACAAATGTAATGTCTTTAAAACATGGCCTTTTCCGGTGTGTCATTGACACCGAGGAAGGCAGTTTGCCGAAACGCGTTTGTTGCTGCTGGTTGCCGAGGTATAAAGTTTTTTCGAACGCCCCCGTGAGTGCGGAGTTTCTTTTGCAATCAAAGGAATGGAGCAATAATATATTGCGGAGTCCACAGCCGCAAATCTGCACCCGCCCAAGAGTGCTTCGTTCAAAAGTGGAGTTGGAGCGTATACAAATACGGAGGCACCGCCGCTAACTGCAGAGCACGGAAGGAGGATCTCGAGTGTGGAGGGCATCGATGACCCGCGTATCAGAGGACGCACAGGGGATTGAGAGTACTTCCACCGGTGAGCCGTGTTTGTTTGTTTCATGTAAACGGGCAGTATTGTGTAAGCGGCAGGGCGAGGAGATGTTTAGAAAAACGTGATCGGCAAAAGCAGTGACTTAACGGAGGGGCCATGTTTTGTGAAACCACACGTCATGAGGCGGCCAAAGATATGTTTAGGAAACATGAAGGGGGGGTGCGTCCCGCCATGCCAGACCCCCGACAACCGAGGAATAAACTTAATGAGATTATGTCCAAACTGGAGCGGTTGTATGAACGTGAAACACAGAAATGGTGGGAAGCTACAAGTCTACAAAGTTATATCAATGAAAATAGAGTTCCAAGAGGTTTACGAGTATATACAGTTCCCTCGTATGAGAACCCAGATCCGCAGCTACTTACAGATTGGGCGGAACACACTGCACAGTACTGCCAAGGGACATTGGGAATACTGGTGAAATACGCCTGGAGTGATCGTGATAAAGCGCTCAATGAAATCAAGGAGCTTGAAGGGGAGTTGGCCAAGGAGGAAGATAAAAAAAAGATTGAAGAACTTATGGGGCAAATGAAGGCAAGATTGCTCAAATATGAACAAAAGATCAAAAACCGGAAACAGGAGAAATTCATACGGGATGAAAATGATTATGTACAAGGCAGGGTTCTCACTTTTGCCCGTAAATTTGATGGTCCCAGACAAGAACTGAATTTAAGATCCAAGCAAATGCCGCAAAGAGTGGAGACTTGGAATCGGATCTCACAGAGAATGAATCAGGTGACGAACAAGCAGGAATATCAGTGGAAGGGAGGAGGACAATGACTCCTTTTCACAACGAGTTTCAAATAATTCGCCAATCCTGGTTACGGAGGGGAAAGAACAAACCACCAGAGGGAGGCGCCGAAAAACGTGACGAGCTGGGGGGGGTAGCAAGAGGAAAGGCGCCCGGATGGGGGAATCGCAAGAAATTGGGCAAAAGACAGTAGATACCACAAATCTAACAGTGGTCAACCGTACGGACAAACCCCTCACAGAGATTGAGACAAAAGTACTAAGTCTGGGATTGACATTTTGTCCCAGCAATCACCTGGAATATACACAAACTAGAATTGATCTCTTTAGTTTTGTGCGCAAATTAAAATTGCATAAGTATTTTAAACTGAGATCCAATATGAAAGACTCCAAGACAGTAGCATTAAGGCTAACTGCCACGGATATGCTAACTGGAAAAGATTTGCCAGCAATTGAACTTTTGGAAAATCTCCGACTAGAAATAGAAGATGACGCAACAGCCAATGACAACATGGCTGCAAGGGCCAGGAACATGGGCATTGAGCAAGAACGAGAAGAGAGCCCTTTTAAGCCTAAATCCCTCTTCAACCCACAAATGCCGCTTGATGCGATAGATGTTTTCTCAGAAACTATGGTGAATGATCTTTTAAAATTCAGGTTGAAAAACAGGACGAGGCCAGTGACGAGCAATTTATCAAGGATGGAAAAAACAGCATTACAGAATTTGATGCAGGATGTGTCTATAATCATAAAACCCTCCGATAAAGGGGGAAATGTGGTTCTTCAAACTAGGAACCAGTACTGCAATGAGGCTATACGTCAATTATCGAATGAAAAATGTTACCAGAAAACAACTAGGGACATGTATCAAAAGAATATAACAACTTATGATAAATTAATTCGAAAATGGTACAATAAATCTATGTTGGGGCCTGAAGAACATTTATTCCTTCGCAGTTCAAATCCGGTGGTTCCTACTTTTTACCACATTCCAAAATTACACAAAGATAGCCTGCATCCACCAGGCAGGCCGATTGTGTCATCTTTGGATGGTCTGACTGAGCATTTATCCATGTTTATTGATCATTTTTTATTTTTGTTTTGTGGTACAACTGGGATCGTATATAAAGGATACCAAGGATTTTCTGAATAAAATCACGCATGTAGTGTGGGATCCCACTTACCAATTAATGGTGCTGGATATCACTAGTCTCTATACTTGTATAGACCATAGGGATGGTGTAAAGGCTGCTAAGTTTTATTTAGAGAAACGCCAGTTGCGTTATTCAGAACATAATCAAATGCTTATAGAGTTTATGGAGTTCTGTCTAATGAATAACATTTTTTTGTTTGAGGATCAATACTATAGACAGATGTCTGGCACGGCGATGGGTACCTGCTTCGCCCCCAGCTATGCGAACTTGTTCGTTGGCTGGTGGGTGGAGCGGGTGCCCAAAACATACGAGGGTGTGAACAACAGTGGTAGGGTGGTTGAGTGGTATCGATATATCGATGATCTGTTCATTGTGTGGCAGGTGACAGTGGACTCGGCTCTTGGGTATATCGATATTCTCAACACAAATGAGGTAAACTTACACTTCTCGGGGACAGTGAGTCCGGTGGCAGTGGACTACCTGGACCTGAGGGTGTTTGTAGAAGATGGCAGGATTCATACAGCCCTATACCGCAAGTCCACCGCAAGGAACTCTACATTGTTTGCAATTAGCAGTCATCCACCTAAACTTATCCAGAGTATACCATACGGCGAGCTTCTCAGATTAAAGAGGAACAGCACTAGGGAGAAGGACTTTGAGGTGGCTGCCTCAGAGAGTATAGCCAGGTTCACTGTGAGGGGGTATGAGCCCGCAGTATTGAATGCTACATTACAGAAAGTAAGAAGAATCCCAAGAGATAAATTGTTGATCGATAAGGACAAACAAAGGAAGAGAGATGATAAGGGTAAATTCCGGATGGTTACCCCTTATTCTGCAGAAGCCAATCATTTAAAACAGATGCTCAAAAAGAATTGGCATATTCTGAAAACGTTTGAAACACAAAGAAAGTAGAGGAAGGGTCCAAGGGAAAAAGTTTTAAAGACCTGCAAGAAGTGATTCCCCCTAGAATAATAATCTTAAACACAATACTTCTCAGGTCTATTATAAAGTGAAAAAGTGTCTCTCAACAAAGTTCCAAGGGGAGCAATCCCTTTCAGGATGAATGCCCTCACCCACCATAGGTGGCATGCTTCATCATATGGGCTTCTCCTCCCAGTGAGAATACCTAGTCTTCACTGAGGGCTACAACTCCCTCAATGTGAGGTAGGAGCTCTGGGATGTTTTCATAAGGGTACTAAAAGCCCCATCTGTGAATGCTAGATGTAGTGAGGGTGCAGCGCTGGGTGTAATTGTGACATAAATGTGAAACTAAAACTACCTAGAGAGGACAAAATATATTTAATGGCTTGTCCAAACTGGCAGGGTTAAAAAGCAGTGCAAAGCAGTATCAATTAAACTGCTAAGTTGGTCAGATAGGTCGACATGTTTCAGCCTTAATGGTCTAATATAGTGTCCAGGC
Source organism: Calotriton arnoldi (assembly GCA_963921515.1). Taxonomy (NCBI): domain Eukaryota; kingdom Metazoa; phylum Chordata; class Amphibia; order Caudata; family Salamandridae; genus Calotriton; species Calotriton arnoldi. The sequence goes on from CAWUFW010001074.1 coordinate 2,644,331, forward strand.
TTTCTTCAGGACCATAAGAAAATTAATAATGCTGCTGCATAAGTGAAAAGATATTAACAAAATAACGTGATATCAAACCAGTAATCCAAATGTTTTAGGCTCGGTACTACTGGAACTCATCTGTAAATGTGAGACACAAAAGCACAATATCACCGATCAGAACAGTTGGTCAAACAATTCAGTTATTCATCAATGTAAAACATGAGATGAAACCATGTCCTTAGGGTACTCTTTTAGATTCTACTCACCCGAATTGATGGATAAGTAGACCCGCCTCTACCTGGTAACAACTCAGGGAAGGGGGCCCCGCTCTATAAAAAATATATACAAAAAGATCATGTAACACTCATTCTCAATATGTAGTGAATACATGTCTAGATATAAAGACAACAGATATATGCTGGTGGAAAAAACCTCTTTAAAGCAACCAAAATGAAAATGAAAATAATAATAAAACAGGAGTTCTCTCCCGACTTGTCTTATAGCCATAGTGCAAAAAGCACTAACACATATCGCTCATCAACGGTGTTTTGAAAACTACAAGTTCAAATAAGACTGTAATCATGATCAAATTTAAACAGTATTAAATGGTAACTCATAGCAATATGTCCAAAAATGCATCATGACTGGTATCTCCACAAGACACTCATGAGCAAAGTATTTGCCTGCCAAAAACGTCTTGTGTTTGAATTAACGCTCTCCAAAATAGTCTCCATCCCTACAACTATAGCGTCTACCCGTATAGAGGCCACAGGCAAATCTTAGAACAGAATCGCTTTTAAGTTAAAGGGAACAAGAGCCTCATTAATAGAACACTACCATTCTTACATGCCAGGTGTTTAGAAGCAAAGTGATTGAAAGCAATGCATGTAGACCGCAAAGGTTTGTATATATTTTTTATAGAGCGGGGCCCCTTTCCCTGAGTTGTTACCAGGTAGAGGCGGGTCTACTTATCCATCAATTCGGGTGAGTAGAATCTAAAAGAGTACCCTAAGGACATGGTTTCATCTCATGTTTTACATTGATGAATAACTGAATTGTTTGACCAACTGTTCTGATCGGTGGTATTGTGCTTTTGTGTCTCACATTTACAGATGAGTTCCAGTAGTACCGAGCCTAAAACATTTGGATTACTGGTTTGATATCACGTTATTTTGTTAATATCTTTTCACTTATGCAGCAGCATTATTAATTTTCTTATGGTCCTGAAGAAAGCCTGGACACTATATTAGACCATTAAGGCTGAAACATGTCGACCTATCTGACCAACTTAGCAGTTTAATTGATACTGCTTTGCACTGCTTTTTAACCCTGCCAGTTTGGACTAACCCTGGGCGAAGTGCTACGCTACGCTCGCGTAGTTTGCGAAGTTTGCGCTACTTCGCACAACGCGAATTGCACGTAGCACAGTGCAAACACGCGTAGCGTAGCGTAGCGCCGCGGTCATTTTTGCTTGCTCGCGGTCCTCAACGTCAAGTTGGCGACCGCGAGCAAGCAAAATGACATCCCGGCGAGACTTTTTCTCGTTGGCGATCAGCAACATCAAGTTGCCGATCGCGAGCGTGGAAAATAAACCTCCCGGCGAGATTCTCAACGCGGGGAGGTCAGGTTTCTCATTGCGAGTGGTCGCGTATGCTCGCGACCGCTCGCGATGAGAAACTACCAGTCCGCGTTGAGAAAGCTGCCGCTCAAGTAAAAATCTACTCGAGCGGCAGTAAAAGACAGCTCGCACTGTGCAAGTTGCCGTTTTCAATGATTGCACAGTGCGGACAAGCATCCGGCACTGTGCAATCATTGCGAACAGTGCACTACGCAGTTCGCGTAGTGCTACGCGAAGATCGCGTAGTGCGGACTGCACTTTGCGTAGCTTCGCGAAGCACTACTTCGCGAACTACGCCCAGCCTTAGTTTGGACAAGCCATTAAATATATTTTGTCCTCTCTAGGTAGTTTTAGTTTCACATTTATGTCACAATTACACCCAGCGCTGCACCCTCACTACGTCTAGCATTCACAGATGGGGCTTTTAGTACCCTTATGAAAACATCCCAGAGCTCCTACCTCACATTGAGGGAGTTGTAGCCCTCAGTGAAGACTAGGTATTCTCACTGGGAGGAGAAGCCCATATGATGAAGCATGCCACCTATGGTGGGTGAGGGCATTCATCCTGAAAGGGATTGCTGCCCTTGGAGCTTTGTTGAGAGACACTTTTTCACTTTATAATAGACCCGAGAAGTATTGTGTTTAAGTTTAATATTCTGAAAACGGACAGTACTATACGTGACGACATTCCAGCCTATCCCCTAGTGACCTTTAAGAAAGCAAGGTCGCTTCGCGATATGCTGGTCAGAAGTCATTTGGAAAAAATACCACAGAGAGTGAGTACTTTGAAAGATATGATGGGATTCTTTCCATGCAGTAGGTGCAAAGCTTGCACCAACAGCAAAAGGGTCCTATCATACAAGATACCGGACACAGGAAAGGTAAAGAAGATAAGCAAGTTTATTACTTGTAGCACTTCATATGCAGTATATTGCCTGGTGTGCCCATGTGGGCAACGATACATAGGCAGTACGGTCCATCAATTGAAGATCAGAATATTGGAACATCTGAGAGCTATTGATAAGATAGATTCTGCATATCCTGTAGCACGCCACTTTGCGGAGAAACATCAAAGTGACCGTAAACAATTGCAATATTCCGGTTTGGATTTTGTTCCTTTAAGTGTCCGAGGAGGTGACAGGGTACGTAAATTACGGAGACTAGAGTCACGTTATATTATAGATCTACTCACGAAATTTCCGAGAGGCCTGAATAGTGGAGAGGAGTTAGCCGTACACATAGGCTCTTAAACCTGAATTGTTCTGGGACAATTATGGCTGTGATGTAGGACTGGGAGCCCATATAATTGAAGTTGGAATTGTATTTGTATTTGTAATGTGTTTTCCTAAACAATAGAGAGTAGAAAAAATGAAAAAATGAAAATAATGCACGCGCCAATTGAATAGGATATTGCATTGTAAGAAGTGCATGTAGGAGAGTTACAGAAGGAAGGGACATTTGCCGATCCACGGCGAGATTGAGTAGAAATACCATGTCAAACAGTGCATTACAAAACCGATATACGGTTGACGTAATTCGTTATGAATTGTAGACAAAAGTGAGTTGTAAAATTAGCTATACAATCACAAATGCACTGTGTAAATTTGTGTTCCTGTTTATTTACAATGTTTATTTACAATTTTGTTTTTAAAATATGAGAACAATCATGGTATTCATGAATGATATCATGTAAGATATGAGCTACATATGTAATGCTGGTTTATATGAAACTTCAAGATGGCGCTGACGTAAGAGCGAGAGCGCTGGTCCCTTCTTTGTTACAATGCACAAATGTAATGTCTTTAAAACATGGCCTTTTCCGGTGTGTCATTGACACCGAGGAAGGCAGTTTGCCGAAACGCGTTTGTTGCTGCTGGTTGCCGAGGAATAAAGTTTTTTTGAACGCCCCCGTGAGTGCGGAGTTTCTTTTGCAATCAAAGGAATGGAGCGATAATATATATATATATATATATATATATATACAAATAGATAGATATATTTTTTTTAATTGCAAGGATGTCACAAAAAAAAAAACATGCCACCACCTTAACATGGCCACCATGTGCTTGGAATAGAATCTTAAATAAAAAGAAAATCACTGATGTGGCTATTTTACATGTGATTTTTTTTGTTTTTGCTTAAATAGCAAGCCATTTAGTTGCGTTATGCATTTCGTTATTATTAATTGTGAAGGACACAAGAATAAATCACCACCTCAACATGAACTTACATTACAGACAGCTACAATATTACAATGCCACTTAAAGACTTTATAACAAGGAGACAGAAAATAAATCACTGTAGAGAAAGGACCTATTTTTAGTCGAATGTGAACAAAGTGCACAGGATTTGTGCAGCCACTCAAAGAGAAGGGAGCCAATGACAAATGTGGGCGGGCCATTATCCTATGTGCTCTGGTGAGTGGAAGCAAAATATGCATGATAGTTTAACAAACCAATGCTTGCATGTAATATGTATTATTTTCTTCGACAAAATACAGCCTGGTGAGGCAGTAAAATCTGTCTCTAGGGCCAGACCTCAAAAGTGGGTGGTAGAGTTGCCTTGGTTATCAATATCTGAACCAGTGAGAGTTGGTTGATCCTGTAGCATGGAAAAAGCGTGTACTGTTCTGAAAGGTGTATGGCAGCAGTCATCTGCAGGCGCATTTACAGCTAACACCACATTCCCATTAAATAGAAACAGATTGCAAGCTCTCTGAAAAGCTCTCTGGCTTAAAAATCCGTGGGAGTCCAATGGGTTGATAAATTAGCTTTTAGTAAGCTATTTATGAGGACTGATGGAGCAATAAAATGTGATTTGTAGTGCGGTAAAACTTGATTAATGCCGCAATAAAACCTACTGTGTATTTTAATCTGCACTGATTTGTTGCTGCGCTGACCCCAAAAGGGTCGCACGTCTATTTATCCATTCTTCCCAATCAACGCAGTTCAGTTTTTCATGAGATTATGCTTATTTTCACGGTCATCGTACTTGCATAGCACATAGAGCCGAATTTTTTCTTCTTCTGGGCACTGAGTAACAACCTCCAGATAAATAGTGGGCTACTCATATATACACAAATATACATAGGGGCATATTCTCAAGGACTTATCGCTGATTTATCGGCACTTTAGCGCCACAAAAGTGGCGATAAATTTATTGCCCTATTCTCAAGCTGGTGCAAACTGCCGATATCGCCAGTTTTCCAGCGATAGCTGGCACAAAAAACATTGCCACGGATGAGAGCGACAACTAACACTAATGAATGATATGCAGAGTAGGCGTTCCCGTGCAAAAACACACGAAAACACCACTTCGCGATATTCTCAACGACCAGCCAGATCTGCGATGCTATCCAAAAACAGGCGATAAGGCGCGTTAGCAGCAGGGATTTAACACCTGCCTTTTACTGGTGTAAAGCAGGACGACAACCTGCAGCATGAAAGGGAGCCCAGCCCAGAGCCACATCTGAAGACCAACAAATGTCATGGAGCTACTGTCCATGCAGCTCGGAGACCCAAGAGGTCCACAACACCCACCGCCACCACCCCCAGGCCCCCCCGGACTACTACCGAGGCAGCGCAGAACAAGACAGCTGACCTTCCGAAAACGGCATGGCCCCTCAGCCACACAATTGCAGAATGTGGGGAGAGGTGGGAACCAAGTATGTGTGAAGGAGGCAAGTCACCCATGAATAAGAATGTACCCAATGCCAATTGTGGCGGTGATGTGCTGGACAGACTTCAGTATGCAGAGCACAGACATGTCCATGTGGACATATACTGCTGGTGTTTGTAGTGTTGTGGAGAGTGGACGCAACCATGTCACCTCAGGCAGTGGGGAAGACCTCGGTCATGTAGCTGTGTCGTCCCCCCCTGTAAGCGTAAGCGGAGTGAGCTTGTACGGCGTACGCCAGTCCAGCATAGGAGTGTGAATAAATAGGCCGGGGCTTTGGGCGTGGTTCACTTCCCGGATGGCCAACGTGTCTGCCAGGGCGGCGCCCCTCACCCTGCCACGAGTCCGCTGCCGTGACTGCCAGCCTCCTCAGCTGATCGCTGGCTTCCGCGACACAGGCCCCCAGCGCACCCAGCGGCACAGCACAGCGGAGTCATGTGTGTGCTGACTACTGCCTTCGGCCTACACTGTGGTCAGCATGTCCCCAATTCAAATTGAGTCTTGATTTATTTATGGCGGAGTCCAGTAGGCAACAGACATTGCTTCCAGTGCGGCCCGCCCGGACGATGCATCATCGCAGGCTGCGCACCCGCTGAGTGCTTCAGGTGCCACTAACTCTGTGCAGCTCAAGTCATCGCCAAGTGGCTGTGTGCCCTTGCTGACCGCGGCCTCCGGCCTACACTGCGGTCAGCAGGGCTCACAAATCAAATCCAATCCTGACCTGCAAGGACATGCCATCATCGCTGGCTGCACACCCGCTGAGCGCTTCAGGTGCCACTAACTCAGTGCACCACAAGTCATGGACCCTTTATGTTTGAATCTTGTGTGTGTGATTCCAGATCTGGTGCCCCTACCTCAGTGCACTGCAAGTCATGGACCCTTTATGATTGAATCTGTGTGTGTGATCCGATGATCACTATTCTAGTTGTTGTCAGCACCAACCACTCCCTGAGGGCTGGCTTACACTCACTCCACACCCATCCAGCACAGGCGTCACTGGACATGTGACCCTGGTAATAAAAAGGGGCCGGGCGCACGTGCCCATAGCCAGTTCTACTATCTATCTAAGTGTGTCCGTGTGGTCATTATGTATGCATGATGGCCCCAGGCCCTACCACATTACATTGTGCTGTGGACAGCGGACGCAACCATGTCACCTCAGGCAGTGGGTAAGACCTTGGACACATAGCTTTGTCTCCCCCCCTGTAAGCGTAAGTGGAGTGGGCTGGGCCGGCGTATGCCAGGCCAGCGTAGGGGTGTGAAGGTTTTGCCCGGGGCTCTGGGCGTGGTTCAGTTCTGGCCTGGACAAGGAAGTAACTAATGAGTGTGTCACTGTTGTAGTGTTGGCGCCACCCAGCCCGCAATCGACAATATTGCAATGTAGCATGCACCCGGAGGGCGGGCTCGCACGAACCGAGAAATGAAGGGGTGCAAGACCGCTGGGGGTCTTGGCTCATACATGCCAAGTGTTGTGTGTATCTGTATTGCCGCAGCATGAGCCAAATGCCTAGCCTTAATCGCAGCGCGAGTTCAGCCAGGCATGTACTCTACATCTGTGTATGCCCTATCCTTCCCACAGGCCTACACTCACGTGGCCGCCCACCTTCAACGGCCAACATCACAGTGTTGTTGTCAGGCTTGTGGACATGCGCAGACAGGCATGACAATCGTGTGCCGTAGCTGTGCAAGTGATGCAACCGCGCAGCGCACACAAGTAAATAGGCTCAGGGGGAGGGAGGAGCAGCTGTGAGGCAACGTAACACACAGTGATGCCGCTCATTTGCCACATGCAAGACATGTCAAACATGAATCCCAAAGTCGCACACATCCCACCCCATCCCCAACAAGCCACTTCACATTTCCTAAATGCAAGCAGATGAGAAACTAACATTAGGGATGAAAGCTCCTTTGTCCGAACTATCATGCGGAAGCACATCTGCACCTCCGACCTTGGAATTGCATGTGCCCGGCACCCCCTGACAGATATTATAGCAGCTGATGACGACTCCCACACTACGCACAGCCCGACGAAAGACCAACGTATACACACCCCACACACAGAAGTCCTTGCTCGAAGTTATCTTGCATGGAATGGCCTTCACACTTACTCCCACACCATCCCAGGCGTACAACCGTTGCACACTAAAACAACTCATTGATCCGAGCTGTGGCATTTCATCCACAGAACTGGCACAGGTCAGAACAGTGCCGCTTCAACCAGAGCCACTAACGCAATGGCAGAACATCCCGGACACATGCACAACCCCTGTCAGGTGGAACTGTACCGTGCATGTATGCTGCATTTACTGGGGGCACTGCCATTGGCAGTGCTGCGGATCAGTTACCGGCTAAGCTTCTGCCTTGCCAACGTCACCTGCGTTCAGCCTGTGTTGCATTGTTGATCGTGCATATTTGAGTGGTCCATGGATGTCTGCCTATCCAACAGGACGGTAGCTGAACTGGATTTTGACATGTGTGTGCGCCCCCGGTTGGCCCACGACCAGGAGTGTCACGGTGATACCCGTTTATGGGATGCCTTGATACTTGGCATACATGCTGGCAGCTGGACCTGGGAGATTGCAAAACTCCTTGTGTGCAGTGACCACATTGAACCGCTGCCCTATTAGGCTGTAGTGCTAATTGGTGAAAGGGGGTGGACGCAGCACATCTGTCCGGACCTGCTAATGGATTGCCTCGCTGTCCTGTTTGATGAAGTCGACAACGAGCTCATGTTGGAAATGATAACCTACGAAGCCGCAATCGCTTTCATGGACGAGTAACTACGTACCTGCAGCCACAACATATTGGAACCCATTGCACATGTCCCAACACCTTGTTGCATCTTGGAGATCTGGTCACATGTCCTACGACAACAGTGGACATGGCTGCATTCGCCTGGACTCCGAATACACCTGTGAAAGGTGAGGCACTCCCCCGGAGTGGACAGCGGCGCTTGGCAACGTTCCTCATCCTGACATACTGCTGCATTGGTCTGCATGTTGTGGCACTTATCTTGCCCGTACTGACACGCATATGCTAATAAAGTCTAAGCACCTTCACCTGGATTCAACTGTGATGAGTGTTGATTTGAATGACAATGTGTGTCTCACTGCCTCTCTGGGTCACGGCCATACATGCGCATTGATAGCATTACCCAGGGAGTACCTTTTTGTGGAATCACTGTCCCTACATTCATCCATACTTTCATACTTAATTGCTCATAGCCACGACACATCTGCGTGAATTAGAATGTTTTTAATTCGCATTCAGTGGAGTGTTGAAGCTGGAGCACTACAGGGCCATGTAAACCCCACTTTACATTGTTGCCCCGTGGAGGGCCAGCCAGAGTCCTTTAGGGATTGACAAGTTCATCGGAAGAGGGAGACTTCAGTCCGCAGTGTGTTTGCTGTGTCATTGGTAACCAATCAAAATATGCCAGTCCATGTCGAGGTCCAAGGTGAGTGTCGCTGAGTGTATCGGGGGACAGTGGAAGGTGTTATTCCAGGGCATGATGCAGAGGGCAGAACCAAGCTGAAACAGGCCATATGGCGGAGATGAATGCTACCACTTCATTCTTACCACAAAGCCAGATTCATCATCATCTTCGTCCTCTGATGTGTCAGGTGCCTCACATGTGGGTGGTGGTGTTTAGTCTGCAGCACTGTGTGGCACTGACACATCAGGGGCCGGAGGTGGAATGTCTGCCGCACTGTGTGGCACTGACACTTCAGGGGGCGGAGATGTGGATGGAGTAGTAGCAGCAGCATTCATCCGCGCCAGGCCTTGTGGTAGCAATGCCATGACGAGGATCTGCAGGGCATGGAAGATCACATCTACATCTCGCTGGTGTGCAGCCGTGGCAAACATTCTTTCCGCCTGCATCCGCTCCATGTTCAACATGATCCTCCGCATGTGTCCCAACTCCCGGCTGACATCGCTGGAGCCACTCTGACTAGACAGCTGTTCTTGGCTCAGAGTCATGACTCCAGCGATGTCAGCCATGGATTGTTGGAGAGCATGGAGCGGACAGTGGGTGTCCGTTAGGGACTGTAAGTGGTCCCTGATGGGATGTAGACACCCACGTATGGCATCTAGTTTGGCTGCCATGAGGTCGAACCCCACCTGCAGCTGATCAGCCATCTTCTCCTGGCACCCTAACACACAGCGTTGGAATGCCATGTGTTGGTCGTGGGTGTCATGGGAGACAGCCGTGGTGGTGGGTGCTTCTTGCTGTGTGGTCTGTGCAGGGGGTGGGGTCTCCTCGATGCAGCTGGGCTGCACTGCTCCTGGAGGTGGGGTGCCGAAGCTGTCCATGGGCTGTTGGAGGGCGTCGGTGTCGATGTTGGGGAGGTCCTCTTCATCATCAGTGCTGAGTTGTTGGGTCTGCTCTGCAGGAGGTGTTGATTCTCCCTTTGCAATGTGAAGGGGGTACAGATTGACATTGTGTTCACATGTATGTTGACGCATTGGACAAGCTTACTTACAGACTGCATGACAATGTACATTGTGACTGTTTGGGAGGAGATGCCTATGTGATGCGGGACAGTTGACATTTCTACACCATCAGGGATGTGAGGTTGTACTTGTACATTGTCATTTCACAGTTTCCTGCTATGCCAAATGCGAATGGCCATTTTCTACGCACAAGCGGCGGCAGTTGTGTCCTCTGTTCTGTTGTGAAAGTGTTGCAGTTTGTACCACATTGTTGTCAATGTTGAGGTGCTCTGATTCTGATGTGTGTGTGCTGTATTGTGGCTGTGTTGCCCCTTCAGCTCTGATTTTGCTGGCCCTTATCCCTTTCAGGCGGAGTGCCTTTCACTTCTGTGCTTATACAGTGCTGAGAAGTTGCAGACTTGGGTAACTTGGGTTCTTGGTCGGAGTTGTGACTCTTGGGCATGGTTTGTCCGCAGATGTGCTATACTTAATTGTGCATGTGTGCCATTGTGCCCATCTCCCCCCGTCCCCTCAGTCCCTGGTCGTTACTCACCCTGTTGCTGTTGGCTCAGGTCATGTTGTGCAGTGTCCGGTCCCCCAACTCCTTCCACCGTCTCCCCAATGATGACTCGGGTCACCATTTCCTCCATCTCATCCAGCTCCTGGTGTGTCGCTGGACTCCCACCTCCAGTCTGCATTGCTGCTTTCAGGTTGGCTGCAAGTTTCAGCTTGGTTTTGCACTTCACATCAGTCCAGCGCTTCTTGCAGTCGTCCACTTCCCTTCTCTTCACTCCGACTGCATTCACCTTGGCCAAGATGGACTGCCATATTGTATTTTTAGTTGCCAATGACACAGTGGAGGTGATGAACAGTTGGTGGTGGTGTTCTATCACCTCCGTAATGAGGATCTGGGGGCATATTAGCAAGACCCACGTTAAAATTATCGCCGTTTTAGCGGCAGGAAACTGCCGCTAAAACGGCGATAATGGGCTTGCTAATATGCGTTATGGTATTCCAATAGAAGCCCAGGTTAGATGTCCTGCACATCTAACCTGGGCTTCTATTGAATTCTATAACGCATATTAGCAAGCCCATTATCGCCGCTTTAGCGGCAGTTTCCTGCCGCTAAAACGGCGATAATTTTAACGTGGGTCTTGCTAATATGCCCCCTGGTTTTCCTGCGTACTGAAAGGCGGGTTCCTCTTCTTCTTCTCCTTGCCCTTCCCTGACCCCGAGGTCCCAGGCTGGTCCTCCGTGGGGCTTGTGGGGTTCTGGTTGTCCTCTGTACTCGCTCCGGCTACCTCCATGGTGCTTCGCAGTTGTTTGTGTTTTTTGTTGGCGCTTTTATAGTGGTTTTTCCCGCCTGACTTGTGGGACTTGCAGGCCTGGCGCTGCTTATCGCTGCATTTTTTATCGCAGTTGGGCCCATCGCAACTTTTTCACGTTAGGCTTTAGATTTTTATCCCGTCCCGGTGATTTTATCGCAGACATTTGACGCGTTATCGGGACACTATCGCATGTTACCGCCGTGTTGAGAATGAGACGTTAACACTGAGTTATTTTCCCGCGATGGACGGCGATATGAGAAATTGCGTTAACCTATTTTGGCGATGATTATCGCACGTTCTTGAGAATATCCCCCATAATGTATTAAACGCCTTAAACTTAAAAGCAGTACACGGGCAAGCTTTAAAGAACACACATATTACATAGACACATCTCACAGCCAGCATATTACAGACTGATGTGAAACACCACACACCTGTACATGTATTGCAGAGAAAGTGACAATCCCATGGATACATACAACAGACTTATGCATGGGGTAAGTTGATGAGGTGCGCTTCATTCCAGTGTCCAAGAAAGTACCAGAAGATACGAAAATACAAACATGAACACACAGCAAGTGTCCAGCCTTGCACCACAACAATTTAACCATTACCAGCTCGTACCGTCCTTGTCCCAGCCCTTATGTTATGTTTTCCATATTTTTATATCGCGCATATCACCTGTGAGGGTATCCAGGTGCTTTGTAGCCAGTGTGTGAGGCCAGACCTGGAGGGCTAACTTGAAGAGCCAAGTCTACAGCTTCTTACGAAAGTCAAGAAGCAAGGGGGAGGCTCTGATGTGTTGTGGGAGGTCGTTCCAGGCTTAAACAGCCAGGTAAGAGAAGGTGCGACCCCCTGCTCTGCTTTTCTTTATGTGTGTGGTGTTTGCTAGTGAGAGTCTGGCAAAGCAGAGGTGTCTGGAAGGTTGGTGGAAATGAATGCAGATAGTTAGATAGGCAGGGCGTGTGTTGTGGAGTGCTTTGTAGGTGCGGGTGAGAAGTTAAAAGTGTATGCGCTTGCGTATCGGGAGCCAGTGGAGTTTCGTAAGGTGTGGTTTGATGTGGGCTTGGCGTGGGAGGTGGGGACTAATTTGGCTACTGCGTTTTTGATGGTCTGCAATCTTCTTGTGAGCTGGTTGGTTATCCCTGCATATAGGGTGTTACCATAGTCTAGCCTTCTGGTGATGAGGGATTGAGTGGTTGTTTTCCTTGTGTTGTCCGTTAGGCACTTGAAAATTTTCTTCAGCATCCTTTGGGTGAGCAGGACGAGGCTAATGAGTTTTCTTGGGTGGCCATGTCCACTTTTGTGTCTATGATGATGCTGAGGTTTCTTTCTTTGGGCTAGGCATGGGATTGGGGCCGAGGTCTGTGGGCCACCGGGTGAAGTCCCATTGTGATGTGTCTTTCCCAATGACCAGCACTTCAGTCTTGTCCGAGTTGAGTTTGAGGCTGTTGGATTTCATCCAGGTGGCCACTTTGGACATGAATGTGGTGAACTTGTTCCTGGTGTTGGATGTTTTGTCCAGAGGGACAATGTTAGTTGCATGTTGCTGATGTTTGTTAGGATGTTTCTGTTGTGAGTCTGTATGACGTCAGCCAGTGGTGTTATGAGCATGTTGAAGAGTGTCATGCTGAGCAAGAAGCCTTGTGGAACTCTGTAGATGTGTTCCTGTGCCTCAGAGGAGTAGGAGTGCATGTTGACAGTTTGGGTTCTTCCGGTGAGGGAGGAGAAGATCCATTTAAGGGTGTGTACCTTGATGCCCGCTTTGTGAAATTGTTGGATCAGAATCGAATGAGAGACTGTGTCAAAGCCTGCAGATAGGTCTAAGAGAATGAGGGCTACAGGATCCTACCCCTGTCGAGGATCACCCTGATGTTGTCTGTTGCTGCTATGAGAGCAGTTTTCATGCTGTGGTTCGGTCTAAATCCTGATTGTGAGGCATCAAGTAGCTGGTCGGAGAGGCACTTATTGATAGCTTTTTTCAAGACCTTTTTTGCATAAAGGAGGAAGGATAATGGTCGGTAGTTGACGGGTTTGGCTGGGTTGGCCGAGGGTTTCCTTGGGAGGGCATTGACGGATGCATGTATGCTTGATTCTGGAAAGGTGGCTGTGCTGATGGAGGTGTTGAGGACGGGGTGAGGGCCTTGCTGATAAGGATCACTCCTTTGTTGAAGGTGTGATGGGGGCAGGGATCTGGCAGGGCCCCAGAGTATACTGTCTTCATGATTGCTGTTGTTTTCTATGTGCTAATGGTTCCCCATGTGGTGAGTGTGATATATTTGTTGCCACTAGATGACTTCTAGTGAAAGTCAGGGGGTCTGGTTATCAGGCGAAGTTGCTATAGATGGTTATGATCTTGCTGCAAAAGCAATTTGAAAGGCCATTGCACAGATCTTGGGTAGGGCTGATGTTGCAGGTCGTAGCTGTTGGTGTGCTGAAATCCTTGACTGTTGCGAAGATTTCTTTGCTACTGTTGAAGCTGGCATTTATGCGTTCAACTAGAGCCTTTCTCTTAGTTTCTCCGATTAGCCGGTGGTACCTTCTCTGGGCAGCTTTGAAATAATCTTTTTCCACTTCCCTTTAGGCTCTGCAGAGCTAACCTGCTTGCAGATAAAACAAGGACCCCTCAAAAGAAGTAGGGAACACTCTATAGGGAGACAGGAGCGAAATCCCTGTTGTGTTGATTACTTACACATGCCCTGTGCTAGAGTTATGACGTGTAGGGATTCTGGAATAGAGAGCGGTTGGGGATCTTTGGAGAAAACCGTGGTATGAGAAGAGGACATATATTTGGGATCTCCAATAAAAACACTTCCATACTCATTCTGAGTGCGCCTAGCTTTACAAATTTGGTGATGAGCTGATGAGCACACCCTCCGCATCTAAGAGCTACTTTATAGATCCACTTGCCTGCTCGTTTTCTGCATCAAAGCTGTACACCAATGCCTTGAGAAGCTATTATATGTACCAAGAGCTACTGTTCTTCTCCATCCCCCAATTTTGAGTGAATTGCCACCAATTGTCCTTCCTTACACGAGTGTGGTGCATGAAAGGATTTCTATTTTTGGTGAGTTTGCCACCGATTTCTATCCTGGCACCAGTAAAGCATGTGAAAGGATCTCTTCGCTCTGACGAGTGAAACATATACATCATTGTCAGGAACTTTTTCATGATATGATTGGAGGGGATCATGCAACGTGGTGGCCTTATTAGCCTAGGTTCTTGTTACATATGTTCTACACTTCATTCGCAACAGCATTGTAGTATGGCTCTCAAGTTCAGTATTGTTCTCACTTCGAAGAAACTCTGAGGTAACTGTTGTTGAGTGTCATTTTCTTGCCCATCATGAGAGCAGCCTCACAAACTTTCACTTTGACTCACCTTCAACCATTCTTATCAACACGAGGATTAGGTGGACAGACTGGAAAGATTATTTCCTAAACTACATATCCACCATAGAGGATGATTCCTTTTGAAGAGTTCTCATCAGTGAGGAAGAAAAAGATTTTGCTTCATAGTCTAGGTCCAGTAGGGTTAAGACTATATGGGCAAATAGAAAAGAAAGTAAAAATGCAGGATAAGCAGAATGGGCCCGATTCACAAAGGTAAAGTGAGACCAAAGTCTAACTTTATGACTTTTAGTATTCACAAAGGGCATTTACTGCTTGTAAATGCCCTTTGTGAATATCAAAAGTCAAACTTTACGACTTTGGTATTTACAAAGGGCATTTACTACTTGTAAATGCCCTTTTTGAATACGGAAAGTCGAACTTTACTGGTGGATATAATGTGGGACCTGAACAGTTCATACCTGCTGAGTTAAGTTTAAGCAGCTGTTTCAGTGAATAACGGATGACAGCTCTCAGCTGGGGGGTAAAACTGGCAGGAGGGCTGGTGCTGAGTGCTGTCCGGGCACGGAGGGGTGTAGATGGGCTTGCCTTTGGTGCGTCAGCTGCGCAGCCACTGCACATGTCCACTGTGCACCTGATCCAATGCCATGCAATCCTTAATAATATCCTGAGTTAGTTTGGCCTCAGGTTTTGACAAAACTGCATGCCAAAGTAAAAATGGTTTGGCCTCTATAACTATGGAGATGGGCTGTAAACCAAGTTCCATATGACCAATAGTGCTGTGGATTGATTGTGGTACCGCTAGAAGCCTCCTCAAGAACTTACCTTCATGTTTTCGCAGGATGTCATTGCCCCCAAAGCCCCAAATGCCAGCCCCATATGTTGCGTCAGAAACTGTCTTGGCACTATAAAGTGTTATCATGTCTGATATAAACTTAGACCCCAATTTTTGCAACAAGTATGAAAATTCCCTCTTTATTCCTCAACATATTTGTTTCACTAACCTCTCTGTGTGATATCCAACTCCCATTATCAGAGAACTTTCAACCAAGGTAATTAAAGTACGTTGTGCTTGCAATCTTGTTGCCTTTTAAATAAAAAGGGTATGATTTCCTTTTTTTACTACAACATGACATTGCAAATGTCTTGCCAAGATTAATCTTTAAGTCAATACTTTTCATAAAATCAAGAAAAGAATTAAAAGGGAACTTGTAGGCTCGCTGGGGTTAGTGCCAAACCGGCATACAGCAGGATGGGTATGGGCCTCATGGGAAACAGCCATCACAATGCAGCTGTTTCCCTGCATGCCATTACATTGCAAGCGTTACAGGAACCCCATGCCAGAGCACAGCACCAACCGACCAGCTACATCAACTGACCACATATCAGAATTCCACCCTAGTATGTCACAGTACCCGCATTCTACTATAATCAAGACACAAGAGGTAAAAGAAGAAGACGGACTAGGAACCAAGACTCAAGACGCAGTATAACACATCCCCCTTCTTTGGAAGGCAAAACAAGGACGACAAACAAACGACAAACAAAGACACAAGAAACCCCAGACAAGACACCACCCACTCCCCACATAACAACAGAGAACAGATAAGATCAACGAGTGACAAAATCATTTAGCCACTTTGGAGACACAGTGGTCCTCCTGCTTCTTTCCGACCTTGCATAAGGCAAAATAACAGATTTCTGAGTACATTTATCAACCGGTACAGAGTCTTTGCATTTCACCTCCACCAACGGCAATTTAGAAACTACAGTTCCTGGTGAAGGAAAACCTCCACCCCTTTGAAAGAGGGCTACCCTTCTCATGTTCCAAACTTGCATATTGTCCAACTTTACTCAATTGTGACCCACCTGAAGAACTTTGAAAGGGCCACGAAACTTCGAAAGACCAGCTTTGATACCCCTTGGTTTAACTTTAACTAAATCACCTACTTTGAAGACAGTATCTTTGGGAGGTGGAACATCATTGGTAGGTGAAACAGTATTTTTAGAAGCAACAAGACGCACACTTTTCCACATCCAAGAAGGGCACAACTTGGAAGAGGGTTTCCTACCTCTCATCATTTCAAAGGGTGTCTTGCCGGTGGCCGCATTGGGTGTGGTGCGATAAGCCCACAACATGTCCTTGACAGCACTTTGTACATTTTGTCCTGCCCTGTTGGCTAATTCCATTGTGCCTTTCACTAATCTGTTTATTCTTTCAACTTGACCATTACTCTGTGGGATGTACAAGGATGTACGGACATGTTTCACCCCCACATGAGTCAAAAAGGGCTCCATTTCAGAAGAAGTAAGCTGTGTGCCATTGTCTGAGACAAGTGGGACACCTTCTCTTCTAAAAATGTCTTCTAACAAGGCAATGGTGGTCTTAGAGCTAATGTTCTTTACGAAAACACCCTCTAACCAGTGTGACTTGGCCTCCACCAAGACAGCAGCAAATCGTTCATGCTCGGCTAGAAACGTGAACGGACCAATGAAATCGAGACTGACCTTCTCCCAAACTGAATCAGTCTCATCCATGTGAAACGAAGTGTCCTTAGTAGAGCCTGCTAATTTCAATCTTTTTTTCTGAATTTTTACAAGCAATACAGTTCTCAACCCATCCTTTGATGTCAACGTCCATTCTGGGCCACCAAATATTTTCCTTGACTCTTTTAAGGGTAAAAGTTTGTCCCATGTGGCCCTCATGCGCCAAGGCAATAAGTTTTGATCTCAAAGTGACAGGAGGAATGAAACGCTCACCCCTGACAATGATACGATCAGGGTTCACTGACAACTCTTCAACAATTTTAGAATAAGGTCTGATATCATCAGGATACACACTCTCTCTTTTTGCACCCTGAACAATCATTTTGTGGAGTGCTATTAGTTCAAGATCCTTGTCAGAATTATCCAACCACTCACGTTTGGAGATGGCACCGTGTGAATCAGTAAAAGCTTCATCAATGCCCGCCACCACCTCATCAGCAAACACTTCACCACCCTCACACATCTTATCAGGTAACCTGGAAAGGCAGTCAGCTACCTTATTTTTCCAACCAGGTAAATACTCAATGGTGAAATCACAATCCTGTAGCTTGACAGCCAGTCTAGCTAGATGGGCTGAACAATTTTTGAAGCCATTAGGTGCAAGAATTTTCAATAAGTGCTTATGGTCTGTTCTTAAGATAACTCTAGATCTCCAAATGAACGTACGAAAATGAGAGGTAGCCCAGACCGCTGCCAAAGCCTCCCGCTCGATAACAGAATCTTTCCTTTCGGTAACCGAGAGGGAGCGGGACGCAAAGGCCACTGTTTTCTCAATACCAGCATGCATTTGAGAAAGAACAGCACCCACTCCAACAGCACTGGCATCCACAGCAAGTATAGTCTTTAAAATACATTGAAATGGGGCTAAAATCTTCGCATTTGAAATTTCGTTCTTAAAGGCCAGATAAGCATTCTCTTGAGAAACACCCCACTCATACCATTGCCCTTTCCTGAGTAAAATTCGCAAAGGTTCTGATTTGGTGGCGAAGTCTTTTACAAATTTTGAATAATACTCAACTATACCCATGAAAGAACGTAACATGTCCTTATCCATGGGTGTTTGAGCATTAACGATAGCACTCACAAGATTAAGTTTGGGCCTTACACCTTCACTGGAAATGCGATATCCTAGGTATTCCACCTCAGTGACTAAAAATTTGCACTTCTCTCTGCGCAATGTGAGGCCAGCTTCCAACAACCTGTGAAGAACTGTGCGCAGTGTGTGAGACTCAATGGTATCGCCAAAAATCAAAATGTCATCTTGAAAGAAGATGACGTTGCTGACACCAACTAGAACCTTGGAAATAAGCCTCTGAAATTCGCTCGCTGCGGATGATAGTCCGAAGGGCAATCTGTTGAACTGAAAGACACCTTTGGCTGTAACAAAGGCAGTGAGATGCTTGGAGTCAGGGTGTAGCATGACCTGATGATACGCACTTTTGAGATCCAGTTTTGAAAAGAATTTTCCACCCGCCAAAAGAAAAACTAGTTCAGTAATATTGGGGAGTGGAAAACGGTCCATAACTACATTCTGATTAAGACTGCGGAGATCGACACAGAATCTTGAAGAGCCGTCAGCCTTCTTAGTGATTACCACTGGAGATAATCACTGGGTAGCTTCAACTGGTTCGATAACCCCATCCAAGACCATTTGATCGATAATTTTCTTAACTTCACCTCTCATAGCAATGGGAACTTTCCTAGAACTGTGCCTTACTGGATAGCATCCTTCCTTAAGATAATTTTATGGGTATAGTCTTTAGCCACACCCAATTTGCCATCAAATACGGAAGCAAATTGATCGAGCACTTGGTTGACATCCTCTTCACAAACTACCATTACCTGCTCTGTAGCTCTGGGATTGACAACTATATGCAGATCATACTGATGAGACCACCCCAAAATAGCAACATAAATTTTCCCTTTCGTGTGACGCTCATGAAAGAGGATGTCAGCCTCAAAATATCCTATAACACCTATGTTGGCACGTTGATAACCTTTAAGTATCACATTTGTGTTATTCAATAATTTGTGTGGCCACACAGTATCAAACAAGTCTCTAGAAATGATGGTATATAGGGACCCCGAGTCCACCATTAGAGTTACAACATTGCCATCAATCAAAAAATATGCTTTAGGAAGAGATCGTCTCTTGAGATCATCCGACTGTTCCTGTAGAGTTGATACGTCAAAGTCAACCATCATAATTTTATGTTCCAAGGAATCCTCATATTCCTCAACGACAGCTACTTTTGATCTGTTGGCCTTACACATGCGGGCAAAATGTCTTTTCCTGCCACACAAACGACAGTCTTTGCCCAGCACAAAACAAGATTTAGAGTCCGCAATGTGAAAGTTGCTACCACACCGAAAACAAAAACATGTGTTAGCTCTGAATTGAGAAGGAATTGTGGATCTTGGCGTAGGATTGCGGGTGAAAGAAGACATGGCAGTTTTCTTTTTTACAACATTTATAGAGTCTGAGTTACTGTCAACTTCAGCAACCTCAATGTGCTCCCTAGTGCTCATTTTTTGCATTTCCTTCATGCACCTTTGTGACTCCTCCACAACTTTAGCAATTTTAATGGCTTCCTTTAGAGTAGGATCTGCAGCTGCCCACAAGCGTTCTTGATTTTTTTTATTGCAACACTGAACGATTAATTGGTCTCGTATGAGTTCCTCCATCATGGGACCAAATTTGCATTTGATAGCCAGCTCTCTTAGTCTTGCCACAAATTCATCTATGGACTTGCTGGGTTTTTGAGGCTGAGTGTAAAATTTGTTTCGTTGCATGACAATACTCAAAGTTTTAGCAAAGCGCTTGTGAATGCGCAATTTAGCCTCTTTGTACACATCTTCCATAACATCACCATTGTCTTTGTAGATTTGAGGTAAGTATTTAAATTCATGTTAAACCTCAGTGCCCAGGCATCCAATTAACAATGCTTTCTTTCTGATGGGAGAATAATTTGACCCCCCAGGGCTACAACGTAATTCTCAAAGGTTTCTATCCAGTCTTCCCATTCAATGGGAGGATCCCCTTGCAACATCAGAAAAGATGGGGGGGGGGGGACAACAGCCTGGTTGATGCTCATGATGAAAAAAAACCAGTTCAAACAAAGCCTGACTTACTTGAGTAAAATTGCTGCTTGCTGCTTGTATAAAATTGTCACAGTACCAAAAACGGCCAGAAGATGGCAGTGCTGCAAAAGACAAGCAAGCTCAGTCAAGGGTTTTTATGGTTATATGACAGGCAAGTTCACACATGAGTCTCTATGACTAGAGAGACTGGCGTTATGACGTGAAGGAGATGGAGGCTACAGGAGCAGGCGCGCTGGTGGGCACAGCAGTGGGTAACGTTGACGTGATTGAGCAGCGCTTAAAAATGACTCAGAAAATGTCAGCTGAAAGAAAGCAGCGTATGTAATTCAGGTAAGATGAACGTGGAGGCTAGAATCGCGGAGAACAATGGATGACGTAGAAGTCAACAACACATGAGGCGCGAGGCAGTAAGAGCGAGATAGCACTCGTGACAAACTTGACGCGTGGGTAGGAAGCGCGAGACAGCAATGTTGAATACTTGACACGCAGAGCAGAAAGGTGCTTGTGACAACTTGACACGCGGGTAGGAAGCGCGAGGCAGCACTGTTGAATACTTGACACGCAGAGCAGAAAGCGCAAGGGAGCGCTCGTGGAAAATTCAAATAGTCACAAGCTAGCGATAAATAAGGCGGAGGCCCAAAAAAAAATATGAGCAGGGCAGCACAAGAAACAGAGGTCAACAAAAAAAAAATCCTACCGCACCATAAATCACATAGGCAGGGCTCAGGATTCCGTTAGTAGGCAGCATGTGCAGACAGCAGAAAATTGGATGGTGTCAGAAGTGAATGGCGCATCCCATCCTGTCGCCAAATTGTAGTAGAGACATCATCCAAAGAAGACGAAGACTGTAAGTGCTTTCCAAGTCCAATTTTGATTCAATACAGGAACCCCATGCCAGAGCACAGCACCAACTGACCAGCTACATCAACTGCCCGCATATCAGAATTCCACCCTAGTATGTCATAGTACCCACATTCTACTGTAAACAAGACACAAGAGGTAAAAGAAGAAGACAGACTAGGAACCAAGACTCAAGACGCAGTATAACAGTTACCTGTTCTATGCTTCAGGTATTTCCCTAGTAAAAGGTTTAAGTTACGCATTATTCCATGGACCTTAAGCCTCTTCTGAAGCCATACTGTGCTTGGGAGAGTATATTTTTATCCCCCGCCCATGCCTCTATTCTCTTTAATAGGACCCTCCCTAGCATTGTCACTGATGAATCCAGCAAGGAGA
The DNA here is from genome assembly GCA_963921515.1 of Calotriton arnoldi. Taxonomy (NCBI): domain Eukaryota; kingdom Metazoa; phylum Chordata; class Amphibia; order Caudata; family Salamandridae; genus Calotriton; species Calotriton arnoldi. The sequence goes on from CAWUFW010001074.1 coordinate 2,665,603, forward strand.
TGGGTCTATAGCATTTTGGGCCCTGTTTGGAACCTTTTTTGAATATAGGCATGATTAGTGATTCGCACTAGGAAGAAGGCACACTACCCCCGACAAGCCGCATTACACACCACTGTGAGCAGGGGCACCCAAAGGTCTGAAAGATGTTAATAGAAGTCTATAGGGACTCCATCCAGTCTGGGTGCTTTCCCCAGCGCCGATTTAGCTAACACTCTCTGCACCTCCTCCATGGTAAAAGTAATGTCAATTTGAGTGATGTCCAAATGAGGTCTGTCTTCATAATCTTGCTCAATAGGTGGTGTAAAGATGGAAGAGAAGTGATCTGCCCAGGCTTCTGTCATTATTGAATACTCTAGGTGTGTGGTGTTATTGTCTTTAAAAAAGGTAGTATTAATGGTCTTCCAAAGCAGTATATTATCTTTGGTTTCAGCAGTCTGTAATAGACTAGCCCATGCTTTTTCTTGTAAGTTCTTCTGTATCAGTAGCTTGTCTGTAACATATTCTACTATTTTGGATGGCTACACGATCCCTTGGATAGGCATGTAGGAGCCTAATTAAATCCCTATGTGCCTTTGTTCAATGGCGATCAAACCACTCCTTTGGCCTTTGTTTTTTGCCTTTGGTTACCTTTCTTAGATGCTGATTAGCAGATTTAGAAATCATAGTGTGTGCCTCAATAATTGGGATGGTCCCTGCGTTGTCTTCCAGGCAGGAATAAAAATGAGTTTTATTTTCTCTTATTAGCTCAGTCATAAATTGATCAGGATCAATGCTTGCCCATTTAATCCTCACTGTTTTTTGCCCTCTTGGGTTAATAGTTTCTATAGCACCCATGTTGTTATTCAAAGGGAAGGTCGGCAGTCATGTTAAAAAAAGAGGATTGTGATCACTGACACAGTTTTTCCTATCACCAGATTGGTTGGGATGCCTTTATGATTTTCTAGAAACCAATATGCTGTCTAAATTACTCTGTCCTCTTAGGCCAATGAATCCCCTTCCCCTGTGGCAATTATAACCAAAAGGTTTCAATCATATTTAAATGCTAACTTTTTAAAAGTAGTTCCATACAGAGTATGGGTAAAATGTTCAGCATCTTCTTTGTAGGTATCATCAAGAACACAAACCTTATTCAATGCTAGTTTACATTTGGGTAGATTAAAATCACTTGCCCATAAAATAAACAGATCCTTCATTTTATCCAGGAGGAAATTCTTCTATATATTGCCCAAGTCTATAACTACCTTGGCCCTAGTACTATCAAAGATATTGTTAAAGTAATTTATTATCAAAAAATCAGCCTTATTATCCAGACTTAGTCAAAACAAGCTGGTAGAAAGATGAGACAAGAGATGTTTTGATAATCCTAAAAAGAGCTGGGGTGGAAATTAAAATCATCAAACCACCCTTTGCTCTTCCAATCCTGGATACTGTAGCTGCTGTCCATAAAGAAATAAAGCCAACAATATCACTAGGGTCCGTGAACCAAGTCTCCTGTATACAGGCAATCTGAGTTCCCTTCACAAATTTTGCCCAGTTATCTGTTTTAAATTTGTTAGCCAAGCCGGCTATGTTTCATGAGACTAGTTTCATGCTCCTAGTATGGTCAAGTCCTGCAACTACATTGCCGTAATTATGATTTCCCTTTGTGACCATTTCAGTGATTTTGTTGGCTTCATTAGGGCATGTTGGTTGAGTCCTTTCTTCAGATAAAAAATAGGAATTAATAGGATTTATAAGTCAGTCTGTCTCCTCCAAGCTGAATAGAGTTGACAAACGGTTACTTAGAGGGATTGTTGGCAATGTTGTTCTGCTTTCGGTTTGGGTAGTTGCATTTCTTTGGTGTAGTGGGAAAGCGAGCTGGCCAATAAAAAAAGCCTAAATTGACTGCTCTAATATTACTTCCATAGTTCACGATGGTATACTGGACAAGGTGCCTTCAACCAAATAAGGATATCTAATGTTTACTATAATGCAATCCCCATCCTGCGACTTCCATGATTAACCTATTCAACTGACTCTTCTATCCATTATTATGTGTTTGGATAGCAGATGTACCGTGGATGTCCTCTGTGCAATCCAATTGACCACTTTATTTTTGAGCTCGTAGTCAATTGTCAAAGTGTTTACCTGCTCTGCATGCTAGTAAGCATAGTGTCATGTCCGTTACGTTAGTTCCATCATGTACATACCGATTACATACAGTTTGTCCCATCCACACGACATAACGGTCTTACACAGGTGACCTTTTACCTAGTAGCTTACTTCTGTCTCTTAACAACCAGGCTCTTGGTACCATATCATAGGGGCCGATTACGATGGCGGTCGGAAAATCATTCTGACCGCCGTGGCAATGGGAAAAAACCGCCCGCATGGCCTGCGGCACCACCGCCGATCACATTACGATGCACTGCCGGAAAAATACGACCGCCGCGGTCGGATCCCAAGAAACACCGCCGGGTACGTGCAGAAAAGGCGAAATACCCTCCACGGCGGTCGGATTCACTGCGGAAAGCTCACAAACCGCCGATACACAAGCGGAATTTCCACGAGTGCAATTATGATCTTACCGCGGTGCCTGCGGTATGACCGCTTGTTTCCGACCGCCGCGATTGTCAGCAATGATGAATGGGAGAGCTGGAGGAATGACCATTGCAGTCCGACCGCGGTGTTCGCGCGGAAATAGTAATGGCGGTCGAAAGCAACTACACCACAAAACTACCAAATGTGGCTGTGTATCTGGCTCAGCCAATAAAAACAGCTAACACACCCCATTGACACATGCCCCTGGCAAATAAAAACTACAAATCCCAGCTCAACACAGACAACACACCTGACATGAATACTCAGTTTGGACCCACCCACATAGCAGAGCATAAAACCAGCCCCTGCATGACCACAATTCTTTGCACAACTCCAGAACTGAAGGGCCCAACAATATCACACAAAGGATAGGCAACCCTGCACACATCACACCATCACAAACACACACACACCACACACATCACCACCACCATCACCACCTTCACACCTGCACTCTTAACCACTCAGCACATCACACACCATGGCACAGAAGATGCCCAAATTCACTGATGGTGAGTTGTCGGTCCTAGTGGATGAGATTATAAGAGTTGAGCCATATATTTTAGGAAGCAGGGTCCAACAGACCCCATCAGCCAGGCAAAATCAAATGTGGCAAAGGATAGTTGACAGAGTCAATGCTGTAGGGCAAGTTCCACGCAACAGGAAGGAGGTCAGGAAGAGGTGGACTGACCTCAAGAGCAAGGTCAAGGAGAAGAACAGCAAGAACCGTGAGCTGGCAAACCGGACTGGCAGTGGCCCTCCCATTCCACCAAGAACATTCAATGCATGGGAGGAAAAGGTGCTTGGCATACTGCACCCAGAGAGTTGCACTGGAATTGAAGGGGGAATGGAGGCTGGTAAGTACCAACAAAAGTCTGCCATAACACTGCTATGTAGTAGCTTGCACAACTAAAAAGCAACACCTCCTATGTACTCATGTCCACCACACTCCCCGCGAACATGTCTCACAGATCCCACAATAACTCCCTCTCATTCACCACAAAGGTACATAACAATATTTACATGGGGGCACATGTACAGGCAGCCAGCACTACAACTCCCAACAGGCCCCCTTGTCCCACAGCTGAGCAGGATGGAGCATTCCCCACACCCCCAAGCATGGGCCAGCCATTTCCCTCCAATGTGTAACTTTACAGGTAGGTAGCCATCTCAACAGGGAGGGGTCTTTGTGGCTGGGAAGTCTGCACTACAACTCCCAACAGGCCCCCTTGTCCCACAGCTCAGCAGGATGGAGCATTCCCCACACCCACAAGCATGGGGCAGCCATTTCCCTCCAATGTGTAACTTTACAGGTAGGTAGCCATCTCAACAGGGAGGGTTCTTTGTGGCTGTGAAGTCTGCACTACAACTCCCAACAGGCCCCCTTGTCCCACAGCTGAGCAGGATGGAGCATTCCCCACACCCACAAGCATGGGCCAGCCATTTCCCTCCAATGTGTAACCTTACAGGTAGGTTGCCATCTCAACAGGGAGGGGTCTTTGTGGCTGTGAAGTCTGCACTACAACTCCCAACAGGCCCTCTTGTCCCACAGCTCAGCAGGATGGAGCATTCCCCACACCCACAAGCATGGGGCAGCCATTTCCCTCCAATGTGTAACTTTACAGGTAGGTAGCCATCTCAACAGGGAGGGGTCTTTGTGGCTGGGAAGTCTGCACTACAACTCCCAACAGACCCCTTGTCCCACAGCTGAGCAGGATGGAGCATTCCCCACACCCCCAAGCATGGGCCAGCCATTTCCCTCCAATGTGTAACCTTACAGGTAGGTAGCCATCTCAACAGGGAGGGGTCTTTGTGGCTGGGAAGTCTGCACTACAACTCCCAACAGGCCCCCTTGTCCCACAGCTCAGCAGGATGGAGCATTCCCCACACCCACAAGCATGGGCCAGCCATTTCCCTCCAATGTGTAACTTTACAGGTAGGTAGCCATCTCAACAGGGAGGGGTCTTTGTGGCTGGGAACTCTGCACTACAACTCCCAACAGGCCCCCTTGTCCCACAGCTGAGGAGGATGGAGCATTCCCCACACCCACAAGCATGGACCAGCCATTTCCCTCCAATGTGTAACCTTACAGGTAGGTAGCCATCTCAACAGGGAGGGGTCTTTGTGGCTGGGAAGTCTGTACTACAACTCCCAACAGGCCCCCTTGTCCCACAGCTGAGCAGGATGGAGCATTCCCCACACCCACAAGCATGGGCCAGCCATTTCCCTCCAATGTGTAACCTTACAGGTAGGTAGCCATCTCAACAGGGAGGGGTCTTTGTGGCTGTGAAGTCTGCACTACAACTCCCAACAGGCCCCCTTGTCCCACAGCTCAGCAGGATGGAGCATTCCCCACACCCACAAGCATGGGGCAGCCATTTCCCTCCAATGTGTAACTTTACAGGTAGGTAGCCATCTCTACAGGGAGGGGTCTTTGTGGCTGGGAAGTCTGCACTACAACTCCCAACAGGCCCCCTTGTCCCACAGCTAAGCAGGATGGAGCATTCCCCACACCCCCAAGCATGGGCCAGCCATTTCCCTCCAATGTGTAACCTTACAGGTAGGTAGCCATCTCAACAGGGAGGGGTCTTTGTGGCTGGGAAGTCTGCACTACAACTCCCAACAGGCCCCCTTGTACCACAGCTCAGCAGGATGGAGCATTCCCCACACCCACAAGCATGGGGCAGCCATTTCCCTCCAATGTGTAACTTTACAGGTAGGTAGCCATCTCAACAGGGAGGGGTCTTTGTGGCTGGGAACTCTGCACTACAACTCCCAACAGGCCCCCTTGTCCCACAGCTGAGCAGGATGGAGCATTCCCCGCACCCACAAGCATGGGCCAGCCATTTCCCTCCAATGTGTAACCTTACAGGTAGGTAGCCATCTCAACAGGGAGGGGTCTTTGTGGCTGGGAAGTCTGCACTACAACTCCCAACAGGCCCCCTTGTCCCACAGCTCAGCAGGATGGAGCATTCCCCACACCCACAAGCATGGGGCAGCTATCGCATTGCTCTCCTAAAACTTACACGTAGGTAGTGACTGCATGCACACCGCCATCCTTTTCTAAATACATGTAGCCACATAACCACATCAGCACTAACATGTCAGCCAACTTGGCATAGTTTGAAATGCCACATCCAGTGTGCAGACATCTAAGTGCACGTAACTGTCACATATTCTGAACTCATACTCACCAAGTCACAAGTGAAACAAATGCATCCCACAATCATGCACAGCAGAGAATGCAATGTGGAAGTGCCATGGTGTCTGAGCATGAAGGCCCATCTCAACATCAAACATGCATGGTCTACATGAAAATAAAGGAAAGTACATGTGATTCCAAAGCTATGTATAACATGACAATGGTTCCTTCTAGCTCTGTTGAAATAGATAACATGAACAGCTAAATGAAAAGACGCACAACAGAAAGTTGATGTCATGCAATTAGGCAGATGAGGACATGTCCGTGTAGTTACACTATCTGTACACTGCACCAAGTTTCAATTCACAACGGACACCATGAACTACTAAGGTATGTACCTCAATGTCATGTCATGGTGCACAGTATATAGCAGGCATACAAAGTCATTGCATTGTAAAGTGTATGTTGTATCAAATGTCTCAAACAATTGTCTAACATCAAGCTTGTTGCGTGCAACTCAATTACCATATGACCTCTGTTCAACAGGAGATCAACAACTAACTGCAGAGGATGACACCAACATGCGGAGCCAGTCTCCCCCCCTGGAACGTGGACTCTCGGATGCAGATTCCCCAACATTCTCGGACGAGGATTCTCAAGCTGGCCCCTCTGGTGTGGCAGGGACTAACATGTCTCAAGCCCTCATTGTCCCCACCGCCATTACCACCACCACGGCAAGAACAACTGTGCTGCCCCCATCCACTATGAGCTGTGTGGCCTCCACCACCACCACCATGGCAAGAACAACTGTGCTGCCACCATCCACTACGAGCTGTGTGGCCTCCACCACCACCACCACGGCAAAAACAACTGTGCTGCCCCCTGCCACTACGACCTGTGTGGCCTCCACCACCACCACCACCACGGCAAGAACAACTGTGCTGCCCCCTGCCACTACGACCTGTGTGGACTCCACCACCACCATCACCACTGCTGCCTGCAACACACGCCCTGCCACGGTGGTTACCAACACCACCACACAATCACAGCATGCCAGGGAGAGTGTGCCAGTGCGTCGGGGGACTATGCCACAGCTCCTTGTCAGGAGGGCAGGTGGGAGTACAATTGGGGCAGAGACACAGGAGGACAATGACCCTGAATCCCTGGCCACCATTGCAAGAGTCCTTGGTGCCTACCAAGAGAACCATGGAGTAATGGGCCAGCTTGCTGAAGACATGCATGAGATCCGCCTGCTGCAGCAGTCCATGGACACACGGATGGGCCAACTTGTCAACCTTGTTTGCCAGCTAGTGGGTGTTCTGAGGGACAGACTCCCAGCCCCAAGTGCAGCTCCACCCCCTCCAGTGGATTGCCTGCTGTGCAGCCCACCATTCCAGCTGCAGCCACAGAGAGGGGTGTGCAGGAGGAGAGTGAGTTCTCAGACACCACTGACCCTGCAGCAGATGCCCCCCCTCCCAAACGCACCAGGGGCCGTCCGAGAATTCACAGGGGAGGATTTGGTGGCAGGCCACCATACCAACGCCACTCACAGAGCCAGCCATGATGGTATCTTGTTGTTCCCCTTTGCATTGACTATGTTGACTATCCTTGCCCACATTGCCATGTTGATGGCCTGAGTCTGTTGGACTGTGTGACTTCAGCTTTGTGGTGACTACACTATTTGTCTCAACTACCATGATTGACAACTCATTTATTCACTGTTCACATTTATGTACATATTCCCTTCACTTGCACAAAAACTAATTTTAAATAAACACTCTTCACATACCTATGTCTGTGTGAGCTACATGTTTATTCCAGTATGTACAATGACAAATCAGATTTCAATGTTCCAACAGCTCTGAAGCAGAGGAGGCATTGAGAGGGTGAATGAACCTAGAAAGACACAAGAGAATGACATTTACTTATCAGGTGACACCTTTACAGCAGAAACACAACACTAGGCATCAAGGTACAAAAACAAGCACCCATAGCAATGGTCAACAACCTCAACATACACATGATGTACCTGGATACAAATACCCTGTGCCACACACATCATCCCTTATCACACACACAACAACAGCCAGCAGTTAAAATTCTCTATGCCTTGATACTAACATCCAAGCAAACACAAAATGTCACTGTTCTACAAAGTCACTTACATTCAAGGGAAGTAGTTGGCAATGAGCTGTTGACGCAGGTCAACACCTTCCTCTTCGCCACTATCGTCCGCACTGGAAGTGTGTGGGTGTGCAGGAGGGGGCATCTGCTGCTCATCGTCATCCATGATCAGCGGAACGTCTTTGCGCAAGGCAAGGTTGTGTAGCATGCAGCATGCTACAACTATCCGGCACACCTTTCGTGGGGAATACAACAGTGCACCTCCGCTCTTGTCCAGGCACCGGAATCGGGACTTCAGGAGGCCAAAAGTGCACTCCACCACATGTCGTGTCCTACCATGTGCCTCGTTGTAGCTGACTTCACCTGGGGTACTTGGATTCCGCAGTGGGCTCAGCAACCACGGCCTGTTGGGATACGCTGAGTCACCTAGGTGTGACATACACAGAGAAATGTTGTGATACAAACAGTTGACGAGAACAGCATGTCACACACAGCACACTACTTGACTCAGTGTACTCACCTACAAGTCATGCACGCTCTGGATGTAGATTTTCAATCAGCCGGGTTACAATGCTGTTCCACAGGATGTAGGAGTCATGGGCGGAGCCAGCAAATCGCGCACAAACATGGCTGATGATCATATCAGCTTGGCATACCACCTGCACATTTATGGAATGGTAGTGCTTCCTGTTCCTATACACCTGCTCACGTGCCTGTGGTGGGACAAGGGCAATGTGTGTGCCATCAATGGAACCAACTACATGAGGAATGTGGCCAAGGGCATAAAAACCAGCCTTCACAGCAGGCAAATCTGCTGTATTTGGGAATCGTATGTATTGGTCCTTGTATAGCATCATTGCGGACACCACATCCCAGAGCACCATGCTGAATGTTGGTTGCGACATCCCACCGGCACTGGCCACCATGTATTGGAAAGAGCCCGTAGCAAAAAAATGCAGCGCTGCCATGATCTTCACTGTTGGGGATAGGGCAGTTGGATATGTTCGTTGAGGCCTCAGATGGGGCTCCAACTGAGCACAGAGCTCTTGCAGTGTAACGCGATCCAGACAAAATTTCCAGATGATGTCCACATCCTCCATGTCCGCCAGGACTGTGAAAGGCCGGTGCACATTTGGTCGTCGCCTACATGAAATGGAAGAGGACTAATGTTATTCAAATTACACAATGAGATGTGTCCGACTTCTCACATCTTGACTCATGCAGCAGAAACAATGAATGTACTCCAACAATTGCTTAATCCACAACTCAGATGCAGAGACACATTCACCACATGTGTTTTTACAAGTGGACATGTTGTACATACTGACTACCCCAAAAACATAATCAGAGGTTGTGAATGGTACACCAATACATCTGGTGTCCCCAGGCCTAGGAGTAGGTGACACAGCAGATGTATGAGACAGCAACACTGCTGATTCATATGTAGCTGCTTTACCTGCCACACCTTCTTGCTTAAGTTGCACAGACCACTAGTTATCATCACAATATGCACAGTGTGGGTAAGCTGATCACATATCCTACTTAAATCAGCTATGGGCACAGTAAAATATCACCATTATGTGGTCAGGCAATCATTACTGTTGTTTGATTAGCCATCTCACACATTGAGTTGATTTCAAAGATGAGACAACATCATACAACCGATAGATGTACATCCACACACATATCATAGGTGACGTGAGTAAGTGCATGGCAATGCATGTCACATTTTCCACAGACATGGCATGTGTAGGCATCAGTGAGTTGAATATCACACTAGCATTCATTGTACAAAACAAGTGCAGTAAGACACTATGGAGGCATAGTGTTCAATTGTTAAATTTGACTATTGCCATTGCTAGTGCATAATGTGTCCATAACCGCGGTAGGCGTGCACCGCCACCGCGGGGCCGCTCATTGGCCACACTTGAAAGATGCAGCATAGCGATAGCGACCGCCTGGCCTCCGCGGTGTGACACCACCAATGCCATTGCAGACAATGGGACCCAGGATCGCGGTAGTGAAATGCTACTTTGAAAACCGCGGTAGGCGTGCACCGCCACCACGGGGCCGCTCATTGGCCACACTTGAAAGATGCAGCATAGCGGTAGCGACCGCCTGGCCTCCGCGGTGTGACACCACCAATGCCATTGCAGACAATGGGACCCGCGATCGCGGTAGTGAAATGCTACTTTGAAAACAGCGGTAGGCGTGCACTGCTACCGCGGGGCCGCTCATTGGCCACACTTGAAAGATGCAGCATAGCGGTAGCGACCGCCTGGCCTCCGCGGTGTGACACCACCAATGCCATTGCAGACAATGGGACCCGCGATCGTGGTAGTGAAATGCTACTTTGAAAACCGCAGTAGGTGTGCACCGCCACCGCGGGGCCGCTCATTGGCCACACTTGAAAGATGCAGCATAGCGGTAGCGACCGCCTGGCCTCCGGGGTGTGACAGCACCAATGCCATTGCAGACAATGGGACCCGCGATCGCGGTAGTGAAATGCTACTTTGAAAACCGCTGTAGGCGTGCACCGCCACCGCGGGGCCGCTCATTGGCCACACTTGAAAGATGCAGCATAGCGGTAGCGACTGCCTGGCCTCCACGATGTGACACCACCAATGCCATTGCAGACAATGGGAACCGCGATCGCGGTAGTGAAATGCTACTTTGAAAACCGCGGTAGGTGTGCACCGCCACCACGGGGCCGCTCATTGGCCAAACTTGAAAGATGCCAGCCAGGTGGACCAATTGCAGCAGCTGACTGCCACTGATACCACCCCAGGGGTCTATAAATCTCTGTGGGAGAGCCACACATTTCACATGCATTCAGACACTGCTGACTGCCATTCCTCTACAACTGCATATTTTTCTGTATCCTGGACCCAGTGATGGCGAGAACAGAGAATGTCAGGGCCCGTCCCTTCACTACAGAGGAGCTGGAGCTTCTGGTGGACGAGGTCCTTGCACAGTATGGGAGGCTTTTTGGTGCACCAGATGTACTGGTAAGTGTTCCTGATTCCAAGTGTGAGAGTGATCAAAATGATACCATGATGTTGCTGTGCAGTAGTATGTGCCTGTGAGTGCAAGTCGATGTACAGGCATCCTAATAGTTACCATGGCATGCTCCATACATGTTCAGTGGAAATTGCATTTGATTATGTGTAGAAAATGGACACTCCTACAGCCATTCTTGCACAAACTTAATGAACATGTTGGTCTGAGACTAGGTGATGTAAATGTGTGTTACACTGCCATGCATGCTAACTTCAAGTCAATGGTGTCTGTAGGCTTATTTCCACACCTACATAAGTTGATTGAAGGTAGGGGGAGACATGCATTGTTTAAACAGCCACACAGATACGATGGTGTTTTGAAACAGTACAAGTCGGGACTAATTTTTACTGTGCCATGTTATGTAACTGTCCACTCACTCTTCACAACCTCATATGTGACTGTTGAAATGTATATTGGAATGGAGCAATAACTTATGTGTGTTGTATATTTCTTAAGTGCACTATGTTGATGTGAGCATCATGCACAATAGTCCAATGCATGAGTGGAGCCCACTTGATGTTAATGCAACTATGACACTTCACATCAATGTAAGTAGTAGATGTCATCCTTACATTGATTTGAACATGTGTTCAGTCTCGCATGTGTTGGCACTTTTCACCCTCTCATGCTGTACATCCATGTGATTTATCTGAGGGACCATGTTGAACCGCAGTGTGAGTTCCTCTGGCCTGCACAGACACTGTCCAATGTTGCTCTGAGCCATGCCTAACTGGACTGAGTCAAACATGTGTTTAGTCCACACACCTAATACTCACTGAGCCATCATGGTCCTGAGAATTGCACAATAGAGGACTTTACATTGTGAGAAGGGCATGATAATTCAGATTATGTCCCAATATGTTTCCTGAAAAATGCATGGAGCCATTCACAGGCCAAGGGCATCGAGGGGTGTGTAGTGGTGGACACAGTGAGTCTGCCACTACACTTCATTAGCACTGTATTGCATGTCATGCTCACTCACATACTGCATCACAGATGAGGGCCTTCTGCACATAGCTGTCTGTGCTGCCATTGTGCATGTGTATGAGATGGCCATGTACTGTGTGCCGCGTCATACATGAATTCATTTCTATGTAGTATTGTAATGAACATGTACTATGTGTCATGCTGTATGGCCTCTGATGAAGATGTAGCGATTTGTGTGCCATGCATTTATGTTCTCCTGTACTGACACACAGTGTGAATGACACAGGGTCTCTGATACTTCCTTTTCTTGTCTCCCATGCCTGCAGCTGAAGGTCCACCAGCGTAAGGCCACATGGAAGAACACTGCACGGAAGGTGCGGACTCTGGGTGTATCCAACAGACGGCACACACACTGCCACAAGAGGTGGGACGACATCTCCCGTCTGAGCAGGACCGTGGCAGAGATGACGGTGGAGCTGCTCCCTCGCAGTGGCAGGTTGGCGCGCCGAACCATGACTCCACTAATGTCCCACATCTTGTCTGTGACACAGCCAGAGCTGTATGAACGTTTGAGGGACCATCAGCAGGGAGTTAGTGGTGAGTATTCTGTGTAGGCTGACTTTGGGTGTGAGTGACTGCATGAATGGCGCCCGGGAGCCGTTGCTGATCTTGCTGCTGTGTAAATTTTGAGGAAATACTTCTCAGTGGCCTATGTGTTGAGTGCAGGTGTCATGTATTTTCCCTAGATGGACTTTATCATGTGTTTCATACAATGGCCCTTGACATTGCATGATGAGATGTGGCCTTATGACATCTTCAAAAATACAAGAGAGGGGTCCCACTCTCCAAGGGGACAGGACACCAAAACTAGACACTTCTGTCAAAAGTAAATACCCCTTGGGTTTATTTTAAGCATTCAGGATCACACACCAAAATTATCATCCATACACCATCCGCGTCTACGACCTCAAATGGAAACCAAAAAAGTAGGTCTATATGAGAAGAGTAATATATTTATTGTTATTAATACTTTTTCTCAATCAATTAAAAACCTTTTTTATACAAAAAGGCAGTTATCAAAAATGCATATAAAATAAATACACTTTAAACGTCGACATTAGTTAAAAACATCATTTAAAAACAACAACGTGGGAGAATTTCAATGTGACAAAAAATATGACAAAAAATATTGATGAAAGATCAAAACGGGCACCCCAAGTACACAACACTAAATTTGATGACACTGGTTCCACACTTTTCCAATTTTACTTCCTCCTGGTTGAACCAGGTGGTGTCTTGGGTGCACTCTTAAAGCAAAGCGACGCGTTTCGGTGGCATAAGCTGATAAATCACCTTCTTCAGGCTTATAGCAATCATTAACGATCTCCCAACACAATCTATAAAAACATCATACATAGGTTATTATTACAATATACTCCATTTTAGCAACCATAAGATACATTACACATCCCCTTTAATTTAACCAATGTCGAATTATCCACAATAGAGTTTAATTCATACCTCAAGACATATTAGAAACATTATTAAAACATTTATATTACAATTCTGGTTCCATTTGAGTGATACAAATATAGACCAAAACATCCATCATCCATTCACACACATACATCCATATGTAACTCGGGGTTGTTACCCACCCGAAAAATGAAACTGCAATTTAGTATGGGGGTCCGTCACCTCCTCAACAAGTGGCTGTTATCTCCGCATGTGCCACACAATGGCAATCAAAGTAGAGGCATAAGCTTGGGTTACTTGGGCCTCCCACCCGAGTGAGGCACCATTTTTATCGGGAGACCTGGGGGACCGCTCGGTGGTAGGAAATTTGTGTCAGCCCCGTGATGCCACAACTTTACCACACAAAAATGTGTGAAAAAAGTGATTTTTTCAGCCAAATTTCAGGTTTGCAGGGGATTCTGGGTAAGAAAACGTTGGGGGATCCACGCAAGCCATCCCTCCCTGGAATCCCCCGGGTGTCTACTTTTCAGAAATGTGTGGGTTTGGTAGGTTTCCCTAGGTGGCCGCCGAGCCCCGGGCCAAAACGTCATGGGACCCCCTTGCAAAACCAGGTCGTTTTGTGATAGGCCATTTTGAGGTCACCTCAATACGTTGTGGGCCCTTGCCTGTCGTGGGTACTTGGGCCTCCCACCCGAGTGAGGCACCATTTTTATTGGGACACCTGGGGGAACGCTGGGTGGTAGGAAATTTGTGTCAGCCCCGTGATGCCACAACTTTCCCACACAAAAATGTGTGAAAAAAGTGATTTTATTCAGCCAAATTTCAGGTTTGCAGGGGATTCTGGGTAAGAAAACGTTGGGGGATCCACGCAAGCCATACCTCCCTGGAATCCCCCGGGTGTCTAGTTTTCAGAAATGTGTGGGTTTGGTAGGTTTCCCTAGGTGGCCGCCGAGCCCTGGGCCAAAACGTCATGGGACCCCCCTTGCAAAACCAGGTCGTTTTGTGATAGGCCATTTTGAGGTCGCCTCAATACGTTGTGGGCCCTTGCCTGTCGCGGGTACTTGGGCCTCCCACCCGAGGGAGGCACCATTTTTATCGGGAGACCTGGGGGAACACTGGGTGGTAGGAAATTTGTGTCAGCTCCGTGATGCCACAACTTTACCACACAAAAATGTGTGAAAAAGAGATTTTTCAGCAAAATGTCAGGTTTGCAGGGGATTCTGGGTAAGAAAACGTTGGGGGATCCACGCAAGCCATACCTCCCTGGAATCCCCGGGTGTCTACTTTTCAGAAATGTGTGGGTTTGGTAGGTTTCCCTAGGTGGCCGCCGAGCCCCGGGCCAAAACGTCATGGGACCCCCCTTGCAAAACCAGGTCGTTTTGTGATAGGCCATTTTGAGGTCGCCTCAATACGTTGTGGGCCCTTGCCTGTCGCGGGTACTTGGGCATACAACCCGAGTGAGGCACCATTTTTATCGGGACACCTGGGGGAACGCTGGGTGGTAGGAAATTTGTGTCAGCCCCGTGATGCCACAACTTTACCACACAAAAATGTGTGAAAAAAGTGATTTTTTTCAGCCAAATTTCATTTTTGCAGGGGATTCTGGGTAAGAAAACGTTGGGGGATCCACGCAAGCCATACCTCCCTGGAATCCCCCGGGTGTCTAGTTTTCAGAAATGTGTGGGTTTGGTAGGTTTCCCTAGGTGGCCGCCGAGGCCTGGGCCGAAATGTCATGGGACCCCACTTGCAAAACCAGGTCGTTTTGTGATAGGCCATTTTGAGGTCGCCTCAATACGTTGTGGGCCCTTGCCTGTCGCGGGTACTTGGGCCTCCCACCCGAGTGAGGCACCATTTTTATCGGGACACCTGGGGGAACGCTGGGTGGTAGGAAATTTGTGTCAGCCCGGTGATGCCACAACTTTCCCACACAAAAATGTGTGAAAAAAGTGAATTTTTTCAGCAAAATTTCAGGTTTGCAGGGGATTCTGGGTAGGAAAACGTTGGGGGACCCACGCAAGCCATACCTCGCTGGACTCCCCCGAGTGTCTAGTTTTTAGAAATGTGTGGGTTCGGTAGGTTTCCTAAGATGGCCGCCGAGCCCAGAGCCAAAAACCTCACTGGTGTGGTTGGTTCAAGTACCCGCATCAGGCAAGGGCCCAAAACGTATTGAGGAGACATCAAAATTACTTATCACAAAACAACCTGGTTTTGCAAGGGGAGTCACCTGGGCTTTTGGCCCCGGGCTCGGCGGCCATCTTGGGAAACCTACCAAACCCACACATTTCTGAAAACTAGACACCCGGGGGAGTCCAGCGAGTTATGGTTTGCGTGGATCCCCCAACGTTTTCCTACCCAGAATGCCCTGCAAACCTCAAATTTAGCTGAAAAAAATCACTTTTTTCTCAGATTTCTGTGTGGGAAAGTTCTGGAATCTACGTGGATCCACAAATTTCCTACCACACAGTGTTCCCCCATGTCTCCCGATAAAAATGATACCTCACTCGCGTGGGTGGGTCAAGTACCCGCGACAGGAAAGGGCCCAAAACCTATTGAGGCGACATCAAAATTACCTATCACAAAACAACCTGGTTTTGCAAGGGGGGTCCCATGAGTTTTTGGCCCTGGGCTCGGTGGCCATCTAGGGAAACCTACCAAACCCACACATTTCTGAAAACTAGACACCTGGGGGAGTCCAGCGAGGTATGGCTTGCGTGGGTCCCCTAACGTTTTCCTACCCAGAATCCCCTGCAAACCTCAAATTTAGCTGAAAAAAATCACTTTTTTCTCAGATATCTGTGTGGGAAAGTTCTGGAATCTAAGTGGATCCACAAATTTCCTCCCACCCAGCGTTCCCCCGGGTCTCCTGATAAAAATTATACCTCACTCGCGTGGGTGGGTCAAGTACCCGCGACAGAAAAGGGCCCAAAACCTATTGAGGCGACATCAAAATTACCTATCACAAAACAACCTGGTTTTGCAAGAGGGGTCACCTGGGTTTTTGTCCCCGGGCTCGGCGGCCATCTTGGGAAAATACCAAACCCAAACATTTCTGAAAGCTAGACACCCGGGGGAGTCCAGCGAGGTATGGCTTGCGTGGGTCCCACAACGTTTTCCTACCCAGAATCCCCTGCAAACCTCAAATTTAGCTGAAAAAATCACTTTTTCCATACATTTTTGCGTGGGATCACTGTGCCGGCACAAATGTCCTATCACCCAGCGTTCCCCTTGTTCTCCCGAGTAAAATGATACCTCACTTGTGTGGGTGGGCCAAAGGCCTGTGACTGGGAAGAGCCCAAAACATAGGGATTTAGGGTACAGCACAGAGAATTCTAAGCGCTACATTTTTTTAAAAATACGTTTTTAGCCAGATCTGCTTTGGACACAAACACAAGTCAGGTACCATTGTACTCGGGGGAACAAGGGCAACGCTGGGTGGTAGGACATTTGTGCCAGCACGGTGATTCCATGCAAAAAGATGTGGAAAATATGGTTTCTTCAGCTAAATTTGAGGGTTGCAGGGGATTCTGGGTAGGGAAACGTTGGGGGATCCACGCAAGCCATACCTCATTGGACTCCCCAGGGTGTCTAGTTTTCAGAAACGTGTGGGATTGGTAGGTTTCCCTAGATGGCGGCGAGCCCGGGGCCCAAAAACCACCCCCCCCCAAAACCAGGTAGTTTTGTTATAGGTAAATTTGAAGTCTCCACAATTCGATTTGGGCCATTTCCTGTTTCAGCCACTATGCCTACCCACACAAGTGAGGTACCATTTTTATCGGGAGCCCTGGGGGATCGCAAGGTGGTAGGAAATTTGTGGATCCACGCAGATTCCAGAACTTTCCCACACAGAAATTTGAGTAAAAAGTGATTTTTTCAGCTAAATTTGAGGTTTGCAGGGCATTCTGGGTAGGAAAATGTTTGGGGACCCATGCAAACCATACCTCGCTGGACTCCCCCGGGTGTCTAGTTTTCAGAAATGTGTGGGTTTGGTAGGTTCCCAAGATGGCCGCTGAGCCCGGTGCCAAAAACCCAGGTGACCCCCCTTGCAAAACCAGGTTGTTTTGTGATAAGTAATTTTGATGTCTCCTCAATACGTTTTGGGCCCTTGCCTGTTGCGGGTACTTGACCCACCCACGCGAGTGAGGTATCATTTTTATCGGGAGACCTGGGGGAACGCTGGGTGGTAGGAAATTTGTGGATCCACGTAGATTCCAGAACTTTCCCACACAGAAATATGAGAAAAACGTGATTTTTTTCAGCTAAATTTGAGGTTTGCAGGGGATTCTGGGTAAGAACATTTTGGAGGACCCACGCAAGCCATACCTCGCTGGACTCCTCCGGGTGTCTAGTTTTCAGAAATGTGTGGGTTGGGTAGGTTTCCCTAGATGGTCGTCGAGCCCGGGGCCAAAAACTCATGGGACCCCCCATGCAAAACCAGGTTGGTTTGTGATAGGTAATTTTGATGTCGCCTCAATAGGTTTTGGGCCCTTGCCTGTCGCGGGTACTTGACCCATCCACACAAGTGAGGTACCATTTTTCACGGAAGACTTTGGAGGACGCGGGGTGGGTGGAATTTTGTACATCCATGCAGATTCCAGAACTTTCCACCACAGAAATGTGAGGAAAATGTGTTTTTTGAACATATTTTTAGGTTTGCAAGGGATTCTGGGTAACAGATCCTGGTGAGAGCCAGTCAAGTCACCCCATCCTGGATTCCCCTGGGTGTCTAGTTTTAAAAATTTATAGGTTTGCTAGGTTTCCCTAGGTGCTGGCAGTGTTAGGGTTCAAAATCTACATCTAGGCACTTTGCAAAAAAGGGTCCATTTTCACTGTGAAAATGTGGTGTGTCCACGTTGCGTTTGGGCCGTTTCCTGTCGCGGGCACTAGGCCTACCCACACATGTGAGGTGCCATTTTTCTCGGAAGACTTTGGGGAACGCGGAATGGGTGGAAATTTGTGGATCCACGCAGATTCCAGAACTTTCCACCACAAAAATGTGAGGAAAATGTGTTTTTTTTGACAAATGTTTCGGTTTGCAAGGGATTCTGGGTAACAGAACCTGGTGAGAGCCAGTCAAGTCACCCCATCCTAGATTCCCCTGGGTATCTAGTTTTCAAAAATGTATAGGTTTGCTAGGTTTCCCTAGGTGCCTGCAGAGTTAGGGTTCAAAATCTACAGCTAGGCACTTTGCAAAAAAAGGGTCCGTTTTCACTGTGAAAATGTGGTGTGTCCATGTGGCGTTTTGGGCCGTTTCCTGTCGCGGCCACTAGTCCTACCCACACAAGTGAGGTACCATTTTTCTCGGAAGACTTTGGGGAACGCGGGGTGGGTGGAATTTTGTGGATCCACGCAGATTCCAGAACTTTCCACCACAGAAATGTGAGGAAAATGTGTTTTTTGGGACAAATTTTTAGGTTTGCAAGGGATTCTGGGTAACAGAACCTGGTGAGAGCCAGTCAAGTTAGCCCATCCTGGATTCCCCTGGGTGTCTAGTTTAAAAAAATGTATAGGTTTGCTAGGTTTCCCTAGGTGCCGGCAGAGCTAGGAACCAAATTCAACAGGTAAGCACATTCCGAAAAAAAGTCAGTGCCTAGTGGGCTTTCTGCCGCCCTGGGGAGAGGGGAAATCAGGGGCTATTGCCCCGATATGCCCCTGAGGGGGGCAGAAAGACTGTGGCTATTCTTTTGGGTGGTCGGGGGCATTGGGATGCCCATTCTGGTCAGCCCCCACCCCTGCGTATAAAAAAGCCAGCATAATCGCTGGCACATAGTGGGCTTTCTGCCCCCCGGGGGGCAGATCAGGGGCTACTGCCCCCATCTGCCTCCTGGGAGGGGCAGAAAGACAGTGGCATCTTTTTGGGGTGGGTGGGGGCATTGGCATGTCCATTCTTGGCAGCCCCCACCCCGAACTTTGTAAAAGAAAATCCCTGGTGGCTAGTGGGCTTTCTGCCCCCCCGGGGGGTGCAGATAAGGTGCTATTGCCCCATCTGCCTCCCAGGGGGGCAGAAAGACTGTAGCATTTTTTTTGGGGTGGGGGCATTGACATGCCCATTCTGGGCAGCCCCCACCCCTACCTATATAAAAAAAAAAATCCCTGGTGCTTAGTGGGCTTTCTGCCCCCTCCCCGGGGGGGGCAGATCAGGGGCTATTGCCCCCATATGCCTCCTGGGGGGGCAGAAAGTCTTTTTTTTTCTTTGGGGGTAGGGTGGGGGCATTTGCATGCCCATTCTGGGCAGCCCCCACCCGGGCCTATAAAAAAAATAATCCCTGGCATCTAGGGTGTTTCTGAACCCCCGGGGGGGCAGAAAGACTGGAATTTCATGGGGGAGGGGTGGGGGCATTGGCATGCCCATCTTGGGCAACCCCCACCCCTAAATTTATCGAGGGGAAAAAAACCCTGGTGTCTAGTGGGCTTTCTGCCCCCCAGGAGGGGCAGAAAGACTGTACCTTTGCGTCAGGGGGTGGGGGCATTGGCATGCCCATATTGGGCAGCCCCTACCCCAAATTATAATTTAAAAAAAAATCCCTGGTATCTAGTGGGCTTTCTGCCCCCCAGGGGGGGCAGAAAGACTGTACCTTTGTGGCAGGGGGGGTGGGGGCATTGGCATGCCCATATTGGGCAGCCCCCACCCCTAACTATAATTTTTTTAAAAAATCCCTGGTATCTAGTGGGCTTTCTGCCCCCGGGGGGCAGATTGGGGGATACTGCCCCATCTGCCCCCAGGGGGCAGAAAGACTAATTTTGTTGCCAGGGGGGGGTGGGGGCATCGGCATGCCCGTTTTGGGCAGCCCCCACCCCTAATAGCTATCCCATAAAAAATCCCTGGTGTCTAGTGGGCATTCTACCCCCCCGGGGGGGGAAGATTGGGGGCTACTGCCCCCATCTACCCCCCAGGGGGGGCAGAATGACTAATAATGCCAACATTTTTATGGGGGGAGCAAAGGCCCTTGCCCAAGGGGCCGCTCCCCCCTCCCTGGTGCCTAGTGGGTGGATCCCCAAGCAGGGATCCACTAGGGAGGGGTACCATTGGAAAGGGGAGATTCTTCCCTTTCCAACGATACCTCTCCTGAGTTTCTACATGCTCAGGGGGCTGAGATAGCCCCCTGAGCACGTAGAAACTGAAACTGAAATGACATCAGCGCGACGTGCGCGCCGATCGTCATTTCAGGGAAACCAGGGGGGGGGGGCCTCGGGAGCTGGGGAAGCTCTTCCCCAGCTCCCGAGGCTTTAGGGGAGAAAAGGGAATCCCTCTGGTGCCCGCACCAGAGGGATTTCCCATGCTGGGGGTCATGACGAGCTGGACTCGTCATGAGCACACGACCACTGTGTGCCATGACGAGTCCAGCTCGTCACGAGCATCGAAGGGGTTAACTAATGTCGACGTTTAAAGTGTATTTATTTTATATGCATTTTTGATAACTGCCTTTTTGTATAAAAAAGGTTTTTAATTCATTGAGAAAAAGTATTAATAACAATAAATATATTACTCTTCTCATGTAGACCTACTTTTTTGGTTTCCATTTGAGATCGTAGACGCGGATGGTGTATGGATGATAATTTTGGTGTGTGATCCTGAATGCTTAAAATAAACCCAAGGGGTATTTACTTTTGACAGAAGTGTTTTATGACATCTTCTGCATTCTGGGTGTCATGGACATCACCAGGCAGTGTACAGCAGTGTGCATCATGTCAGTGTGCATTTCACGATGTGTGCACTGCAGGACTTGTAAATGGTGTGAACTAGACATCTGACACCAACGTGCAACAGTCTGCGTGATGAATTGCTCAACTTGTTAGACATCAGTAGCTCATGGACATTCTAAAGTACAAATTTGAATCTGTATCTGTGTTGTCCCCTTACAGTGACTCCATATGTGACAGAGGCAACATGCTGAGATGTATGCCTCTCTCACATACAGGCATGTGGGTATGCTTGCAGAGATGTTTATGTTGGATTACAAGGAGGCAGGGACCTGCTATTTGCCTGTGTGAACCTCACATGGCTCATTGATGTAAACAATGCATATTTCCATGCATCTTCTGTGTTTAACATGATTGTTGCACATGCAGACTGCACAGGGTGTTGTGCAACTTGGGGTTGTCATTATCTAGTTTAGTGCTGTGCTTGCATTTGATGTTTGTGTGTATGGCACTGTACTGAACCTATGTCTCTGTCCATTGCAGCATCTACCGAGTGCACAGAAGGCCATGAGACAGACACCAGTGCTGAAGCATGTGGCACGCATGATAGCCATGAGATCACTGACACTGAGGTGACCAGCGCCTCGGAGGGGGACAGGAGTGTCCTTGAGGACTCGCGCGCAGAAAGCACAACCTCAACATCATCTGACTCCAGTGGGGAGTCAGCGACAATGGTGGTCACAGGGAGTGACAATGCTGCCTCTTCCTCCACCACACATCGGCCAGTGCCCACCATCCCGGCTACTACCACTAGTGCTGTCCGTGCCCGCAGGGCTGTTAAGGGTAGAGTCACCTTCACCCCAGGCACCGCTGCCCCTGCCCCTGTCTCCCCTGCTGTCCTCAGTGTTGAGGCGGTAGAACTCTTGCGCCAGCTGTGTGTGGGTCAGACAGCTCTCCTAAATGCTTTCCAGGATCAGGACAAGAAGTTGGGACAGGTTCTGGCATTTATGGAGGGTATTCATTCGGACGTGGGTGGGCTACACAGGACTGTCCAGGATTTGTCCTCCACCGTGACGGCAGCCATTCAGCTATCACAGCATCCAAGTCCAGCCCCAATGCCTTCAACAACCACCCTGCCAGTGGCAACCCCTGAGGAGAGTGACCACACAACTGAGCCCTCAGGCCCCGAGTCGTCGACACGCAGCACATGACAGCAGCGCTCCAAGCGTGCCAGACCACAGACACCATCCCCAAAAATTGACACAGGCACACAGGGACGCAAAGAAAAAAGCCCTTCACATGACACTCAGGGGCATCAGGCAAAGAAGCAGGCCTCTAGCTCACGGTCCACAAGATTGCACCCATCACAAGAGCCTCCCATCTACACAACTGCTCCAAGTGACAGACAAACAGTTGGCATGCCTGCTGTGGTGCTGGTGCCGCTGAAGGGAAAGCCCAAAAAGCTCCCTAAGACTGCTTCACTCAGGACCTCTACTCCCACCCACACCCCTCTGAAGCGTGGTCAGGAGAGCAATGTGAGTGGTTCACCAGGACTACAGGGGATGGAGGGCAAAATGCAAGCAAAAAGCAAGGCTAAGTCCATATCCAGCAAATCCCCACAAGGAGGGCCACCTGCACCTGTCACACCTTTGGTGGAGAGGGACTCTGTTGTGCCAGCCACACTTCCCACTACTCCCAAGACACTTCTGCAATATCGGATACCCAAGAAGTGTAGAGGCAGCCCTCAACATTCACCCTCACCCACTGTGTCTCACGGCAGCATCTCTCCGCCTCCACGTGCCACCATGCCAGCCGGTCCGAGCAGCCCTACACCTGCCACAGCCACTACTGCCTCTGTGTCTCACGGCAGCATCTCTCCGCCTCCACGTGCCACCATGCCATCCGGTCCAAGCAGCCCTATGCCCGCCACAGCCACTGCTGACTCTGACTCTGATGATCCTCTCTCTCCCAGGTCCAGTTCCGCCAGTGGCCACGACAATCAGCCACCTCCTAGTCCAACTGACAGGCAAGTCTGAGGCACAGACCCCCTCCCATACCCATCTCTCCCACAGCGGTGCCTGGACTGAGCTTTGATATCCCCGGTGCTTTGGTCATTCACATGGCAGTGTACGGTGTTACACATTCACTGTAAACATTTTCATGCACACATGTGCATTGTTTGAACTGTGGACTGGCCAATGGCCTTTTGTTTGTTTGAAATTTTGTGCCTATCAGGATATTTTGCAATAAACACTGTTACTCCTGTCGTATAGTTTGTTACTGCCCTTGCTTAATTAAACATTTTAATGTGTGGGTATGGATAAATGTGCCACATGCTCTGCATGGCACTTCCACATTGCCATTTACTTCATTCACTTTGTCATTGTTTGGCAAACGTAACACACACTTTTGGTCTGCTTGACTCTGAGGTTTGGGGGTGCAATGATGTTTGTGGGTGTTGATGTACTCTTGCAATCATCATTCACTGTTGATTTTAGTATGATTGTACACATGTCATGTTAGGGGGCTATACCACAACAGAGGTGAATTCTACACACTGAGGGCCCGATTCACAGAACTAACTTACGACAAAATCCTAAACTTACTACCATTTTGGTATTCACAGAATGAACTTACTCATTTTGGTATTCACAGAATAAACTTACTCATTTTGGTATTCACAGAAGACACTTACACATTTTGTGTAACTTACACATTTTGTGTAACTTACTCATTTTGTGTAACTTACACATTTTGTGTAACTTACACATTTTGTGTAACTTACACATTTTGGTATTCACAGAAGGCACTTACTCATTGATGAGTAAGTGCCTTCTGTGAATACCAAAATGAGTAAGTTAATTCTGTGAATACCAAAATTGTTGTAAGTTCATTCTGTGAATACCCAAATGTGTAAGTTCATTCTGTGAATACCAAAATTGTTGTAAGTTCATTCTGTGAATACCCAAATGTGTAAGTTCATTCTGTGAATACCCAAATGTGTAAGTTCATTCTGTGAATACCAAAATTGTTGTAAGTTTAGGATTTTGATGTAAGTTAGTTCTGTGAATCAGGCCCAGTCTAACTTGCGGGGTGTCCAAGGTTGGTGATGTCTGTGTGATGTGTTTGGATGTGTGAATGCTATATTGGGGGACACCCTCTGGGTAAGATGATTTAAGGTCAGGGAGAAGAGGGGAAAACAGTGACACAATATAAAGAAGCTCCCTCGTGACCTATCTAGTTTTATCCAATCTATTGGCTACTTTTCAGCATGGGCTAACATAAATGTGCTAGAGCACCGACAAAATACCAAGAAAAAGCATAAATGTATTTGAATTTTTTAAAATGTATTTAATTCTTTTCAATTTCAAAAATCTTTCCTTACTTTTTTAATTTATTATTTTTTTTGAGAGTATAAAAATATTATTTCAAACATTTACATACAATTAAACACAACAATTTCATAAAATCTAAAATGCAAAGCATATTCAAATTGATACCCCTGAATGTAAGATCATGAAAAGAAAAAAGAAAAAGAAAATCTTTCATTCATACTATGCTGTACACATACAACCACATACATACTCATACGTACTATTTTTTTGGGAATGTATCTGGAAAGTGAGAGACAACAGATAACAATATCTCTATGACCAATAACATGAAGTGCGAACAGCAAGGTCTAAACAGCATTGGTCGACGCGCGATTCGGTGGCTATAAGAATGATGACACCACCTTCATCAGGACCTTAGCCAGATAACGAGAAGACACACAAGAGGACAACCAGGGGGAACCTGCAAAGTATAAGCACATAATGTTTGACGCCCAACAATAAAGGCTAAGTTAATCAATTGGACCTTAATAGCAACTTGTAGTACAAAGTCTATTAGTGCAAGAACTATGAGTAAATATCCCAACCTAAAAAGACACCGAAAATTGTGTAGGATTGGTACAATGCAAAATAACCTATTCTTATTTCTCCCCATTATCACTGGCGAAGACACAAATAATTAAATTTGTAAGAATAACCAAACACCAATAGACAACTGCATTGATCATAAAGAAAAAGAAAAAAAAAAGGGACAGTTTGTACTACTCATTTAAGAGCAGAAGAAACCCATATCAAAAAGTTGGAAGAATCATATTTTGAAAAGACAGGATAGGAATCCACCACGTGTTCTCTTCATTTATGAAAATAGTTTACCACGTAGCTAAGGAGATGAGCTCTTTTAATGCCACTTACTAATTCTTGTGCAATGAAAAGAAGTATATGAGGCAGCCTGGAGGGCCATTAATGATCGATGTCAGTTTATTTCCTTGTAAATACTGGGTATGTTCATTCTACAAGAATGTGAGGTACAAAGAATTTTTTAAAAGATGTCCTCATTCGTAGACCCGAATTTATTTTATATAAAGGTAAATAGAATCATATCTTACCCCGACACATCTTATGTAGACTGTTTCTTAGAAGGATGTTATTTTAGTAATGTATGTCCACAAATTAGGAATATCCTAAGAATAAAAACGACCAGTTAATCACTGATGCCAAGAGTGAGTGTTCATGTGGCAACTTATATATGAGAGCCACAAATAGATACCTACCTGCTGGGTAATCTCCAAATATAATATAAGCAAGTGACTATATCCAGGTCACATGTCAGCCAAACACTTTCATATTTGTTCCATTCTTATTATATCAGAAATTCGAAGTCAGAGTTGGAAAGTTCTATAAAAAACAATATAGATGAAAAAATTCACTGTTGATAGACCGAGTATCTACTCTAAAAACAACTGGAACATGTTATTTGTATCCACAAATGTTATTGCCAGCAATATCTCTATACTGGTAAAAGAGATATCGAGATGACTGTCATAATGTTTAACAGCCTTATTAGGTATTAGGTAAGAGGTATGTTATATCCAGCCTGTGGAAGAAGTGTGGCTAAGCGATTTTAATTATCTATTCCCAGACAAAACACACACTTGAAACACCTTTTCGTCAGTGCACCCAGATTTGTCTATGCTTGTTCTAAGAGGCTTCTCCTACATAAGGAACAGCCTGAGAGAACGGGCGTAAATACCCGGGACATTGCGCTCGAGTAATCCAAAAGGGGGAAGGGACAAACTACCCCAAACGCCAGGGATGGAACAAATATGAAAGTGTTTGGCTGACATGTGACCTGGATATAGTCACTTGCATATATCATATTTGGAGATTACCCAGCAGGTAGGTATCTATTTGTGGCTCTCATATATTTTATTCTTAGGATATTCCTAATTTGTGGACATACATTACTAAAATAACATCCTTCTAAGAAACAGTCTACATAAGATGTGTCGGGGTAAGATATGATTCTATTTCCCTTTATATAAAATAAATTCGGGTCTACGAATGAGGACATCTTTTAAAAAAATTCTTTGTACCTCACATTCTTGTAGAATGAACATACCCAGTATTTACAAGGAAATAAACTGACATCGATCATTAATGGCCCTCCAGGCTGCCTCATATACTTCTTTTCATTGCACAAGAATTAGTAAGTGGCATTAAAAGAGTTCATCTCCTTAGCTACGTGGTAAACTATTTTCATAAATGAAGAGAACACGTGGTGGATTCCTATCCTGTCTTTTCAAAATATGATTCTTCCAACTTTTTGATATGGGTTTCTTCTGCTCCTAAGTGAGTAGTACACACTGTCCCTTTTTTTTTTTTTCTTTATGATCAATGCAGTTGTCTATTGGTGTTTGGTTATTCTTACGAATTTAATTATTTGTGTCTTCGCCAGTGATAATGGGGAGAAATAAGAATAGGTTATTTTGCATTGTACCAATCCTGCACAATTTTTGGTGTCTTTTTAGGTTGGGATATTTACTCATAGTTCTTGCACTAATATACTTTGTACTACAAGTTGCTATTAAGGTCCAATTGATTAACTTAGCCTTTATTGTTGGGCGTCAAACATTATGTGCTTATACTTTGCAGGTTCCCCCTGGGTGTCCTCTTGTGTGTCTTCTCGTTATCTGGCTAAGGTCCTGATGAAGGTGGTGTCATCATTCTTATAGCCACCGAAACGCGCGTCGACTCAATGCTGTTTAGACCTTGCTGTTCGCAGTTCATGTTATTGGTCATAGAGATATTGTTATCTGTTGTCTCTCACTTTCCAGATACATTCCAAAAAAAATAGTATGTATGAGTATGTATGTGGTTGTATGTGTACAGCATAGTATGAATGAAAGATTTTCTTTTTCTTTTTTCTTTTCATGATCTGACATTCAGGGGTATCAATTTGAATATGCTTTGCATTTTAGATTTTATGAAAATGTTGTGTTTAATTGTATGTAAATGTTTGAAATAATATTTTTATACTCTCCAAAAAATAATAAATAAAAAAGTAAGGAAAAATTTTGAAATTGAAAAGAATTAAATAAATTTAAAAAATTCAAATACATTTATGCTTTTTCTTGATATTTTGTCGGTGTTCTAGCACATTTATGTTAGCCCATGCTGAAAAGTAGCCAATAGATTGGATAAAACTACATAGGTCACGAGGGAGCTTCTTTATATTGTGTTTGGATGTGTGAACAGCAGTGTGTGTGTGGTAATCTTGTGTAGGCCTGTCTTCGTACTCACATGGGTATATTTGGATGTGTGCAGTTGAGTGGTCACACAGTGTGCTTGGCCTGTCCTTGTCAGTGGTGTTGAGGTGTATGTGGCCCTGTACATGCCAACTACACACGTGTATGTTCCAGGTGGGGTTTGCCCCCTAATACTCATCTTGGCAGTGGCAGGAGGGGGTTTAACACCACAAGCACCTTTTTGGCATTACTTTGCAGGTGGGGTTTGCCCCCTAATACTCATCTTGGCAGTGGCAGGAAGGGGGTTTAACACCACAAGCACCTTTTTGGCATTACTTTGCAGGTGGAGTTTGCCCACTAATACTCATCTTGGCAGTGGCAGGAAGGGGGTTTAACACCACAAGCACCTTTTTGGCATTACTTTGCAGGTGGAGTTTGCCCACTAATACTCATCTTGGCAGTGGCAGGAAGGGGTTTAACACCACAAGCACCTATTTGGCATTACTATGCAGGTGTTGTTTTGCCACCTATTACTCATCTTGGCAGTGACAGGAAGGGGGTTTCACACCACAAGCACCTATTTGGCATTACTATCCAGGTGTTGTTTTGCCACAATACACCTATGAACTTGTTCACATACATCACTATCCCTGAATATCAGATGGGCACACATTTTGATATTGAACAGGGTGGGATGGTAGGAGCTGTGATGGTATCAGGTAATGACAGCTGCTACCAACAGAGGCACACAATATACATTTGGCCCAGGGCCAACACAATCCTTACACGTCCCTGTGACTGCCCATGCGTGCCGCTGGACCTGCCTACTAGATTGTGCGGAACTTTTCCCGCGTCTTCACCGCTGCGGTGACGTGACCGGGAGGATGCGGTGATGACGTTGTTGATGGATGACCCCGATGTGGAGGTGTGGCATTGACGTACCTGCGGTGTTGTCAACAGCGGCGGCGTCTTTGTTGATCGCGGATCAGGAACAGCAGCGGTAGGGCTTGTAGAGCACGATCCATAGCGGTAGCGAACGCGTGGAGTTGTGTGTGATTCCCGTTTTCCTCTGCAGTATTGCTTCCGCCGTGTTTCAATGGGTGGTTTCTCCGTTGCAGTCCGATTGCCTATTTGAGGCATTGTGATTCAGACGGCGGTCTACACGTCATTCCGCACGGCGGTCTCCCGCTATCGGCTACGACCGCCCTCGTCGCGGAACCAAACTACTGGCGGAACTAAAAACACAGCGGCGGTAGGGATTTGGCCTATGTCTGCCCATCGTAATATGGCGGTCGGGGATTCGCGACCGTGGTAGGCAAAACAGCACCCGCCAGGCCGGCGATCCGCCCGCCATCGTAATGACCCCCTTAATCCCTGTACCTGACGTACATAAACATGTCCCTAGGCACGGTAGATTTATTCTGTACAAGGGTCACCACTTTTTTCATCCATGGCCAACAGCCAGCTGTGCATGATCATGTTTGTTTAGAAAAGAATTAGCAGGGGATTAGTGAATGTTTACAAAACATATCGATTCTGGAAAAACCCTGGAGTGACCTCTTTAGTATAAAAGATCCTCACTCCCCCTTAGAAAAGCAGAGGAGAATTCCTTCCGAGCTGGACCGAGACTCTGCAGGCTGATTCTTCGACGGGCAGAGACTTGACATCCCTCGCGGGGTGCCATCCTCGACGCAGAGACGGGGTCCTTCATTCAGAACCATCAGGTGAGGGGTTAGTACTTTCCCAGGGAATTCTTGGCTCCATTAGGTTCCATTAGGACATATCCTAGCACTTACACATACATGCTTCACCTACACATCTAGGCCAGGCACAGTTAGGTAGGCTACGCATCGTAGGAGTACGCCAATGCTATTGTTTTATATAATGTGTTATTATTTATCTTACTAGCACTATGGTAGAAATGTATCTACTTTTTACGATATTGGTACTAGCGATTACATTTGTCTGCTCCTGTCTTTTGATTGTCACAGCTAACATGTTTCACACTAGACTGACGCTTGACCAATAAATAATTATTGAAACCGTTCCAATCGTCATTCTATGTATTCTGAGAAAAGCAAGCACGAGTGACTGAGCGAAAGATACAGTATTGTTTCCACGATACCTGAGGAATCAGGGTTGGCATGTTCAGTGGTTGCCAGAAACTACATACACGACTGTAGAATACAGTGGGATGGTAGTGGCACCGTAGAGCTAGCTGGTCTAATGGCTGACTCAGTGCGCAGTCAAAATATCGATTTGTTTTATATCGACCTACACTAATATCGAGTTTTTAATATCGTAGGGACAGAATATCGATGTCAAGAATATCGGTGACCAGAATATCGACCTTAAGGTAAGTAATATCGTTTTTTTATATCGAAGTAAGTAATATCGAAGTAAGTAATATCGTTAGCAAAAATATCGTTGTCAATAATATCGATATTTATATTAGTGTTATGTATTTTAGTATGTATTTTATATGTATGTTTAACATTTTTTGTAATGTATTTTTATTATTTTTATATATATGTATTAAATGTTTAGAAATTAGTAATTTTTTTAAAGTAAATTTTGCGTTTTAGTATCAGAGCGGGTTGTGGGTTTATAGGGGAATAGGGTGGGAAGTAATTTAATTATAATTAATTAATTAATACGTTTTTATTTATTGTTATTGATTATTAATTTACTGTTAATTAATTATTAATTGGTAATAAAAAAAATTCACTTGATTAATTTATCATTATATTAATTATAATTAATTAATTTATTTATTTATTGTTATTGTTAATTAATTTATTGCTAATTAATTATTAATTGGTAATTAATTTTTAATAATTGATTAATTGATAAATTAATTATGTTAATTTTTATGTGTAGCGGGCTGTGGGTTTACAGGGGAATAGGGTGGGAAGTAATGTAATTATAATTAATTAATTACTAAAAGGCCCATTACGATACCGGGCGTAAAAAAATCCGCCACCCATGAAAGCGGCAAAAATCCGCCCGCCTACACCTTCTGAATACCGACCCAGCAATTATGATGCCTCGAACCGAAAACCGCCAGCGGCGGAAAAAACACACAAAATACCGCCCGCCCATGCCCGAGTCGGAGTCAAACCGCCCGCCACGGACGGAAAGACGCACGACAACACAAAACCGCCCGCCCTCACGGTCGAGACACCGCACGTGAAATTACGATCGCACCGACATGAGCGCGGAAAAACAACAAATACACCGCCCGCCAGCGGAAACAACACTGAAGAAAATGGACACGGCAGAAGCCATGGCGGCCACGTCCCTGCACAGAAACAGCCCCGGACTCAAACAAACACACACAACATGGCAAACAAGTCCACACAGCAACCCACGCACAAATACACAGACAAAGTACACATCCCGAAAACACACCACCCCTGGACAAACCAATAAACCACAAAGCCCAGAACACCAGCCACAACACACCTGAAAACAACAGACCATCAGGACACACCCAAACAGGTAAGTACAAAAGCTGCCCCTCCACAGACCACAACCCCTTGCAACATTGCAAAGCAGAGAGGAGAGGAGAGGACACAGTGACACAGCAAGGACAGCAGCACACCACAGATACGCACACATCACACCCACCACCACCACCACCAAACACCGGCACCACAAACCCCCTGCACATCACACATCACACACCGCACCAGCACCACAAACACCATGGCATCACACAGAATGCCCAAGTTCACTTCCACTGAGCTGACGGTCATGGTCGACGAGATCGTCAAGGTGCACACACAAATCTATGGCAACCAGGTCCAGCACACACCACTAGCCACCAGAAACAGAATGTGGAACAGAATTGTAGACCAGGTCAATGCAGTCGGGACCGTACCCAGAAACAGAGGAGAGATAAACAAACGGTGGAACGACATCAAAAGCCTGGTCAAGAAGAAGGAGAGCAAAAACCGAGAGCTGGCTGCCACGACTGGCGGAGGGAATCCCGCGCATTACAAGACCTTCAAAGCGTGGGAGGAGAAGGTGCGAGTCATCATCCATCCGGAGATCCTCACCGGATTACCAGGGGGAGTGGAGGCTGGTAAGTACAAACAAATGTATACCAGCACACTGCTATGTACCCACATGCACTACCACCATGCCATAGCTCCGAGGGACAAACACCCCCATGTCCAGTACACAATACACAACACATTACTCACACATGCAACAGGCACCACCACCCACACACAGCCCAAACATATCAACTAACAAAACCATGGGGGCATGTGTACACCCAGCCAGCCACGTAACTACCAACCGGTCCCCTAGTACTCCAGAAGCGCCACAACGAGCACCCCCACACCCATGTGGCAGCCGTAGCTGCACCAACCGACAAGTAACAGGTAAGTAGCAGCAACACAAAGCGCAGTTGGTGGGAGGGGGACAGCTGAAGTACAACACCCACCAGGCCCCTAGTCCTACAGCACAGCAAGGCGGAGCACCCCCACACCCATGTGGCAGCTGTAGCTGCACCAACCGACAAGTAACAGGTAAGTAGCAGCAACACAAAGCGCAGTTGGTGGGAGGGGGACAGCTGAAGTACAACACCCACCAGGCCCCTAGTCCTACAGCACAGCAAGGCGGAGCACCCCCACACCCATGTGGCAGCCGTAGCTGCACCAACCGACAAGTAACAGGTAAGTAGCAGCAACACAAAGCGCAGTTGGTGGGAGGGGGGACAGCTGAAGCACAACACACACCAGGCCCCTAGTCCCACAGCACAGCAAGGAGGAGCACAGCCCACACCCCACACCCACGTAGCAGCCACTGCAGTGCACACCGGCAGCCGACAGGTAGACATCCCGCCCCAGGACAAACGGTGTCAGTGGGTGTCCAGCCATCACCACGACCCATAACACCGCCCCCACCCCCACAGACCTGCAACATGGAGCACCCCCGCCCATAACCATGTTGCATCCAGTCCAGTGCGCGCTCAAAAACAACCTGCAGGTGGGAAACTGGAC
The DNA here is from genome assembly GCA_963921515.1 of Calotriton arnoldi. Lineage (NCBI taxonomy): Eukaryota > Metazoa > Chordata > Amphibia > Caudata > Salamandridae > Calotriton > Calotriton arnoldi. The sequence goes on from CAWUFW010001074.1 coordinate 2,698,139, forward strand.
AGGGCGGGGTGACTGGAGGCATGAGGACTGAATTACGACTAACACATGGGACATGCAAAGTAGCAGAGGAACACGCAGCACTGCTCCCTGCCACAACCATGTGAACAATGTGCACACGGACATGAACCACAGAGTCACACCCCACATGACCCATCACAGACACAGCAACACCCAAGGAGCCACGTCTGCATGCACAAGTCACACTGATAACAGAACCACACGGCAGGCACAGTGCAACCCATCACACACAACTGCAACACCATCGTAGTCCTGTCCATGTAGCCCCACTGCCTGTCAACCACACATCCCACAACTATGCCCATGTAAGACATACCACACTAGACGCAACAGCGTGGAACAACAGAAATGCACACGAACACCACTGGACCCATCAAACACACAGACACACAATGCACATACAACATACCATCCATCTCATCCGTCAGCCCCAGTCACATGACAGGTATGTCATCCGAACAGCTGGTCCACATACAGTAGTCACGCAAAGAAACATGCCCATGAAAAATCATGTGCCAGAAGTGAATGAAGCGCACGTCACACTGTGAGCAACTACACACATAACATGGGCCACACACCCCCGAGCACTGCAGTGATGCACATGGCACAGGGCAGCACGCACACCAAGGAATTGGACCATCTGCAATACGTCGTGTGGCACACAACCATCACTCACTCATAACAATGCGTCCAAATACATGGCCAGAAATCACAACAGACAGCAAATATGCAGGGTATGTCAGACATACACACACCTCAGACCATGCACTGTCATGTTGCCACAACACATGTCACGTTCTGCACCCATGGCACACAGCATGTACCCCAAAAGCATAGTACATCTCAAATGCGTTTCAGGGTGCTGACCCCCATCATGCCATCTGCGTGTCTAAGCGTTCCATATGAACCCCCAAAGCATAGTTCATCTCAAATGCGTTTCAGGGGGCTGACCCCCATTATGCCATCTGCGTGTCTAAGCGTTCCATATGAACCCCCAAAGCATAGTTCATCTCAAATGCGTTTCAGGGGGCTGACCCCCATTATGCCATCTGCGTTTCTAAGCGTTCCATATGAACCCCCAAAGCATAGTTCATCTCAAATGCGTTTCAGGGGCTGACCCCCATTATGCCATCTGCGTTTCTAAGCGTTCCATATGAACCCCAAGAGCATAGTACAAACCAACCTCCACGATGGGTCTGGAGTCCGCATACACCAGAGCCACAAAAAGCAGGAGCACAGCAACACACCCATCGGCATTGCCAATCCGTCCCATGCCACATGTCCACAGCACACAGTCCCATTGGCATGCCCACACAACAACAAATAGCACAGCCACACACACGGCTCCAGGAAACCTGTGCACGACTGTGCACGAACTGTGGATGTCAGACAACCTATACATACTTTGTCATGTGCAACACAATAACATATCTCATTCCCCCCACAGGTGACGAACTGCTTGATGCTGGAGATGGAGACAGCAGCCAGCACAGCCAGCCTGCAAGCCCCCAACAAGGACTCACGGATGTGGAGGATCTGTCCTCCGATCCGGACACGGACCACCCAGCAGGCCCATCTGGTGTGGCAGGGCACAACCGCACCCCAGGCACCCTCCCACCCACCAACCCATCATCCAGGGCTGATGACCACTCACAGCCCCCTGCTGCCACTGTCGTAGCGGCCACTACCACTGTTGTGGCGGCCACCCCCACGCTCGTTGCGGCCACTCCCACTGCCGCAACCACCACCACGTCATCACTGGCCCCAGCCCCAGCGCAAGTGGTGGTCCGGCCGACTGGGTCCACCCTGGGAGCCACAGCGAGGCCCGTGGTGAGCAATGTGGCTAGTGGGCAGGTCGGTGGCAGCAGTACTGGTAGGAGGAGCAGGGCCAGGCCAACGCCAACTGTGCCTGGGAGCCAAGCCCTGCCGCCAATCGACAGAGTCCTTGGGGCCTATGAGGAGGCCCAAGGCGAATGGGCCAGGTCGGCAAGCGACACGCGGGAGGTCCTTGCGGTGTTGAGGTCCATGGACGCCCACATGGCCCGAATTGCGGACCTCATGGGCCAGCTGGTGGTGGGGGGGAGGGCACAAGCAAGGCCAGCAACACCACCTCCGCCACCACCTGCTGTGGCGCTGGGTCGTGCAGCATCACGTTCCCCTGCGTCCACAGCGAGTGAGCACTCCTCAGCCACCACCAGCGGAACATCAACACCCCCCCCTCCCAACCGTGGAAGGGGCCGTCCTAAGTGGAAACAGGTGCCCAGAGAGGACTTCGCCCGCACCAAACGCCAGTGAGTCAGCCAGCCACCTTGACCACCTACTGCATTGACTTGGAATACGATCCTAGCCCACACTGCCATGTGAATGGCATGTGTCTGTTGGACTGTGGACATAGAACTCCATGGGTACACCTTGACCATCACGCAGCCATGACCGTCAACTCATTGTCACAGCATGCACCACATTTGTCATCACCTTGCACACAATCACATGTCACCGCTGTTAATAAATACACCTTGATCACAATCGGCTTAATGTGTCCTGTGTTTATTCCACGATGTGCAATCGCCACCATGAGCAGAATAGCATCTGCTGTGTGGCATGTCGATGGGACAGGAGAGGCTGCAGGGACCTAGGGGTGAAAAACAGAACAAGAGTACATTCAATGAGTGTGTCACACACTCATCACACAGTACTTGTCACCAACTACAAGCAATGCACACACATCTCTGAGAGCAACAGGGCACAATGCTACAGCCACTGACAGTGGCATACCAACCTGGACATGGACCATTGACACACAGCACTCAGTGAACAAAAGGCCCCAGTAACAGAGCACACATACACCTGCACAACTACAGCCACATCAGCCGTCGTACATGGTCACTCACCGTCAAGTGAAGTAGCGGGCGATGAGCTGCTGATGCACATTCACAGCTTCATCCTCTCCACTGTCCTCTTCACTGGAGCTGTCCTGGTGTGCAGGCTGGGGCCCTGGTTGATCTCCGTCATCCACAATTAGGGGGATCTGCTTCCGAATGGCCAGATTGTGCAGCATGCAGCAAGCCACCACTATCTGGCACACCTTCTGTGGGGAGTACGCCAGCGCCCTCGGTGCGGTCCAGGCATCTGAACCTGGACTTGAGGAGGCCAAAGGTACGCTCGACCACACGTCTGGTCCTCCCATGTGCCTCATTGTAGCGGTCATCTGCTGGGGTCCGAGGATTTCGTAATGGACTGAGCAGCCAGGGCCCATTCGGGTAAGCCGAGTCACCTGGGCGTGGGGGACACAGAGAACCGTTGCAATTCAAACAGGACAGTAGACAGCATCCTTAAGCCAGCACGCTACACAACTCCACATACTCACCGACAATCCAGCCACGGTCCTGTTGCAGATTGGTCATCAGTCGCGGTAATATGCTGTTTCGCATGATGTGCGCGTCATGGGCCGAGCCTGGGAACTTTGCACACACGTGGGAGATGAACATGTCCGCAAGGCACACCACTTGCACATTCAGGGAGTGCGTGTGCTTCCGGTTGCGGAAGAGCTGCTCAGTGGCCTGTGGTGGGACAAGGCCAACATGGGTGCAGTCAATGGCACCAACGACGTGTGGGATCCGTCCAAGGGCATACAATGCACCCTTCACTGACGCCAACTCACGTGCCCTGGGGAATCTGATGTACCTGTTCCTGTACAGCATCATGGCTGCCAGTACATCCCTCAGCACCATGCTGAACATGGGCTGGGACATCCCACCTCCACTGCCCACTGTGTGCTGGAATGACCCAGTGGCGAAAAAATGCAGTGCAGCCATCACCTTAGCCGTGGGGGTGAATGCTGTCGGATACACCATGCAAGGACGGAGGTGGGGTTCCAACATGGCACATAGTCGATGCAGGGTTGGTCGATCCAGACAAAATTTCCGGATGATCTCAGAATCCTCCATGTCCGCCAACAATTGGTAAGGGCGGTACATTTTTGGTCTCCGCCTAGGATAGATGGAAGTGGACACATGTCAAAGCAACACGCCACATGGCATTTTCACATACACATCACTGATATGGCAGAGCAAGAACATGAGTCACAGAACAGCTGTCATGCAGGGACAGCACAGCCACAATACACTTACACAGGTCTCCCACCAATAGCAATGGGCAGTGACACAAACCATTGCTATGTGCATGCACATGGGGATCCAGGCCTCAATGACCTGTGAGGCGTGCTGATGGGGACTGACTGCATATTCGGCAAGCGGCAACACCACGGCAATATGACTGGCTGCTGTGCATCACACTGCTTCCGAGGCTGGATGAGTATGGCACACACCAACGACGATGTGGGCACAGGCTGAGCGGCCAAGACAAGTGGGACCTGTGGCACGAGGGGATATGAGACAGTCATTGGTGTCACCACTGCACCCTATGTGCAGCACTGTACGGATCACACCTCCAGAAGCATTGTCAGGTGTACACATTGACAGCCCCATGCCAACACGGCTGTGTGCTTGCAAATACACATCACATGTGACACGTAACCTTGCACGTGCCAAGTGGCAGATGTACATAGTGAGAGATGACATGCGTGTGCATATGCGTATACCATGCACCCATGCCAATGTGCAGATGATGACATGCTAACAGACATGTGGGGGCCGGCCACTGGCCGTCCCTGCCTATGCACACGGCATGTTGTGGCCCCGTCCATTGTGCACCTGCACCCACACGCACATCATGGCCACACCTGCAGATGCAGTGCGTACATCATACTGTGTGGTGCACATGGCATCAGCGGACTGTCACCAACATGGGCCAGGCCATTTCGGCCAACTCCGATGACACTCGCGGTTGCACCCTGCGTGTTCCACTATGGAGGTAGGCGTCCCGGGCCAGCTGGGTGCAGGCCAACGTCTGTAATTGCCAATGCAGGTCTCAGTGCACTTGTTGCTCGTGTGAATGTCAGGCTGGGCCATGCTGCCCCTCTCAGTCCCAGCAAGCCTGGCCTGCACATTGACTGCACAATGCCAGTAGGTGACAGCACCGACTGCCTAGTGGGTTACATGTGTCTCCTGTTCAGGACACCCCGGATGAGCGCTTACTCTGCACTGTCTATTGGACACACCATGACTCGTGATAGGGATGTGTGTGAGAGATAGTGGCACTGAATGTGACCTTCGTTGCGGGGTGGGCCATGCACAGGGCGAGTACGCTGATGGTTGCGCAGTGTTGGTCACAGTGGGTACACCCACACAGATGTGTTGCCTTGTGATCTTCTTCTAGGTCAGCCTGACAATGGACAGTAGATGTGGGCAGGCTATACATTGCTCGATGTGCTGTCTATGTGCATGTGCATTCACACCAGGCACAACTGCCCCTGCACATGTGACCCCTGCTGCACTCTGTGCTGGGTCTGTTGAGCTGATGCACCGTCTGTGCGTGGGGCAGACAGCTCTGCTCAGTTCCGTCATTGCCCATGACATCACTTTGCCACAGGTGACATGGTTCATGGAGGGCCCACATGTACGCGTGGGTGGACTACACAAGACTGTCCAATGGTTATCACCCCCAGTCAGTGCTTCGAATGGGAAGTATGTGGTGCTGGTACTCATTTCGCTGTGTCGAGTGTGCGGGGCTAGGTGCGGGGCTACATGCAAGACATGGGTAGGTCATCGGCTTATCTACTAGTTGCAATGCACACGAGACATGTCTTTTTCTGACCACATCAGGGGCATTCCTTAAACTAACTGAAAGTCAAACAGTTATCTTTTACACTGTCCTCATGGCCTCCCCTCGCTCACACCTATATGCATTTGCACATGAGAAGCTAGCGCATGCACAAGCAGCTCCAAGCTCGCCCCAGAGAGGCCAAGGAGTGTATGTGTGGGTCCAGTTGTACATGTGGTCTGTCTCACGGTATGATTAGTGGCGTTACGCCGTCCACATGCGTGGTGCCCCGACTCGAGACCCGGGCAACATTGACTATGCATGACAGGCTCCGCAGTCCGGATACACCACCTGCAACACACAGAGGCTGTAGCTGCCCTAGCGGGCCAGTCCGCGTTCAACTGGAGCTCATGGCCCCACACATTCACTCTTTGGCCTCTCTGGGGCGAGCTTGGAGCTGCTTGTGCACGCGCTGGCTTTCTGTTGCACTGGCATGTAACGTGTGTGGGTGTATTGTCAATGGGTGGGATGGTGCGAGCCACCGTCCGTGACGTCACTGCTGCTTGTGATGTGTGCGTCCCCCCACTACTTCCATTTGACTTGTGCCATACTACACATTGTGGATGTGTTGCCTGCGTGATGTGACAAGGATGAGCGCGCCATGAGCTCTCACCCACCATGCTCTACTGCCATCCCGTGCCCTGGATTGCCTGTGCAAGTGGACGATGTTGGGGATACACCAGGTCGACAGGGGATGTGAGTGCCTTGGCAAGGGCCTGGCGGACGTGCAGCAGTATCCGGCATGTCCACGGAGGGTGGGCTGACGTCTACACTTGATGCGGCATCGTTCGTGTGCCCGCCTGTTGTGCACACACGAGTTCACATTCGTCACCAGAAAGGTGGTCTTTACAGATTCCCAGGAGTGCGCCAATGTACTGGTCCTGAGTCCTCCCAACACAGCGTGTTTCAACATTGCATGTGCGCACCTACCCGTCACACCAACCCACCTGAGCCATGCGTAACTCCCGCTTCACATGACACATGTGTGTCTCCCACAGTTGTGCTACACATTTGAGTTGACATCCAATGACAGTGGACTACATGGTCATCTCATGACTGCCGTGTACTTCACACACTCTCATCCTCTCTCATTCGTACTTGTGAAATGAATCAGCAGAGACACATTGTTGCTTCAAGCCATGTATTGGGACTAATGTCCTCTGTGATGCAGTATAGTGAACACTACTGGCAGCGAAGTGCATGTGGAGGATATACTCAGCATGATTACACATAGCATAGGGTGTAGGGGTACAGTGATTAGTTGTTGACTGTGGGATGTGGGCTTCAGAGTTCCAAATGCTTAGCCGTTGGTGTGCTAATGTACATTTGCCAATTACTGTGGTGCTGCTGACTGACACAGACAGTATACATTTAGCCTACCAGTCCGCTTGTCATCATGGGCACAGTGCATCTCCGTTCCATGTTACAGGTTTGCTGCTATGGTCACTCATACACACGTGCATGGAGGTGACATCAGGGCATGGGCTTACATGCATGCAAAGGCGTCCCACTTGTTGTTGCGATGTGGTGGGTACTGGCCATGTCACAGTCACTGGGCTCATGTTGTTGGTGGCTGCACTTGGTGTACATGCAAAGGTCCTGGCACGGACGTTCAGAGGGAGGTGTGGTGACAGCTCTCACATACTGCAGCAGGACGATTGATGTCCACTGACCGGTGCATATGTTCATGGGCGCAGGATCCATATCATGGCATGGTTGTACGTGCAGTTCTGTCCATGTGGTTGCCATACACAAATCCCATGCCTCTGCCTCCCCCTGTTCATGCAGAGTTACTGGATGTGATGAGGTACAGGGTGCATTTCCCAATAAGTATCAGATGTCATGGCAGTGTAGTTGTTGTTGTGGTGTCAGTTGCAGGTTGCATGGTGTAGTAGTTGTACTGGTAACTGCCTAGTCCGTGCGTAAGCCACGCATGGGTACGGTGTGGGTCATCATTGCTCAATTGGGGGTCTGGCGACGGGGCCCGACGAATTGACAGGTTGTCAGGAATGCAATGCCTACCAGCAGGGCTTCCATGGCATTGGTGGTGGACATGGTTGCCAGCCAATGTAGCGGATGGTGGCTGTCAAGGTGTTGGTCGTGAGTTGTCCCTTGTAGGAGCATGATGGGACATGTTGGATGGCATTCGATGTAACTGTAATCCATTATCCGTCGTGTGGAGGCACAGTGGTCCCATTGCAGTGTGGGTCCGATAGTCGCCACATACGCCATGCCCCCATAGGCTGAACAGGCCCTGTCGTGGGCGTCCATGGGGTGGAATAGTTGTAGCAGGTCCGCCCTTGGACATGCCGGGTTGGAGAGACATAACTCCACAGGATGGTAGAAGGGACACCTCCGACAGTAGAAGACGGGGATGACGCAGCTGAACAATGCGATGCGGTAAGTTAGTCGGTAACTTACGTTCAGCAGGGCCAGATTGTCACATCCCAATATCTGTGTCAGGTTATGTTTGTACAGCTTGATCTGTCCGGCGTAGTTGGGTAGGTGTGGTGCAAGTGCCATTTTGCTGCAGGGCGCTGTGGTGGCGTGCTCCGGCTGTCTGTGCAGTCTGCAGAGTGCAACCTCCGATGTTGCTGGGAATTCTGTAATGGTCGTAGGGAGGCAGGACCTGTGTTATGTTGGCTTGTGCGGAGGACACGGGCCCTCATCCCACATGCTTCTCTGAATGGTCAAGGTCAGTGGTGTCTGACTCCTTCCAGATTACTTGCATGTGAACCACATGGGGGAGTGTTATCATTTCTTCTTTCCGTTGTGAATGTTCTTTGGTGTTATGCGCTATCTGCCCTGTGGCCGCTTCCCTCTGCATGCCTGCGTTGGGCTTTGTTTGGTGCAATAACTGTTTTCTCCGGCTTGTTTAGTCGGGATGTGGTTTCAGAGTGGGAATGGAAGGTCATTCGGTGCTGTCTCCTCTCCCATGTGTGGGCAGCAGGCTGCTTTCCCGCTGTACGTTGGGCCTTGTGTTATAATTGGTCCCACCTGTTGTCTGTCCCCGGTATCTTTGATGTTACGTATTGCATGTCTTGTTATTGGGTGCAGGGTGGCACCGGTGTTTCTGTGTGGTTCTGGCGTACCTTTTCCCGACAGGGTCCATATTCTGCTGGGTGATGTTGCCTCCGCTGTGTGCTTCGCCGTGTTTTGCACACAGGGGTGTGTCCTAATGTGGCGTGATGTCACTGACATGTTCGGGTCAGTTGTGTGACGTCAGGTTGGCAGCAGTGCATTGCCGGTTGGGGACATGACTGTGGCAGGGCTGTCACGTGACATGTGCGTTCCTGGGTGGTGCTGGTGTGTGTGGTGTTTGGTTGTGACCCTGTGTTGTTTGTGTGCGGCGCATGCATTGCGCTGCCGTTGGCCTCTGCGTTGTGCGCATGTGTGGGTGCAGTGGTGGATGTGTCGTGTCCACGCAGGGGTGTCGGGGTGGGGGCCATATGCAGTTGTCCCGCCCTTGCACTGTGTGCGCTGTTTGTGTGCCCCTGTTGTGTGTCTGCCTACCTGCGTCGCCGCGGTGCATTGACTCCTGGGTGCTGCATCAGGTAGAGCATGGGGAGGGCCTGCAGTGCTGGATTCATGCTCGGGGGGGTCGCTTCTTCGGTGTCTGTGCTCGGCGTTCGGGTTTCCGCCTCACTTTCACGTGCGGTGTCTCTTAGCCGTGGGAGCTGTTTGTTTGCGGCATCGTAATTTGTACGCCGGGCGGTATGTGATTTCGTCTGGCGGTGTGTCTCCATTGGGCTGCGCCGCTACGTGAGCGGGCGCACTTTGATGGCGGACGGCGTCGCTTGCTTGCCGGCGGTGTTTGGCTGCCTTTTCACATCGTAATTTAGCGGGCGTGTGGGCTGCGGCATGCGGGCGGTAACTGGTGGTTTTTGCATCCGCCAGCACGGCGGTGGTGCTTCCGCCCGCCATCCTAATGGGCCCCTATGTTTTTATTTATTGTTATTGATAAATAATGTATTGTTAATTGATTATTAATTGGTAATTAATTTGTATTAATTGATTAATTGATAATTAAATTAATTGTGTTCTTTTTATGTGTAGCGGGTTGTGTGTTTATGGGGGAATAGGGTGGGAAGTAATTTAATGTTATTTAAGTAAATATTAATTTAATTTTATTGGTATTTATTATAAATGTTTTAGTTAATTAATTATTAATATGTTATTTATTTTACAAAAATTATTTAATTAATAAGTATGTTAATTTAACCCCTACGCTATCCAACACTTTCCCTACTGTTGCACTCACTGGAGTGGGAATAGTAATTTTTACCCCTACGCTATCCAACACTTTCCCTACTGTTGCACTCCCTGGAGTGGGAATAGTAATTTTTACCCCTACGCTATCCAACACTTTCCCTACTGTTGCACTCCCTGGAGTGGGAATAGTAATTTTTACCCCTACGCTATCCAACACTTTCCCTACTGTTGCACTCCCTGGAGGGGTAATAGTAATTTTACCCCTACGCTATCCAACACTTTCCCTACTGTTGCACTCACTGGAGTGGGAATAGTAATTTTTACCCCTACGCTATCCAACACTTTCCCTACTGTTGCACTCCCTGGAGTGGGAATAGTAATTTTTACCTCTACGCTATCCAACACTTTCCCTACTGTTGCACTCCCTGGAGTGTGAATAGTAATTTTAACCCCTACGCTATCCAAAACTTTCCCTACTGTTGCACTCACTGGAGTGGGAATAGTAATTTTTACCCCTACGCTATCCAACACTTTCCCTACTGTTGCACTCACTGGGGTGGGAATAGTAATTTTTACCCCTACGCTATCCAACATTTTCCCTACTGTTGCACTGTTTGGAGTTGGAATAGTAATTTTATTACCTCCGCTATCTAATATTTTTTATATTATTTTAGTTAATGTAGTATATAATTAATTTTTAAAAGATTAAAAATAAATTAAATTTTTTGAATTTGTTATATATATTTATTTAATTTTTATTTATATTATTGTTTTATGTGTATTGATGTATTTATAATGTATATGATTTTTTTTTAAATTATAAGTTATTAAAATAATTATTAAAAATTATTAGTAAGTATATATATTATATATTATATCTATATGTTTAATTTATTTTTACATTACATATATATTACTTATAATTTTTAACATTTTAAAATATTTCTAACTGTTTATTTTAATTATATGTATTATTTACTTTATTTTACATTATTTTTTTAACTCAAATAAAAAACGATATTTTTAACAACGATATTTTTGACATCGATATTTTTTTTTCTATATTTTTGTACTTACCCTAATGTAGATAGGATGTTGATATTGTTGACTTCGTTATTCTTGCGTCGATATTTCTGTAGGTCGATATTCTGACCTTCGATATTTTGTCAGTGATTCGGCTGACTCATCCTGTGTGGGGTGTCCAGAGTCTGTCTGCACACCAAGCCCTGAGTTTAGGTCATCCAAAATGCTCAGGTCCTGGGGGTGTCCTAGGAACTACACAACAATAGCAACCCAATGCATGTTGTCATGGAGACCAAACCATTGACAATCCCTTGAAGGTACTACAGCATGTGCCGTGATACAATGTATTCCCAGGTGTGGGCCGCCTGGCCTGCTTGAATGCAAACATTCCCTATGTGAAAGAATGACCTTGAATTTGTATTTCAATGACACATGGGTGCAACATTGCGATTACCTCTTGGCAAGTGCAATACAGGTCCCACTACCCTGTATGTTATTGTTGCACTTGACGTGTGATAATTGAAGAAAATGATGCTAGTGTTGCCTATCTTTCAAAGTGCAACACTTAGCACTTTATGCAGTGGCATAGCTAGGAGGGAGTGCGGGGGGGGGGCGGGCCACCCCCGGCGTCACTTTTTTTGGGCGGTGGTGCGCCACGAGTGCAAGGTAAGTTTTTTTTTAATTCTCTCGTCTGCGTTCGGTACTCATAAACACCCTCCCACCCCGCTCATTGTTGCCCACAACCCCCCTCGGCATGGTCTCCACCAGCACCCGCCCTTTTACTGGCACTGGGCGGCAGCAAATTGATGTATCGCCCCGGGCGTCAAAAACCCTAGCTGCACCACTGACTTTATGTGGTTGTATGGAAAAGTCTAGGCTCTCAGCACTGCAATGTGTGTGCCACCTTCGTTCCTTTGTGAACGTGACTCAGCAGATGTGACTGCTGGCTGTGGACATAAATCAGTAGTGGTTTTAAAATAGAAGCCCTTTTATAAGGCAATGTTTTACAAGACACAATTGGCCACAGTGATCTCACACAAAGTAACGCGTGAATATAACAAGAACCTCCTCTACATGATCTTAGAACTGTATGATCTAAGCAACAGATGCATGACTTCAATAAACCAAAAGTGAGCTCAGTGATGGAAGGGTGTCAGGCAGTAGCGGCTGATGTGCGGGCAGAGTGGTGCGGCAAGGGGAATGGAACGATGGACAAAAACAGAAAGGAAAAAAAACGTACCTGACGCAGGCCCGCCGCTCTTCTTCTCTGAGTCCTCGCTACAGCACAGGCTCCCCTGTGACCAATCCTTATGCTGCTCTCATGTTTGAAAGCAGTGTCAGGATTTGCTTTAGTGCTGTGAATTTGTGCTTCAAGAGAGAGACTGGGAGCCTGTGCTTTGCTGTCTCTAATCCAGCAACACAGCTGGGTTGGAGACAGCTCAGTGCGCATGTTGGTTGGGCCGGCCTGAGACAGCCAGTCAAAACGACATGCGCACTGATAGCAGTGCCCACCACTCCCTCTCCAGACTAACCCCACGATGGCCCCCACCTTAAGACTAGAACTTGAAAAATAAAATGATAATAGACCCGTTTTACTATCGTTTTATTTTTCAAGTGGTGATGCTGGCAGGGGGGGCAACGCACCTCCGTCATAGCGGAGGATCCACCACTGGTGTTAGGAGATCTGATTGCAGTGCATATGCACCAACATCCGTGAGAAAATCACAATCCAACATTCAATACATAGCAGTAGTTGCCTCTCCCTGTTATTGAGCTCGGTTGCCTGCTGCTCATGAGCTACTTGGATAACTTCTAAGTTAAGTATTGTGTGTGCTTTAGATGGTGCAACATGCTATGGTGTAAGGGTGTGCTCTTTGGTGCATAGTAGCCTGAGCTGCACCGACTCAGGAGAGGAAAACAGTGCCATGCAATAGCTTGATAGATATAGCACTGTTTTCCTCTCTCCCTTAGATGCAACTTTGCACCAAAAGTTCACAAATCTGGCCCTTGATATTTTTCTGTCTTCTTTACAATAATTTGAGAAAGATACACTTAATCCCTGGATTCAAGGTAGTTAGTTTTCAGTGCTCTAGGTCCATACACGTGTTTTGAATGATAAAGGGTCACCCACTTTGCTTTGTCCTTGAAAGGTATTTCTTTCTGGACTTGAAAGTGTAGTCCTAGTTTCCCTGCTGATGTGCCAACCTGCACTGGTACGGCACACTTCCTAATCAGTGTGGTAATATACTAAAAGAACACACAAGGTCTGAGGCACAAAGGTAAACTAACACTTTTGTGTAAGTTTACAGTTCTTCTGCTATTCACAACCTACCAGTTAAAAGTAAGTTTACGAATGTGGAGCCTCCACACATAAAAAGATAGACCTGTTTTTTGTTAATCAGGCCCATAATCCCTCCAATGTTTAACTCTTAAGTCATTCCTTTCACTAAAACACATGCAGGTGGTGGTACTTTGCTAAGTAGCAACAGCTAATCATATGAACATGTGTGAGGTCATTCCTTTTAACGTCCCGCTTTGCCAACATAGATATCGGCTCTACTTTAAGTCACTGTTTGAAAAATACAAGGGGGCCGATTCCGATCTCGGTCGGAGGCGTACCCAACACCATTCGGTCGGGAAAAAAGGCATGCGAAAGCCTGTTTCCCGACCGATCCGTACAGTACACCGAACGAGCAAGTACGATGCGCACAACAGCAAAAAATCCGGCCGAGCCGTACTCACCCAAACCAGGTCCTGTTCTCCGACCGAGGCGAATCCGGAAACGCCGAATCGAGTCGCACGGAAGGAAAAATGCAGCCCCGTCCGGCCGGACAAGTACGATGCGCTTCCCGTACGCGCCGAACCCGTCGCTACGCACGGCACGTCAAAGCATCCGGGAGAGGCGCACATAAGCTCCGATTCGTGCCACAACACGATCCACGGCTACGAGACGAACACGGCACCGACGAGGACGAGGCGAAGTGACGAGGACGACGCGAAGCAACGAGAAGGACGAACGACACGAACCAACCATGAATCCCTTCGTCCCGATCATACCAATATTCTACATCTACTACCGGAACAGGCACGGACGCGTACGGCGCAGAAGGTAAGCCAGACACCAACCACAAAACACATACAACACGTACACGACACATCACACACACACACAGGGATGCTGAATATACTTACACCAGCAACAGCAGCACCATAGGGGCGGGATGCCCATCACCAATGCCACATATGCACACAGGGGCCTGAATGCGCACCACCACCCCTACCCAAGGGGGGCTGGATGCCTACCACCACTACCACCCTCACCCAGGGGGGCTGGATGCCTACCACTACTACCACCCTCACCCAGGGGGCTGGATGCCTACCACTACTACCACCCTTAGCCAGGGGGGCAGGATGCCTACCACTACTACCACCCTTAGCCAGGGGGGCTTGATGCCCACCACTACTACCACCCTTAGCCAGGGGGGCTGGATGCCTACCACTACTACCACCCTTAGCCAGGGGGGCTTGATGCCTACCACTACTACCACCCTTAGCCAGGGGGGCTGGATGCCTACCACTGCTACCACCCTTAGCCAGGGGGCTTGATGCCTACCACTACTACCACCCTTAGCCAGGGGGGCTGGATGCCTACCACTACTACCACCCTTAGCCAGGGGGGCAGGATGCCTACCACTACTACCACCCTTAGCCAGGGGGGCAGGATGCCTACCACTACTACCACCCTTAGCCAGGGGGGCTTGATGCCTACCACTACTACCACCCTTAGCCAGGGGGGCTTGATGCCTACCACTACTACCACCCTTAGCCAGGGGGGCAGGATGCCTACCACTACTACCACCCTTAGCCAGGGGGCAGGATGCCTACCACTACTACCACCCTTAGCCAGGGGGCTGGATGCCTACCACTACTACCACCCTTAGCCAGGGGGGCAGGATGCCTACCACTACTACCACCCTTAGCCAGGGGGGCAGGATGCCTACCACTACTACCACCCTTAGCCAGGGGGCTTGATGCCTACCACTACTACCACCCTTAGCCAGGGGGCTTGATGCCTACCACTACTACCACCCTTAGCCAGGGGGGGCAGGATGCCTACCACTACTACCAACCTTAGCCAGGGGGGCTTGATGCCTACCACTACTACCACCCTTAGCCAGGGGGCTTGATGCCTACCACTACTACCACCCTTAGCCAGGGGGGCAGGATGCCTACCACTACTACCACCCTTAGCCAGGGGGGCTTGATGCCTACCACTACTACCACCCTTAGCCAGGGGGCAGGATGCCTACCACTACTACCACCCTTAGCCAGGGGGGCAGGATGCCTACCACTACTACCACCCTTAGCCAGGGGGGCTGGATGCCTACCACTACTACCACCCTTAGCCAGGGGGGCAGGATGCCTACCACTACTACCACCCTTAGCCAGGGGGGCAGGATGCCTACCACTACTACCACCCTTAGCCAGGGGGGCTGGATGCCTACCACTACTACCACCCTTAGCCAGGGGGGGCTTGATGCCTATCACTACTACCACCCTTAGCCAAGGGGGCAGGATGCCTACCACTACTACCACCCTTAGCCAGGGGGCAGGATGCCTACCACTACTACCACCCTTAGCCAGGGGGGCAGGATGCCTACCACTACTACCACCCTTAGCCAGGGGGCTTGATGCCTACCACTACTACCACCCCCACTCATAGGATGGACAATGCATGACACAACAAGCACACCACAACCTAGGGAATGCAAGATAAAGACATCCCCCCACCACCATGACAAGCGTGTGTAGGCTGTGTCAAATGCCTACAACACCGAACATGACTTTGAACATACAATGTGACCCCCTAGCACATGTGCCACACATATATGTGTGTGGCACCCACAATGCAAGCAGCCCATGACCATTGTGGCAATGGGGCCTAAACCCCCATCATCACAGTGACCAAAAGGTAAGTGTGGGGTCCATAGCCGAAGCACATTTTGACCATTGTGGCAATGGGGTCTAAACCCCCATCATCACAGTGACCAAAAGGTAAGTGTGGGGTCCATAGCCGAAGCACATTTTGACCATTGTGGCGATGGGGTCTAAACCCCCATCATCACAGTGACCAAAAGGCAAGTGTGGGGTCCACAGCTGAAGCACATTTTGACCATTGTGGCAATGGGGTCTAAACCCCCATCATCACAGTGACCAAAAGGCAAGTGTGGGGTCCATAGCTGAAGCACATTTTGACCATTGTGGCAATGGGGTCTACACCCCCATCATCACAGTGACCAAAAGGTAAGTGTTGACAAAGAAAGAGCTGCAACTGCCAAACTGCATGGATCATTCCTGGTCACAGAACCAAAAACTCATCTGTGGCAAAGTAGTGTATGTGTCCCATTGCAACATAAATTGGGTGAGCCAAATACTGCAGTGCAAATGAGACATTCCTTTGGCCATGTGCAGACAAACAACACCCATGGGGGCTGACACCGTCAACATTCATCAATGACACAATGACAGAAGTGACCATCAGAATGCAGAACCACATATTTGCACCAATGGGCACACAAATGCAGATATCCTGTGGAGACAGCAGATGTGAGGTGAACAGATACCATACCATGGCAGCAATGGGACACACAAACCATGATCACTGTGCTGACCGATGACCTAGGAGTCCCAGGGACAGCAGGGGAAACACACCAAACAACATACAGCCAATGGCACACCCAAGATATGCCAATGCAGTGGTGCAGATGCACAAACACAAACAGGCAGACCAACACTGTCATCATACACAGCAGGTGAGGGGTGGGGGTGCCAGTGTCCCCAGGCAACCACACAACACATGAGGAGAGCTGAATACCAATCATACAGATGTGCATACACTGCCACACTAAGGTAACTCATGGATCCAAATCCCCTATGTGGGCAAGCAGGCATTGTCAGATGAGAGGGAGCACAAAACACACATGTCACACAGGCACGTAGGAACAACAACTGACACAGCAAGACACAGACACGCCACAGCACCACCCCCAGGGCCCCCACAATGTGGTGACCCTGGGCTGAATAAAAATCCCACTGTGATGACAAAGCTAAATGTCGTTCACACTGTGAACCACAGTCAGGTGTCCTGAGCAACAAACTACCATCACACCTACACAAGCACAAATCAATCAGCATGGCCAGTAAGCCAAGGCCAACATGGAGGCAGGGGACTAGCTGGGCAACGACTCCCATCTGCACACACTCAAGACCACACCCCTCGACCTCCAACAATGTGCAGCAGTGAAGTACACATGCACTGGTGACATTGCACATGCACCCATGACCATTCCAGGGTGGTGGGTGGGAACCAAGGTGCAGAAACACATCACACATGGCCACTCAACAAGACTCCTGAATGTCTGACACACTGCACACTACGCTGTACATGGACATGACGGCGATACCACACCAACCAATGGGATCCCAGCCACAGTCACACACCAATGAAGAAGCCAAGGTCACCCACAAAGAACACACATAGACAACAACCAACATTGCAGCCCGGACCCTGAGGAGTGCCAGCAGTCACACACACAACGTGTCACAATCACTGAAAGATAACACGAACTGAAAATCACATGACAGGGGCAAACAACAAGTGCCAAGGGGAAACCTGACTGTGACCCATCTGCGTCTGCACACAAACTCAGCCCTGACAGCAAACACACCTATGGGTGACACCCTGATGACCAGTAATGTGCCATGCACCCACATCACAGAGAACACAGGGAGAAGACTTTGGGGGAACATAGCTCAAGTCAGCAAGCATCACAAACAGGTACAACACTAGGGATCACAGCATGCGCAGATAAATGGAAGTGAACACACAGACATGCACATACAACACACACCTTGGGCGCAGGCAATGTCACACGTGTACACACTGCCATGAGGGGACTCCACTCCTGTGTGAGGAAAGCTGTGCCATATGTTGCCTCAGTAGGGCCCCATCATGTCAGCTGAGCACTTGGTCACACAATCAACAATTAGCACCAAATGAGGGCTCCCATCACATCAGCCTGGTCATGGATGTGCCAACGGAATCATCAGCACAGATCCAACACACTTGTATAGCAATGTTGCACTGACTACACGGATGAGTCCTTCCCCATTGATGCCCAAACCTGCATGTCCAGTGGAGATGGCAACACGGTCAGGGAAGTAGACAAATCCAACAATGGAAGGCACAACAGATGTGCAGGGGTGGAAGCCACAGATATGAAATTGCTAATGTAAGTAGGAAATCCCATTGCCAAATACTGAACACATGACACCCTCAGATGCTGCTATGGATGACATGGATACACCACATGATAGGACACATTCCCCCTGGACCACATGGGTTCCTGCACAGTAACACTTCATAATCATGAGACCAGATATCACCATCACTGCAGCAAGGGCATGGTTAGCAGCACCAACAACATGTACATCTGAAGCATGAGCACTAGAGAAAAGAAAGTTGCTTTATTCAGCATATGTGTTGATTGAAAACGACGTCCAGAAAAAAAGAGCAAAGGCCAATGGCCAGTCCATTGTCAAAGTTCAAACAGGGTGACACTGGCAGATGTCACCCTACGCATGCCTGCACAAAACCAGGGACAATCCACTAGGAGGGGCAACCGGGGGGCAGGCCAGGCACCGCAGGGACAGGATCAGGGCTCACCAGGGGGAGTCAGGGAAGGGGTGGTGGGTGCTGGAGAGCCACTGACAACTGCAGTGGAGGTGTCTGACATGGTGTGTGCCGGCACAACTGGGGGGCATGACTCAGATGTCGTGGGTGCCGGCACAACTGCAGTGGACCCTGCAGATGCAGTGGACAGGTCCGCCACTGCAGTGCCCAAGTCAGACAGGGCGGTAGTGGACTCCACTGCAGTGCCTACCTCCAGGGGAGGAGAATGGGGAACAGGCAAGGTGGGTTGGACAGAGGGGGAGGACACCCTCACCACATCAGTGGCACAGACAAGCGCAGCGGGGGTGTGGTGCTGGGAGAGCAAGTGGCAGGGGGAGAAGGCCGGAGCATCTTGGGGATGGTATATCTGTGGGTGGGGGAACCTGGGGCAGGGTGTGGTGGGGGCACCTGTGGAGTGGGGGCCTGAGGGATGGAGGAAGGAGACCTGGTGCTTGAGCTGCAGGGCGGTGGCGGGGTCTTGCTCTTAGGACTCCGTGGGGACTTGCGGGTGGGGGCCTCAGTCCGTCTGCGCCTGGGGGAGGGTGTCCGGGGGCGAGGGGCACTCTGCTCCGTGTGGGTGGGCTTCCTCTTCCCCCGGGATGCTGGAGCAGCTTCATCGGTGGGGAAGAGGCCGAGGTCACAGAGGAAGAGCTGCTGTGACTTTGGGGTTGCAGGTGAGGCAAGGGAGGGTGCTTTGGAGGGAGAGGGAACTGAGGACTGCGCAGTGCATGTGGATGCGTGTGTGTGTTCCAGGGCCCCATCCCCTGTGAGTCTGGCTTCAGTCCCCTGAATGTGCGTGCGTGTGCGTTTTGTCATTGGCGTGCGTGTCAGTGTGCTGGATGTGTGTGTGCTGGTGTGTGCCTGTGCCAGTGTGTGTGTGCTTGGGATGGGTAAGGTGCTGGGGAGTGTGGATGGAGCAGAGGCAGGAGGGGTGAGGGACCGTTTGAGGAGGGACACTGCTGCCGTCAGGGAGGAGTCCATGGACCTATTGCCCCTCTGTAGGTCAGACATGCCCGATGAGATGCCCTCCATGAACGACACCAGCTGAGTCAACAGCGCGGTGTGCGCATGGAGGACACTCAGCATGGCTGTCTGCCCTACATGGAGCTGGCGAAGGAGGTACACAGACTCCTCACTCAGGGCAGCAGGGGACACAGGGGCAGGGGCTGCGGTGCCTGGCCCAAAGGAGACACGCTCCCGGACATGGGAGCCTCCACGGACCTGGGGAATGGGAGCCGATGGGAGGGCGGTGGTGGTGCTGGTGGTGGCGGGGACAGCAACACTAGCTGGGGTGTGGTGGCTGCTGACACCCGCCTCCACAAGGGAGTCATCCTCCGAGTTGCTCTGGTCCTCAGCTGAGGTGGATGCTGCTGAGGACTCCTCGGTGTGGCTCCCCTCGCCCTCCGTGCCACTGGGTCCCTCCGACCACTCCTCGGCTGCTGACCCAGTCTGGCTCTCTGGCTCCTCCTGGTCCGTGGAGCTGTCCCCTTCCGTGGCCGTGGATGTATCTGCAAACAATGGGGAAACAGACAGACATCAGTCACCTGCACATAACGCACACACCACTGTGAGCACAGCACATCACAGAGCAAGCCCTGGCATCATTAGTTGTACATTGCTAAAAGTGCCCTAACTGAACAGGAGAAGCCAATTGTCAGTCTGATGCCAAGCATGGCACTCACATCCCACATGGCCTTGCACCCATCTGTCTGGTGTCTGTTGGATTGCAACACCCCAGTGTGGACACATGCACCAAGTACACAGTAGTTGGACAGTGCAGAGGACACGGTGTGGACACATCACAGCTCTTGCCACTGAGTCAGTACAGGTTTCCGGATGAAAGGGATGCCCAGAGTCAAATAGGAAATGCATGTGATGCATACCAGCGACAGACACCATGATGCACCCATGTCCTGATAGCCAGCGCCACTATGGTGTGCATGTAGCACATGTCACTCCCCTGCAGGCTCAACAATCAGTAGACACATGCCATGGCGGAGGCATGACTGCAAAGTCATACATCACTGTCTCAGTGATGTATGACTTTGCAGCCAGGCAACAACACTCTGCACTGTGTCACAATAGTAGGTCATGGGGAATGCAAGTCCTGGAGCTGCACAAGTGCACATGTACATCCCCCCACAACACATCCTCTTAACCCTCATCTGTCCAGGTCATACCTATTGGACATATGGTAGACCTGTGACACTACCCTCTGAACCTGAGCCCCTCACACTCTGCTGTGCATGGGGAACAGCTGCCTGAACTTCACATTCACATGCCCCAGTCTGCATGGGCAGCTGATCAGACACCTATGTGTCACACAAGTATCGTCTCCTATGGTCACATCTCCAGTGGCATGCTGAGCCCCTACCAAGAAACTCCACAGCAGTCCTGGCGACTAATCCACAGCACACTGACACAGAGGCAGACACCTGAGGGGTCAAATCACTGCGCACAATGTGTCAGCTGATACACGGGAGTGGGAGTACAGAGTGTATTGTATGGCCTGGAGTAGGCATGACTGTCCAGCCCCACATGAATGAGGGATGAGCCCTGGACTGTAGGCAGCTGGCTAAGTATGTGTGACACACGTCATATACATACTCCTGGGGCCCAAACATTGTTCCCACCCGCAGCATGGGTGTGTGCCAGATACCCCAGCCACATGTGGTGGATCAGCTCAGCAATTGGACCACAGATCAAAGTAACACGCTGAATACATGTCAGAATACAGGCATTGTGTAAGCAATGGACCCACCCATGATGCCCACCACAGAGTCAGGGAAACAGATGCTGTCTCCCACCTTGAGTCAAGCAAACTGCAAGGACACAGTCCTAAGTGACAGAATCCCCTGCATGTAAGGGCCACACCTGGGTATCAGATGAGGAGTGGGCAGTGCACAATAGAGGGACATGGCTCCTGGACAACATGACTGCTGTACTGTGGCAGTTTAACCAGGCCCGAGGAGGGCACATAGCATGTTAGACAGAGTTCACAGTGCAGTCTTTGACTCACCCCCTCCTTGCTGCTCTCTGGCCTTCAGCTGCCCATCCAGGTCTGGAAAGACCACCGCCAGGATCCTGAGCATGTGGGGGTCAGGGTCCGTGTTCCGCCCCTCCTGCGAGGAGGCGACAGCTTCAGCTGGACCCGTGCAATCCTCCGGGTCCAGCCCCGAAGGTCCTGCCACCTCTTTTGGCAGTTGCGGATCCGGCGCTTGTAGACCCCCACGGACCGGACAGCCCGGACGATGTCCTTCCATATCTCCTGCTTCCGATGGGCAGAAGCCTGTCAGGATGACAAAGTGATAAGGCCATTACTACACATGCAACATATCCGTGCATGACACAGTTGCATATACATGTCGCAATCACAGGGGCACATGGTGTACACAGGCAGTGCACGGCTGCCCATGGACAGTTTTCCAGAAGTCACTACATGGTATCATTGCATGGGAAGTAAAACCCTGTTCAGAAGCACTGTCACTGCACCATACCTGTCCAGTGCAAGTCACTACACACTATGGGGGGTGACAACTACTCAGTGAGCCTGCTAGCCAGTGGCGTGCAGACTCTCAGCCTTGCTAGTCTGACAAAATGCACATTCAGAAAGGCAGTGCACAGGACACTCACCTGCTCCCCTGGTGTCCCATACAGCTTGCTGTACTGTGGAAGTAGGCTGTCCAGCAGGGCCTGGTTCTCTTCAAGGCTGAAGGCTGGGGCTCTCTCCACAGTACGTGCCATTGCAGGATCCAGAGGGGCAGAGACAGCAGCAGTGCAGTGGCAGATGTCGTCTTGGAGCATGTAGTGCAGGCAAGTGGGCTCTCAGGGGAACAGCCAGCAATATATATGTGCTGGAGAGGCAGATACTGTCCCTTGTGTCCAAAGTGATAGGTCCAAGTCGTTTGCATCTTCTGAATCTGGCCAATCCATGGAATATCAGCACCTAAACACGCCCACAGCATCCTTCAAATCTTCAACTTCATGACATACATGATTTTGCAACATTGTTGTGGGTGACCAACTGAATTTCCAGCAACCGACTCGTTCGAAATTCGAAAACGCGTCCGTTGCCAGGCAAGCCCATTGTCAATGGGTGCGCACCGATCGGTCCATTGCAGTTCAACGCGCACAGGGGTACAACGCGTACCCGCACACATTGAAGGCAATGGGCCGGCCGGAGGCACCGATCGGTCCATTGCGGTACAACGCGCACAGGGGTACAACGCGTACCCGCACACATTGAAGGCAATGGGCCGGCCGGAGGCACCGATCGGTCCATTGCGGTACAACGCGCACAGGGGTACAACGCGTACCCGCACACATTGAAGGCAATGGGCCGGCCGGAGGCACCGATCGGTCCATTGCGGTACAACGCGCACAGGGGTACAACGCGTACCCGCACACATTGAAGGCAATGGGCCGGCCGGAGGCACCGATCGGTCCATTGCGGTACAACGCGCACAGGGGTACAACGCGTACCCGCACACATTGAAGGCAATGGGCCGGCCGGAGGCACCGATCGGTCCATTGCAGTTCAACGCGCACAGGGGTACAACGCGTACCCGCACACATTGAAGGCAATGGGCCGGCCGGAGGCACCGATCGGCCCATTGCGGTACAACGCGCACAGGGGTACAACGCGTACCCGCACACATTGAAGGCAATGGGCCGGCCGGAGGCACCGATCGGTCCATTGCGGTACAACGCGCACAGGGGTACAACGCGTACCCGCACACATTGAAGGCAATGGGCCGGCCGGAGGCACCGATCGGTCCATTGCAGTTCAACGCGCACAGGGGTACAACGCGTACCCGCACACATTGAAGGCAATGGGCCGGCCGGAGGCATCGATCGGTCCATTGCGGTACAACGCGCACAGGGGTACAACGCGTACCCGCATACATTGAAGGCAATGGGCCGGCCGGAGGCACCGATCGGTCCATTGCGGTATAACGCGCACAGGGGTACAACGCGTACCCGCACACATTGAAGGCAATGGGCCGGCCGGAGGCACCGATCGGTCCATTGCAGTTCAACGCGCACAGGGGTACAACGCGTACCCGCACACATTGAAGGCAATGGGCCGGCCGGAGGCACCGATCGGTCCATTGCAGTTCAACGCGCACAGGGGTACAACGCGTACCCGCACACATTGAAGGCAATGGGCCGGCCGGAGGCACCGATCGGTCCATTGCAGTACAACGCATCACTGTACATGTGACTGGCATAGGTCAGCATGCCTGTCTCAGATGGACATATGCCAGACACAGATAGCTCCCAGGGAGTGAGGGGCACACCTACATCACGACAGCCTGTCCAAACCTTATCATAAGGCATGTAAGGCTGCATTTCCTATTGTGTGTATGTTGGTGTACATGTTGTCCTGTGGGTGTCACCTGTGGGCAGCCACCCCCAGGCTGTGCACGTGTTCATGGGGACAGGATCCTGGGTGTTACGTGTACGTGACCACTGTGATGTGCAACTGTTCATATCTGTGCATGTGTCATGGTCACATTTCACAGTGGTGTTTGTGTATGTCATGTCACATACCCCGTGAGTCCCATGTGGGACGGTATGTTTGAGCCAGGGTGTCCCAGTGGCACAATAGTGATGGACCTCCACAGTCTTTGTGCATGTAGTGTTTACAATGTCTCTGATTTCATGTGCACAATGGGAGACAGTCTCCACATCCACGTTGTGTGTGCATGGACTCTGAT
Source organism: Calotriton arnoldi (assembly GCA_963921515.1). Lineage (NCBI taxonomy): Eukaryota > Metazoa > Chordata > Amphibia > Caudata > Salamandridae > Calotriton > Calotriton arnoldi. Next base: position 2,722,565 of record CAWUFW010001074.1, read on the forward strand.
GTTGTGCGTGTGTGTCACAGACGTCCATGTCTGTCCTGCCATGGCAAGTGTGGCCACTACCTGTGGGGGTCATGTTTGTTTTGCTGTGGTGTACACATGATACTCCAGGTGATGCCAGTGTCCATGTGGCATTACAGGGTCCCTGGGAATGTACCTGTCGTTGAGCTGTGGTGCCTGGGGCACATCTGTCCTCACATGTCACTGTGGGGGGTGACTGTGACACGGCATCATGATATCCAATGGGCCAACCTGGGACAAATTGATGCCACCTGTAGGACCGTGTTGACAGATGTTGGCCATGTATGTACCATACATGTCCTTCCGGTACTGCACACTTCATGTAGTTGTGCCTCATGATGATGTATGTTGGGATCTTGAGTGTGTTCAATGCCGCATATGTGGGGTGACTTACGATCTTGCTTACTTCTCCTCTGCACTGCAGGGCTCCTGCTGTCCATCGGCCATTCCCAGACCTGGCAACGATGGTGGAACGGGACAGCATCCGACGGTACCGCTTCACCAGGCAGCTGATTGAGGATTTGGCAGTGCAGTTGTCCCCACATTTGCAGCCTGGCCGGCCGTATCCTACAGCGCTGACCCCCAAGGTGAAGGTGATGGCAGCCCTACACTTCTTTGCCACCGGTACCTTCCAACATACTGTGGCGTCTGCTGGTGGGATGTCACAGACCATGTTCAGCCGTGTGCTCCGCGATGTTTTGGCGGCAATGTTGCTCTTCCTGAACCGGTACATCTATTTCCCTAGACTGCGACGACTCACTGATGTGAAGAGTGACTTTTATGCCCTGGGGAGGATGCCGCATGTCATTGGCTCCATTGATGGGACACATGTGGCTTTGGTACCACCACAGGCCCAGGAGCAGGCCTACAGGAACCGCAAGCACTACCACTCGGTCAATGCACTGGTGGTGTGTCTTGCAGACATGACCATCACACACGTGTGTGCCCGTTTCCCTGGTTCAGCACACGATGCCTTTGTGATGAGGAGTAGTCGCATCCCCAGGATGATGGCACAGATGCAGAACCAGCGTGCCTGGCTTGTCGGTGTGTACTGACTTTGTGCCATTGTGTGTGATCTGATCTGTAGTATTCCGCCCACTTTTCCAAGTCAGCTAATGTGCACTTGTCTGGCCGTAGGTGACTCGGGATACCCCAACATGCCGTGGTTGCTGACACCCCTCAGGAACCCTGTGACACCTGCCCAGATGCGCTACAATGAGGCACATGGTCGGACCAGGAGAGTGATTGAGCGGACCTTTGGTCTCCTGAAGAGCCGCTTCCGCTGCCTGGACAAGACCGGAGGGTCCCTCCCATATGCCCCTGCGAAAGTGTGCAAGATTATCATCGTCTGCTGCATGCTCCACAACATGGCAGTGCGGAAGGAGTTGCCTCTCATCCAGGATGACGATGACCAACATCCGCCACCTGTGGAGGATCCTGGCCTGGACCACGATGCCAGTGACGATGATGATGATGATGGTGATGGTGATGTCCGCACACAGCTCATCACCAACTTCTTTAGCTGAATGTGAGTATCCTGAGGTGTCATGTCAATGATGTGAGTTGGCATGATGTGTGGGTGGTGCTCTGGTGCTGTTGGAGTGTGTCCATGGGCTACTTGACTGGATGTGTGTTGCGATGTGTGCTTACAGGTGGGCTGTACTCCCCAACAGTGTTGACATGCTAACTTGGTTCTGGGTGGGTATCTTGTAACATGTATTGTGCATGAGTTTTGCTGTTCTGTCCTGTACTCCATTGCTTTTGACTGTGTGTCATTTCTGTCCTTCACAGGGTACTTTCAGATTCGTTTGGTCAACTGTGTCCACCGACGACGTGATTGCACATCCAGGCTGGTAGCTGTTGTGTCCCTACAGGTGATGTGCGCCACACCCATGGAGTTCCTTCCGTCTACAGTTGTTGGCTGTGTGCCCGCTACCAGGTGGGGTTACCTTGCATCTGTAGTGGTTACGGCATGTTGCTACTGTGTAATAAACCTGTGCTTCACTTAGTGATGTGCGTTGTCTGTGGTCACACATTTGACTGCCATTTGCTTACTGCACCTGTGGGCTACTTGACTACAACTGGGAATGGGTGTGGTGTCTGTGCATTGCACCGTCTTCCCTGGCAACATCAGTGTAGGCAATGAGCCAGATGGCCTAGGTGTGTATGTGTCGTGTAGCCCTGGTGGTGTGTCTCCCTCATGTGTGTCACGTTGCCTGTACTCACATACCTGTGTTGTCCTTGCTGTTGCAGTTCGCATACACAGTGTAATTTTGCAGTTCATCATCCCCATAACAGCACCCACGTTGGAATCACGACAGAGGCAAGTATGGTGTATTAGTGTGTTTATTGTGATACATTTGTGTTAATAGTGCATAGGATGGGTTGTGCTGTACATGAATCTTGCAATCCCAAGTTCCTAGGTGAATTGAAAGTCCGGGTAGACAGGATCCCCAGTATCGGGGCCACAGTTGTCTGACACATTGGTCCAACTTGTACTCCCCATGCAATGTGTGGGAGTAGTGTTGCCGTCAACAGGGTGAACAGTCTGTGCACAAAGGCGAACATCCAGAACAGGTTCAGGCTTCCTGGGAGTTGCGCTTGGCCATCGGCCTCTCACTTTTCCCTCCTCGGACGACCCCTCTTCTTGGGGGGGGCCCTCAAGTGCAGGCTGCTGCGGTGCAGGGGACTCTCCGCCAGAGTCCTCCTCCCTCCCTGTGGCAGTTGCAGTTTGTTCGGCACCAGATGTTGTTGGCACACAGGGAGGTGTGGACTGGTTGCTGTTCATCTGGCGGAGGCATTGTAAAATGTCCCTGTGCACCGCCGTCATCTCATGCAGTGCATCCCACTTGGACTCCACGCGGGACATGTGTGAGTCCACACTGGACATGTGTGACTCCACGTGGGACATGTGGGAGTCCAAGCGGGATTGATGGGCAGCCTGCTGCTGTTTAATGTCTCTGAGGAGCCCCACTACCTGGCTGAGCTCTCCGGTGCTGGACTGGTACGCATCAGCTATGCGTACCAGTTGTGGGTCGTCATGCACACCAGCAACGTCTGCAAGCAGCGACCTCTGTCTCCCACCCCTCCCACCACCCCTGCTGACATGTGCAGTGTGTGCAGTGGCACGCACAGATAACCCTGGTCCACCTTGGGGGTTGGTGGTGGTGGTGGTGTCCATGGCCCCAGGTTGGTCCAGGGTCACTGTGCTGGTGTTGCTCCTTATTCTGTCCATGTCGGCAGGGATGGTATTCGTGGTGACAGTCGTTGTAGGGGTGGGTGCAGGGGGTGCAGCTGGTGGTCCTGCTGGTGCTGCAGCTGGTGGTCCTGCTGGTGCTGCATGTTGACTTGCACCGGATGTGCCAGGTTGTTCTTCATCGTCCGAGGAGGACAGAGGCTGTACGACGCCAGTGAGCTCGGCATCCTCTTGAGCCTGGGACTGGGACTCCTCAGCGTCTGCTGCTGTGTCCCCATCATCACCTGTTTTTGGGAGACACAAACAATGTATGTCATGTTTCTGCAGGCATCAGTGGTTGACACACATGACAGTTGTGACTGTGCCTCTGGGTGCGGGCCTGTACATTGCATTGTCCTAAGTCGTCACAGTCAGGGGTTGATATTGGTGTGGCACATTGTCCTGCATTATTTGGGCATTTCTATGTATTTTCTGGGGTGTGAACATGGTCTGCATTGCTTGTGTTTGGTTGACAGCCAGACCTCCTTCCCACCCAGCCAGCCAGTCAGTTATCCCACCATGGAACGTGCTTGCGTTGCAGGGAGTGTAAGTTGTCTCTCAGGATGTCAGTCAGTGGTGTCCTGCTGTTTGTTGGTGCACAGTTGGCAGCAGGGCCTTGTGCTCCCCACAGCAGTAGCCAGTGTCAGCCATCTTGTGAGTCCTTCTCCACTCCCTGTGATGTGAGCATGGTTCAGGGTGGTGTTGATGGGCCAGTTGTGAGGCTGAGCAATGTCTGTGACTACGACTCCCATCATGCTATTGCCTCCACCCCCCTTCCCAGCATGCCCACGCTTCCTTCCTTTTGACTCTGCTTCCCTGTGGGGTGGGCTGGCTGTGCTGACAGGATGGCTGGGAGTGTTGTCCTGGCAGTTGTTTGGCTAAGAGTCCCAAGAGTGTCCCTGTGCTTCACACAACATAACCCTTGGTGGTGGTGCTTGTGGGATCTTGTGTTAGATGGAGGGCATTGCATTCTACCAGGTGGGTACTGTGGAGTTTGTGTTGGGGGGGGTGTGAGGGGAGGTGCTTGTGACTATGGTTAGTGCTGCAAGTCCTCCTTCCCACCCACCCAGCCAGCCAGATATCCCACCATGGACTGTGCTTGCATTGCAGGGAGTGTAAGTTGTCTCTCAGGATGTCAGTCAGTGGTGTCCTGCTGTTTGTTGGTGCACAGTTGGCAGCAGGGCCTTGTGCTCCCCACAGCAGTAGCCAGTGTCAGCCATCTTGTGAGTCCTTCTCCACTCCCTGTGATGTGCGCATGGTTCATGGTGGTGTTGATGGGACAGTTTTGGGGCGGGCAATATGTGTAACTGCGACTCCCATGATGCTATTGGCTACACTGACTTGGCCAGCATACACAGAATTCCTTCCTTTGAGTGGTCTTCACTGTGTGTTGGTGTTGTTGTGGTGGCTACATGTGTGGATGTGTTTGTTAGTTCTATTTGTGCCACTGCCTAGCTGTAGTTGTGGTTGTGTTTGTACATGTGTTGGCACGGTTGGATGTGACTTTTTTGATGGCATGTGTTGTGTTTCTCTGACTGACATACACATTTTGGGATGATTCTGTTCTGGTTGCTGTGTGATTGCTATGAGTGCATGGTTTGACTCTCCCCTTGACAGTGATGTGTGTGTGTTTTGTGGCAGTATATTGTGTACATTTGTTGTGTACTCACCAGGCTCTGGGATGTCCTCTAGTCCATATACGCTCACTGGCGGAAGGATGGCCCGCACCTTCTCCTCCCAGGGCCTGAGGTATATTGGCTTGGCAGGAGGGCCACTGCCGGTGTGTTGGCTGTTGATGTAGTCTTTCTTCAGCATGTCCCGTACCCTCCTGCGCACGTCATACCACCTGTTCTGGATGTCCGTCTTTGTGCGCCGACATGGTGATTGGGCGTTCACCCTGTTGATGATCCTCTCCCACATCTTGGTTTTCTGCGACATGGGGGTCTGTTGGACCAGAGTGCCAAACAGCTGTGGCTCCACCCTGAGGATCTCGTCTACCATGACTTCCAATTCACCATCTAGGAACTTGGGATTCTTCTTGGGGGGCATGGTGATGGGTGGTGATGGTGGGTGATGTGTGTGTTGGTGTGCAGGTGAGGGTGTGTGAGTGTGTGTTTTGCTGGGTGTATGTGAGGTAGGTATTTGTTGGTGTGCTGATGGTGTGTGGCTTGTGTGAGGGATGAGCTGTGGGTGTGTGGTTGCTTTCTCTTGGGTGCTGGCAGTGGAATGGCATTTGCAAAGGCTCATGGTAGTGATTTGTGTCCTTTATATAGGTGGAGTTGTGGGTGTGTCTTTGTTCTCTGTCCCCACCCACCCCCAGTATTTATTGGCTTGGTAATTGCTTGTTTGGCCTTTTTTTGGGTGATTTTTCCTTTGTGCTGTTTGTGTATGTTGGAAACGTTCTTGTGACCGAGTCGGACCCTGCATTGGTCTCGTACGGTGTTTTCCGTTTCGTTCACGCTGTGTTTGTGCAGTTTTCTATGCTGCGTACGCGTCGGTCGCGGTGTATTGTGTTGCTTCGGCTCGGTTTTGTATGCGTGTCGGTCGTACGGCTTGTCCTCCGTCCGACTCGCTCGTGGTTTTCGCGCCTTGCATCGTACTTAGCGGTTTGGAGTTCGCGTGTACGTTTCGGTCGGATTTGTTCCGGGTGCGTGTCGGTCGGTTGGATTCGCGTGTTTTTCCGGCCGGAATGCTGTTTTCCGTGCGGCTCGGTCGGCTTGGTTTCGTTACGTGTCGGTCGGATTTTTCGCGCCTTGCATCGTACTTGGCGTATCGGGCGCCACGGGTGCGTGTCGGTCGGTATTTTTTCCGGATCCGAGTCGGTCGGTGCTTTTTCCGGCCCGAATCGGAATCGACCCCAAGGTGTGTTGCAATGGCTGCAGGCCATTATCTACTGGACAATCACCCTTTTCAAAACTAAGGGCTCACCCACGATGTTGGTATTCATTATTGGTAATTTACTGCATGTTGCACATTTATTGATCCCAGATCTAACAACTCCTTTCTCACCTATGCCCCTCTGTGCATATTGTAGTGGTGTGAAGCACTATACTGAGATCCTCTGGGAACCTGCCAGCCAATGGCTCAACTAGGCCTATTGCCTGGCCATACATCCATTACATCCCTTCACATCTTTTCAAGAGGGATCTGGCCACACATGGCCCTCCCTGCTGGGATGGTGTCAACTCTGCTGGGCACTGTGTGTTGGAGGTCCTGTGGAACTGGCCAGTGAGCAGTACTTATGAGCATCACTACTCTCTCTTCAGAGACCAGCTGCAACATCTGGAAAATTTCACACACTTTGCACACTTGCACAAATAATCTGAAACCTTTCCATCACCTCCTCCTCCATCATTTTCCTTCCTGAGGAAGACATATTGTCAGCCTCCTCCAATTCATCCAAGCACTTAGATTACTGTGTGCTCAGCTGCCATTTCACATGCTGCAGTCACATATTCCCAAAACCTCTCTCATTCTGCATGGGGCCAGAAATTGCATGGTGTTATGTATGTTTACCTTGCTCTGTAGCACTGCCACGTTTTACTTGTGGTTGGTTAGAGGGACACACTCCACTAGGCTTGTGAAAGATTGGTGGCACAGATGCATCCATTTCTGTGTACATCTATGCCCTTACCTCATTCGGCATTATTTGTGATTATCAGTGAAGTGTGGTTGCTCTCCCAAATTGGTTCTGTGCTTCTTCTTTAGGCACCCTGTCTGGAGTGTAGCATTAGTGGTTCTTTGTCTATTTTGGTTGTTGTTGGCCTGGGGCAGGACACAGCAAAGGTGACGCTTTGTGAACTTGCTCCTATACTAGCTGTTTTTATAGTAGTGACTCCAACAAGACCTCTGTGGTGTCTGCACTGCACAAAGTTCAATTGTTCTTGACCTTAGATTTAGGAGATCCATCTCTGTCTCAGTACCCAGCAAATTGAATGCAACATCCCAAAGCTAATGCAATTAGACATATGTCTACTTCCTGAAGCCCAGAACAAAACCAATTAATGAAAGTTTAGATGTGCCACAACTGCCCCATATTGCGCATACTCCATTATTATTACTCACCCGTGGTAGGTGACTAGAACCAGGTGGCCCTCTGTGGTGTCAGAAAATATTGGAAGGGAGACCCTAACTACAACAGAAAACCTGCATCTTCTTGCTGTCCTTCTTTCTGGTCCTCCTTGTCAAGACCTTCCCAACTGGTCCTTCATCAGCACCCATGTATGTTGGTTCCTCCTCTGTCCCTGGTGGTGGGGAGGTGGCTAACTCCTAGTTCACTTCTCTACCCCCTCAAAGGGAATGTGTGATTCCATCTCTATTTTCCCATTGCTGTGATGCTGCACTGAAGTGTTCTCTCCTCCATCTTCTTTGACAGTTGACTCAGGCTGTTCATTGAGTAATCCTTGTTCTTTCAGTATCCAATCTGGTTTTTATGGTACTAAATAGCCTATATTACTTTGCCAACATCTCTTTTTTAGTGCGAGCTTCAGTCCCGTGTATCTACATGTACTATCAACTAGCAAGATAACCTTGCCTCTTTCCCTGCCCTTATAACAAGAAATATCTCCTGTAATAAACCCGTTGTTTATAACATCCTGAAACTACATCACTTGTCTGTACATCTGCTCTTCAGTCATCCCTATGATCTCTTCCTCTTCCCGCAACACCAATTGCTCAAAGATGTTCTGTGTTGCAATGGAAAGTCGTCTGCATTGCTCTGGAGACAATGCTTCCCTGCTTTATGTTGCTCTCCTGTAAAGTCACGGAAAAGCTGCAGTAAGTTTTTTTTATTTTTGCTGTTAAGAACATGACAATCACGCATGTCCACTGAGTGTCTCCCTGTTTACAAGGATTGGGACCCTAGAGCTTGACTCTGTCGTCAAGGTGCACTAAAGCATTCCCCTCTATTACTGAGAGTGGCTACTGCACGCTCTACGCTGCCTCTGCTAGCCTGACAATGGTGGCAGTGTTAATCTTCAGTAAGGGATACCCCTTTAGTGGGGTTTCCTACCAGCTCAATCCTGGTAAAGTCTGTGCAGTCTCTCTTAACTGGATTCTTTTGGCTTCTGTCATGTCTGGGATTGGTGTGCTGAAAGTGTGTTCACTGGGTGAGGATGGATTGGTGAGACATTGTGTTTAATATAAACTGAGCTAACATTTGTTCTCTTGGACATTCCAGCTCCTCTGCACCCCTCTCTAGCACATGCAAGACCTTGGTGGAATGGGGAGGAATTATCTCTTCTTTGTGTTTAGCTCAGGCTTTCCCTCTGCTGTCCCCTTTGCTGGGTAATAGTCATCTGTAGAATCCTCATGCAGGTAAAAAGGATGAAGGCAGGATACAACAATGTAGACAAATAATCCAGGTTTATTCTATGAAGAAATAAGGAAGACCCATCCAGGTCACAGCCAGACAGGATAACAGCTCCCAGCATTTGAAGACATACATTCTAACACCAAGGTAAATATGAACAGAATACAACATAGTCAAAGTGCGTAACCATGGCACTGAAGTATCCATGACATTCATCTCAGAGTCTCAGATGCTACACACCTTCCCCCGTAAACAAAAAAAGAAAGGATGAACAAGAGAAAAGAAAGAAAAAAAACACAATAAAATGCAATAATTAAGAAACATAGTCATTTAAGTAACGAGGTTTCACAACAACCCTAGAAGAAAAACGTGGGGCAACAAACGATTTAGAAACAGGTCCAGAGGAACTTGTTTTATCTGAACCTGCATCAGCACACACACAAATTCTGCTCAAATTCCAAAACCTGTGGTCTAGAGTCCTTACAGCATTCTTAAAAACCTTAACCACTCGTATGGGCTTAGAGAATTTAACTTTATGACCCGGAAGCTTGATAACTACCAAGTCACCAACTTTGACCACTGTTTCTTTAGTGGATTTCCTGGAATCAAAATGTAACTTCCTGGCTAAACACTTGTTCTCCTCCTTCTTGTGCCATTGCATAGTAGACTCTTGAGAAGAGGATGAAGGCACAGACTCCTCAAAATGTCTGACCCATGAAGGTTCAACTAAGGTGCAAGGAGCCCTTCCCTTAAAGAGAGCAAAAGGAGACTGACCAGTAGAACTGTGAGGAGTTACTCTGTAGTTCTCTACCTTTTTTAAAACTTGCTCCTTCCAGTTAAGTCCTGAGTTCTTGGCCCAGGAAATGGTTTCCTTTAACACCCTGTTAAACCTTTCAACCATGCCATTGGTTTCCGGGTGATAAAGGGAGCACCTCCTGTGCCTAATGCCCCTGTTTTTTTAAAAAGGTCTCCATTTCCTTCGAGACTAACTGTACCCCATTGTCAGTGAGGATAGATTCAGGATAACCCTCTCTGGCAATGAGACCTTCCAAAAATTTGATCACCTGAACCGTCTCTATGCTGGAGGTAAAGTGTATCTCCGGCCACCTAGTAGGCCTGGGCGGAAAACTACGCTACGCTCGCGTAGTTTGCGCAACTACGCGCTACGCGAATTGCACATAGCACGATGCAAAAACGCGTAGCGTAGCGGGCATTTTTTGCTTGCTCGCGCTCCTCAACGTCAAGTTGGCGACCGCGAGCGAGCAAAATGACATCCCGGCGAGACTTTTTCCACGTTCGCGATCAGCAACATCAAGTTGCTGATCGCGAGCGTGGAAAATAAACCTCCTGGCGAGATTCTCAATGCGGGGAGGTCAGGTTTCTCATTGCGAGTGGTCGCGTATGCTCGCGACCGCTCACGATGAGAAACTACCAATCTGCGTTGAGAAAACTGCCACTCGAGTACAAATCTACTCGAGCGGCAGAAAACGACCGCTTGCACTGTGCAAGATGCCGTTTGCAATGATTGCACAGTGCGGACAAGCATCCGGCACTGTGCAATCATTGCGAACAGCATTTCCTACCGCACTACGCAGTTCGTGTAGTGCTACGCGTAGCTCACGTAGTGCGAAGTGCACTTCGCGTAGCTACGCGTAGCGCTACTACGCGAACTACGCCCAGGGTTACCACCTAGAAAATAAGTCCAGGAGAACAAAAATAAAAGTTTGATGACCATTCCAATGAACTGGACCCACAATGTCAAGAGCCACCTCTTTCCAAGGGCCACTCGGAAGTTCCCTAATAACCATGGGTTGAACTCTCAAAAGTTTAGACTTCTCACTCGTAGCACACACCATACAGTCCCTAATGACCCTCTCTACACACAGATCCATGCCTGGCCACCAGTAAGAAGATCGGAGTCTCTCCTTGGTCTTAGACATGCCGGAGTGAGACTCATGAGCTAAATCCAGTAATTCATTACGCACCCCAAGAGGAGGTATAAGGCGTGTCCCACGTACACGCATCTCATCAAACACACCCAATTCATCTTTGACTCCCAAAAATTTTGAAGCCTCCACAGAAGCCTGTTTCTTACCATACCAGCCATTTTGTATAAGAGTTATTACCTCAGACAAAACAGGATCTTGAGATAACTTGAGGCGCCATTGGTCTTTGTCAATAATGGTTTCTCCAACTGGGCAGACATGAACATCACTTGTACACCAATCATCATCAGAGTCATCCTCAAAGGGTCCATCAGCAACTAATCTCGAAAGAGTATCGGCCACACAATTTTCCACGCCAGGGATATATCTGATATCAAAATCATACTCTTGAAGAGCCATGACCCACTTTGATATTCTTCCTGAGATCAAATCTAAACCTTTTTTTTTTAAAGTCTCGCATAGAGGTTTATGATCAGTTTTAACTAAAAACTTCGTCCCCCAAAGAAATTTCTTGGCTTTCGGATGGCCCAAAACACCGCCAGAGCTTCACGCTCAATCACAGAGTAACGTGACTCAGCGTCCTTGAGACCTCGTGAGATGAATGTTACAGTTTGCATGCCATTTTCACCCTCCTGTTGGATCACAGCTCCCAGACCCTTAAGGCTGGCATCAGTGGTGACAATGGAAGTTTTGGAAGGATCAAAACTTTTAAGATTGGGGGCATCACGGAGCCTTTTCTTGAGAGAAACAAATTCAAGATCGCACTCTTTCCTCCATTTAAATTCTGCACCCTTCTTTAAAAGCCCCCTCATACATATGCAATGCTCAGCAAAACCCTCAACAAACTTATTGTAATACTCGATCATCCCCAAAAACTTCATAAGTTCTTCCCTGCATGAGGGAGGAGGCATGCGAGAGATCGAGTCTACAAGATCGGACTTGGGAGCAATACCATTTCCCGAGACCGTGTGTCCCAAGTACTGAATTGAAGAAGTAGCAAAACGACACTTCTCCAATTTTACTGTGAGATTGGCTCCTTCCAGCCTGCCCAAAACCTCATCAAGACGATTCCCATGTTCTTCATTGTCTTTCCCAAAGACCAGGATATCGTCTTGATAGACGCAAACGCCTTCACAACCTTTGAGGACAGACTCCATTGCACGTTGGAATATGGAGGCTGCCGACACCAAACCAAAGGGCATGCGAACAAACCTGAAGGTCCCAAAAGGAGTAATGAAGGAGGTGAAATCCCTTGAGGTCTCTGCCAATTCAATCTGGTGATACGCAGATGCCAAATCAATGGAACTGAAGACTTTGGCACCACCCAACAACACTAACAACTCGGCTATATTGGGAAGGGGATAGCAATCCACCACCACACACTTGTTGAGTTGCCTCAAAACCACACACAAACGAAGAGACCCGTTGGGCTTACGTGCTGCCATAACCGGAGCAAGCCAATCGGTACCAGTAACCTCTTCGATTATACCACCAGCCTTGAGCTTTTCTAACTCTCTCTTCATCTCTTCCCTCACAGCTATGGGCACATTTCTAACCTTACAGGAAAAGGGTTGAGAATTAGAGCATAAGGGAATGTCTAATTTAAAATCTTTGAGACAACCAAGGCCATCTCTAAAGACCTTTGGAAATTTTAGTCTAACACGTGTTTCAACAGTGGCATCAGACTTAATAGAAACAGGATCTGACTAGATAGAAACAGAATGAACATCACATTTTAGAATGATGGGACACGAACTACTGGGATCAAGCATAACACCTAAATCACCCTGGTGAAACCAGCTGATGATGCTGTCTCCCTTTTTCGAGACATAAACTTTACCAGACATATATCGCCCACCATATTCAATGAGACCCCAAAAATACCCACATAATGGTATGGGCTCACCACCATAGGCCAAGGGGCGTATGTCTGGTTTAAGGAGTGAAATCTTACAGGCAAGTTTGTTTTGAAAAAAAGAATTGGAGACTATGGTAATTTTTGCCCCCGAATCAAACAAAACTTTCGTAGATTCACCCTCTACTTGAATTGTGTCAACTGGACAAAACTTCCGTTCCAAAGCAGAATCAATCTGGACAACAATTTGTCCACAGACAAAGTCTTCCTCAGGAATATCAGTTTCTACACACTTAGGGGTCGATTCCGATGTCGGCCGGAAGCGCACCTAACAGTATTTGTCCGGAAAAAATACCAGCCGAACGCGTGTTTTCCGACCGACTCGAACACTCTACCGAACGAACAAGTACGATGCGCATAACAGCCCAGATTCCGAGCGAGCCATACTCACCCATTCCAGCTCCTGTTCCCCGCCCGAGCCGGATCCGTAAACGCCGAATCGAGTCGCACGGAACCAAATACACAGCACCTTCCGGCTGGACTAGAACGATGCGTCTTCCGTATGCGCCGAACTCGTCGCTACGTCCGGCACGTATGAGCATCCGGGAGAGCTGCACATAAGCTCCGATTCGCGCCACAAGACGATCCACGGCGACGAGACGAACAAGCCAGCGACGAGTACGAGTCGAAGCCACGAGAAAGACGAACGAGACGAACCAACCATGAATCCCATCGCGCAGGTCCTACCAATACTCTACATCTATTACCGGGACCGGTACGGACGCGTACGGCACAGACGGTAAGTCAAACACCCACAACACAAACAAACGACACATACCCGAAATATGTAACACACACATAGGGATGCACAAATGACGTACACTAGCAACAGCAGAACCATAGGGGCGGGATGGCCATCACCAATGCCAAACACACCCATAGGGGGATGGATGCCTGCCACTACTGCCATCCCCACCCATAGGGGGATGGATGCCTACCACTAACACCACCCCTACTCAGGGTGGGCTGGATGCCTACCACTACTACCATCCCCACCCATAGGGGGCTGGATGGCTGTCACTAACACCACCCCCACTCTGGGTGGGCCGGTTGCCTACCACTAACACCACCCCTACTCAGGGTGGGCTGGATGACTGTCACTACTGCCATCCCCACCCATAGGGGGATGGATGCCTACCACTAACACCACCCCCACTCAGGGTGGGCTGGATGCCTACCACTACTACCATCCCCACTCATGGGGGGCTGGATGCCTACCACTACTACCATCCCCACTCATGGGGGGCTGGATGCCTACCACTACTACCATCCCCACTCATGGGGGGCTGGATGCCTGCCACTACTGCCATCCCCACCCATAGGGGGATGGATGCCTACCACTACTACCATCCCTACTCATGGGGGGCTGGATGCCTGCCACTACTGCCATCCCCACCCATAGGGGGATGGATGCCTACCACTAACACCACCCCCACTCAGGGTGGGCTGGATGCCTACCACTACTACCATCCCCACTCATGGGGGGCTGGATGCCTGCCACTACTACCATCCCCACTCATGGGGGGCTGGATGCCTACCACTACTACCATCCCCACTCATGGGGGGCTGGATGCCTGCCACTACTGCCATCCCCACCCATAGGGGGATGGATGCCTACCACTAACACCACCCCCACTCAGGGTGGGCTGGATGCCTACCACTACTACCATCCCCACTCATGGGGGGCTGGATGCCTGCCACTACTACCATCCCCACTCATGGGGGCTTGATGCCAACCACTACTTCCATCCCCACTCATGGGGGGCTGGATGCCTACCACTAACACCACCCCTACTCAGGGTGGGCTGGATGCCTGTCACTACTGCCATCCCCACCCATAGGGGGATGGATGCCTACCACTAACACCACCCCCACTCAGGGTGGGCTGGATGCCTACCACTACTACCATCCCCACTCATGGGGGGCTGGATGCCTACCACTACTACCATCCCCACTCATGGGGGGCTGGATGCCTGCCACTACTGCCATCCCCACCCATAGGGGGATGGATCCCTACCACTAACACCACCCCCACTCAGGGTGGGCTGGATGCCTACCACTACTACCATCCCCACCCATAGGGGGCTGGATGGCTGTCACTAACACCACCCCCACTCAGGGTGGGCTGGATGCCTACCACTAACACCACCCCTACTCAGGGTGGGCTGGATGCCTGCCACTACTGCCATCCCCACCCATAGGGGGATGGATGACTACCACTAACACCACCCCCACTCAGGGTGGGCTGGATGCCTACCACTACTACCATCCCCACTCATGGGGGGCTGGATGCCTGCCACTACTACCATCCCCACTCATGGGGGGCTGGATGCTTACCACTACTACCATCCCCACTCATGGGGGGCTGGATGCCTACCACTAACACCACCCCTACTCAGGGTGGGCTGGATGCCTGTCACTACTGCCATCCCCACCCATAGGGGATGGATGCCTACCACTAACACCACCCCCACTCAGGGTGGGCTGGATGCCTACCACTACTACCATCCCCACTCATGGGGGGCTGGATGCCTACCACTACTACCATCCCCACTCATGGGGGGCTGGATGCCTGCCACTACTGCCATCCCCACCCATAGGGGGATGGATCCCTACCACTAACACCACCCCCACTCAGGGTGGGCTGGATGCCTACCACTACTACCATCCCCACCCATAGGGGGCTGGATGGCTGTCACTAACACCACCCCCACTCAGGGTGGGCTGGATGCCTACCACTAACACCACCCCTACTCAGGGTGGGCTGGATGCCTGCCACTACTGCCATCCCCACCCATAGGGGGATGGATGACTACCACTAACACCACCCCCACTCAGGGTGGGCTGGATGCCTGCCACTACTGCCATCCCCACCCATAGGGGGATGGATGCCTACCACTAACACCACCCCCACTCAGGGTGGGCTGGATGCCTACCACTACTACCATCCCCACCCATAGGGGGCTGGATGGCTGTCACTAACACCACCCCCACTCATGGGGGGCTGGATGCCTACCACTACTACCATCCCCACTCATGGGGGGCTGGATGCCTACCACTACTACCATCCCCACTCATGGGGGGCTGGATGCCTACCACTACTACCATCCCCACTCATGGGGGGCTGGATGCCTGCCAATACTGCCATCCCCACCCATAGGGGGATGGATGCCTACCACTAACACCACCCCCACTCAGGGTGGGATGGATGCCTACCACTACTACCATCCCCACACATGGGGGGCTGGATGCCTGCCACTACTACCATCCCCACTCATGGGGGGCTGGATGCCTACCACTACTACCATCCCCACTCATGGGGGGCTGGATGCCTACCACTACTACCATCCCCACTCATGGGGGGCTGGATGCCTGCCACTACTGCCATCCCCACCCATAGGGGGATGGATGCCTACCACTATCACCACCCCCACTCAGGGTGGGCTGGATGCCTACCACTTCTACCATCCCCACTCATGGGGGGCTGGATGCCTGCCACTACTACCATCCCCACTCATGGGGGGCTGGATGCCTACCACTACTACCATCCCCACTCATGGGGGCTGGATGCCTACCACTACTACCATCCCCACTCATGGGGGGCTGGATGCCTACCACTAACACCACCCCTACTCAGGGTGGGCTGGATGCCTGTCACTACTGCCATCCCCACCCATAGGGGGATGGATGCCTACCACTAACACCACCCCCACTCAGGGTGGGCTGGATGCCTACCACTACTACCATCCCCACTCATGGGGGGCTGGATGCCTACCACTACTACCATTCCCACTCATGGGGGCTGAATGCCTACCACTACTACCATCCCCACTCATGGGGGGCTGGATGCCTACCACTACTACCATCCCCACTCATGGGGGGCTGGATGCCTGCCACTACTGCCATCCCCACCCATAGGGGGATGGATGCCTACCACTAACACCACCCCCACTCAGGGTGGGCTGGATGCCTACCACTACTACCATCCCCACTCATGGGGGGCTGGATGCCTGCCACTACTACCATCCCCACTCATGGGGGCTGGATGCCTACCACTACTACCATCCCCACTCATGGGGGGCTGGATGCCTACCACTACTACCATCCCCACTCATGGGGGCTGGATGCCTACCACTACTACCATCCCCACTAATGGGGGGCTGGATGCCTACCACTACTACCATCCCCACTCATGGGGGGCTGGATGCCTGCCACTACTGCCATCCCCACCCATAGGGGGATGGATGCCTACCACTAACACCACACCCACTCAGGGTGGGCTTGATGCCTACCACTAACACCACCCCTACTCAGGGTAGGCTGGATGCCTGTCACTACTGCCATCCCCACCCATAGGGGGATGGATGCCTACCACTAACACCACCCCCACTCAGGGTGGGCTGGATGCTTACCACTACTACCATCCCCACTCATGGGGGCTGGATGCCTACCACTACTACCATCCCCATTCATGGGGGGCTGGATGCCTACCACTACTACCATCCCAACTCATGGGGAGCTGGATGCCTACCACTACTACCATCCCCACTCATGGGGGGATGGATGCCTGCCACTACTACCATCCCCACCCATAGGGGGATGGATGCCCACCACTAACACCACCCCCACTCAGGGTGGGCTGGATGCCTACCAGTACTACCATCCCCACTCATGGGGGGCTGGATGCCTGTCACTACAACCACCCCTACTCATAGGACGGGTAATGCATGACACAACTAGCATACTCCCACATAAGGACGGTCTGTAAATTACATCCCACCTCCAACACCATGACAAGCGTGTGTGGTCTGTGTCAAATGCATACAACACTGAACATGACATTGAACATACAATGTGACCACCTAACACATGTGTCACACATAATTGTGTGTGTGGCCTACACAATGCAAGCAGACCATGACCACTGTGGCAATGTGGCCCAAAGCCCCATCACCACAGTGCCCAAAAGGTAAGTGTGTGCTCCATAGCTGAAGCACATTTTGAACAGTGTGGCAATGGGGCCCAAAGCTCCATCACCACAGTGCCCAAAAGGTAAGTGTGTGCTCCATAGCTGAAGCACATTTTGAACAGTGTGGCAATGGGGCCCAAAGCCCCATCACCACAGTGCCCAAAAGGTAAGTGTGTGCCCCATAGCTGAAGCACATTTTGAACAGTGTGGCAATGGGGCCCAAAGCCCCATCACCACAGTGCCCAAAAGGTAAGTGTGTGCCCCATAGCTGAAGCACATATTGAACAGTGTGGCAATGGGGCCCAAAGCCCCATTACCACAGTGCCCAAAAGGTAAGTGTGTGCTCCATAGCTGAAGCACATTTTGAACAGTGTGGCAATGGGGCCCAAAGCCCCATCACCACAGTGACCAAAAGGTAAGTGTGTGCTCCATAGCTGAAGCACATATTGAACAGTGTGGCAATGGGGCCCAAAGCCCCATCACCACAGTGCCCAAAAGGTAAGTGTGTGCTCCATAGCTGAAACACATTTTGAACAGTGTGGCAATGGGGCCCAAAGCCCCCTCACCACAGTGCCCAAAAGGTAAGTGTGTGCTCCATAGCTGAAGCACATTTTGAACAGTGTGGCAATGGGGCCCAAAGCCCCATCACCACAGTGCCCAAAAGGTAAGTGTAGTCCTGGTAAAAGCTGCAAAAACAAAACTGCAGGGATTATTCCTGGCCACACAACACCAAACACTACAGTGGCATTGTAGTGCTTGTGTCCCATAGCAACATAGATTGTGTGAGGCAAGCATTGCAGTGCCAATGACACATCGTTCTGGCCATGTGCACACAAACATCAGCCATGGGGGCCCACATTGTCTACATTCACAAATAACACAATGACAGAAGTGAGCATCATAATGCAGACCCACATATCTGCACCAATGGACACACAAATGTAGATATCCTGTGGAGACTGTAGATGTCAGGTGAACAAATACCATACCATGGCAGCAATGGGACATACTAACCATGATCAATGTGCTGACTGATGACCTAGCAGTCCCAGGGCCAGCAGGGGAAAGCCAACATACAACATACAGCCAATGGCAAACTAAAGATATGCCAATGCAGTGGTGCAAATGCACAAACACAAACAGGCAGACTCACACTGCATATCATACACAACAGGTGAGGGGGTTGTGTGCCAGTGTCCCCAGGCAAACACACAACACATGAGGAGGCCAGATTCACTAATACACAGATGTCAACACAGTCACATACAAAAGTAACTCATGGATTGGATTCCCCTATGTGGGCAAACAGGCATTGTGAGATGAGAGGGAGCCCAAATTACACATGTCACACAAGCTTGTAGGAACAGCAACAAACACAGCAAGAGACAGAACCACCACAGCACTCCCCCAGGGACCCCACATTGTGGTGACACTAGCCTGCATGACAATCACACTGTGATGACAAAGGTAGATGTCATCCACACTGTGAACCACAGCCATGTATCCTGAGCAACAAACTACCATCACACCTATACAAGCAGAAAGCACTCAGCATGGCCTGCCAGCCAAGGAAAATATGGAGGTAGTGCCCCAGCCGTGCAACAACTCACATTTGCACACACTCAACGCCACACACCTTGAACTCCAACAATGTGCAGCAGTGAAGCTCACATGGACTGCTGACATTGCACATGCACCCATGACAATCCCAGGGGTGGTGGGGGAAATAAGGTGCAGAAACACATCACACATGGCCATTCAACAATACTTGTGAATGTCTGACACACTGCACAGTATGCCGTACATGGGCATGATGTGAAATCCACCCCAAACAATGGGATCCTGGCCATAGTCACACACCAATGAAGAAGCCAAGCTGACCCACAAAGGACACACATAGACAACTCCCAACATTGCAGCTCTGACCCTGAGGAGTGGCAGCAGTCACACACACAACGTGTCACAATCACTGAAAGCATACACAAACAGAAAATCACATTACTCGTGTAACCAACAAGTGCCAAGAGGAATCCTGACTGTGTCCCATCTGCGTTTTCCCACATCCCCAGCCCTGACAACAAAGACAACTAGGGATGACAACCTCATGAACATTAGTTTGCCATGCACCCACATCCCGGAGCAACCAAGTCCAAGATGCTGGATGAACACAGAACAACTCAGCAAGCATCACAAACAGGAACATCCGTAGGGACACAGCCTGTGTAGGAAAAGGAGAAGGGAACACGCACAGACATGCCTACACAACACACAACACGGGCACAGCCTATATCACGGAATCACGCACTGCCATGAGGGCACTCCACTCCTGTGGAAGGTCAGCTGTGCCAAACCTTGTCTGTGCACGACTCAAACATGTCAGCAGAACACTCGGTCAGTGAGTCAACAACTACAACACACTGAAGGCTCTGCTCATATCAGCCTGGGCACGGGAGTGTCACGTCAGTCATCTGCATACACCCAAGACACGTGTCAAGCAACTTGCACTGTGTACACAGATGAGTCCTCCAAATTTGATGTGCTAAACTGCATGTCCATTGGAGACGGGCACACAGTCAGGGTACTAGGAACATTGGACAGTGGTAAGCCCACCAGATGTGCATCAGTGTAGGACAAAGATGGTAATCTACAAATGCTAAACGTACATCCCTGTGTCAAATGCTGAACATTACACCCTCAGACTGCAGCAAAGGATGCTATAGATCCAGACTAGATTAGGACACATATCCCATGGACCACATGGAGCCCATCACAGCAAAACTTCATTTACCTGATCTGAACACTATTACAACAGCAAATGCATGATTCTACACATCTACATCATGTATCTCCAAAGATTAACCACAAGTAAACAAAAAGAGGCTTTATTCAGCAAGTGTGCAACTCAAATCAAAAGTCCAAAATAAACTAAGGCCAATGGCCAGTCCAAATATACAGTCCCAACAGGGTGATGTGTGACAACTTGTCAACAATTGCTTGCCTGCACAGGTACGGACAGGGGACATCCCCCTTGGAGGGGCATACGAGGGGCAGGCCAGGCACCGCAGGGAGAGGATCAGGGGATGCCAGAAGGAGGCAGTGAAGGGGAGGTGGGTGCAGGAGTGTCACCGGCAACTGCAGTGGAGGTGTCTGACTCAGGGGGGGCTGGCACCACCGCAGGGCTCAAGTCAGATGGTGTTGGTGCTGCAACCACTGCAGTGGGCTGGTCAGATGGAGTGGACTGGGTCCCCAATGCAGTGCCCAAGTCAGACGGGGTGGTTGTGGACTCCACCGCAGTGCATGACTCCAAGGTAGTGGAAGGGGGGGCAGAAGAGCTGGGCAGGACAGAGGGGGGGACACAGTCTCCACACCAGTGGCACAAACAGGCAGAGCGTCTGGTTTGGGGGTGGAAGAGCAAGTGGCAGGGGGAGGGCCTAAGCAGTTTGGGGATGCGGTATCGGTGTGTGGGGAACCTGGGGCAGGGTGTGGCGGTAGAACCTGTGGAGTGGTGGCCTGGGGGATGGAGGTGAGAGACTGGGTGGTTGACTTGCAGGGCGGTGGCGGGGTCTTGCTCTTCTGGGACCGGGGGGACTTGTGGGTGGGTGGCTCACTCTGCCTGCACCTGGGGGAGGGTGTCCGGGGGTGAGGGGCACTCCCCTCTGTGTGGGTGGACTTCCTCTTCCCCCGGTATGCTGGATCAGCAGGATTGGAGGGGAAGAGGCCGAGGTCACTGAGGAAGAGCTGCTGATCAGGTGGGGTTGCAGGTGAGGCAAGGGAAGGGGTCTTGGAGGGAGAGGATCTTGAGGATTGCAGAGTGACTGTGGTTGCCTGTGTGTGTGTGTGTTCCCCATCCCCTGTGTCTGTGGTATCAGTCCCCTGAGGATGCTTGTGTGCACGTCTTGCCTTTCTCTTGGGTGTGTCTGTGCTGCTCGTGTCTGTGTGTTTGGGTGACTGTGTAGGTGTGCATGTGCTTTGGACAGGTAGGGGGGCAGGAAGTGTGGATGGGGCAGAGGTGGGAGGGGTGAGGGACTGTTGGAGGAGGGACACTGCTGCCGTCAGGGAGGAGTCCATGGACTTATTGCTCCTCTGTAGGGCAGACATACCCGTCGAGATGCCCTCCATGAACGACACCAGCTGTGTCAACAGAGTGGTGTGTGCATGGAGGACACTCAGCATTGCTATCTGCCCTACATGGAGCTGCCGAAGGAGGTACACAGACTCCTCACTCAGGGCAGCAGGGGACACAGGGGCAGGGGGTGCGGTGCCTGGCATGAAGGAGACACGCTCCCGAGTACGGGAGCCTCCACGGACCTCAGGAATGGGAGCCAATGGGAGGGCGGTGGTGGTGGTGGTGGTGGTGGTGGTGGTGGCGGGGACAGACTGACTAGCTGGCCTTTGGTGGCTGCTGAGACCCGCCTCCACAAGGGAGTCATCCTCCGAGCTGCTGTGGTCCTCAGCTGAGGTGGATGGTGCTGAGGACTCCTCGGTGTGGCTCCCCTCGCCCTCCGTGCCACTGGGTCCCTCTGACCACTCGTCCGATGCTGACCCAGTCTGGCTCCGCTGCTCCTCCTGGTCCGTGGAGCTGTCCCCTCCTGTGGCCGTGGATGTATCTGCAAACAATTAGGGAAACAGACACACATCAGTCACCTGCACTGACCGCACACACCACAGTAAGAACAGCACATTACAGAGCAAGCCCTGGCATCCTTAGTTGAAGATTGCCTAAAGTCCCCACACAGATTCGGGGAAGCCAATTGTCAGTCTGATGGTCAACCATGGGACTCACACCCCTCCTGCCCTTGCACCCATCTGTCTGGTGCCTGTCTGATGGTAAGACCCCAGTGCGGACACATGCACCACCTACACAGTTGTTGGACATTGCAGGGAACACGGTGAAGTATGTGAACATGCACACATCACATCTCTTGCCACTGAGTCAGTGCAGGTGTCCGGATAAAGGGATGGCTAGAGTCTAAATAGAAATGCATGTGATGCATACCAGCACCAGACACCATGATGCACCCATGTCCGGATAGTCAAAGCCACAATGGGGTGCATGTTGCACATGTCACTCCCCTGCAGGATCAGTCTCAGGAAGTTTAATGCCATGACACAGGAATGTGTGCAAAGTCATACATTACTGTCTCAAGTCACATGGCCATGGCAGCCAGCCAACAACAGTCTGCACTGTGTCACAATCCGAGGGCATGGGGAATGCAAGTTATGTGACTGACAAGTGCACATGTCCATCCCCCAAATACCACATCATCTGTACTACTATTTGTCCACGTCATACCAACTGGACATATGGGGGACATGAAACACAACTCTCTGAACATGAGCACCTCGCAGTGTGCTGTGAATGACAATACAGCTGCCTGAAAGTCACAGTTGCAAACACCTGTGTGCACAGTCAAGTGATCAGACACCTATAAGTCACAGAAGTATCGTCTATCATGGTCACATCTCAGATGGCATGCTGAGCACTAACCGATAAACATACCAGTAGTCCTGACAACGAAGACACAGCACAATGAGACAGAGGCAGACACCTGAGGGTACATTTCACTGATCACAACATGCCAGATGATACACGGGAGTGGGAGTACAGAGTGTATTGCATGCCCTGGAGTAGGCATGACTGTCCAACTCCACCTGTAAGAGGGATGAGTCCTGGACAGTAGGCAGGTGGCTAAGCATGTGTGACACACTGGATACACATACTCCTGAGGCCCAAACATTGTTCCCACCAGCAGCATGGGTGTGTGCCAAATTCCCCAGGGACATGTGGTGAGTCAGAGCAGCAAGCGGACCACATATCAAAGTTACACCCAGATTACATGTCAGAACTTAGGCATTGTGTAAGCAATTGAGCCACCCATGAATCGCACAACATAGTCACGGGAACAAATGCTGTCCCCCACCTTGAGCAAAGCAAAATGCAATGACACAGTCCCCAAATGACACAATTTCCTGACTATAAGGGCCACACATATGCGTATCAGAGGAGAAGTGGGCATGTCACAAATGAGGGACATGGGTCCTGGACCACATGACTGATGTACTGTGGAAGATTAACCAGGCCAGAGGAGGGCACATAGCATGTCAGACAAAGTGCACAGTGCAGTCATGGACTCACCCCCTCCTTGCTGCTGTCTGGCCTTCAGCTGCCCATCCAGGTCAGGGAAGACCATCGCCAGGATCCGGAGCATGTGGGGGGTCAGGGTCCGGTGTCCGCCCCTCCTGCGAGGAGGCGACAGCTTCAGCTGGACCCTTGCGATCCTCCGGGTCCAGCCACGAAGGTCCTGCCACCTCTTCTGGCAGTTGCGGATCCTGCGCCTGTAGACCCCCACGGATCTTACTTTCCGGGCGATGGTCAGCCAAATTTCCTGCTTCTGGTGGGCATCAACCTGTGAGGATGACAAAGTGAAAAGGCCATTACTACACATGCAACATATACGTGCATCACACAGTTGGATATACATGTCTCAATCACAGGGGCATATGATGTACACAGGCAGTCCAACAATGGCTATGAACAGTTTGCCAGCAGTCACTACATGGTATCATTGCATGGGAAGTAAACCTAGTTGGAATGCACTGTTACTGCACTGTACCAGTTCAGTGCATGTAACTACACACTTTGGGGTGTGACAACTACTCAGTGGGCATGCTAGCCAGTGGTGTGCACACTGAAAGCCCTGCTAGTCAGACAACATGCACAATTAGTGAGGCAGTGGACAGCACACTCACCTGCTCCCCTGGTTTCCCATACAGCTTGCTGTACTGTGGAAGGAGGCTGCCCAGCAGGGCCTGGTTCTCCTCAAGGCTGAAGGCTGGGGCTCTCTCCACAGTACGTGCCATTGCAGGAGCCAGAGGATGCATCCACAGCAGCAGTGTTGGTGGCAGATGTCGTCCTGGAGCATGTAGTGCAGGCAAGTGAGCTCTCAGGGGAACAGCCAGCATTATATGTGTGCTGCAGAGGCAGATACTGTCCCATGTGTCCAAAGTGATAGGTCCAAGTCGTTTGCATCTTCTGAATCTGACCAATCCATGGAATAGCAGCACTAATACACGCCCACAGCATCCTTCAAATCTTCAACTTCATGACACCCATGATTTTGCAACATTGTTGTGGCTGGCCAACTGAATTCACTGCATCAGACTCGTTGGAGCTTCGAAAACGCGTCCGTTGCCATGCCAGGCCCCAGCCAATGTGTGCGCACCGTTCGGTCCACTGCTGTACAATGCGTATTTCGGGATACAACGCGTACCCGCACACATCATATGCAATGGGCCGGCCGGGCACACCGATCGGTCCATTGCTGTTCAACGCATACCCGCTCACATCCAATGCAATGGGCCGTGCGGGCACACCGATCGGTCCATTGCTCTACAACGCGTACCCGCTCACATACAATGCAATGGGCCGTGCGGGCACACCGATCGGTCCATTGCTCTACAACGCGTACCCGCTCACATACAATGCAATGGGCCGTGCGGGCACACCGATCGGTCCATTGCTGTACAACGCGTACCCGCTCACATACAATTCAAAGGGCCGTGCGGGCACACCGATCGGTCCATTGCTCTACAACGCGTACCCGCTCACATACAATGCAATGGGCCGTGCGGGCACACTGATCGGTCCATTGCTCTACAACGCGTACCCGCTCACATACAATGCAATGGGCCGTGCGGGCACACCGATCGGTCCATTGCTGTACAATGCGTACCCGGGATACAACGCGTACCCGCTCACATACAATGCAATGGGCCGTGCGGGCACACCGATCGGTCCATTGCTGTACAACGCGTACCCGGGATACAACGCGTACCCGCTCACATACAATGCAATGGGCCGTGCGGGCACACCGATCGGTCCATTGCTCTACAACGCGTACCCGCTCACATACAATGCAATGGGCCGTGCGGGCACACCGATCGGTCCATTGCTCTACAACGCGTACCCGCTCACATACAATGCAATGGGCCGTGCGGGCACACCGATCGGTCCATTGCTGTACAACGCGTACCCGGGATACAACGCGTACCCGCTCACATACAATGCAATAGGCCGTGCGGGCACACCGATCGGTCCATTGCTGTACAACGCGTCCCTGGACAGGTCACACGCATATGTCACCATGCTGGTCACTGGTGAACCTATGCCAGCCACAAATACTTTCCAAGGACTTAGGGGCACACCTACAACACCACACCCAGTCCACACTGTATCTAAGGCATGTGTGGCAGCATAACCTTATCTGTGTATGAGGGTGAACATGTGGTTTTTGGGGTGGCATTTGGGGGAAGACACACCCAGGCTGTGCACGTGTTCATGGGGACAGGGTCCTTTGTGTGTTGTGCACCTGACCACTGTGGTGTGCAACTTTTCATTTTGGAGCATGTGTCATGGTCACATTTCCAGGTTGTGTATGTGTATGACATGTAACATACCCCCAGGCTCACATGTGGGAAGGCATGTACGTCACAGGGTGGCCCATTGCCACAATAGTGATGTCCCTCCGCAGTCTGTGTGCATGTTGTGTTTCACATGTCTCTGACTCCATGTGCACAATGGGAGACAGTCTCCACATCCACGTGGTTTGTGCATGAACTTTGATGTTGTGTGTGTGTGTGTCACAGACGTCCATGTCTGTCCTGCAGAGGCTACAGGGGCCACTACCTGTGGGTGTCATGTTAGTTTTTCTGACGTGTACATGATACGCAATGTCATGCCAGTGTCCATGTGGCAAGACAGGGTCCCTGGGAATCTACCTGTCAATGAGCTGTGATGCCTGTGGAGCATCTGTCCAGACATGTCACTGTGGTATGTGTGTGGAACGTGAGAGCAGTAAATGGGTACTGTGACACAGCCTAATGGTTTCCCATAGCACACCCTGGAACCTGTTGTCAACACTTGTTGAACAGAGATGTTAGATGATGTCCATGTAGGTGCCATATATGTCCAAACAGAACGACACACACATCAAGTACTTGTGTTTGTTAATGATGTATCATATGAAATTGAGTATGGTGAACGGCACATAGTTGGGGTGACTGACAATCTTGCTTTCTTCACCTATGCACTGCAGGGCTCCTGCTGTCCATCGACCATTCCCAGACCTGGCAACGATGGTGGAACGTGACAGCATCCGACGGTACCGCTTCACCAGGCAGCTGATTGAGGATTTGGCAGTGCGGTTGGACCCACATTTGCAGCCTGGCCGTCCGTATCCTACAGCGCTGACCCCCAAGGTGAAGGTGATGGCAGCCCTACACTTCTTTGCCACCGGTACCTTTCAACACACTGTGGCGACTGCCGGTGGGATGTCACAGACTATGTTCAGCCGTGTGCTACGCGATGTTTTGGGGGCAATGTTGAGATACCTGAACCAGTACATCTATTTCCCAACACGTCAACGACTCACTGACGTCAAGAGTGACTTCTATGCCCTGGGGAGGATGCCACATGTAATTGGCTCCATTGATGGGACACATGTGGCTTTGATACCACCACAGGCACATGAGCAGGCATACCGGAACCGTAAACATTACCATTCGATCAATGCTCTGGTGGTATGTCTTGCAGATATGACCATCACACATGTGTGTGCCCAATTCCCCGGTTCGGCACACGATGCCTACGTGATGAGGAGTAGTCGCATCCCGAGGATGATGTCACAGATGCCGAACCAGCGTGCCTGGCTTGTTGGTGTGTACTGACCTTGTACCATTGTGTGTGTTCTGCTATGTTGTTTTCCGCACACATTTTCAAATCGGCTAATGTGCAATTGTCTGTCTGTAGGTGACTCAGGATACCCCAACATGCCGTGGTTGCTGACACCCCTCAGGAACCCTGTGACACCAGCCCAGATGCGCTTCAATGAGGCACATGGTCGGACGAGGAGGGTGATTGAGCGGACCTTTGGTCTCCTGAAGAGCCGCTTCCGCTGCCTGGACAAGACAGGAGGGGCCCTCCCATATGCCCCAGCAAAGGTGTGCAAGATTGTCATCGTCTGCTGCATGCTACACAACCTGGCAGTGCGGAAGGAGTTGCCTCTCATCCTGGATGACGATGACCAACGTCCGCCACCTGTGGAAGATCCTGGCCTGGGTCACGATGCCAGTGAAGAAGATGATGATGATGATGGTGATGTCTGCACACAGCTCATCGCCAACTTCTTCAGCTGAATGTGAGTCTCCAGAGGGTTGAAATGTCAATGATTTGAGTTTGCATGATATGTGTGTGTGGTGCTCTGGTGCTGTTTGAGTGTGGCCATGTGCTACTTGACTGGATGCGTGCAGCGATGTGTCCTTGCAGGTGGTCTGTACTGCCCAACAGTGTTGACATGCTAACTTGGTTTTGTGTAGTTATCTCGTGACATGTATTAGACATGAGTATTGCCGTTCTGTGCTGTTCTTCAGTGGTTTTGACTGTGTGTCATGTCTGTCCTTCACAGGGTGTTGCCGGAGTTGTTTGATCAACTTGGATCCCACGAATCCATGATTCAACTTCCAAGGTGGAAGCAGTCGTTTCCCTACAGGTGATGTGCCACACACCCCTGGACTTTCTATCTTCTGCACTTTTTGACTTTGTGGCCACAGCCAGGTTGGATTAGCTAGCATTTGTAGTGGAAACAACATGTTGCAAATGTGTAATAAACCTGTGCTTCACTTTGGGATGTGCGTTGTCTGTGGTCACACATCTGACTGACATTTGCTTACTGCACCTGTAGTCTAGTTGACAGACTGTGAATAGGTGGCGTGTCTGTGCATTCCACTGTATTTAGTTGCAACATCAGTATAGGTGATGAGTCTGATGGCCCTGGTGTGTATGTGTTGTGTGGCCCTAGTGGTGTGTCTCCCTCATATGTGTCACGTCGCCATGACTGACATGACGGTGTTGGACTTGCTGTAGCAGTTAGCATGCACAGTGTCATTTTTCTGATCACCATCTCCATGACAGAGAGCACGTTGGAATCACAACAGAGGCAGATATGGTGTATTGGTGAGTTTATTTACATATAGGTGTGAGAATGGTGCACAGGATGGTGGGTGCTGTACATAGAAATTGGAATCCAAAGTTCCCATGTGATTCGGAAGACTTGGTAGCTGAAATGTCCAGAGTAAAGTCCACAGTCATCTGATGAATTTGGCCAACTAGAGCTCCCCATGTCATGTGGGAGAGTTGGGTTGGCTTCGACAGCACGTGCAGTTTGCACACAGAGGAAAAGTTCCAGAACAGGTGTTGGCTTCCTGGGGGATGTAGATGGCCATCGGCCTCTCAGTTTGGCCTCCTCGGACGGCCCCTCTTCTTGGGGGGGGGACCCTCAGGTGCAGGCTGCGGCTGTGCAGGGGACTCTCTGCCAGAGTCCTCCTCCCTCCCTGTGGCATTTGCAGTTGTTTCAACAGCAGATGTTGTGGGCACACAGGGAGGTGAGGCCATGTTGGTGCTGATCTGCCGGAGGCATGTCAGTATGTCCCTATGCACCCCTGTCAGTTGTTCCAATGTGTCCCACTTGGACTCCATGCCAGACATGTGTGTCTCGACACGTGACATGTGTGTCTCAACACGGGACATGTGGGAGTCCAAGCGGGCATGATGGGCAGCCTGCTGCTGTTGTATGTCCTTGAGGATCCCCACTACCTGGCTGACCTCTCTGGTGCTAGTCTGGTACGCATCCGCGATGCGTGCCAGTTGTGGGTCATCATGCAGTCCAGACCCCTCTGCAAAGAGCGACCTATGTCTACCACCCCTCCCACCACCCCTGGCGACACGTGCAGGACCTGCGGTGGCATGCACAGGTGACCGTGGGCCCACTTGGGTGTTGTTCCTGGGCTCGTTGTCACCAGCTCCAGTTTGGGTCTGGGTCCCTGCACTGTTGTCATCTGTGGTCCTTGGTCTGTCCGTGTTGGCAGGGGTGGCCTGTGTGTTGGCAGCTGTTGGAGGGGGTGGGTGCAGGGGGTGCAGATGTTGGTCCTGCTGGTGCTGCATGATGACTCACACCAGAGGGTCCAGCTGGTTCTTCGCCATCCGAGGAGTGCAGAGGCTGATCCACACCAGTGAGCTCAGTGTTCCCCGGAGCCTGGGACTCCTCCTCGTCTGCTGCTGTGTCCCCATCATCACCTGTTTTGGGGAGAGACATAGATTGTATGTTATGTTTCTACTGGCATCAATTGTTCAAACACCTGACAGTTGTGACTGTACCTCTGGATGTGGGCCTGGACATTGCATTCTCCTAAATTGTGACAGTCAGAGAGTGATATTGGTGTAGCACTTTGTCCTGCCAACCTGTGGCATGTCAATGTGAATGTTGAGGTGTGTGCATGACCAGCATTGGTGGTATTTGCTTGCCATCCGGGCCTCCTTCTCCCCCCAGCCCAGTTATCCCACCATGAAGCGTGCTTCCATTGCAGGGAGTGCAAGTTGTCTTTCAGGATGTCAGTCAGTGGTGTCCTGCTGTTGGTTGTTGCACAGTTCCCAGCAGGGCCTTGTGCTCCCCCAGCAGTACCCAGTGTCAGCCATCTTGTGAGTCCTTTTCCACTCCCTGTGATGTGAGCATGGTTCAGAGTGGTGTTGATGGGCCAATTGTGAGGGTGACCAATATCTGTGCCTACAACTCCCATCCTGCTATTGCCTACACCCCCCTTCCCAGCATGCCCATACTTCCTTCCTTTTGAGTGGACTTCACTGTGTGTGAGTGTGACAGCAATGGCAAGATGGCTGACAGTGTGGTCCTGTTGTTTGTTGGTGCGCAGTTCCCAACAGGGCCTTGTGCTCCCCCCAGCAGTACCCAGTGTGAGCCATCTTGTGAGTCCTTTTCCACTCCCTGTGATGTGAGCATGGTTCAGGGTGGTGTTGATGGGCCAATTGTGAGGCTGACCAATATCTGTGACTACCACTCCCATCATGCTATTGCTTACACCCCCCTTCCCAGCATGCCCATACTTCCTTCCTTTTGAGTGGACTTCAGTGTGTGTGAGTGTGACAGCAATGGCAAGATGGCTGGCAGTGTGGTCCTGTTGTTTGTTGGTGCCCAGTTCCCATCAGGGCCTTGTGCTCCCCACAGCAGTACCCAGTGTCAGCCATCTTGTCAGTTGTTTTCCACTCCCTGTGATGTGAGCATGGTTCAGAGTGGTGTTGATGGGCCAATTGTGGGTGTGACCAATATCTGTGACTACCACTCCCATCATGCTATTGGCTACACTGACTTGACCAGCATACACAGAATTCCTTCCTTTCAGTGAGCTTCCCTGTGAGGTGGTGTTCTAGTGGTGGTTAAATATCTGGGAGTGTTTGTTGGTTCTATTTGTGCCACTGCCTTGCTGTATTTGTTGTTAGGTTTGTACATGTCATGACACAGTTACATATCACTATGAGATGGGAGGTATTGTGTTTGTCTGACTAGCATTCACATCTTGGGATGAATATCTTTTGGTTGCTGTGTATTTGCTAAGGGTGCATGGTTTGCCTATCCCCTTGACTGTGATGTGTGTGTGTTGTCACACCATATTGTGTATATTAGTTGTGTACTCACCAGGCTCTGGGATGTCTGTTAGTCCGTAAACACTCACTGGTGGTAGGATGGCCCGCACCTTCTCCTCCCAGGGCCTGAGGTATACTGGTTTTGCAGGAGGGCCACTACCGGTGTGCTGGCTGAGGAGGTAGTCCTTTTTGAGTAGGTCCCGGACCCTCCTGCGCACATCATACCACCTGTTCTGGATGTCTTCCTTTGTGCACAAACATGGTGATTGTGCATTCCCCCTGTCGACAATCCTCGCCCACATCTTGGTTTTCTGCGACATGGGGGTCTGTTGTACCAATGTACCAAGCAACTGTGGCTCTACCCTCAGGATTTCGTCTAACAGGACTTCCAATTCACTATCTAGGAACTTATGGTTCTTCTTTGGGGGCATGGTTATGGGTGGTGGTGGTGATTGATGTGTGTGTGTGTGCAAGTGGGGGGTGTGTGAGTGTAGGTTTAGCTGGGTGTGTGTGAGGGTGCTATATGTAGGTGTGGTAATGGTGTGTGGATTGTGTGATGTATGAGCTGTGAGTGTGTCTGTGGTTGCTGTGTGATGGTGTTCTGTGCTGGCAGGTCAGTGGAATTTGCAAAGGATCATGGTAGGGATTTGTGGCCTTTATGTAGGTGGAGTTGGAGGTGTGTCCTTGTTCCATTTTTTTTTTCCTCCCTGTATTTATTGGCTTTGTGGTTGCTTGTTTGGCCCTTTATTTTTTTATTTTTTCCTTGGTGTTTTTGGTGCATGTAGGAGTCGTTCTTGTGTCCGAATAGGATGCTGCAGTTGTCTGGTGCGATCTTGCCGACTCGTTCCCGCTGTGTGTCAGCTAGGTTTCATATGCGGCGTACGAGTCGGTCGCGGAGTATTGGGTTGCTTTGGCTGGGTTTTGTATGCGTGTCGGTCGTACGGCTTGTGCTCCGGGCGAGTCGGTCATGTTTTGCACGCACAGCATCGTACTACGCGGGTCGGAGTTCGCGGGTACGTTTCGTTCGGGTTCAATCCGGGTGCGTGTCGGTCGGTTTGTTTCGCGTGATTTCCTGGCCGGATGGCTTGTTTCCGTCCGGCTCGGTCGGTCGTTTTGTATTCCGTCCGAGTCTGTCGGATTTCACATGCATTTCATCGTACTACCCAGGTCGTACGGCGCAGGTCCGAGTCGGTCGGACTAAATTCCCGTACCGAGTCGGTCGGTATGTTTTCCGGCCCGAATCGGAATCGGCCCCTTAATGTTTGATGAGGAGCCCTTGCTGAAACAAGCGGCGAATTTTGGAAAGCCAGTTTTGCGCTACCTGCAGTCTAAAAAGGCAGCGGAACTGTTAGAAGCAGTAAATGATGCAGATTTAACAACTAGTAGCAAACTAGTTGAAATAATTACTAATTCAATTAATCTGGAGCAAGCTAACAATGATAGCACCAATGGGGGCAATAACCCAGATGCGGTGCAGGAGGTCGCTGAGGATTCAGAGCGGGTAGTGCCTACGGAAATGGAAGGTGACTTAGGAGGGGCTGAGAAACTGGACAGTGCTGACACGTGGGGAAAATTGGGGGCCGAGAAAAGTAATCTAGAGCATTCAAGCGCTATAGATGAATTAGTGACAGGAACTGGGCACACAGAGGTACAGAAAGTAATTTCACAGTTAAATATTGGATCAAATGAGTACGAGCATGTTATAGAAACTGACCAGCACAACTATGAGATAGATAAAACATCTGATGAGGTGAACGGCTGTACCACGCTTATGGCAGAGCATGTAGCACTGGAATATTCTGTTTTAGCTATGGAATCTGAAGAGACAGTTGTAATTCAAGGAGAGGGAGAACAAGAGAATCAGGTCTCTGAAGATGACGATGCAGGGCAGCAACCCTATACAGATATAAGGGTAGAGCAAGTGACCTCCCCGGCATTATTATTATAAAAAAAAAAGAAAAAGAGCCCAAAAGCTAAAAATTTGAAAGAAGCAAGCAGGAGTCAAAGTATATCTAGCGCTGGGTCTGCCAGTAAGAAAAAGGCACAAATTAAGGGATTGCCTGCTAACAGCCCAATGCGGAGATGGGTACAATCAAAAGGAGGAATAAAAACTGTGATGTCGAGGCTATCTGATGTAGGGCTGACGGATAAAGCTGTAAGTGTCGCCAGTGCTATCAAGTCTGGTGCGACAGCACGAGGTGAAAGCTGTTCAGAAACGGATCTGGATTCAGAGCCCTGCATAACACCTGAGAGAGAGGGTGGTTCAGGTCAAAATGAACCACTCATGGTATTTAGCTCTCTTCAACGGCCCCAATTATTAAATCCGGGGGAGGACTCGCAAAAGGGATTTGCTGAAGAAAATGACACTCCAATACTCTCCCTGATATTACAAGCTTTAAAAGACCAGAGGGAAGAGACGAGAGAGCTTTTTGCCCAGATTAGGGCAGATAACTTTAGTATCCAATCGTCCTTGAAGGAAGTAACAGGGAAAGTTTGTGAAATGACCGGCGAGATAATGGAACTACAGCAGAGAGTGGTCACTACGGAGGAGGTAACTGCCAAAGTGGTAAACCTAACACAGCAACATGATGATCAGCTAGCAAGCCTGGAACTCAAACTTGAAGAGTTGGAAAATAGGCAAAGGAGGCAGAATCTAAAAGTATTTGGTATTCCTGAAGGGCAAGAGGGCTCAGCCTCAAGAACATTTATTGTGCAAGTGATGCAGAAGGCCTTCCCGGATCTGGTGGACTGGGATTGGGACTGCCAGATCCAGAGGGCTCACAGACTCCCATTGGTGCAACGCCGGAAGGATGATCGCTATCCAAGGCCGTTTTTGATATATTTCGGGAACTATTTGCTAAGACAGGCAGTCTCTTTGAAAGCGGGCCCTCGAACACCGATAGCTGTAGGGTCCTATTCGATCTTTTTCCGCTCCGACTTCTGTAAGGCAACTATGGACAGACGGTGGCGCTTGAGACAGTTAATTGATCCCCTAAAAGCTACAGGGGCACAAGCCTATTTACAGGAACCAGCACGCTTGAAGATTATTAGGAGCGGTCAATCGCTCTTTTTTACGTCTGAACCTGAGGCCAAGGAAGTATTACTAAAATGGCAGAAAGAGAAAGAAGGGACTGCTTAAGATTGAATCGGGACTAATGTTAAGGTTTTAAAGTTTTTTGTTTTTTTTTGTCTATGTCCTCTCTGGTCAAATGAATTCAGGGGTCCGAGACTTCTTGGCAGCCATTGTGGAAGCAGGTTTCCAGTCTAGCTGCCACACCATCGGCAGCTGTAAGATGGGGATGATTCCTCCTTTAGGTTGCGGGTGTGGGGGGTTTGGGTGGGTTGGTGGTGGGGGGTGTCAAGTAACAGAAAAAGCCAACACAATTGAAGGGAAAGGGGAAAAAAGCAAATATATCTGTAAGAGGGAAAGAAAGCAGCAAGGTAACCAAAAGCTAATGGAGGTGGATTACAGAAGAGGCAGGGAAGAATTAATATCGGGATGGCAGTGATAAGGTGTTTAGCCTGGAATGTCGCTGGCCTCAACAGTAAGATTAAGAGGCAGCTAGTAGCAGAGGAATTAAAAATGTATAACCCCCAGATTGCTATGTTGTCAGAAACACACCTGTCCTATAAAGATAGAGGCTTCTTGAGACATCTAGGGTATGAGGTGATAGTTTGCTAGGCACAAACGGTGTCTATTCGGGGTGTAGCTATTTTAAGGAGCAAACGATTCCGAGTGGAAGTCTGTAGGACATTGTCGGATAATGGGGGTAGATGGGCTATAGCTCAAGTGAAATTAGCTGGTAAAAAATACGTTTTCTGTTCACTATATGGCCCCAATGTAGACGACCCCATCACAATAGAAGCAGTTACTTTGGAATTACTAAATTGGGAGGGGGAGCGGTTGGTGATGGGGGATTTTAATTGTATAATGGATTATGGAGTGGATACTACACGGAGGGGGGCATTTCAAAGGATGCGAAAGACACGGGCAGCTATACGGGAGTTGGGGCGGTTGCAGGTAATCAAAGATGTTTGGAGGACTCTCTATCCCGAAATAGCAGGTTACACGTACTATTCTGCCCCTCACAAGCTATATTCAAGAATTGACATGGCCTGGGCATCAGATAATATTTTATGGTCAAGTAGTATGGAAATCTGCCCGAGGGTTACGTCAGACCACAATCCTGTTCTTCTTACATTTAGGATCTCCCCTGAAAACAAAAACACCCGCTCTCTCTCCTTTCCCAGATATTTGCTTACAGATGAAGAATTTGTAACTCAGACTAGGGCACATCTTAAGGAGTTTTTTGGAACAAATACAGGGACAGCCTCGCCTATAGTAGTGTGGGACACATGTAAAGCAACAATTAGAGGTTTTACCCAGCAATTCATCTTGAGACAGAACAAAGAACAGAAGATGAAAATGGAAATTACTATATTGGCTATACGGAAGATAGAAAATTAGCATATTGACGCAGTTACTAGAGGTCTTCAAAATGCAGATGAGTTGGGGTACAACCTAGTGGATCATAGATCAGCACTGAAACAAACATTCAGGGAAAGGAGTATAGCGAAACTAAATAAGTATCGTCTGGCGCAATAACGAGTCAGGGGAAAAGATAGGCAAGATCTTAGCATTTAGAGTAGCAGACGATAGGGCCAAGACAACTATAAAGAAGGTTAAGGGGATTGATAACAAATTATATGAACATCCAAAACAGATATTGGAACAATTTGTGGCTTATTATCAAATGCTATATACTCCGGAATATCAGCCTAATCAAGATGAAATATCTAATTACATACAAAATAATCCCCCTTACGGGTGGAGAATGAAACATCTAATGGTTTAACTAGTGATATAACAATAGAAGAAATAAAATTAGCAATTACCTCTCTACCATCAGGAAAAGCAGCGGGAGACGATATCATTCCTTTGGAATTTTATAAGCGGTTTATGGAGGAGTTAGTGATACCACTTAGTCAGGTTATAAGATTTATTGGTAAAGAGGGTAAGGCCCCTGACTCATGGAAAATCACGCAAATTATTATTTTTTTTTAAAAAAGGTAAATCGGTGGAGGAGTGTGGGTCGTATCGGCCGATTTCGCTCATCAATGCTGATGCAAAAATATTTGCAAAGATTCTTGCGAATCAACTATCTCCCGTGTTACCTAGCCTGGTGTCGCCTTACCAACATGGCTTTATTCAAGGGAGAGATACGACTGCCCACGTGAATATGGCTGTCTCTGCTTTTGACACAGCCAAAACACAATCGACCCCACTCGGTATGATATTGCTAGATGCTGAAAAAGCATTTGACCGAGTGGGGTGGGACTTTTTATGGGCTACACTTGCTGCCTTTGGTATCAAAGGGCAATATCTTATGTGGATAAAAGCTTTATATGACAAACCTAGTGCTAAGATAATGTATGCGGGGCTACAATCAACTGTTTTTCCGATTCTTCGGGGCACCCGGCAAGGGTGCCCCTATCGCCACTTTTATTTGCCCTTTATATAGAGTCTTTTGTTTCAACCCTTCAAAATCAGCAGCTAATTAGTCCCTATATGCTTGGGGACAGCTCCCTTAAAGTTATAGCATACGCTGACGACATAGTGGTGTTTTCAACGGACCCGGGAGGGGCTATGCAATTGATCACAGATGAAGCACGAGAGTTTGGCCTGATATCTGGGTACAAACTGAATATTAATAAAACTCAGATCTTATTGAATTATAAATCTGCGCTTCCGATACAGGGGGTGTGTTCGACTGCTACATATTTGGGAATCAAGATGGCGGCACAGATCAAAAGAATAATCCCTTTAAATTATGAGACCTTACTGAAAGAGACGGCTAAACTACTTAAGAGCTGGCACAGGTTACCCATTGGAATTATAGGGCGTATAAACATTGTAAAAATGAAGATTTTACCAAAATTCTTGTATATGTTTAGATCTATCCCGCTGCGATTGACTATGTCCTTTTTTAAACGATTGGATGGGATTATTGGCAGTTTCATCTGGGGCTATAAAAAAGGGAGAAAATCCCTGGAACTGCTAAAACTCCCCTTTAATCATGGGGGCTTAGATTTCCCGGATTTTAAAATTTATTTTTGGTCTGCTTTTTTTGGCCGCTTTCGGAGCTTTATCCACAGTGAAAAGAGTACCTACTATCATACATTTTTGTTGGCAGGAGAGAGCAATCATTTTCTGTTTAGAACTAATGACCCGAATTATTATAAAAGGGTTAAATTTAAGACGATTAGGGATTGCATATTTGTATGCCGTGCTATTTCTCTCAAGTATGGCTTGACACTGATGAATGATAAGTTTCCTCTCTGGGGCAATCCAGGATTGCCTAGCATCTTTCATGATACAACGGGGAAAGGCTGGGCCAACTATGGGGTAACATGTTTAGGGGACTTATTTGATCATGGTGGTTTTATGGAGTTCGGAAAAATGCAGATTGTGTATAAATTGACAGACAACATGCAGTTTAAATACATGCAGATACGCGATTATTTTGTTAATTTTCTTAAACTGATGAGTTTATTTCATTCAGACATAGTGGACTGTTTATATGATTCAAGTGATAAATCCTTGATAAGTAGAGCATATAAAAGCCTATGTGGCCCCAGATTGGAGGATAGCCCCAGAATAGCTGCTCGCTGGATTAGAATTATGGGTACAACGGTCTCAGCTAAGAATA
The DNA here is from genome assembly GCA_963921515.1 of Calotriton arnoldi. NCBI lineage: Eukaryota > Metazoa > Chordata > Amphibia > Caudata > Salamandridae > Calotriton > Calotriton arnoldi. The sequence continues at coordinate 2,760,158 of CAWUFW010001074.1, forward strand.
TTTCGGATGCACTTAGTAAAATCTCTGGGGTAGTTCATTCCTCCAATCTGCGAATGCAACAGTTTCGCACAATCTGCTTACTATATTATACACCGGATAGAATAGCAAAATGGTCACCTAACACCCAGGCAAACGATAGGGCAAAATGCCCCAGGTGTGACTTATATGCGGCAGATATACAACATATGTTTGTCACATGCCCTGAACTCTCCCTATTTTGGCAGAAGGTGGAACATATTCTGTTGCAAAAATTGGGGATCAAAATACCACTAACGGTCATGGAAATATTGATGGGGGGTAGGGAGTTGAGATCCGATAACGAAAATCTGCTAACCATTTTGCTTGTCTGTGCTAGACTTACAATCGCACGGGTTTGGATATCGTCAAAAGCTCCCACAGTAATGGATTGGTGGGTATTAGTCAGGCAAATACACGACATGGAGGAAGCACTAGCTAGATCAAGGGGCGCTCAATCCATGCGCAAATTTAAGTTGATTTGGGGATATTTGTCTTAAAATATGTATATAAATGATTGCTTATTTTTACTGCCACTCGGTACAAGGGAAATTAATGTAGCTACATAATTGACTTCTTTCGGCCCTCTATCTTTTTTTTCTCTTTAGTCTAATGTAAAAGATTTGATTATTATGATTATGTTTGTGATTATGATTTAGCTTGTACAAAGTTGCTACAAACTTTATTTTTGTGTTGACAAAAAAGAATAAAAATATAAAAAAAAAAAAAAAAAAGATGAGGAGCCCTTGCTTTTACAAACAACAGAAAGATGCCCTTTCCTCTTACATTTTGAACAGATCACATTTAAGGCAGGACATTTCTTATCATTGGCAAAATGTCCCATTTTGTTACATCTGAAACACTTGGGAACAAAAGTACTTTTCTTTGGCTTAACAACACTATCAGTTTTAGATACACCTTTGGACTCTTCTTTAACAACTTGAACAGAGACTAGTCTATCTTTTTTAAAGTATCAACGCAGTTTAAGGAATGCTCAATTCTTTTTGCTACTTGTAACACTTCGTCCAAAGAAGGTTCATCTCTTAGCCACAGTTCTTCACGAACTTTTTCAATGTTACATCCCAGCATGAACTGGTCTCTAATCCTCTCATCTAGTAACTCAGCGAATTTGCAAGAAGAGGCAAGTTTTCTGAGATGAGTAACATATGTCTCAACAGATTCACCATCATTTTGATGTCTCTTAACAAAGTGGTACCTTTCAAGTATGGTGCTCACCTTGGGTAGATAATGTTTGTCAAGCTTGCATAAGCATATTTCATACTCATTAAGATCTTTGCTTTCTGCATCATTCAGCTCGGATAGGTGATCAAAAACATCTTGCCCTTCTGATCCTAGGCAATGCAACAGGAGAGAGGTTCTGCGCTCTGCACTTAGACTTACCCCACAAACCTTGGCATAACGTTCAAAAACTTTTTTCCACTTTTTCCATTTGATAGTTGGTTCCCCAGGAGACATAAGGAAAAAGGGAAGAGCTGGAACATTTTGCATGACTTCTCAAAGTATTACAGAGAATGCAGTAATGTGTGTGTGTCACAGATGTGGCACACAAGAACACTCGAACATGTAGAAGTTGAAATGACAGTGTGCCAATCACAGAATCAACTGGCATGAAACACAACAAATAATTTATGGTGTGTCAGTCACCAACGTGCTGGCGGGGCGAGAGAGTAACAAAACTGAGCTTGAGGCTCGAGAACCAAAAACACACTTAATAGATAGTGAGTTCTCACCAGATAACACCACGCGTAGGACGTCTTGCAGGGTGGTAAATAGACGTCAGGGTGAACGTGAAGAGGAAGAATCACGTTACTGTGTGCGTGTCACAGTGTTACAGGAGCAGTATGCTGAAATCAAGATGGCGGTACGCAACGTAAAAAAAAACGTGCCGTGGAAGGTCAAAAGGAACGCAGCGTGGAGCGCAGACGCCAAGAACACAGCGTGGAGCGCAAATGGCGAGAACACAGCGTGGAGCACAATAGGCAAGAAGATGGAAGGCAGCACAAAGGCATACGCTGCCACAGAACGCTGAAGAATTCCAAGCGTCTCGCAGCCCAAGACAAGGTAAGGAAGTCCGTTGGGCAAGAGTTTAAATCAACACAAATGCCGCAATGTTAGAAATTCCAGTTGAATGTTTAAAACGCCATAAAGTAGCATCCACACTAGCAGCCAAGTTATTGAACGGCAGAAGACGTGTGGAAAGAGGTGCAGTTCAGTAGCATTTAAACACACGAAATAAAAACGAGGAGTAGCTCAGGAGCATTGAAAATTGCAGGAGTTTCTGCTCTGCTAAAAGCGCATTAAAGTCAATAGCTGAGCTGTAATACCCGCAGGTGCTGGGAGAAAGCAGAAAAAGTCGAAATAGGGACGAGCCCGCGTTGACTCAGAAGCCCCAGATAGGAAAGCAGTAAATACGCGGCGAAAGCTCCCAGTCCCAAAAATGAAGAGCAGGACAGTACCTTTCAAAAGATGTTGAGGCAGTTAGGTCTTCCTTCTTTTTCTTTACTGCCGACTACGCCAGTGTAGAATCCTCATGCAGGTAAAAAGGATGAAGGCAGGATACAACAATGTAGACAAATAATCCAGGTTTATTCTATGAAGAAATAAGGAAGACCCATCCAGGCCACAGCCAGACAGGATAACAGCTCCCAGCATTTGAAGACATACATTCTAACACCAAGGTAACTATGAACAGAATACAACATAGTCAAAGTGCGTAGCCATGGCACTGAAGTATCCATGACATTCATCTCAGAGTCTCAGATGCTACATCATCCTTCTGTAGCCAAGGCCCCCTTGTTTCGAGTTAATTAACATTCCACCCTGAGGATTGTGAACACAGGTACCAAGAGAAAGAGGGCATCATGCAACAATTATATAGTGAACATGCTGAAAATATGCCTCCACGATTGGAGGGAAACCTGTGATTCCAAAGTAGCAGGCCCCCGAATGGATCAACCTGTCCATCAGGGAATGCTGAACGACTGGCATTATCAGCCAGTGGGCTGAGTAACATTTCACTCGCCTTATGAGAAGGGCCACCTTTCTGTGTGGTTGAATGATCAGAGATCCAACAATGGCACCACCTTAGCTTGCCAGTTTACTTGCCAGACCCGAGAATAGGGTCTAGACTTGAGAAAGTGTTGCTGTGACTGTTTGCATATGTAAAAGATTTTGCCAATCTGATGGAAGAAGCTATGCTTCAGCTCATCAGGAGAACGGCTTTGCAGCATCCTAGCACACAAACAGGTATTTGCAATGGCTTGTGGTAGAAGGCTATGGAAGGGCAACTCCTTTGAAGTACAAGGTGACTCAAGGCAGCTGTGCAAGATAAGGAAACTTGGGAGCATCTTTATGAGCCCCTTGCACCACCGTAGCATCACTTTTTGTGGTGCTCTGGTGGTGCAAATCACAAAATCATATTTATGAGGTCACGCAAAGCCACTTTGCGTGGCTTTGATTGGTCTCATAGATATGGAGTAAGGCAATGCAGCGCAAATCGCTGCGTTGCCTTACTTTGCATTAGGGAGGTGTTTCATGGGCGTTGCGGTGGGTGTTCCCACGCAACACCCATAGATTTTGATGCTTCACCAGATATACAAAATCATGTAAACCTGGGGAAGCGCCAAACCCTTAAGGCTCCCTAGGGGAGGCGCAACAAGGAGAAATAACTTTATTTCTCCTCGTTTTTTCCCCTTTCCACTTTTCATGTGTACTGCTTTCTGCAGCACACATACAAAGAGGAAAACTCCTCCCAAGATTGTTTTTGTGCAGGAAGGTGCCCCCTTCCTCCACAAAAACAATCCTGCTGACAACACAGGCAACCTTGCACTATGTTGCAAGGGTGCCGGCGTTGGCGCTAGGGTACTGAAACGGCACCAGTGCTGGGGGGAAGGATAGGAATGTACTGTATTAGATAAATACGGTGCATTCCTGTACTTTCAATTTAGCGTAGGGCAGCGCTGCAATATGACTTGCTGCGCTGCCCTACACCAAATTCCCATAGGCCCTTGCTGCATATCAACAAGGCAACTATGAGTATTCCTGTCTTGTCATTGAAGGTGAGACTGCTTCATCCCTTACCCTCATCTGTTCTGCGGGAGCCTGTAGGTGCTTCCAGTTACCATTTGTAGATGGAGAAGATTGCCCTGTTGAAGAATTTACCACTTGGACCCTTGGTCGCTGCCCTGGATTTGCATTGCCTCCAGCTTTGCCCTTGCTTGTCCTGCACCAGTAGCAAGCATCACCGTGGGACAGCTTTTGTTTGCTGTAACACACACCTCTCAATTCTTTATGTCTCAAAGGAAGGTAAGACTGAGTGGTAACGGAGAGTAATCCCATTGAAATCAAAGAAGATTAAACCTTTTTTGGAAGGGTGAGCTAGTTTTTCAGATCGGGTGAGCAAACTGAAGTCTATGAGTACAGGGCTGGACTGGGAACCAAAAGCAACCCTGGCAATTTTTGTTAGACCGGCCCCCACTGCCCGGGAGAGGGCAGGTGTCAAAGACTGCTGCTTAACAAAACCAGCCCCCAGCACTGCTGCCTTTGTTACTGGAAGCCGATATTGCGGCATTGCTGCAAAACTGGCCCTCAGTAACAAAACAGGCCCCCACCCTTCCAGCCTCCTGTTCAAACGCCCATTGCCTGCTACGGGCAGTCCGGACCTGTATGAGAATCCTTCTGCTTCTTTGGAGGGTGCAGATGTATTTAAGGAGGGAAACAGGTATGTATAACATTATACCTAAGTTTTCACCGACCATTCCGGATACAGCGAGACCAAACTAAGATTAAATATGCATTGAATATGCAAACAACATACAACAAACTTTAAAAGAAAGTCAAATGCAGATTCTATTAAAAAGGCACACTCAGCGGAAGCTGACACAATTAGTAGAGAAGCAAACTGTGGGTTAACGACTGACTCGCCCATATGGTAAATAGCCTTAAGTTTTCAAATCTGCTTACTGACGTCCTGTTCAGAATCAGGGCCTTGCAGGTCATTTTTTGTTGGTGGTAAACTGTGTTGACACAGAGCGAGAGTGACCCTGATACAGAAAAGTGCAGAACCATTTCACTTTTGTGGAAGTACTACTAGTCTTCCAAGAATCAGCACCTACTACACCTACTACACCTACTACACCTCATTTACAAGTTGTCTGTACCCTGTTCCAGTAAATCTATGGGGCTTATTTACAAGCCCCTTGCGCTGCCAGCATCTCACTTTTTCCCAGGGGCGGCTCCTCTGCTAAGGCGGAGGAGCGTCGCCCCACTCCTCTCGGAGCAGGAAAAAGGAAAAATAAAATGATAATAACATCATCATTATCATTTTATTTTTCGTAGCTATGGGGCTGGGTTAGGGCGGGACAGGGCTGGTGTCACAGAGGGAGGAGTGGTTTATGCACTTAAGTGAGCATGACGGTTTGGCCGGCCATCCTGGGCCAGCCAAACAGTCATGTGCACTTTGCATGTTCTCCACCAGGCTGTAATACACATACACAGGATCCACACTGCCTGTCTGAGCGCCAAACCACGGCATTCAGATCAATCACAGTGCTGCATTGCAGCGTTGTGATTGGCTTAGGGCCTGTGTGCTTCCTGTGTGCTTCCTGCTTCCGGGACTCGCCAGGAAGGGAAGCAACGACGGAGGAGAGATGGCAGCCGTGAGCAGGTAAGTGTTTTTTTTTATTTTGTCCCTCCCCCACCCGCCATTACCCACCAGCCCCTGCTACCCCTGTTCCCTGCCAGCCACCACTGCTTTTTCCCATATTAAAAGTGATGCAATCGGGGGCACAAGGGGCTTGTAAATAAGCCCCAATGTTTTTTGTTTTAAAATGATTGTATTTGAATTGTGCAGCAAAGAAATCATATTGAGTTGAAACATGTACATGATAGGCTCTTACTAAAAGTTCTATTTAATTTGAGGATCTAAAATGAAATGAACTGATGACAACAGCGATACTTCTGTTTTTCCAATTAGGCATTTCTTATGTAACGTTCATCCTAAGCGCAGATGGTATGAGACAGAACTATTTATTTTTATTTTTTTCCACTCCGTTGATTAATTTATTTTGAAAAGACGAACATTATTAAGCATTCCAAATTAGATTCTGAAGACAACTGCACATTCCATTCCTCTCTTTGACGTAAGGTAGGGGCAACTTGACCTTTTACTTTGTTTTAAAAAATGATCACGAATCTTAAGAGCAAGCTTAGCTTTACTAAGAGTGTGCTCTTATATAATACCCAATTACAAATAAACCCCCTACCACTGGCTTGGAAGGTCAATTCTTGGTTTTAGCTAACATCATGAGGATTTTTTTTTTAGCTTCCTCATTTCGTTACACTTCAAAGTCTCCTTCACATAGATCCATATTACACCCTCAGATTTTACATTTTTGCATGTGCAAGCTTTGTAAGTATTCTAAGAGCAAAAATCTGTTGAGACGCATTAACTTTGTAAAGTGACATTATTAGAATTCATGACAGCACGATTCTGGAAAGAAATGCGTTCTTTGTGCTGTGCTGAACAATATACCATTTATTTTTTCCCGCCTTTTCATATGGTGATTACACGGCCCTAGAGCATCGGAGCACTTTAGATAAGAGATTATGAATGGTGGCATACAGGAATTCAGGGACAGTGGTAAAAGAGACATACTCAATAGTAGCAAACAGACAGAAGTCAAAAAGCAATCTAATTAAACAATAATCTGCAAATCAAACCAGCTCAGAAATGAAAAAACAATGTCCAGTTAGAGTGTCAGAAGGTGTGGTGCCTTAGTAACAGTTAAGAAAACTGGACCACCAGATGACCTCCATATGAGATCAGAAAACCAGGCCAAAACCCAAGTTTACAAAATGGCTGGAGAGAAGTATTGATCAATTCCGTAGGAGATCAGAAAAGAATCAGCCAGTCCAAAATCCAGGTTTACAAAATGAATGAATGAATGAGAGGGTTCTTGTAAAGCGCATGGCTACCCGGAGGCGTCCCAGCGCTATGCGGTAGATTAGAAGGACAGAGTGAGGGTTATGGGAAAAGCCAGGTCTTCAGGTGTTTGCGGAAAGTAGGAAGATTAGGTTCCCGCCGTAGATTAAGAGGGAGCACATTCCAGAGCCTGGCGGCATTGTAGGAGAAGAGCCTGCCGCCACTTTTTGCCCTCTTGATTCTTGGGACTTCAGCCAGATGGAGAAAGTCGGATCGGAGGCTTCTGGGGGCTTTATAGGGGCAAATCAAGGACTTTAAGATGGGTGGTCCATTTCCATTAAGGATTTTATGGGACACGCAGAGGGCCTTGAAGTTGATTCTCTCCTGCACTGGGAGCAAATGCAGGGAGCGCAGTGCTGGTTTTGCCGAGCAACGATGGGACGTGCCGGTGAGTAGCCTAGCCGCTGAGTTCTGAATAATCTGAAGTCTCGTGACTACTGAGTTGGGGGCCCCCAGATAGAGGGCATTACCCACGTCGATCCTGGATAGGATTAACGCCTGTATCAGAAGTCTTTTTGCTTGGAAGGGAAGGAGAGGAATGATTTTGCGGATCATTTTCAGTATGCCATGGCACGTGGAAACTGTCTTCCGGGCTTGGGTTTTAAAAGACAGATCTTGCTCCAGCCAGATCCCTAGGCTTTTTATTTCAGCTTTTGGAGTAGGGACCGTACCCATACAATCAGGCCAGAGGGTTTTGAGATTGCAGTTTGAATAATTGCCAAGCAACATCAGCTCAGTCTTGTCGCCATTAAGTTTAAGGTGAGAAAGACTCATCCACTTTACCACTTCCTTTAGGCAAGAATGTAGGTCCGTGTACAACTGGTCGGATTGATTGAGTGCTACGATCAGTTGTGTATCATCAGCGTACGAGACTATATGGATCCCAAAGGGGGCAACAATATCCGCCAGGGGGGCCATATAAACATTAAAAAGGGTAGGGCTCAGGGAGGAGCCCTGTGGGACTCCACACTGCAGGGGGAAAGGATCGGAGATGGTATCATCCTCAAACACCTGAAATGACCTTCCTTCCAGAAAGGACTGGCGCCAGGCAAGGACTTGGCCTGACACTCCTATCCTCCTGAGACGGTGAACTAGAATATTATGGTTCACCGTGTCGAAGGCTGCTCTCAGGTCAAGGAGGATGATAGCGGAAGCGCCTCCCGAGTCAAGAATCTTTCGTGTTTCCTCCACCACTGCTAGTAGTGCGGTCTCCGTTCCTTGTCGGGGACGGAAGCCTGTTTGGGAGGAGTGGAGAAGGTCGTGAGACTCCAAGAAGCCGGAGAGTGAGGAGTTAACATATTTTTCAGCGATTTTGCTCACACCAGGGAGGAGCGAAATCGGGCGGTAGTTGCCTAGATCAAATGGGTCAAGATGGGGCTTTTTATTAGGGCTTTAACCATAGCTCTTTTCCATTTGGGAGGGACCAGACCCGAGGCAAAAGAAGCATTGATTGTGCTGAGAATGGTAGGGGCAACTAAGGGGGTGACCTTTTGCAAGATACTGAGTGGGGCGGGGTCAAGTGGTGACCCACTTTTTACTGAGGCTAAAATGGGTAAAAAGGATTCCAGCGACAGGGGAGTAAAGGACTCCAGGAGGGGGACATGGGAGCCTTGGCAGTAGTCAGAAGTGGAAGTTAAAAAGTCATTGTCATCCACAGGGAGAAGCTTAACGATGTTTTGTACTTTAAGGAGGAAAAATTGTGCAAGGTCGTTACATTGACGTCCTGACACGTCGGGAATTGGAGGCTGGTCCGGAACTTTTAAAAGTTTTTTTAGCAATTTTGAAAATTTCCCTGGGCGAATTGGCTGAAAGGGAAATTTTTTCCTCAAAATATGAGGCTTGGGAATTTTTTGATTTCCGCTTTATATATGCGGAGAGACGCTCTGTATTCCAACTTCCTGTTGGGGGAGAAATCTTTCCTCCAAAGTCTCTCCTGACTTTTACAGTGTTGTTTAAGAAGGAGAAGCTTAGGGGAAAACCATGGTGAATTCTGCGAGCCAACTTTTTTCAGCATAGATTTTTTGGGGAGTACTCTGTTGAGAGAGTCTTCGATCCAGGAAAAAAAGTGATTATAAGCAGTCACTGGGTTGGAATCCAAGGGGGGTAGGGTTTTAATGAGTTCAACTGACCAGTCCTCCAGCGGAAGTTTGGCCCAGGGGCGATTAAGAGTCCGCAACCGCTGCGCATGGAGGTCTGAGATAGCGGGAGACCATGAAAAAGGGACTAGGAAGTGGTCTGACCACGGAAGTGGGATGGGGGAATTTCCCTTTAGTTCTTCCAAGCTGGAAAAAATAGGGTCAAGGAGGTGACCTTTATTATGGGTAGCGTGGTGCACTTTTTGCTGGAGCTGGAAGGACGCAAGGTCTTGGGCGAGATCAATGGCGGCCAATGCCGCGGGGTCGTCAAAGTGCAGGTTGAGGTCGCCCAGGAGAGTAAAATTAGCATAAGAGTTGGTGAGATCTATAGCTGTCTCCAGCAGAGATTTACAGAATGGGCCTGCCGCCCCGGGAGGACGGTAAATGAGAATGCCAGAGAAAGTGAGTGAGGGGGAAAATTCAATCGAGAATTGGACATTCTCACAATCCGATAAGGGACTGCCGAGTAGGCGGCAGGATAAATTATTTTTATATATGATGGCAATGCCACCACCCATTCCTGTCGTTCTGTTAGTTTTTTGAATTGTGTAGCCCGCAGGAAGGGCTCTAACGATATCAGGCTCTGAGCTGGCTGAGAGCCATGTCTCAGTCAGAAACAACCCTTCAGGTTTGAGATCCGATAACAGTAGAGAGAGTTCTGTCGCATGTTTCGGAAGGGAACGGCAGTTAAGCAGCAAAAAGTTAAAATTAGCACATTTTCTTACCGGAACTGTAACGCGTAGGTTTGGAGATAGCTCATAGTGACAGTGAGGACACCTTACTTCGGGATCCTCCAACCTGATCGAGTGCAGACATTGAGGGATCAAAGTTATGTTCAATTGTTTCAGCTGAGTGCTAGTGTAGCCCCAATGGTCTGGGGGCAAGGGAGCAGGGGTTCTGGCCCCTGGGCCCGGTCGGGCGCGGACGAGCGCAGACGGGCTTGCCTTCGGCGCGCCAGCGGCACGCCCGCTGCGCGCGTCCACTGCGCGGTCGCGTCATCAGACGCTTTTATCTGCGTTTTGAGGAGCGTCAGGTAGAGCCACTAGAAAGCTGACCTGACGCTGATGCCAAAAGGATTATAGCCCCTCCCTTGTGAGCACACTCCCCCCTGTGCAAGTAACGCAATGAAAGTTAATTTAAAAACGATTCTAGCAGCAATAATTTTTACAAAAAGCAATTCTAGCAGCGATAATTTTTAAAAGCAATTCTAGCAGCAATAATTTTTAAAAGCGATTCTAGCAGCAATAATTTTTAAAAGAAGAAAGATTCCGTTCAAGCAAACAATTAAATCCGAACAATTCCCTCTTTCTGCCCGTGATATCAAGGAGAAAGGCCCCTCTAATCACCGCTGCGCGGTCGCGTCATCAGACGCTTTTATCTGCGTTTTGAGGAGCGTCAGGTACAGCCACTAGAACGCTGACCTGACGCTGATGCCAAAAGGATTATAGCCCCTCCCTTGTGAGCACACTCCCCCCTGTGCAAGTAACGCAATGAAAGTTAATTTAAAAACGATTCTAGCAGCAATAATTTTTACAAAAAGCAATTCTAGCAGCGATAATTTTTAAAAGCAATTCTAGCAGCGATAATTTTTAAAAGCGATTCTAGCAGCAATAATTTTTAAAAGAAGAAAGATTCCGTTCAAGCAAACAATTAAATCCGAACAATTCCTCTTTCTGCCCGTGATATCAAGGAGAAAGGCCCCTCTAATCACCGCTGCGCGGTCGCGTCATCAGACGCTTTTATCCGCGTTTTGAGGAGCGTCAGGTACAGCCACTAGAACGCTGACCTGACGCTGGAGAGAAGTCTTGATCAAGGAGAAATTATTAAGTTTCTTGTTCAAAGGTGGGCAGAGAGGAAGTGATGTGTATGGATGGTTGAATGGCATTGAAAACTGTGGGAGCATATCCAGAAAATGACTGCTTCAGGATATACAGTTTTTTTAATAAATTTAAGACTAGGGTTTCCAACAAGAGAGATGTCGAGCTACAAAATTGTCAACAGCACCACACCCCCCCCCCCGAGTTCTTCAAGTTCCTTGTCAGATGGTGCAAGTGATCAGAATGTATGAATTTGTGAACCAAATTTGAAAGTTTAAATATTGACCTCCCCTGAACAGTGAGCCAACATTAAAAGCAAAGCACTGGGTTGATTTGATCTGAGTGGCCGATTACAGAGATCAAATAGGCAGCAGCATACAATGGAGGCTTTGAGATTTGTTTTGGGAATAACTGTGCAAATAACATTTCTACAATCATGTCTGAATAGGTCCAGCACTTGGATTAGTTCTTTAAGATCATGTTCCAGAAGGAAAGTTTGATTCAATTAATCAATCAAAGCTGATGATTGGCACGAGGAGACGGAGGCACATATTTAAGGTAGAACCTGGTGATTTCACATTGTCTATAATGGATAGTGTGGAACCTAGGATGTTAGTAGAGTCAAGCTGTTTCTAGACACAGGAGTGATCTGGTTAAGGTACAATAACGAAGGGTTACCTTTTACAGGCATTGAATTTAAGGTGGTAAGCAGTTATCCAGGCTTGGAGGTTTTCAAAAGTAGAAACCATGAATGAAATATATTCAGGTGAAATGACCCTCACATGAATTTCACTGCTATCTGCATACTCGTGGTTAGAAGTCCCAGATTGCCTGATGAGTGGTTCAAGGTAAAGATTGAAAAAAGAGAGCTAAAGTTGATCTCTGTTGTACTCCTTGATGAACAGAAGAGGGTCTTCTGAAGAAGTTGTCTCTGTTCATTTAGTTTTTTGATTTTATGTTTGTCTCCTAACAGACCATGTATTTTTGTTTCCTTCTTATCAGAGCACAATGTTCTGCAGGGCAGGAGGTGTGCCAAAAGTTCAGCCTGTATACAATGAAGGAAAGTTGCTGCCATTTCACAAGGCTGTCTGTAGACTGGGATCAATGGTGGCTATTTTGATTGTCAAGGAGCACTGGTCTTTTACCTCTACCCTTAGAGGGTTTCATCACAGGCCTCCTCGATAAAATCTGTTGATATCACAACTAGGGGCCTTCACTTTAACTATGAATGTATGTGGAGTAGTTGTGCTTGTGTATACATGTTGGGAATCCTTGTGTTCTACGACTGGTGCCCTTTCATCAGTTATGGTTAGATAAGCTATCCATAACTAGCACCCCGTCATGCACTGCTTATGACCTTATATATGAAATCAGTTGTGCTTGGTAAACTCCGGTATGCATAGAGGTTTGCCGCTCAAAACCAGGCTCTGTGGTCAACCCATGCTGTGCACTGTCAAAGACCTTGTGCAGTGGGGTTTGATTGCTGGCAGTAGATTGAGTGCAGAACCCTTTTCACTAATATCCGCTAAGCCCCTCCAAAGGATGAGTACAGCAGGGGTTGGCCACCTGTGGTTGGTTGGATGTAGAGCTCTTCCAGAGACCACCCTCTGCAGCCAAACCCCAATGTGTTGGGTGCCGCCCTAACAGAAGGCCAGACTCTGATGCTAACCTCAATTGCACAATTTCAAAGGCAGTAGCTGCAGGGGAGTGGCAAATCTAGATGGTTAGGAGCAAAGTACAGCTGAATGTGGTATCGTATAAAAAAATCACAGAAATCCACTGAAAAAACTAAAGTTATGGTTGGCTTTGTTTGTAAGGCCTGTATGTGCATTTAAAAAAACTCTGAAAGTCACTTACAAAAACACAGTTAAGGTTCAGTTATGGTTTAAAAACAAAACGTAAACTACAGAAATTCACCAGTTATGGTTTGGTAAACTAACCAGAATCTATGCCCCTGTCATGCACTGTGTATGACTTTACATATAACATCACTCATGACATGTTAATGACATATTTTTCAAGAACAGATAAGGGGGCATGGTGAGCACACCCTGACCCTCCAGGCCATAGTGGGGGAACCCAGTGGTTTAAAATAAAAGACAATTAAGAGGACTCACGCAATCTGCAGATCTTTTTAGTGATTCACGATACCCCAACACCTAAAATGGTGGTCGGGTTATGCAGTGCCATGACAGGTACCAAGGGCTCCAGGTGCCATTGTAGGCGCAGAGGTGCCATAAATCCAGAAAAAGATCTGCAGACAAAGCAAGCTTCAAGCCTGAGTGCTGCAAGTGCAGGGTAAGCTTCACCAATCCATGCATCACAAAGCGGAGGCTTGCAGTTATGAATACAAGACTGTGAACTTCCAGAAGGAGCAACATGGGTCAGAGAAACTTGCCCTGGGTTTGCAGTACCTCAGCTTGAAGATTTTCCTTGATTCATGATACCAGAACCTGCGAATCCTCCCCAAAAAAGTAAAAAGATACAAAACAGGGCCTGGCTGCCTGCCGGGTTGCTGGCAGCTTGCCAGGACCTGCTGCTAAACCCCTCTGCGCTTGGCTGAAGGCAGTGCACAGCGGGGTCTACTGTCAATGCGCACTTCTGAAAACAGTGTGCAGCAGGTTTGAGAAAATTGAATATGTCATAAAACCCATATATATATTACCCAGTGGTGCTTGCCACGGGGTAGGTATAGTTAGGACCATGTTTCTGTAGGAAATGGATTTTTGGGTTTAATAATAAATCACAAAACTTTCCAAACAAAAGTTGGATCCAACTCACTTCCTTCTTGGAAAGATTTGGGGTGATCCGTCAAGCAGGGGTCAAGAAAAAGGGGGTGATCACAAAATGCGTTTTCCCCATGCAATTTTCCTTCGGAAAGACAGCTGAATTGAAATTAACCAAATTTGACAGAAAGCTAGGGCTTTATTTATTTGGTGTAGATCCGTTCAGTAGTTTTTCATAAATTATGGTTCAAAATTTAAAGATTTCTGGGTGAGACCAAGAGATTTGAATTACAGGGAACAACTTTGTCACTGTTTGACGAGTCTTCACTAAACTTTCCGAAAAAACGGTTCCTCCACCTCAGCTCCTTCCTGGAAAGTTTTGGGGTTAGCCATCATGCAAGGGCCAAGAACTGAATGGTATTTCACCAAATTTGGCAGAAACTACATCTTTACCCAGAAAGAGTGCTTTTTTATGATTTGGTATAAATCTGCTAGTAATGTTTAAGAAGTTACGGATCAAAATTGATAGATATCTGGACCGTTGGTTAAGCGAGAGTCTTGCAAGATTCCCATGGGAATGCAACTTCAAACAATGGAGCAATCTAATTGCCAGCAAGGGCCTTTTTTCCCATATCCCATCTCACTCTTGCAGGAGTGAGAGGCTCCAGCGAGTCTCACAAGAGCTCTCGCTCAGATTGGCTGGTCACAAAACAAACATAAAGTTAGCGTCTGCCATTACAGGTCTCAGGGACTCGGTCTCTGTGTCCTGAAAATATAAATTAATTACGGTATGAGGGAGCAGAGTAAAGATGTCCTGAACCCCTAACACTTATAGGGGAGGTCCATGAGGAACTCTATCTCGGGTCAAATTTGAAAAAAAGGTTTTTTTAAGGCACCATGATCCAGCAGGAGTCTCTCTGTAGCCACCACAGCCCTATGCTCCAGAGAGAGTTTCACAGGAGCACAGACAGACATGCTGACTGCCGAGAGACTTTGGTAAAAGTGTTGTGGGATCGAGAACATTTTTAAAAAGTATTGTGTGCAGCGGGGTTTGGCTGCCCATGGAGAGTTGGACACAGGCACAGCCGAAGGCCGTGCGCAGTGGGGTGTTCGTGTAGGTACGTATGATAATAAAATCTTACTTAATGTTCAACAAAACCATAGAAATTTACTGAAAAAAAGGTTAATGTGACTTTATAGTTAGGTGAAAATATTAAAAAAGCATAACATTTTATACTCCAAAAACCACTGAAATTCACAAGTTATAGTTAAATGAAGAAACAATAACTCATGCCCTCGCATAAGCACTGCTTTTGACCTCACATATTACACTACTCATGAAATGTTCTAGGACATCATTGACACCATTGATGACATCTGAAGTGACATCACTGTGCTTGCCATGAGTTATAGTTTCTTCAGTTAACCATAAGTGGTGTAAGTGGTGAATTTCAGTTTTTTTTTGTATAAACTGCTATGTTTTAATTAACATTTTCATGTAACTATAACATCACTTTAATCTTTGTTTTCTTGGTAAAAAACATAAATATCTATATATATATGTGTGTGTGTGTGTGTGCATACATATATATGTGAATATATATATATATATATATATATATATATTCACTGAAAAAAACCAAAGGTTACAGGGACGTTATAGTTAGGTTCTTGTTTCATACATATACATATATATTATTATATATTATATATAATATGGTTATTGACATTGGGGAGCTTTCAGAATAAAGCACTTAGCAAATAATTATAACGTAACAACGGACTACTCCCACATGTCTCAGTATCTGGACTATAAATACCAGCATGCCTAGCACTAGACTCAAGGCACAGCATATTGGAACAGCAAATTACCACCACCTGACGAAGACGAAAGTTGAAATGCGTAGTGGTGTTGTCAGAATATTGCTGCAATAAAGAGCTGTTCATTTGAACTTCTGGGAATGCGTCGTAATCCTCTTTGGTTTGGCTACATGTTTAGGGGTGTGTGGTCTGTACCCCCAACGACGCACCAGCAGTTGAGCGCGCCGCTCATTGACCACGTTTGGCTGTTTAATATATATATATATATATTGATAAAGACTTCTAGCAAGCCAAAACGCGTCTCTCTGTTACCTCTGGGATTGCGGGTGACCTGATTCAATAAACAGATGCCGTATCTTGACCATCTCGAGTCCGTGCCATCTTCCATGGATGTTTCTGTGGGAGCTGGATGTTGTGTTTATATATATATCTATATATATATCTATATATATATATATATATATATATATATATATATATATATATATATGTTACCTATATATTACCTGCTGGCGGTCTCCAGTAGGTAGATATAGTTAGGACCTAGTTTCCATAGGAAAAGCTTTTTTTGTTTTGCTAAGAATTTTGGCCCATTTGACGAATCTTCATGAAATTTTCAAAACTAGTGTGTCAGTCACTCCTGCTGCTGTCTTGAAAGTTTCGGGGTGATCCGTCAAGCAGGGGCCGAGAAAAAGGGAGGTGTCTCAAAACACGTGTCCCAATGCAGATTCCCATTGGGATTTTAGACACGACAACAGCCCAAACTTCTGAACAGAATTACACCAAATTCGGCGGAAAGGTAGCTGTCGGTTCAGAAAGTGACCTTTTATTTATTAATGGCAATCCGTTTAGTAGTGTTTGCTATATTAAAATAAATCCAAATTTAGATATATAGGGATCTAAGGGGCATATTATCAAAAAACGGCGTTAAAATTATCGCCGCTTTAGCGGCAGAAAACTGCAGCTAAAGCGGCGATAATGGGCTTGATAATATGCCCTTGAGAATTCCAATAGAAGCCCATGTTCTGGTGTCAACATGGGCTTCTATTGGAATTCTCAAGGGCATATTATCAAGCCCATTATCGCCGCTTTAGCAGCAGTTTTCTGCCGCTAAAGCGGCGATAATTTTTACGCCGTTCTTGATAATATGCCCCTAAATTCTTTGAGGATCTGAGAGTCCCCGTGCTCAAATCTGATTGGCTGCCAACACTTCAACCAAGCAGTGTTAGCAGCCACCTTGGGTCTCTGCTTCAGCTGAGTACCACAAAAAATGTTTAAAAAAAGAAAAGGGGGCAGGGTAGCAATACCTTGACCCCTTAGCTCTGGTCATGAGGTCCCAGAGGGACCCTGCCAGGGCATAAAAGCAATTTTTTTAAATTTACATTTTTGCAGTTAAAGCACAACAGAGCCATGAATCTGCTGTAAAAATGCTTTAAAAAAACAAGCTTGGGCTCCCGTGCTTGCTTTAAATAGAGCCCCCAGGTGGGCCAGGTCCCTGGGGCATTTTTAAAAAAAAGGAGGTGGCACACAGCCCCCCTCCCAAGGCTCATTGAGCCCTGGGGACCACCACCTCCCCAGGGCTTTATTTGAAACAATTGAGGGGGGCATGTGGACCCCCCTCCTGGGCTTTTAAGAAGCCCTGGGGACCACCACCTCCCCAGGGCTTTGTTTTAAATGAAGCAGTGGGGCCCGCATGGAGCCCCTCCTGGGCTTCTAAGAAACCCCGGGGTCCACCACCTCCCCCAGCAATAACATGTTTTGGCAGAGGGCCGCATGGACCCTCCGGATCCTGGGGGCAACCACCTCTCTGGGGCCTAAATAATAATTAATACTGGGCGGGGGCTTCGTGGCCACCCTCCTGGGCCATATACGACCCCGGGAACCACCACCTCCTTTGGAAAAAATAAAGCCCTGGGGAGGTGGCGGTCCCCAGGGCTCTTGCAGCTAACTGGAGGTCCCCACAGCCCCCCTCCTTAATATCAGTAAAGCCCTGGGGAGGTGGTGGTCCCTGAGGTTTTTAAGTGGGAAAAGAGGGCAGAAATAGGAGCAGTAAAAAGACAAAACAGAGGGCATAAAAATGATCAGGAAAGGCAAAACAGAGGGCAGAAAAAAAAACTGAAAAGGCAAAACAGATAGCAGAAAAATGAACAGAAAAGGCAAAACAGATGGTAGAAAAACGAGAAGGAAAGGCAAAACAGAGCAGAAGAGGGTAAAACAGAGGGGAGAAAAATGAGCAGGAAATGCAAAACAGAGGGCAGAAAAAAACAAAGTGGGGAAAACATAGAGCACTCACACACTCACAGACCCACTTACAGACCCACTCAGAGACTCATGTACCCACTCACAGACCCAATGAGACACTCATACACCCACTCACAAAACCACTCAGAGACTCATGCATCTACTCACAGACACACTCAGACACTCACGCACACACTCACAGACCCATTTAGACACTCACACAACCAATCTCAGACGCACTCAGACACTCACAGACCCACTCACAGACCCATTCAGACTCACACACCCACTCACAGACCCACTCAAAGACTCATGCACTCACTCAGACACCCACTCAGGCACTTAGGCACCCACTCAAAGGCCCACTCAGACACTCACACACCCAGTGAGATGCTTATGCAGCCACTCTCAAGCCCATTCAGATACTCATGCGCCCACTCACACACTCATAGAGACACTCACACACTCACTCACGCACCCACTGAGACACTCATGCACTCACTCACACACTCACTCACACAGGTTACAGGTTACATTTAGGAAATTAAATAGAAAAACTTTAGAAGTTCACTTAAAATACCAAAAGTTACAGGGACATTATAGTTAGGAAATAGAATTTAAAAAAACATAGAAATTCACTGCAAGAACCAAAGGTTACAGGGACGTTATAGTTAGGAAATAGAATTAAAAAAACCTTAGAAATTCACTGAAAAAATGAAAGGTTACAGGGACGTTATAGTTAGGCTCAGATTTCACTCATACAAAGCCAGTGAAATGAAGCAGTTATAGTTACCTGAGCTAACTATAACTTACGCTCCAGCAATGCACTGCTGATGACTTCACATATTATATCACTCATGATATGGTCAGTGACATCACTCATGACATCACTGATGACATCTCAAATGACATCACTGATTATGTCATCCTGTGACTGTAAGTGTTTCTGAGACTTAAAAATATATACTAAGCTGCAGCATAAGTTGAATTACTATTCTTTCTGTGCTAGAAATTAGTCATACTATTTCTAACATATCTCATCTGAGTGGCTGTCTGACTGTCTTTATCAGTGTGTGAGTGGATGTCTGAGTAGCTGTATGGGTGCTAGTGGGTGTGTGAGTAGATGTTTTAGAGGGTGTGTGAGTGTCTGTATGGGTGTGATAGTGGCTATGTGAGTGGCAGCATATGTTTGTGAGTGGGTGTGTGGGTGGCTGTATGGGTGAGTGAGCAGCTGTTTGAGTGTGTGTATAGGTGAGTGGGTGTGAGTGGCTGTTTTGGAGAGTGAATGTCTGTGTGAGTGGCTGTAAGTGTCAGTCAGTGGGCATGTGAATGTTTGTATGGATGTGTGAATGGCTATGTAAGTGGTTCTGTGGGTGTGTGAGTAGGTGCATGATTGATTGTATGGGTGAGTGAGTGGCTGTGTCAGTGGCTATATGGAAACATGAGTGGGTGTGTCAGTAGCTGTATTGGTGAGTGAGCGGCTATATGGGTGAGTGTGTGGGTGTGTGTGTACCTGTATGGGTGAGTGAGTGGCTCTGTGAATTTCTGTATGGGTGATTGAGTGGGTGTGTGAGTGGCTGTAAGGGTGTATGAGTGGGTGTGTAAGTATCTCTGTGTATGTATGACTGTATGTGTGAGTGGCTGTATTGGTGAGTGAGTGGGTGTAAAGATAAAGGGCCCCTGCTACTAATAGAAAGTTCCTCTAGGCAGGGAAATAATACATAATGTAGATTCCTAGGGCAACGTCAATCAACAACAATATCCAAAAACACCAAGTAAATACCAGGAGAGACAAGTTAGTTATTTTTGTACTTTTTCATTAACTTGTCTCTCCTGGTATTTACTTGTTGTTTTTGGATATTGTGGTTGATTGAAGTTGCCCTACATTATGTTGGTGAGTGAGTGGGTGCATTAGTGGCTGTATGAGTGAGTTAGTGGGTGTGTGAGTGGCAATATGAGTGAGTGGTTTTCTTTGTGGCTCTATGGTTGAGTGGTTGGTTATATGAGTACTGGTTTGGGTCTTTAAATGGGTATGTAAAGGGTTGTGTGAGAGTGTGATTGGGTGTATGAGAGGTTCTATGGGGGTGTAAATGGGTGTGTGAGTGGTTCTGTGGATGATGTCATCAGTAATGTCACTGACCATGTCATCAGTGATGTAATATATGAGAGCATAAGCAGTGCATTGTGGGGGCATAGGTTATGGTTGGCTCAGGTAACTATATTTGCTGAATTTCACTGGTTTTGTATGTGTGAAAACTGACCCTAACGATAACGTCCCTTTAACCTTTGTTTTTTTCAGTGAATTTCTAAGGTTTTCAAATTCTATTTCCTAGCTATAACATCCCTGGAACCTTTGGTTTTTTCCAATGAATTTCTATTTTTTTTAAATTCTATTTAATAACTATAGCATCCTTGTAATCATTGGTTTATTCAGTGAATTTCAACGGGTTTTTACATTTTATTTCCTAACTGTAACCTGTAACCTTTGAGCGTCAGTGTGTGAGTGGCTGTATGGGTCTCTGAGTGGGTGTGTGAGTGGTTTGTGGGTATGTGAGTGGCTGTATGGGTCTGTGGGTGTGTAAGTGACTGTATTGTGTGTACATGGCTTATAAGTGGGTGTATGAGTGCCTGTGTGGATCTGTGAGTGGGTTTGTGAGTGTCTGAGTAGGTCTGTGACTAGAGGTGTGAGTGTCTGTCTGGGTCTGTGAGTGAGTGTAGGAGTGTCTGAGTGGGTCCTTGAGTCGATGCGTCAGTCTCTGCCTGGGTCTGTGAGTGAATTCATGAGTCTCTTTGAAGGTTTGTGAGTGGATAGATGTCTCTGAGTGGGCGAGTGAGTGGGTAAGTGACTGAGTGGGTCTGTGAGTGGTTGTGTGAGTCTCTGAGTGGGTCTGTGAATGGGTGAGTGAGTGTCGGAGTGTGTTAGTCAGTGGGTGCATGAGTTTCTGAGTGGATCTGTTAGTGGGTGCGTGAGTGTCTGACTAGGTCTCTGAGTGGTTGCATGAATATCTGAGTGGGTGTCTGAGTCGGTCTGCAAGTGGGTTCATGAGTCTCTGAGTGGGCGTGTGATTGGGTGCATAAGTCTCTGAGTGGGTCTGTGGGTGGGTGTGTGCCTTTCAGTGAGTCTGTGACTAGGTGCATGAGTGCTTGAAAAGATCTCTGAGTGGGTGCCTGAATGTCAGAGTGTCAGTCAGTGGGTGCGTAAGTCACTGAGTGGGTCTGTGAGAGGGTACGTGAGTGTTTGAGTGGGTCTAACAGTGGGCACACAATAAAAAGTAAGGGGGCACACAGTAGCAGGCCCTTGTGCCAGCTTCCCCTATGACAGTCCTCCTGGCCAGCTTACCCGCAGTCCTCTACTCTCAGCTGCCTTTGGTTTTGTGCCTCCTCTGCTCATTTTCTGCTTGTTTTTCTGCCTCTTCTCTGCCTGCTCCTGCCCTCTATTTTGCCTCTTTCTGCTCATTTTACCCATTATTTTGCCTCTTTCAGCTCGCTTCTGCCCTGTAATCTGTCTCTTTCTGCTCGTTTCTGACCTATATTCTGCCTCTTTCGGCCCGTTTCTCATCTTTATTTTGCCTCTTTCTGCACGTTTTTCAACTTTATTTTGCCTCTCTCTTCTTGATGCAGGCCTTTATTCTACCTCTTTCTGCTCTTTTCGGACTTTTATGTTACCTCTGTCTGCTCGTTTCTGACCTCTATTTTGCCTCTGTCTGCTTATTTTTCCCCGGGGAATGCAGGTGATCCTCAATGCCCCTGCGTCCCAGCCGGCTCCTGCCTGCTGTGGGAGCCGGCATTGCTCTCAAAGACAGGGAGATGCTAAACATGCAGCTCCTTGTCTGTGAGAGCAATCCTTTTGTCTGTTTCCCTGCCCGCTTGACAGCGAGCAGGGAAACAGACAAAAACTCTGCTCTCAGCAAATGGGAGCGGTTTCACAGCTCTTGCTTGCTGAGAGTGGAGTTCGTGTTTGCTCTGACATGGCGGGAGCTGTCCAAGCTCCCAACAAGTGCAAGCAAACAGATATGTCCTGGAGGTTGGCACCCTGGGACATAGCAGGAGCCAGTCTTGGGGGGTGGTGGCCCCCAGGGCCATTATTGGCTCCAGAAGTAGGGGTGCATGGCCCAATCCATTGATCTGCATGGGCCGTACCCAGGGAGGTGGTGGTCTAAGGGGCCGAATATGGCCTGGGGAGGGCGTGTGCCCCCTCCCAATTCTATTTATTTCATAGGCATCGGGGAGGTGGCAGTCCCCGGGGCCCAGGGGGTCCACGCAGCCCTCTGTAATTGTTTTTGTTTTGCCCTGGGAAGGTGGTGGTCCCCAGGGCATCAAAGAGCCCCAGGAGGGGGCCCACTTGGCCCTTACTAAAAATAAAGCCCCGGGGAGTTGGTGGTCCCCGGGGCTCGCTTGAATTTGTGGATTGGGGTCTGCGCGGGCCCCCTCCATTATAATAATAAAGTACTGGGGAGGTGGTGGTCCCTGGGGCTAATTAGACCCTAGGAGAGGGGCCCGTGTGCCCCCTCCTTTTCTTTTTTTAATGCCTGCATGCCACCTGGACCGGGGTCTTGATTAAAAACAAGTGCAGGAACCACACTTGTTTTCTTTTTAATTTTGCTACAAATTCTCATATCCACCCTTAAATTTGTGGCAAAATTGCCCAAAAATATTTTTTATCCACAGCAAGGTCTCTGTGGGACCCCAGCACCACACCTAGGGGTCAGGGTATTCCTACACTGACCCCTTTTTAAAAAAAAAAGTTTTTTGTGAGACTCAGCTGAAGCTGAAGCTGAAGCTGAACCCCAAAATGGCTGCCAACACTTCCTGGTTGAAGTGTTGGCAGTAAATCAGATTTCAGCACAGGGATTTGTTTAATATCTCTAAAACTGCTGAACAGATTTACACCAAACTACCCAAAGGCACTACTCTGGACCAAGATCTAGTTTTCTGTCAAATTTTGTTTAATTCCATTTAATGGTTCGGGCAGTAGTCTCTTCAAAAACCCTGTGTGAATTAACATGGGGAAAATGCATTTTGGGACCCCTCCTTTTTCTCAGCCCCCGCTTCACAGATCACCCCACAACTTTCCAGACAGCAGCTGAAGTGAGCATCATGTTTGGGGGGGAAATTTCGTGAAGATTCGTGAACCGGCGCTAAAGATATAGGCAAGTCAAAAAATGTTTTTTCTATGGAAACTAGGTCCTAACTATAACTACCTACTAGCAATCAGCAGTAGGTAATATGTATAGCATATGATTTTCAATCACATGATATCAAACACAAATAGGACGCTTTATAACTATTATAATGTAATGGATCAGTAACAAACATTGTTATTGGGTTCAAATTTTCAGTATGCCACAAAGCTATCCCAATACTACTAAATGTGTGCTACCACCATTCATATTGTGGTAACTGCTGAAGCACAACAGATGTTGGTACATACAGCTACTTATTGCAAAACCTACTAATAAGTTAACTTCTACATTCAACATTTTACAAAAATTGCTGGTAAATACAACTGTTTGTTGCTGATATGAAATCACACCAACATTTACCTGCACACCTACTGTGTTGTTTATAGTTTGTTATACCGATCAGTAACAGTCATATTGCCTTATGTTTCATGTCTACATACAAGTTTCTCTACATTTAGCAGTATGCCTTCACTATATTATTGTGAAAAAAATAAAATGAAAATATGATCCAAACAGATGAGAGAAAACCTAACCACAACTACAAAAGGAGAAAGTGGACAGAAGAAACTAAAGACTGGTAAGCTCATTAAAATCTTTGCATGCTGGTGACCAGTTTTTGACTCCTAAGAACCATATCAATATGAAGAAGGTCTGTAAGACAGCTAATATGTCTGCACAACAGATGTACAAAGAGCAAAAGGGCAATTTAATTACATTGTACAGTCATACAAGAAGGGAGACCATTAGAAATATTATATGTAAACAGTACTTGCTAATTTACTTAAAAAATGCCCACTGAAACAAAAAAGAATGACAGGTTCATACAGAAACAATGTGTTCAACATATTGTTAATAAAGCTTTCACAGTGAAAAGAAAACCATTTATTTCAACAGTGAGTTAGATGAAAAGCCTCACAGGTTTAATTGCAAAATAAAAAATACATAAGTTAGGGAAAAAAGATCTGAAGAGATGAAACTTTTGCATTGTTTTTGGAGGCTCTTAGAGACACACCTCTAGTACAGAACCAAACTTTCATGAAGAGACTTACCATCCATACATTGATTGGATCCTATCTGTAACTGATGAAGGATGCTGCAATGAAGTTTTACATGGGTCTGTAGTAGGGTTAGAAAAAAAAATGATATCTGAGGTGTTTGAATAGCATTTTCAGGACAGAATTACTAAACATCCTGTGCATGAATGGAGTTATTCTTCTATGTGCAATGTTCAAAATAAATCCATTCAAAAACTAAGGACATTTCTGACTACCTCTACCACATCTCCAAGGCAAAATAAAAATATTGCAAAACATTTACACTTGCCAATTTAGAAATATTACAAATGTAGAGGACATTCTTTAGTCTATCTTCAATATGAAATGTGCAATTTAACTTGCCATTACATTAAAATGCTTTCCACGCATCATTCAAGTATAAGACAACTTGTTCAAACTTTGTACTTTGCTAAAGGACCAGCAATACAATTGGAGCAAATTCAGAATGCTCTACTACACTCAAATCCACAAAAGGTCCTCTCAATTACACAGTACACAGAATCAAAATTCTTTGGTGGTTAATCGGAAAATTAAGTGTCCAAATGTTGTATACAAAATCCAACAGAAAATACATTAATGGACTTATAAAATTATGAAATGGATATCCTGCAATTTCAGGCAACCATATCTGAAATACTTAATAAAATATGCATTAGCTGCAGAAGAATAAATTCTGCCAATCAAGCAAAAATAATAGATTTGAAACAAAGAGTAGCTTGGAAAAGTCTTGCTATTTATCTAATTGTGGAAAACAGATATGATGTTTTTTATGATCAAATTGTATGTCATTATTGCCTTGGAAAACTGGACCGTAACTTTATGCTTTTATATGCAAATTATAACAATTTGGAATTTTATCCTAAACCTGCAGAGTTGAGAAATCTAAAAATGTTTAAAGTAAATTGATTCAAACTCTATATCCATTTCAAAGTACTATTAAATACAACCAAAATCTGGCAAATTTCACCCACGTTAATTAATTTGTGCCCTAAAAGCAACATTTAGTTCCTTCCGTTAGATTTTTAAAAATACATTGATACTCTTGGAGTACAGTAAAAATTTGAGCAACCTTTAGTAGTATTAGTGTATGGAGTTACAACAACAAAAAAACACATTTTGCAAGAACTAACAAGTATTGCAAAAATACAAGGGGCCATTTCTTACCTTGTATAAAATAACATCCACTACAAAAATATTGAGCTTCTTGACTCCATCTCTATCACTGAGCTGCCATTCACATATGAAAACAAAATTGGTCAGTTTGAAAAAATTGATAAGGAACACTAAGAGCAAATCAATGAGCACAAAAGTATACACTGACTGCATTCTAGAGATATGATGTGTGATGTATTCGAACTATATCAAATGAGAGAAGCTACAGGACAACCAGTTAGTGTTTGGGAAAAAAACTTTAGAAGCAAGATGTTATCAACATTTATTTGTAACTGGAAAAGGAGGGCAATATGATGATCATCCTGTTCAAATTTCTGCTTCAGAATATCTTTCCACAAAATCCTCGCTTTTGCCAAAACATTCCTTACATCTTGACTCTATTATATGAAAGTGAAGTATTCGTGACATCTTATGCTCTTGAGCATGTGATGCAAAAGGGAACAGGATTTATTAACTTAATAGCGAAAGGTTTCCTACAAAAGGTGGAAACAAATGACGAAAACCTTGAATGTAACTTGCTAAACATTGTGGCATGTCAGCAAAGTACAAATGAATATTGGTTCTGAAGACATGATGAACTATGATGTATGTTGAGGAATTTGGGACCACCTACTTGGTTCCTCACTTTGAGTTGTGCTGAATACCCATAGGATGATTTATACACTTATTTATTTGACACAAGCATTAATCTTCCAGATGTCTTTAAGACAACTGGGGAATTATGTTCTTTAGATCCTGCAAATGTGTTTGCAGATTTTTCAATCACAAATTAAAAAATATGCTTAACTACTTAACAAACAAAAAAAAACCCTTGGAGAGGTCGTTGATTACTTTTGGAGAAAAGAATACCAAGCAAGAGGTGCACTCCATATTCCTATGCTGTTGTAGATTAAAAATGCCCCAAAATTTTGCTATGACCCCGATGAATCAGTTCTTAATTTCATTGGAGAATATGTAACTTGTGAGATCCCTAATAAAGAAAAAATACTAAACTCTTTGAAAAAGTTGTGAAATTTCAGAGTCATAAATGTGAACGTTACTGCTTACATAAATTTAAAAACAAATCAAGAATGGAGTAAATCAAAACATGGAGTTAACATTCCTATTAGTAAAGCCTTATCTTAAAGATTATTAAACATGGAGAAGTCTGTGTCACGTACTGCTGGATTGGAAAAAGACTTACATCTATGTAAAAATTGTTGCATAACTCCTAAATTCGAATTACATGTAGCTTCTTTCAACAAATGTACAACAGCTGTTCTACAGTTTATGTGATATAAATCAGTAGATATGTCATTATGAGGCCTTGAATGTTGGATGACCACAAAAGAAATGTACTGATTTAGGTAAGAAAATTTGTTGAATACAACATATTCTTATTCTGTTGTTAGAGAAACAAACAGTTGACCAAGCGCAGCATTTATAGTTTATTTTCACAATCCATTTGATGTTTGTTTTTACCCAGTGTTTCATGATGACTACAAGACTATGCTCATCTTCACCTCATTAGGTGCTAAGCGATGACATGTGTCTGTATCTTTATTGGTACTGCTGTCTAAGAAACTCTAAGGAAAATTATGGTAAATTGTTTAAAATTTATGAAAATAGATGTTTAGATTAGTAAGGTAAGAATGTTTTTACCAATGTTTAGAACCATCCATCTTTTCAAGCATCTATAGAAAATCATGTGTGCACCCTCCTTCGTTTCTCTGTTATAAAACTTACCTTGCACTTAGCTTTCTGCTTATTGTATTCTCAGAATTTGTATATAGTAGACCTGCTGGAAAAAATGTTAGTCTAGCAACCAGCTCTTTAATTCTATGAATATGGAGTTAGTTCTGAAAAGAACATTTTCTTCTTCTTTTTTTGAATTTTAAAATTTTTCAGTAATTTTAGTTTTACAGGTCAAGTGAACTTACGACAAAAACCAAAGAATGCAGAAGAGAAGGGAGAACAGGAAGGGAGGTCATTTTAATTTTTTAAACGAAGGACTTTAGGGGGCGCTTGGTAGCCATAACTAGCTTGCGATGAATGTTCAGGCCCTTCTCCTCGAACACTACAACAGTCTAACAATACAAATAGTTGGTTGTAGTTCCGGCATACTGGTCAACAACATGCTGCTCTTGCCTCACCGCCGACCCTGGTGGTGTAATGGACAGTGCAGTAGTGCCAGAAGATGTCCCTGGTACAAGATAAACCAAGTCCGATGTTGACAGTCCAGCAATGTTGCCAGGTGACTCTTGTGCTGTGGTGTTGTTCCGCCAACTCCAACTCTTGCTTCCTTTCCGCATGTGCCAACTGGGTGGAGTGAATTGTTTGCAGATGGTTTCACTTCCCATTCATGCCCAGAGAGTACTGCTGGCCACTCCCACGTGAGATGGCTTTGTGACACAAGCTGCATGCCACATGGTGCACATTAATCTTTTTTTCTACTGCAGGCAAGGTGAAACATTGCCACACCACCGAATCCTTGAGGTGATTCCTCCTCTCAACCTCCTGCTCCTCCTGGGCAATGGCCTGTTCTTCCTCATCCATTTCAGCCTAACGTTCCCCAACAGGCTCACCTCATTCTAAAAATATCTTCGTCTTGGAATGCAGGCACACAAAGAAGCAAGATGTGCACTCTTCCAGTACTGTGCTCCCACACCAGAACCAAGCACAACAGAAATACCCAGAATAACATTGCTCCTTCCTATTAGTCAAATGGAAAAAGCATTGCAGCCAATGAGAATCTTTCTTTCACTCTATGAGCTCAGTGGTCCCACCAGATACTCCTGTGGTACAGACAATTTAAATAAAAAAATCCAAGACTAGTT
This sequence comes from Calotriton arnoldi, assembly GCA_963921515.1. Lineage (NCBI taxonomy): Eukaryota > Metazoa > Chordata > Amphibia > Caudata > Salamandridae > Calotriton > Calotriton arnoldi. The sequence continues at coordinate 2,788,143 of CAWUFW010001074.1, forward strand.
TTCCGATAGCCACCCAACTACACCTCGACAAATGTTTTAGGAGTCATATTAATGCTTAAAAGTTAGAAAATTAATATTGCTATCATAACATTTCCATTTGGGCTATAATATCACAGCCCAATAATACCTAAATACAGCACAATCACTGTTGTTCAAAGGAAAACCCTTCCCAATACCTGTTTCCCACCTTCATCAAATTTCAGCATGTTAATATTTAAAAATATATATTTCGACAAATAAATGGTTTTTAACATGTTAACTTCATATTTCAATACTGTTATTAAAATAAGCATTTCATATTCCCTATTCTTACAGACCATCCATCACACATATATTAAATCCCACAAAAAAAGTCATACAATTTTCAGATATATTGGTTATTGTGTTATTATAAAAAGAAATGTACACCCTGCACGATTATATGTAACCAATTTGAAAGACCGCTAAAATTATAAGAAGAAAAACAAAGGTTAAAAATAAGTTATAGATAGGGAACATTTTAATATTCATCCATCTCAACCCACCCTTAAAGTACACACACATTTGAGATTCTAAAGGTATAGTTAATCCTTGCAATAATAAATTTAATTTAATTTAATCATTTTCTCATTATTATAATACACACACATGTGCCCCCAGTCTTATCATCATCATCGATAGAGTTAATGAACTATAACTAGCACTTTCTCTGTACAATCCTTGTTTCATTCTACAACACATAATTTATAGGAAATTCCTTAGTTGCGCCAACAACAGCAGCAATGCCATTGAAAAATATAATATTGGTTGAAAAACTGTGCAGCAATAATATTTCTTTGTGCTTTTTTGTTGGTTTTTAAACAAACCTTTTTTTGATATGTTTTATTAAGTAACTTTGGGGCTGATTATGATAGTGGGCGGTCGGATCGCTGCCCGCTATCACAGCGGTCAGGAGACTGCCCAACAAGCTGGTGGCAGTCCGACCGCCACATTATGATGCGACCACCAGGCTGGCGGTCACAAAGTGCTCCTTTACATGGTGGCTTGTGCTGCGGCCCAGGAAAAGGGTTGCAGCACAAGCCACTGTGGAAAGGAGCACTTCCTGCACATCTATGCACTGTGTGCCATGCACCATGTGGTGCATGGCACACGGTGCATGGAGGTGAGTGAGGGCACTACATGTGCCCCCTGAGCCACTTTACAGTGGCCCACAACGAACAGGGGCCCTGTTTGAGGCCTCCAAAATCAGCTTCTGACAGCCTTTTCATGGCAGTCTTTCTGACATGAAAAGGTTGTCGGAAAAGGATATCGTAATCCCGATGATGGTGCCTGTCTTGGCACCGCCTCCATGCGGGATTGCGATTCCGACTTCCGCTCGTCGGGATTAGATGATCCTGTCGTAGTTGAAATGCGGCGGTCGGACCCAAGGCCTGTCGGCGGTTGGACAGGGCATCATAATCAGGGCCTTTGTTTTTTCTGGTTTTAACAACCCGGTTCTTTGATATATTTTATAAGGAAATGTTTTTTTTTTAACCCTAAACCACTTTTTTATGGTAAATGATTTGTGTTATGTATCTTCATTTGTCTTTAGACTTGAATAAAAGTGTTAATTATTGGTTCATTGTTGGTGAGATGATCCATTGGTTTTTCTTGCCTGAACAAATGGCTTTCTTACAGCAGATGCAGTATGTTGTGCTAGATTCATCTTCATTGCACTCTGCAGTTTCTGTGGCAACATCTTCCCCTTCTTCTTTCTGCTTTTGTATCCTTCTTCGCACTTCTGAATGGGAAAATTAATTGATATGCATTGCCTTGAGATGTTTTATCATCCCTGATATCCTGAAGAAGTACATGCTTGGATGCCCTCTTAGTAATACCTGGTCACAAGGAGTGACGCAAATCCAAAATTGGAGCTGTAAGTCCTGCTCTTTTAAAGTTATATATGATAAGAAAACAAACTGTTTTGTTTTGTTTTGTTTGAGACTAGAGAGTTCCCAAACACAACTTAAAAATTGCAACTGTTGTGGTACATTTTAAAATTAAATTCCCACATTTTAAGACTTTTGTAGTTGCTGTAAAGGGAACTAGAACTGTGGATTAAGTGTTTGTATTCAGAACCGTAGAGGATTTGTAGACCATTGAAGAGATTTCGATGGTTTCTCTGAATATATAGGTCCACATTCAAGTTGTCCATAACCTTTTTCACATGCACTTACACTCTTTGACTTAGGAGAGCTCTGCAGCAAATAATGATATCTATTTTATTACTGTACTTTCCTTCTTGGAGATAAAAAGTTTTTCCCTTTCAGTAGTAGCTTCTGCACAGGATCACAATCAGAGGTGATGTGCAGAGGAACATGCTCAGGAGAGCAATGACGAATAGGTTGATCACCACCAAATCCATTATATGTAAGTAGTTCACAGTCCCCCTTGGAGAAAAAAGCTTTCCTCAAATATGTGATATGCACATTTTTCCAGAAAAAGCTAAGCTGTGGCAAATACAACTTGGGGCCATCTTGAAAGCACAAACATCTTAATGCTTGACATGATTGCCAGTTTAAGGCAGCAAAAAGAAAGAGGGATGAAGAAAAGGCTCCTACATCTGCCTCTGCATTACAGCACACAATCCGTCCGGGCAAGAGATTGCCACAAGATGTCCTGTAGCAGGAGCAAAATGAGACTCTTCCTCTGCCAAAATTGACTTGCTTTGCTTGGTGTGTTTGAAAGTGATCATAATTTTAAAAAATTAAGTGCTTCTATACCAGCAGACCTCCAAGACATTTTTTTCTAAGTTCCCATTTCACTGTTGAAGTTTTTCCCCAAAAAAGCAAATACACAAAATGGTTTAATAAAAAAGGTTATTTTTAAAATCAACTTTTGTGGTTTAAAAAGATAAAAATTCAGTTTTTTTTTTACACAAGAGCGACTTTGAAATTAAGCCAGCGCAAGTGACATACATGAAGAGAGATCAGTGTGCAAGACCATATGTTAGGAAGTCAAGGACAAAATTGCTTGAAAGTATGGAAGTGAGTGAGGGGTATTGTGCTATGGATCCAACAGTAGGCAAAACAAAGATCCATGCTTCAGAGGTTGCCCATACAGCCTGGACTCCAGCCAGGCACTGCATTGAACCCACCATAGGTGGTCGATCCCCGCTGTGCACATCTTCTGGCTGTCCATTTTAGAGGATTGTGCGGGGCCTAATGTACAGCATGACTCTGCGCTTCTCCCTCTGCCAGTGGTGAACCCCCAATTGTGCATCAGCTTTTGCTGTAGACAGCAAGGGTGTGCTTCAGGAACAACCCACCATTCATGAGCAGCCAACACTTGCTGCACACACCCTGTGGCCGTGTGCAGGTGGGGTTGGCTCCAGGAGCATCATTCCCTTTGCGGGTGACTAACCCGTACTGTGCATAGACTGCAGTCATGCACAGCAGAGGTTGGCTGCAGGACCGCGCCTCCAGTCGAAACCTGAGCTCTACCTTTTATCAACAGTTAATTCCCTGTTTGAGCTTTGGGCAAGTGTTGCAGTGCTTGGTCACAGAAGTGCCCCTTCTTCCACTGGCAATCACCTAAAGGAAGTTATCTCCAAGGCCTGGCCTGTAGCCAAGTCGTTTACCCCACGCTCGGCAGGCAAGTGGTCAACTCACACTGTGCACGGCCTTCAGCACAGTGATGGTGGTCCACAGTGCCTGGCCTCTTGACAGGCCCTGTACCCCACTCTCAGAGAGTTTTCAACCTACGCTGCACAAGGCCTTTGGCCTTCCATTGTGGGAGTGGGCTGCCGGGCCAGCCCTCCTGTGAGGTCCTACAACCCATGGTCATCGTACCCCCACTGTGCAATACCTTTGGCCGTGCACAGTGGGATGGGCCTTGAGGTCTGGCCTCTGGCCAGGCCCTGCACCCCACCAGCTGCAGTTAAACAATGAGGACCCACTCTCTGCATGCAGTCAATCCATTCTGTGTGGGTGGATGTTTCTCTAACTCTTTTGCATCCTGTGCGGAAGTTACAGTCCCATGATTAACACACCGTTGTAAAGCTTTGCTCTGTTCACAGTTTTGCTAACCTGCTACCCATATGATTACAGGACGCAATGCAGGGAATCACTACCTTTTGACTTCCCACTCACTGAATCATCACCCTGTGAACACCTTTCTTAAAAAGTATTATGTCTAGAATATCTGATTTGTTCCACAATTTTTACTGTTTCTCCTTCATGTACTACAAAGTTTTATTATTTCCTGAATATAAAACTATAGTGAGTGGGTATTTGCCTTAGTATGTGTGACACTATGTGGAAGTTACATCCACAAGGTTAATGTGCCTGTAGTAGAGATTTCCAAAATCACATCAGCTCAGCTTTTAGTCTGAAAACGCCATAAATGACTTCCCCTTCAACTTGCATGTGCTGATTCTTTTTTGTTATTCTTTATAGAATATGTAGCTGTATGCTTAATACACCTGCTGCTATATTTCTCATTACTACAGTTGATCAATAGTCCATAGATTAACAATGTTCAACACTGCAGTATATGCAATAAACCACTCAAATTTCACCACTCATCCTTCTGCTTCCACACCCTGAGAATGCTGAAGAAAATCTTCAATTGCCTCCCAACTGGCACCGGCAAAACTATCACACACACCCTCTTCACTAGCAAGGTCGACTACAGGGACTCCCTCTATGCCAGGATCAGCAAACAACTCACTAGACAACTGCAAACTATTCCGAAGTCGGCAGTCAGAAGTACCCTCAATCTCCCATGCCGCACACATATCACATCTTACCTCAAGAACCTCCACTGGCTCTCTATACACAAATGAGCACAGTTCAAACTCCTCACTCATACCTTTAAAGCCCTTCCCAACACTGGCCCAACCTACCTCAATAGCTGCATCACCTTTCACACATCATCCAGCCATCTCTGTTCAGCTGGACTCCTACTTGCACACGACCCACACATACACCCAACCAGAGGCAGTGGTTGGGCCTTCTCCTACATTGCCCTTAAGCGTGGAACGACGTGCTTTTACACATCAGAGCCTCCTCCTTGACTCTTGAGTTCCGCAAGAAGCTGAAGACCTAGCTTTTCAATTAGCCAAAGCTAGGCCTTCACGTGCTTAGTACCAAGTTACTCTCCCTAGTGATAGTGTGTTTTACAAATTCACATAACATAACTCAGTTTCCCTTCAACTACTTTCCTTTATTTATTATCTCATTATCTTGTCACTTAAATATCTCTGTTGTTAAGGATACATCATATATCCCAGACAGTACTGTAAGAAAATAAATCACTTCCAAAAACATAATTGGGACTCAAAATACAGATTCTTTGTGGAAAGTCATGGAAATATTTCAGTGAAAACCTTGATATCCTTCAAAAGCACAATCAACCACAGATATCTCTTCACTGACTTACTTTGTGAGCAGAACTCCCCTTCATAATAGGATGCCTCTGTAATATGATTGTCTAAGATCAGGCTTTAATATCTTATAACAGTTTGAATTATTTGTTGCAAACAAATGACTGGTTTGAACTTAGCCTAACCTTAATATTTTAATATTTTTAATAATAAAAAGGTCATGTCCACTGTACACCAGCTACCATATCAGAGCATGTTTCTAGTTAGGTCAATAGTTAACTATACATACCTTGTTCTTCAGCCTTAAAATCCTTGGCAGTTTGTCTTATCACCTTACCTATGGTCATCTTCAAAGACCTGTACCCAATCCATGGTACCATGACTGGAGGCGTGGAACCAGGAATATACCAACATAGGTCCATGAATCTTGTCCCAGTTTTAAAGCTTGCTGGTGCTCTGGACTTCAGGCTAGGTCCACGGCACTAAGGAGTGATGCTGGGCACCGCCACGGATCGCACAATTTCTTTTTTTTAACTACATGGGCCTGGGGGGAAGGGTCTACTTACCATGCACCCTTATCAGCCCTTTTACATTTGCTTTTAGGATGCAGGAACTGAGTACCTCATACGATTATGGAAGCTTCCACATTTCCCACACTGCCCTCCCATGTTGCTGCTAGCCAGTCAGATTCTCCCTGTAGTGGTGTAGTGCAAATCTGTCTTTGGATCTGTGGTACCAAAATGGATTTTTTTTTGAGCCATGGAGGTCCATAGTGCCATGGTCCTCTGAAAATTGACGGTCCAGAGAGTTCTAAAATGCACCCTTTCCCATATCCAACCAGAAGAATCTTCTTAAACATTAATTCCTTGAAACTTAATGAATGGGGAAGGAAATTATAGGTTGATTTAATAATTTGTTCCCAAACAGGGCCCTAATCCCTCCACAGATACCTGCTGGATGTCATTTGATGTGGGCAATATGATCTTAAAAGTCATTGAGAATCAGTTTTCTGACATACTGCAGAGATGACCTACTACATTGTAATCTTTTTATGTCTGAGCCTCCACGTGCATAACAGAAAACGTGAAACCGCAAACACAATAGGTTGCCTAACGTTGCTTCTCAGAATCCTGATTACTACTCTATAGTCCCTTATTCCCAAATTGCGTCAGAATCCATTTCCTTCCATAGTATATTCATCTTTGAATTCAAGAAAAGGGGCTGTGAGGGTGCCTATCCTAGATTACCCTAATAGGGATTCATGTAAGTATTGCCAGTATGTACCCTTTATCATTGCTGTGGATACCCCAATGGCTTCCAGGGGGGTAGTCCATAGATTCCCAGACCCAATCGCGAAAAGGTGTTGTTTTATAAAGGGCACCTATTTCACAATGAGAATAGACAACGAATGCAAGACAACGCACTCTCAATCAGTTTTGTATATTCAAAATCATGTTTTTCATATTTGGCTGTTACAGATAAAAAACAAATGAGACATGAGTTTGGTGAAAAAAAGTGACATGAAGTGCAGCATTGTTACATATACAATACAAAAAAATAGACAAAATATATAGATAACTGTCCTTTTCGCTCAACGTCCACAATTTAGCAACCTTAGTTCAATTTCAGGATGGTTTGACCTAGAACATATCAAGATATCGTTGACGTTTCCACCCTCGGTGTATGTGTTAACGTATTCACATCACGGCGGGATTTCCTCAGGACTGGTGAAAGTGTGGGGGATAGCCAAGCAGTGATATGCTCACAGGACCTCCTCCACACAGGGTTAGAGTCCACTCTGAGAAGTCAATCAAGGAAAATCTTGTAAAATCACCCACATTTTTATATATATATATATATATATATATATATATATATATATATATATATATATATATATATATATATATATATATATATATATACACACACACACACACACATACACACACACACACACACACACACACACCCGGCTCTAGAGCGGTGCGGGCGGTGCCACCGCACTGGGCGCCAAATTCTCTGGGCACACCGTTTGTGCTTGCACTTTAAAAGCACTCTCCTCTGGGAGTTCAAAGTGCGTGCACGAACAGTGTTGCCTGATTGGGTTTTGCTTATTCCCACTCAAATGGGTCGCATTTTCCTATTTGTGCATTAAAAAAGCTCCTCTGGCTCGTTTGTCAAATTTGGACTGATACTTGCCCTTCCCCCCAAAGGCGTCTCTGCCCACTGTAAATTCAGTGAGTGCTGGCCTGGTGCTGCAGCTGAGGTGAACCGCCAGTCCTGGGAGGTGCAAGGGCATGCGTAGCAAGCAGTTAACAAGGGAATCGTGGGAAGCTTAGTTTACCCATAATTCCTGGCCACCGTTCACTGGCGCCCAAAATTCCCCAGTTCCTTACCTTAAGTTAACTTGCATATTGCGTGCTGGGAAATGGTGCAGCGTGCAGAGCTGGCCTGCTGCTTTCCGCTTTACTATGCAAGGGGCTTTCGGAGTTATTCTTCACTGGTGGGTCGGTTTCCGTGCCGTGCTACCTTCGTACATGGAACTTACTTAATTCTGCCAGGTTGCCTAAGAGTAGAACTGCTGCTGGAGCTACAAAACTCGCAGGTAAGCACAGGCTTTTGCTTGGCACCGATGGCATTTACATGATCCTCGTTTTCTCAGCACATGAATGGCAGTATCAGTGGTCAGCCACCAAAACGGAAGATGAAAGAGGGTGGAGGGGTTCATTAGATATCACTGTGCAATAGAATAACGTTTTGTTCTTAATTGGTCAGCAGCCTATTTCTAACACCTATCACTCTGTCCTTTGAGAATTCATTTGTTGTGTGACAAAAGTAATACCCCCTCCCCAAACCAGCATTTTACCCTAGGCTCTTGTGTGATTTTTATGTCCAAACTTGCTCACAAATGATTGTTTTTTGTCTATTTGAGCCATTGTTATGGGTGCTTGTAAAATACCGTAGCATCTACCAATTGTCTGGCACGGAGCCTCAACATGTTTATCAGGAACGCGCTCCGTGTTCCAACAAACCAGAGTTTTATGGTGCATTAGTCCAGTTTGTTCAGTGGAAGAGAAATAAAGCTACATTTTCCAGCATGCACGTGTTAAAAGAAAGCTGCGGAATGGAACAGCCATTAGGCTCAGAATTTAGCAAGGATGAGTGATGAGCAGGAATGTTTGAATTTTTGGGGATGGACAGGCACATTTAAGGAACACTGGAGGACAGGAGACAGAACGAAACCCTGCGCAACGTGTAATACGAAGGTCATAAATGTGTATTCTATGCAGAAAGCTCAGTGGCTTACTGCGTTTGACATGGATTATTTTTGCTACTTGCAGTTCGTGCATTACAAGCCTTCTAAGAGCTACAGGCAGTAGCGGCCCGTGGTGGGAGTGCTGCCGGGCGCTGACGTGGTGCGGGGGGTAGTAAACTACGGATTACGCCCGATTAGAGGTAAGTAAACATATAAATAAATAAAACCAATTTCGTTGCGCGCGCTGCATCGCATTTGGCGATGCAGGGCACGCAAAGAATTTCGTTTGATTTATTTATATGCCTACTTACCTCTATACAGCCGTATTCCGTACTTTACTACCCCCCACCCTGACCCTCCCCCGCCCAAGTCAGCGCCCTGCAGCACTCCCACCACCGGCCGCTACTGGCTACAGGCAAACTGCAAGGCAAAGCATTAAAACTTTTTTCCTCCAACTTTTGTTATTCTAAGGTTGCTAAAAAGGGTTCCTTTGGGTAGTGAAAAATTCTTATTAGTATAGAGAGCTACAGCCACTGAATTATGTTTTAAATCCTGAGTTTGTGTTTCTCCAGATGAAGCACTCTTAAAATATACTGCCCAGCAGCAGGGTGCCACACCGTGTAGCCCTTTTTGTCTAATGTAACATTTCCTATACATCGGTTTACACACTTGTATGATTCACTGTCTCTGCATAGCATTTGTGTAATGTTAAGCACTCTGACAGCCTACATTACCATGAGAGTGGTGCTATAAATAAAATAAATGTGAAAGATAGGCTATGGAAGGATGAGGGGCACTGTTGTTTGATGGCAGTGAGGGAATCTGTGGAGGAGGTTCTGAGGGCGCCAACAAAGGCTGTCGCACCGGGCGCCACCAATACAAAAGCCGGCCCTGTATATATATATATATATATATATATTTATATATATTGTTTTCAAACAAAGCATCCTACATTCGAAAGCGCACTCCAGAGTGGATAATTAAAGGACAACTGGCATTCCTCCTTCATTAAAATTCAAACAGCCTTACGCGTTTCAAAGTAACAACTTCTTGATCACAGGCAACTCTGAGACTGCCCAGCATTACAAGCAAGAACACTCCCCTTTTAAGCTGCATTTTATTCTTATTGCCCTCCAGTGGGCCGGTAAGTAAATCACAAAGTGTGGTGCATTATGGGGTGTATAGTACAAAGTGCCTCCTTGATTGTTACCCAAGTGGGTTCTACGCAGTCACAGTTCAGTAGTGTTAATTTCTCTTCGCCCTCCAGTGGGCTTCAGAAGGACGATGTCAGCATAGTATGCCAATCCATTCCCCCACATGCAGACTTGAAACAGTTCTGTGTCTGCGCGGCCCCTTTGAAGTCCCGGGTGGTGCGCTTTCACGGCTGGACTGCCGCAACTAATTTTTCAAACAAAGCATCCTACATTCGAAAGCGCACTCCAGAGTGGATAATTAAAGGGCAACCGGCATTCCTCCTTCATTAAAATTCAAACAGCCTTACGCGTTTCGAAGTAACAACTTCTTGATCACAGGCAACTCTGAGACTGCGCAGCATTACAAGCAAGAACACTCCCCTTTTAAGCTGCATTTTATTCTTATTGCCCTCCAGTGGGCCGGTAAGTAAATCACAAAGTGTGGTGCATTATGGGGTGTATAGTACAAAGTGCCTCCTTGATTGTTACCCAAGTGGGTTCTACGCAGTCACAGTTCAGTAATGTTAATTTCTCTTCGCCCTCCAGTGGGCTTCAGAAGGACGATGTCAGCATAGTATGCCAATCCATTCCCCCACATGCAGACTTGAAACAGTTCTGTGTCTGCGCGGCCCCTTTGAAGACCCGGGTGGTGCGCTTTCACGGCTGGACTGCCGCAACTAATTTTTCAATGTAGGATGCTTTGTTTGAAAAAAGAAAAAATATATATATATATATATATATATATTCCAATCGAAAGCACTCCCAAATTGAAAACACCACTCGCAGCGTGATTTTCTCTGTCATTTATTGGCAGGCTACAGAGTAACTGACACAGCAGTTTCGGCAGTTCATGCGCCTATCTTGGCCATACGCGTTTCAGGTAACTTCTCCCTTGATCACTGGCTAGGCTTCATGGAGACCAGGTGGGCAACAGTGACACTGCATTCGCAGCGTGATTTTCAAGCCTGCCACAGTGGGCGTGTTCTTTTCAGGCATTGTGGTACTTGTAGTGTTAGTAAATACCCCACCAACTCGTTCCTATTTGTATCTCTTACCCGGTTGGGTCTGCCTTCCGTGCCGTGTAGTGACTCTGTTGTTTGCAGTCCACCAACAGGTCTCGTTGCTCCTAGGCACCTAAATTCACGGTGCTGCGGACTCGCTCTGTCGGCGATGGGGTGTTTTCGCGACCTGGAGTCGGCCGCTACATATTCCAATCGAAAGCACTCCCAAATTGAAAACACCACTCGCAGCGTGATTTTCTCTGTCATTTATTGGCAGGCTACAGAGTAACTGACACAGCAGTTTCGGCAGTTCATGCGCCTATCTTGGCCATACGCGTTTCAGGTAACTTCTCCCTTGATCACTGGCTAGGCTTCATGGAGACCAGGTGGGCAACAGTGACACTGCATTCGCAGGTCGCGAAAACACCCCATCGCCGACAGAGCGAGTCCGCAGCACCGTGAATTTAGGTGCCTAGGAGCAACGTGACCTGTTGGTGGACTGCAAACAACAGAGTCACTACACGGCACGGAAGGCAGACCCAACCGGGTAAGAGATACAAATAGGAACGAGTTGGTGGGGTATTTACTAACACTACAAGTACCACAATGCCTGAAAAGAACACGCCCACTGTGGCAGGCTTGAAAATCACGCTGCGAATGCAGTGTCACTGTTGCCCACCTGGTCTCCATGAAGCCTAGCCAGTGATCAAGGGAGAAGTTACCTGAAACGCGTATGGCCAAGATAGGCGCATGAACTGCCGAAACTGCTGTGTCAGTTACTCTGTAGCCTGCCAATAAATGACAGAGAAAATCACGCTGCGAGTGGTGTTTTCAATTTGGGAGTGCTTTCGATTGGAATATATATATATATATATATATATATTCACTGAAAAACCATAGGTTTTAGGGACAGTTATAGTTAGTTGGACATTGCACTCGTACAAAACCCGTGAAATTCCCCTGTTATAGTTAGTTCAGCTAACTATAACTCGCGCCCCGCAATGCACTGCTGATGACGTCACATATTACATCACTCATGACATGGTCAGTGACATCACTGATGACATCACTGATGACATCTCAAATGACATCACTGATGACATCATCCAGTGACTGTGTGTTTCTGTAAAGTTTAAATATGTTTAATATATAGGGAAAGGCGTATTGAAGAATGAGTGGGTGTATAAGTGTCTAAATGGATGATTTAGTACGTGAGTGACTGACTCTACAAGTGAGTGATTAAACGTATCTTACTGAATGCATGGGTTAGTGACTAAACTGTGTGAATGTCTGTATCCGTCTGTTTGTTGGTGTGTAAGTGGATGCATGGATTTGCGAATAGCTACATGAGTGTCTATATGGGTTATTGATTGGTTGTCTGAGTATCTGTATGGCTGACTGAGTGTTTGTGTGGGTGGGGTGTGTGTGACTCTATACATAGATGTGTGAGTGGGTGATTCACTGGGTGCATGATTTCAAGAGTGCATCTGTGATGGACTGCTTGGGTGGGTGAGTGTGTGTATTGGTGTGTTAGTGAGTGAATGTATATCTCAGTGGTACATGTGCGAGTAACTACATATGTAAAAGGCAGTATATATGTGTGTTAGAGTATTTAAATGGCTATAAGTGAGAGTGTGTTATTGTGAGAGTGGCTGTATGGATGCGTGTGTGCTTGTATCAGTTATTGTATAAGAGCGTAAGAATGTGCTAGTATTTGTATGAGTAAGTGAGCTGGTGTGTGTATAACTGTATAGGTGAGTAAATGGGTGTGTGATTAATTTTTTGCATGACTGACGAGGTGTGTGAGTACCTCTATGGATGAGTGGCGGTGTGTGAGTATTTATATAGGTGTATGAGTGCATATGATAGTCCTGTACTGAGTGACTGTAAGTATGAGTGACTGTACAGGTGAGTGAGTGGATGTGTGTGTAGACCTAAGAATCAGTGAGTGGGTATGTAGTTTTTGGTGTTGGAGTGTCTATGGTTTTGAGAATGGCAGTCTGTAATTTAGAGTGGGTGTATCAAAGGTTATATTAGGGTGTGAGAAGATGCATGAAATTATCACATGGATGATGTCATCAGTGATGTCATTTGAGATGTCATCAGTGATGTCATCAGTGATGTCACTGACCATGTCATGAGTGATGTAATATGTGACGTCATCAGCAGTGCATTGCGGGGCGCGAGTTATAGTTAGCTGAACTAACTATAACAGGGGAATTTCACGGGTTTTGTACGAGTGCAATGTCCAACTAACTATAACTGTCCCTAAAACCTATGGTTTTTTCAGTGAATTTCAAAGGTTTTTTAAATGCTAATTTCTAACTATAACGTGTCTGAAACCTATGGTTTTTTCAGTGAATTTCAAAGGTTTTTAAATGCTAATTTCTAACTATAACGTGCCTGAAACCTATGGTTTTTTCAGTGAATTTCAAAGGTTTTTTAAATGCTAATTTCTAACTATAACGTGCCTGAAACCTATGGTTTTTTCAGTGAATTTCAAAGGTTTTTTAAATGCTAATTTCTAACTATAACGTGCCTGAAACCTGTGGTTTTTTCAGTGAATTTCAAAGGTTTTTTAAATGCTAATTTCTAACTATAACGTGCCTGAAACCTATGATTTTTTAAGTGAATTTCAAAGGTTTTTTAAATGCTAGTTTCTAACTATGCCAACAGAGGTAGGACATGTGAAGAAAGAAGAAAAAATGCACAGAAAGAAGCAAAAGATGTGCAGAAAGAACCAACAGAGGAGCAGAAAGAGGCCTTGTTGCAAAATCATCCTGTGCCCACAACTTTTTCAGACGGGTACTGGTGGTAACTGACTCTGACTAACCAGAGCCAGTGCGCGTTTGCACAGTGGTGAAGGGAGGGGGCCTGAGGTGACATGTGTGCAAACGCGCCCGTGGCGCGTTTTAAGTTGCGGGAGTAAGTCCCCTTGAATCCTGAGGGTCCCTGGGGCCCAACTAGCCCCCCAGGTACCTACAGTTAGGACCACAGAGCTGAGTTGCAGAGAGGCGTTCCGAGGCCACGCACCTTTTTCACCTCTCTGCAACGCAACTCTGTTGTGCTTACTGAAGGTACCTGGTGGGCTAGTTGGCCCCCAGGATTCAAAGGGAATTAACTCCCCAACTTAAAATGCACCACAGGGCGTGTTTGCGCACATGTCACCTGAGGCCCCGCCCCTCCCTTCACCACTGTGCAAACGCGCCCCGTGGCGCGTTTTAAGTTGGGGGATTAGGTCACCTTGAATCCTGAGAGTCCCTGGGGCCCAACTAGCCCACCAGGTACTTCCAGTAAGCACCACAGGTCTGCGTTGCAATGCCTGTAACAAATTGTGCAGTTGTGTTTAGGTAGTGAAGAGGGTCGTGCTGGGGGTAGTGTTTTAGGGTTTAGGGTAGTGCAGTGGTGTTTGTGTAGTGTAGGGGGTCATGCTGGGGGTAGATTTAGGGTTTAGGGTAGTGCAGTGGTGTTTGGGTAGTGTAGGGAGTCGTGCTGGGGGAGTGTTTTAGGGTTTAGGGTAGTACAGTGGTGTTTGGGTAGTGTAGGGGGTCGTGCTGGGGTTAGTGTTTTAGGGTTTTAGGGTTTAGGGTAGTGCAGTGGTGTTTGGGTAGTGTAGGGGATACTGCTGGGGGTAGTGTTTTAGGGTTTAGGGTAGTGCAATGGTGTTTGGGTAGTGTAGGGGGTACTGCTGGGGGTAGTGTTTTAGGGTTTAGGGTAGTGCAGTGGTGTTTGGGTAGCGTAGGGGGTACTGCTGGGGGTAGTGTTTTATGGTTTAGGGTAGTGCAGTGGTGTTTGGGTAGTGTAGGGGTTCGTGCTGGGGGTAGTTTTTTAGGGTTTAGGGTAGTGCAGTGGTGTTTGTGTAGTGTAGGAGGTCGTGTTTTAGGGTTTAGGGTAGTGCAGTGGTCTTTGGGTAGTGTAGGGAGTCGTGCGGGGGGTATTGTTTTAGAGTTTAGGGTAGTGCAGTGGTCTTTGGGTAGTGTAGGGAGTTGTGCGGGCGGTAGTGTTTTAGGGATTAGGGTAGTGCATTGGTATTTGGGTAGTGTAGGGGGTCATGCGGGGGTAGTGTTTTAGGGTTTAGGGCAGTGCAGTGGTGTTTAGGTAGTGTAGGGGGTCGTGCTGGGGGGAGTGTTTTAGGGTTTAGGGCAGTGCAGTGGTGTTCGGGTAGTGTAGGGGGTCGTGCTGGGGGAGTGTTTTAGGGTTTAGGGCAGTGCAGTCGTGTTCGGGTAGTGTAGGGGGTCGTGCTGGGGGGAGTATTTTAGGGTTTAGCGTAGTGCAGTGGTGTTCGGGCAGTGTAGGGGGTCATGCTGGGGGTAGTGTTCTAGGGTTTAGGGCAGTGCAGTGGTGTTCGGGCAGTGTAGGGGGTCGTGCTGGGGGTGGTGTTTCAGGGTTTAGGGCAGTGTAGGGGGTCGTGCAGGGGTGGTGTTTCAGGGTTTAGGGCAGTGCAGTGGTGTTCGGGCAGTGTAGGGGGTCGTGCAGGGGTGGTGTTTCAGGGTTTAGGGCAGTGGTGTTCGGGCAGTGTAGGGGGTCATGCTGGGGGTGGTGTTTCAGGGTTTGGGGCAGTGCAGTGGTGTTCGAGCAGTAAAGGGGGTCATGCTGGGGGTGGTGTTTCAGGGTTTAGGGCAGTGCAGTGGTGTTCGGGCAGTGTAGGGGGCGGTGCAGGGAGTGGTGTTTCAGGGTTTAGGGCAGTGCAGTGGTGTTCAGGCAGTGTAGGGGGTGGTGCAGGGGGTGGTGTTTCAGGGTTTAGGGCAGTGCAGTGGTGTTCGGGCAGTGTAGGGGGTCGTGCAGGGGTGGTGTTTCAGGGTTTAGGGCAGTGCAGTGGTGTTCGGGCAGTGTAGGGGGCGGTGCAGGGGGTGGTGTTTCAGGGTTTAGGGCAGTACAGTGGTGTTCGGGCATTGTAGGGGGTGGTGCTGGGGCTGGTGTTTCAGGGTTTAGGGCAGTGCAGTGGTGTTCGGGCAGTGTAGGGGTCGTGCTGGGGCTGGTGTTTCAGGGTTTAGGGTAGTGCAGTGGTGTTCGGGCAGTGTAGGGGGTCGTGCTGGGGCTGGTGTTTCAGGGTTTAGGGCAGTGCAGTGGTGTTCGGGCAGAGTAGGGGTCATGCTGGGGCTGGTGTTTCAGGGTTTAGGGCAGTGCAGTGGTGTTCGGGCAGTGTAGGGGGTCTTGCTGGGGCTGGTGTTTCAGAGTCTAGGGCAATGCAGTGGTGTTCGGGCAGTGTAGGGGGTCTTGCTGGGGCTGGTGTTTCAGGGTTTAGGGCAGTGCAGTCGTGTTCGGGCAGTGTAGGGGGTCGTGCTGGGGGTGGTGTTTCAGGGTTTAGGGCAGTGCAGTGGTGTTCGGGCAGTGTAGGGGGTCGTGCTGGGGCTAGTGTTTCAGGGTTTAGGGCAGAGCAATGGTGCTCGGGCAGTGTAGGGGGTTGTGCTGGGGGTGATGTTTCAGGGTTTAGGGCAGTGCAGTGGTGTTAGTGCAGTGTAGGGGGTCGTGCTGGGGGTGGTGTTTCAGGGTTTAGGGCAGTGCAGTGGTGTTCGGGCAGTGTAGGGGGTCGTGCAGGGGGTGGTGTTTCAGGGTTTAGTGCAGTGGTGTTCGGGCAGTGTAGGGGGTCGTGCTGGGGTGGTGTTTCAGGGTTTAGGGCAGTGCAGTGGTGTTCGGGCAGTGTAGGGTGTCGTGCTGAGGGGTGGTGTTTCAGGGTTTAGGGCAGTGCAGTAGTGTTTGGGCAGTGTAGGGGGTCGTGCAGGGGATGGTGTTTCAGGGTTTAGGGCAGTGCAGTGGTGTTCGAGCCAGTGTAGGTGGTCTGTGCTGGGGGTGGTGTTTCAGGGTTTAGGGCAGTGCAGTGGTGTTCGGGCAGTGTAGGGGGTCGCACTGGGGGTGGTGTTTTAGGGTTTAGGGCAGTGCAGTGGTGTTCGGGCAGTGTAGGGGGTCATGCACGGGGTGGTGTTTCAGGGTTTAGGGCAGTGCAGTGGTGTTCGGGCAGTGTAGGGTGTTGTGCTGGGGCTGGTGTTTCAGGGTTCAGGGCAGTGCAGTGGTGTTCAGGCAGTGTAGGGGGTCGTGCTGAGGCTGGTGTTTCACGGTTTAGGGCAGTGCAGTGGTGTTCAGGCAGTGTAGGGGGTCGTGCTGGGGCTGGTGTTTCAGGGTTTAGGGCAGTGCAGTGGTGTTCGGGCAGTGTAGGCGGTCGTGCTGGGGCTGGTGTTTCAGGGTTTAGGGCAGTGCAGTGGTGTTTGGGCAGTGTAGGGGGTCGTGCTGGGGCTGGTGTTTCAGGGTTTAGGGCAGTGCAGTGGTGCTCGGGCAGTGTAGGGGGTTGTGCAGGGGGTGGTGTTTCAGGGTTTAGGGCAGTGCAGTGCAGTGGTGTTCGGGCAGTGTAGGGGGTTGTGCTGGGGGTGATGTTTCAGGGTTTAGGGCAGTGCAGTGGTGTTAGTGCAGTGTAGGGGGTCGTGCTGGGGGTGGTGTTTCAGGGTTTAGGGCAGTGCAGTGGTGTTCCGGCAGTGTAGGGGGTCGTGCAGGGGGTGGTGTTTCAGGGTTTAGTGCAGTGGTGTTCGGGCAGTGTAGGGGGTCATGCTGGGGTGGTGTTTCAGGGTTTAGGGCAGTGCAGTGGTGTTCGGGCAGTGTAGGGTGTCGTGCTGAGGGGTGGTGTTTCAGGGTTTAGGGCAGTGCAGTAGTGTTTGGGCAGTGTAGGGGGTCGTGCACGGGGTGGTGTTTCAGGGTTTAGGGCAGTGCAGTGGTGTTCGGCCAGTGTAGGTAGTCTTGCTGGGGGTGGTGTTTCAGGGTTTAGGGCAGTGCAGTAGTTTTCGGGCAGTGTAGGCGGTCGTACTGGGGCTGGTGTTTCAGGGTTTAGGGCAGTGCAGTGGTGTTCGGGCAGTGTACGGGGTTGTGCTGGGGCTGGTTTTTCAGGGTTTAGGGCAGTGCAGTGGTGTGGTGTGCGGGCAGTGTACGGGGTTGTGCTGGGGCTGGTGTTTCAGGGTTTAGGGCAGTGCAGTGGTGTTCGGGCAGTGTAGGGGGTCGTGCTGGGGGTGGTGTTTCAGGGTTTAGGGCAGTGCAGTGGTGTTCGGGCAGTGTAGGGGGTCGTGCTGGGGCTGGTGTTTCAGGGTTTAGGGCAGTGCAGTGGTGTTCGGGCAGTGTAGGGGGTCGTGCTGGGGCTGGTGTTTCAGGGTTTTGGGCAGAGCAGTGGTGTTCGGGCAGTGTAGAGGGTCGTGCTGGGGGTGGTGTTTCAGGGTTTAGGGCAGTGCAGTGGTGTTCGGGCAGTGTAGGGGGTCTTGCTGGGGGTGGTGTTTCAGGGTTTAGGGCAGTGCAGTGGTGTTCGGGCAGTGTAGGGTGTCTTGCTGGGGGTGGTGTTTCAGGGTTTAGGGCAGTGGTGTTCGGGCAGTGTAGGGGGTCTTGCTGGGGGTGATGTTTCAGGGTTTAGGGCAGTGCAGTGGTGTTCGGGCAGTGTAGGGGGTCTTGCTGGGGGTAGTGTTTCAGGGTTTAGGGCGGTGCAGTGGTGTTCGTGCAGTGTAGGGGGTCGTGCTGGGGGTGGTGTTTCAGGGTTTAGGGCAGTGCAGTAGTGTTCGGGCAGTGTAGGGGTTCGTGCAGGGGGTGGTGTTTCAGGGTTCAGGGCAGTGCAGTGGTGTTCTGGCAGTGTAGGGGGTCATGCTGGGGGTGGGGTTTCAGGGTTTAGGGCAGTACAGTGGTGTTCGGGCAGTGTAGGGGGTCGTGCAGGGGGTGTTGTTTCAGGGTTTAGGGCAGTGCAGTGGTGTTCGGGCAGTGTAGGGGGTCGTGCTGGGGCTGGTGTTTTAGGGTTTAGGGCAGTGCAGTGGTGTTCGGGTAGTGTAGGGGGTCTTGCTGGGGGTGGTGTTTCAGGGTTTAGGGCAGTGGTGTTCGGGCAGTGTAGGGGGTCTTGCTGGGGTGATATTTCAGGGTTTAGGGCAGTGCAGTGGTGTTCGGGCAGTGTAGGGGGTCTTGCTGGGGGTAGTGTTTCAGGGTTTAGGGCAGTGCAGTGGTGTTCGTGCAGTATAGGGGGTCGTGCTGTGGATGTTGTTTCTGGGTTTAGGGCAGTGCAGTAGTGTTCGAGCAGTGTAGGGGGTTGTGCAGGGGGTGGTGTTTCAGGGTTTAGGGCAGTGCAGTGGTGTTCGGGCAGTGTAGGGGGTCGCGCTGGGGGTGGTGTTTCAGGGTTTAGGGCAGTGCAGTGGTGTTCGGGCAGTGTAGGGGGTCATGCACAGGGTGGTGTTTCAGGGTTTAGGGCAGTGCAGTGGTGTTCGGGCAGTGTAGGGTGTTGTGCTGGGGCTGGTGTTTCAGGGTTCAGGGCAGTGCAGTGGTGTTCAGGCAGTGTAGGGGGTCGTGCTGAGGCTGGTGTTTCACGGTTTAGGGCAGTGCAGTGGTGTTCGGGCAGTGTAGGGGGTCGTGCTGGGGCTGGTGTTTCAGGGTTTAGGGCAGTGCAGTGGTGTTCGGGCAGTGTAGGCGGTCGTGCTGGGGCTGGTGTTTCAGGGTTTAGGGCAGTGCAGTGGTGTTCGGGCAGTGTAGGGGGTCGTTCTGGGGCTGGTGTTTCAGGGTTTAGGGCAGTGCAGTGGTGCTCGGGCAGTGTAGGGGGTCGTGCTGGGGGTGATGTTTCGGGGTTTAGGTAGTGCAGTGGTGTTCGGGCAGTGTAGGGGGTCGTGCAGGGGCTGGTGTTTCAGGGTTTAGGGCAGTGCAGTGGTGTTCGGGCAGTGTAGGGGGTCGTTCTGGGGCTGGTGTTTCAGGGTTTAGGGCAGTGCAGTGGTGCTCGGGCAGTGTAGGGGGTCGTGCTGGGGGTGATGTTTCGGGGTTTAGGTAGTGCAGTGGTGTTCGGGCAGTGTAGGGGGTCGTGCAGGGGCTGGTGTTTCAAGGTTTAGGGCAGTGCAGTGGTGTTCGGGCAGTGTAGGGGGTCGTGCTGGGGCTGGTGTTTCAGGGTTTTGGGCAGAGCAGTGGTGTTCGGGCAGTGTAGGGGGTCATGCTGGGGTAGTGTTTCAGGGTTTAGGGCAGTGCAGTGGTGTTCGGGCAGTGTAGGGGGTCGTGCTGGGGGTGGTGTTTCAGGGTTTAGGTCAGTGGTGTTCGGGCAGTGTAGGGGTCTTGCTGGGGGTGATGTTTCAGGGTTTAGGGCAGTGCAGTGGTGTTCGGGCAGTGTAGGGGGTCTTGCTGGGAGTAGTGTTTCAGGGTTTAGGGCAGTGCAGTGGTGTTCGGGCAGTGTAGGGGGTCATGCTGGGGGTGGTGTTTCAGGGTTTAGGGCAGTGCAGTGGTGTTCGGGCAGTGTAGGGGGTCGTGAAGGGGTGGTGTTTCAGGGTTTAGGGCAGTGCAGTGGTGTTCGGGCAGTGTAGGGGGTCGTGCTAGGGGTGGTGTTTCAGGGTTTAGGGCAGTGCAGTGGTGTTCGGGCAGTGTAGGGGGTCATGCAGGGGCTGGTGTTTCAGGATTTAGGTCAGTGCAGTGGTGTTCGGGCAGTGTAGGGGGTCGTGCTGGGGGTAGTGTTTTAGGGTTTAGGGTAGTGCAGTGGTGCTTGTGTAGTGTAGGGGGTCGTGCTGGGGGTAGTGTTTTAGGGTTTAGGGTAGTGCAGTGGTGTTTGTGTAGTGTAGGGGGTCATGTTTTAGGGTAGTGCAGTGGTGTTTGGGTAGTGTAGGGGGTCGTGCTGGGGGTAGTGTTTTAGGATTTAGGTTAGTGCAGTGGTGTTTGGGTAGTGTAGGGGGTCATGCTGGGGGTAGTGTTTTAGGGTAGTGTAGTGGTGTTTGTGTAGTGTAGGGGGTGATGCTGGGGGTAGTGTTTTAGGGTTTAGGGTAGTGCAGTGGTACTTGTGTAGTGTAGGGGGTCGTGCTGGGGGTAGTGTTTTAGGGTTTAGGGTAGTGCAGTGGTGTTTGTGTAGTGTAGGGGGTCATGTTTTAGGGTAGTGCAGTGGTGTTTGGGTAGTGTAGGGGGTCGTGCTGGTGGTAGTGTTTTAGGATTTAGGTTAGTGCAGTGGTGTTTGGGTAGTGTAGGGGGTCGTGCTGGGGGTAGTGTTTTAGGGTTTAGGATAGTGCAGTGGTGCTTGTGTAGTGTAGGGGGTCGTGCTGGGGGTAGTGTTTTAGGGTTTAAGGTAGTGCAGTGGTGTTTTTGTAGTGTAGGGGGTCATGTTTTAAGATGCAATGCTCCAATACCTGACCAGTCTGCACTACATAAAACTGCAAAAAAACTAAAAATAAAAAGTGTTTTGCACACTTTTGTCATTGGGCTATATGTGGGCTACATCTGGGTAATATTTGTGCTACATTTGGGCTCTTTTTTCACTGGTGGCCATCTTGGAAGACTTCTTTGTTATGAAGTTTCCTAATTTCTTCATTTACTGCAGTCTCCTCAGTAGGAAATGCTTTCAGTTTTTGACTTTGATTCCATCAAGAAGGCATTCAGATGTGTCTCACATCTGCCATAAATGCAGAATGTTAGCACTCTAGTTGCTCATTAGATCACTGGAGTAAAGCTACTGCTCACCAGGGAGTTAACTGGTAGTCTGCTGCTGGTATTGAAAGTGATTGTTTCAGTCTGCATGTCAGAATTTTCTAATGAAATAGAAGAGGATTTGAGATCTCACTTAAAACATGCCCTAATTTTTCTTTCTGCAGCACTAACCATAATTTCTATTTCAAAAAGAACCCCTCATTTTGTTCCTTTTTAAATTAAATGTATTAAGTGTTATTCCAATCAAGATGGCTTCAGGTGTGCCATACTTTTGTCATAAGTAAGGCTGTTAGCACTCTAGTTGTTCTTTAGAACACTCTGGGAAGCTGCAGTAGAACACAAAGGCATCAACTGGCAGGCTGCTCCTGTTGAAATATAACAGGAAGATATTTGAGATCACACTTGAAATATGTCCTAATTTTTCTTTCTACAGCACTAACCATAATTTCTATGACAAAATGAACCCCATCATTTTGTTCCTTTTTAAATTAAATGTTTTAAGTGTTACCAGTTTATTCCAATCAAGATGGCTTCATGTGTGCCATACTTTTGTCATAAGTAAGGCTGTTAGCACTCTAGTTGTTCTTTAGAACACTCTGGGAAGCTGCAGTAGAACACAAAGGCATCAACTGGCAGGCTGCTCCTGTTGAAATATAACAGGAAGATATTTGAGATCACACTTGAAACATGTCCTAATTTTTCTTTCTACAGCACTAACCATAATTTCTATGACAAAATGAACCCCATCATTTTGTTCCTTTTTAAATTAAATTGTTTAAGTGTTACCAGTTTATTCCAATCAAGATGGCTTCAGGTGTGCCATACTTTTGTCATAAGTAAGGCTGTTAGCACTCTAGTTGTTCTTTAGAACACTCTGGGAAGCTGCAGTAGAACACAAAGGAATCAACTGACAGTCTCTGCCCTTGTTGGATGTACATGTTTTACTGAGAATGTCAGACTTCATTCTCACATGAGTGAGAAAGATAATGTGAATTTACAGAAAATATGCTCTCATTTTAGCTTCTGGAGCACCTTCCAAACCTCTATGGGACAAGCATGAGAAAATAGTGTTCTCTCAAACATGATTCATGATATCCCAGCAGAAGGTTTTTCACATGGTAAAATCACCTTAGAATACACCACAATTCCTAAAATTAGTATGGTACCATCAACAAATAAATTCTAATGTAACTAAAGCCTGTTATCACCCTTTATAGTTCTCCTTTTG
Organism: Calotriton arnoldi; assembly: GCA_963921515.1. Classification (NCBI taxonomy): domain Eukaryota; kingdom Metazoa; phylum Chordata; class Amphibia; order Caudata; family Salamandridae; genus Calotriton; species Calotriton arnoldi. Next base: position 2,810,560 of record CAWUFW010001074.1, read on the forward strand.
GTGACCCTCAAAATCTTCTATTCACTACAATGCATTTCAATGAGGTACTATCATTTATATTGGTCCCAAGATGGCTGCCAGCAATTCCAGGATGAAGTGCTGACAGCCAATCAGATCTCACGATGACATGTGTGGTTAGGCTCCGCCCAGATATATATGTGAATTTACTTTTGATTTTCTCAGGAACTACTGAACGGATTTACACCATTTAAGCAAAAGGCACGACACTGAACCAAGGGCTACCTCTTTGCCAAATTTGGTGTAATTCCGTTCAGCAGTTCGGGCTGTAGCTGCGACTAAAGGTTCCTATGGAAAAATGAATGGGGAAAATGCGTTTTGGGACCCCCCTTTTTTCTCGGCCCCCGCTTGACGTATCACCCCAAGACTTTCAGGATAGGAGCGGACCGGAGCGCCCCAACAAGTTGGAAACTTTCGCGAAGATTCGTCAACCGGCGCCAACGTTATTTCAAATAGAATGTCGCGGATTTCCTATGGATAATAGGTTTTAACTATAACTATCTACTGGCGACCGCCAGTAGATAATATATATATATATATATATATATATATATATATATATATATATATATATATATATATATATATATATTCACAACACTTATCCCCCAAAAGGAGGCTTCTCACCGCACTCACAACTCCGTGCTTCTCTATGCAAATCCAATAAAATTCATCCACTTAGTGCAGTTCAAGGGTGTTTAATCATAGCCTGCCAACACACCCCTACGCGTTTCAGTCTCCACCGAGACCTTGTTCACGGTGTTCACTGCTGTTACGGTCACATCATGCAGGACTCATCATACCTGAAAGCATCACGGTGTGTGTCAGCTCGATACCCCTGCCCCTCACTCCCCCCACACTGCGCAGGAACAACTTGAGACCACGCAAGGGAACTACGCCATAGCTGGCGTCACGCACGTGTTGGGGCAATTCACAGCACACGTGTACGACTCGTGCCCCCTGCTGACACTGCACACAATCACCGCAACAGCAACCACACGCATGCCATCAATGTGCAGACAAAATTGGACCACCGTGGCCTGTCCACCAATGTCGTCGCAAACTCCCCAGGCAGTCTACATGATTCCCACATGTCCGCAGGTCCGCCACCAACCAGCGCTTTGAGGATGGCCCCCATGGAAGTGCACTGCCCATCGGCAAGTACCAACTGAACACACCACACACCTCAACTCCACAATCCCCCAACTCACAACTGTGGGAATGCACACGTCACAAATCCACCACCAAAGTGACTACTGCGTGTGTCTCAGTCTCCACCATAGCCTGTCCATAGGCCTACACACACGTGGCCGACCACCTTCAACGGGCAGATTCACACTGGAGACGAGGTGGCTACGTCCCAAAACAACCCGCGCACATCACGTCATCGCATGCAGGGTCGTGTCAGCCAGGGCGGAGCCCCCCCCAGCCACGAGGCCGCCGCCATGACCGGTGGTGCCTGCGTGATCCTGTGCGCATGCTGCACCCCAGCCCTGGTCCCGAGGCCGCCCGCCGCCCAGCGATGACTGCCCGCCCCTGCACACCCAGGCCTCAATGCTCACCTGCCGCCACCAGCGTGTCTCCATGAGGGCCCTCCACATGCTGGTGCAACCTCCTCAGCCGGACGCTGGATTCCGCGCCACAGGCCCCCAGCGGGCCCGCACCGCGAAGTCATGTGTGTGCCGACTGCTACCTTCGGCGTGCACCACGGTCCAGCAGGGCTCACCCTTCAAATCGAAGCACGATTAGCAGGACGGCTCATCGAGGCCTACGCATCATCGCAGGCTGTACACCCGCTCAGCTCTTCAGGTGGATCGAACTCAGTGCACCGCAAGTTATCACCACGTGGTGGTAGGCCTGGGCCGGACGCTGGACCTCGTGTGCCACTACCTCAGTGCACCACGAGTCACCGCCCAGCCTCCAGACCTACTGCATCATTGCAGGCTGTACACCCGCTCAGCGCTTCATGTGCCACTAACCCTGTGCAACTCAAGTCGTCGGCCCGTGGCTGTGGGCCCCTGCCAGCCGCAGTGCAGCGGGTGCCACTAACCCTGTGCAACTCAAGTCGTCGTCCCGTGGCGGTGGGCCCCTGCCAGCCGCAGTGCAGCGGGTGCCACTAACCCTGTGCAACTCAAGTCGTTGTCCCGTGGCGGTGGACCCCTGCCAGCCGCAGTGCAGCGGGTGCCACTAACCCTGTGCAACTCAAGTCGTTGTCCCGTGGCGGTAGGCCCATGCAGGGCATCTGGAGCCACTAACTCCGTGCGCCACAAGTCATGGACCCTTCATGATTGAGCCACGTGGTGCAGACGCCATCATGTCATCTCCGGCAGTGGGGAATGTGATGTGCTAGGCCCCTTTTATTGGCAGGGTCACATGTCCTGTGACGCCTGTGCTGGATGGGTGTGGTGTGGGTGTTAACCAGCCCTCAGGGAGTGGCTGTGGCATGCTGACAACTAGACCAGTGATCAGCAGTTCACTACAGGGAAGACCTGGGACATGTAGCTTTGTCGTCCCCCCCTCTGAGCGTAAGCGGAGTGGTCTGGCCTGGCGTATGCCAGGCCATCGTAGGGGTGGGAACAATGACCCCGGGGCTCTGGGCGTGCTTCAGTTCCGGGCTGGACAAGAAGTAACTGATGCTTGTGTCTCTGTTGTAGTGTCTACGCCACACCTACCGCAATCGGCAATGTTGCACCCTGTGAATCAAGTCCCACGACATGAGCAACATGGACGTAAGGGGTAATCACTGACCCTACATTCATCCATACTTTCATACTTGAATGATCAAAGACATGAAACATCTGTGCGATTCTGAATGTTTTATTCACATCCAATGGAGTGGTGCAGCTAGAGCAGTACAGGGCCATGCAAACCCCACTTCACATTATTGGCCCGTGGAGGGCCAGCCAGAGTCCTTCTGGGAATGACAAGTACATCGGAAGAGGAAGAGTTCAGTCCGCAGTCTGATCGCTGTGTCATTGGCAACCAAACAGAATATGGCAGTCCATGTCGAGGTCCAAGGTGAGTGTCGCAGAGTGCATCGGGGGACAGTGGAAGGTGATGATGCAAAGGGCAGAACCAAGCAGAAACAGGCCATATGGCGGAGATGAATGCTACTGCCTCCTCCTTACCAGTAAGGTTGATTCACCCGCATCTTCGTCCTCTGATGTCACATGTGCCTCACACGTGGGTGGTGGTGGAATGTTGGCCGCACTGTGTGCCACTGACACATCAGGGGCCGGAGGTGGATTGCCTGCCGCACTGTGAGCCACTGACACATCAGGGGGTGGAGATGTGGATGTAGAAGCAGCAGCAGCATTCATCTGCACCAGGCCTTGAGGCAGCAATGCCATGACGATGTGCTGCAGGGCATGGAAGGTCCCAGCCACATCTCGCTGGTGTGCAGCCGTGGCAGCCATTCTTTCCGCCGTCATCCGCTCCATGTTCTCCATGAGCCGCCGCATCTGTCCCAACTCCTGGCTGACATCGCTGGAGCCACTCTGACTGGACAGTTGTTCTTGTCTCAGTATCATGACTCCAGCGATGTCAGCCATGGATCGTTGGAGAGCATGGAGCGGACTGTGGGTGTCCGTTAGGGACTGTATGTGGTCCCTGATGGGAATCAGACACCCATGTATGGCATCAAGTTTGGCTGCCATGAGGTCGAACCCCACCCGCACCTGATCAGCCATCTTCTCCTGGACCTCCAACACACGGCGTTGGAAGGCCATGTGTTGTTTGTGGGGGTCCTGGGAGGCGGCCGGGGTGGTAGGTGCGTCCTGCTGTGTGGTCTGTGCAGGGGGTGGGGTCTCCTCGATGCAGCTGGGCTGCCCTGCTCCTGGAGGTGGGGTGCCGAAGCTGTCAATGAGGACTTGGAGGGCTTCGGTGTCGATGGTGGGGATGTCCTCATTGTCATCAGTGAAGAGTTGTTGGGGCTGCTCTGCAGGAGGTGTTGATGCTCCCTCTGCAATGTGAAGGGGAGATGCAGTATTACATTGTGTTCACATGTATGTTGACGCATTGTACAAGTTCACATACAGACTGCATGGCAATGTACATTGTGACTGTTTAGGAGGAGCTGCCTATTTGATGAGGGACAGTGGACATTTCGACAACATCACGGATATGTGTTTGTACTTGTACATTGACATCTCACATTTCCCTGCTATGCCAAATGTGATTGGCCAGTTTCTACACACAAGCGGCACCTGTGGTGTCCTCTGTCCTGTTGTTAATGTGTTGCAGTTTGTACCACATTGTTGTCAATGCTGATGTGCTCTGAATGTCATGTGTGTGCTGCATTTTGGGAGGGTCGCCCCTGCAGCTCTGATTTTGTTGCTCCTTGTCCCTTTCAGGCGGTGTGCCTTTGACTTCTGTGCCCATACAGTGCTGAGATGTTGCAGACTAGGGTGGATTTGGGTCTTGGTGGCAGTTGGGACTCTGGGGCATGGTTTGTCCGCAGATGTGTAGTTGACGTCAGGGGTTGTTTGTGCAGGTGGATGTGTCAGAGTGTGACCTGCTCCTTTACGGATGTGGTCCACACTCCGCCTCCTCAGTGTGGTGGCGTGCACCATGTCATGATGATCGGACTGCAGCCATGCTAATCGTCATGCAGTGTCACTTGCATTGTCTGTGTGGCTCACGGACCCGCAGCTTTGCTGGGTTCAGCACATGTGCATGGGTTGGTTGTGAGATGAGTGATGTGTGGGCGGGACTCCTCTGGGCACATAGTCGACGGGGGCCTACGTGCTGTTGCTATGTGTGCTGCGGTGTGCCAAGGGGTTCAGGGACATGATCCAGAGTCATTGTGGGTGTGCACTGTGCTCAGCTTGATTGTGCATGTGTGCCATTGTGCCCATCTCCCCCCGTCCCCCCAGTCCCTGGTGGTTACTCACCCTGTTGCTGTTGTGTCCGGTCATGTTGAGCAGTGTCCGGTCCCCCAACTCCTGCCACCGTCTCCCCACTGATGACTGTGGACACCATTTCCTCCATCTCATCCAGCTCCTCCTGTGGCGCTGGACTCCCACCTCCAGTCTGCATTGCTGCCTTCTGGTTGTCGGCGAGTTTCTGCTTGGTCTTGCGCTTCACATCATTCCAGCGCCTCTTGACCTCGTCCATTGTCCTCCTCAGCACTCCGACTGCATTCACCTTGTCCACGATGGACTGCCATGTTGCATATTTTGTTGCCAATGACACAGTGGAGGTGACGAACAGTTGTTGATGGTGTTCTATCACCTCCGTGATCAGGATCCTGTTTTCCTGCGGACTGAACCGCGTCTTCCTCTTCTTCTTGTCCTTGCCCTTCCCTGTCCCCGAGGTCCCAGCCTGCTCCTCCGGGGGGCTTGTGGGGTTCTGGCCGTCCTCTGTCACTGCTCCGGCTGCCTCCATTGTGCGTCGCTGTAGTTTGTTTTTTATTTGTGTTTTTTTTTGTGCTTTTGTAGTGGTTTTTCCCGCCTTAATGTGTGTGACTTGCAGGCCTGGCGCTGCTTTTCGCTGATTGTCTTATCGCGGTTGGGCCCATCGCAACTTTTTTCGTGTTCGTGTTTGGATTTTCATCGCCGTCCCGGTAATGTTATCGCGGACATTTTGCGCGTTATCGGGAGACTATTGCATGTTACCGCCGTGTTGAAAATACGACGTTAACACTGAGTTATTTTCCCGCGGTATGTAAAATTGCGTTAACCTATTTTGGCGATGTTTATCGCACGTTCTTGTGAATATCCCCCTCAATGTACAAAACGTTCACAGTGCACGTATTGGTCTGAAGAAAAAAATAAATGTGAAATTATAGACACTGGGCAAAGAAAATGTCTTTGTGGAAATTGAAAGCTTTAAGTGGGTGACTGGTTATTCTGCCGCAATAAGCATTGCTTGTTGAGAAAGTGTGTTTACCTCTAGTATTTAAACACCAACACATTGGTGGATTGGCTTCACTGCCTAATATAGCAGAGATATGGGCACAGTGATTTATTTGTAAAAAAATATAAGTGCCAGGGCTCTCGTCCAGAGGCAGCTTCCACCAGCCCGGTTCTCATGTTAGCGCCGCCTAAAAAAGAACCAACTACTAATCTAGTCAGAACAGTTAGACTCCTGCAAGCAATGTTCACTTTATGTCATTTTTGGACTTAGCAGAGTTCTGTGCAAGGTTTGTACCAGGATTTGCAGACAAATAAGCCCAATAATGATTGCACAGAACAGAAGTTTTTGTTGGCAAGTGTGTAAATAATTTGGGAAGGGGCCAGGGAGTCCTTGCCAACTTAATAATCACTGCCTAGTTAGGCTTCAGCACAGCTGTCAATGAAACTCTGCCCAATCAATCAATCAATCAATCACGGCATTTATAGAGCGCGCTACTCACCCGGGAGGGTCTCAAGGCGCTGGGGGAGGGGGTAAGTTACTGCTCGAACAGCCAGGTCTTGAGCTGCTTCCTAAAGGAGAGATGGTCCTGGGTTCGCCGAAGGTGAGTGGGGAGGGAGTTCCAGGTCTTGGCTGCCAGGTAGGAGAAGGATCTTCCTCCGGCGGTGGTTCTGCGGATGCGTGGTACGGTGGCGAGGGCGTGGCTGGTTGATCGTAGCTGGCGGGTGGGCGTGTAGAAGGTCATGCGGTCGTTGAGGTACTTTGGGCCCAGGTCGTGGAGGGCCTTGTGTGCGTGGATGAGGAGTCTGAACGTGATTCTCTTGCTGACGGGGAGCCAGTGCAGGTCTTTCAGGTGTCCGGTGATGTGGCTGTGTCGGGGGATGTCCAGGATGAGTCGTGCGGAGGCGTTCTGGATGCGCTGGAGTCTTTTTGAAGTTTGGCTGTGGTTCCGGCGTAGAGGGTGTTCCCATAGTCCAGTCGGCTGGTGACGAGTGCCTGGGTGACGGTCTTCCTGGTTTCAGTGGGGATCCATCTGAAGATCTTGCGGAGCATGCGCAGGGTGTTGAAGCACGAAGATGAGACGGCGTTGACTTGTCTGGTCATCGACAGGGAGGAGTCCAGGATGAAGCCCAGGTTTCGTGCGTGGTCCGTTGGCTTGGGCGCGGTGCCGAGGGCCGGGGGCCACCAGGAGTCGTCCCAGGCGGAGGGTGATGAGCCCAGGATGAGGACTTCCGTCTTGTCTGAGTTCAGTTTAAGGCGGCTGATCCTCATCCAGTCGGCGACGTCTTTCATCCCGTCGTGTAGGTTGGCTCTGGCGGTGGTGGGGTCGTTGGTGAGGGAGAGGATCAGCTGGGTGTCGTCGGCGTAGGAGATGATGTTGAGGTTGTGTTGGCGTGCGATGGCTGCGAGGGGGCTCAAGAGGGTTGGACGTTGAAGAGGGTTGGACTGAGTGAAGATCCTTGTGGAACGCCGCAGATGACTTCGGTGGCCTCGGATCTGAACGGGGGGAGGCGGACTCTCTGGGTTCTTCCGGCGAGGAACGAGATGATCCATTCCAGTGCTTTCTCTCGGATTCCGATGTTGCTGAGGCGCTTCACTAGGGTGCGGTGGCAGACGGTGTCGAACGCCGCGGAGAGGTCCAAGAGGATGAGGGCTGCTGTTTCCCCGTTGTCGTTTAGGGTTCTGATGTCGTCGGTGGCTGCGATGAGGGCGGTCTCGGTGCTGTGGTTGGCCCGAAACCCGGACTGCGAGGGGTCGAGGATCCATTCGTCTCGAGGAAGGCGGCAAGCTGTCTGTTGACGGTCTTCTCGATGACTTTGGCCGGAAACGGAAGGAGCGAGATGGGACGGTAGTTCTTGAGGTCGGTGGGGTCCGCCGTTGGTTTCTTCAGGAGGGCGGTAAGCTCGGTGTGCTTCCAGCTCTCCGGGAAGGTGGCGGTGTGGAAGGAGGAGTTGATGATGTCCCGGAGATGGGGTGCGATGGTGGCGTCGGCTTTGTTGAAGACGTGGTGTGGGCAGGGGTCGGTTGATGATCCGGAGTGGATGGAGTTCATCGTGCGGGTGGTGTCTTCGGTGCTGATCGGGGTCCAGTTGCAGAGGGTGGTGGTGGCGGGCGTTGGTTCGGCGGTAGGGTGCGTGGTTTGTGCGTCGAAGCTGTTATGTATGTCGGTGATCTTGCGGTGGAAAACGCGGCGAGTGAGTTGCAGAGGTCTTGCGAGGGGGTGATGTCGTTGTTTCCGGCGCTGGGGTTGGAGAACTCTTTGACGATGCTGAAAAGTTCCTTGCTGTCGTGGGCGTTGTTGTCCAGTCGTTCTTTGAGTGCCGACTTCTTGGTGGCACGGATCAGCTGGTGGTGTTTGCGGGTGGCGTGCTTGAGGGCGGTCCTGTTGTCTGTGGTCTGGTCGAGTCGCCAGGTTTTCTCGAGAGTGCGGCAGTTCTTCTTGGATTCCTTGAGTTCGTTGGTGAACCAAGGGGTTTTCTTGCTTCCGGGTCTGCTGGGAGGGTTTTTTAGTGGTGCGAGGTCGTCGGCGCAGGCGGTCAGCCACTTGGCGAGGTTGCTGGCTGCTTCGTTTGGGTCCGTTGTGTTGGTGGGTGTGTTCTGGCTGAGGGAGGCGGTGAGCTGCTCGGCGGTGATCTTGCTCCAGCTCCGGCGGGGAGCCTGTTGCGGGTGGTGGTGGGTCGCAGTCTTTCTGAAGCTGAAGTGGACGCAGCTGTGGTCGGTCCAGTGGAGTCCGGTGGCGTGGCTGAAGGAGATGTGCTTGCTGGAAGAGAAGACGGGGTCAAGCGTGTGGCCGGCGTAGTGGGTGGGCGTGTTCACCAGTTGCTTGAGTCCGAGGTTGGCGAGGTTGTCCAGCAGGGCGGTGGTGTTTCTGTCGTTGTTGTTCTCCAGGTGGAAGTTGAGGTCCCCTAGGAGGATGTAGTCGGCGGAGGGCATGGCGTGCGGGCTGATGAAGTCTGCGATGTCTTCGCTGAATAGTGTGCGTGGTCCCGGGGTCTGTAGATGAGGGTGCCTCGGAGGGTGGTCTTGGGGTCAGTGTGTATCTGGAAGTGTAGGTGTTCGGCGGCGGTGAAGGTCTCGTCGGAGTTAGTCGAGATGCGGATGGTGTTCTTGTGTACGATGGCGATGCCTCCTCCCGTCTGGTTGACGCGGTCCCTCCGGGTGATCTTGTATCCGTCCGGGATGGCTATGGCGATGTCGGGCGCTGAGGAGGCGTTCATCCAGGTTTCGGTGAGGAAGGCGACGTCCGGTGCTGTTGCGTCGAGCAGGTCCCAGAGTTCCACGGCGTGCCTGTGGACGGAGCGGGTGTTCAACAGGATGCATTTCAGGTGGTTGCTGCTGGTGCACGTCTTGGCGGGGGTGGTGCACGTCCGGGGGCAGGTGAATCGGCAGGCTTGGCAGGTGAAGGGTCCGTGGGTGCGTCTCGGTGAGGCTCGGTAGCAGGCAGGGTTCCGGCCGGCATTGAGTGCGGTGAGGGTGGCGGCGTCGTAGGTCCGTCGAGTAGTGTTGCATCGGTGGGATCCAGGGGTTCTGGCGCTGGGCGCGGTCCAGTCGCGGACGGGCGCAGACGGGCTTGCCTTGGCGCGCCTTCGGCGCGCCAGCGGAGCGGCCGGCGCAGCGGCCGCCATTTATGGGGAGGTGGGAGGGAGGAGCAGCTGGGAGGCGGGAGGCAGGGGCAGCGAATGGGCAGTCAGGGGGCGGGGCCGCAGGGGACGCAGCGGCGGGAATGGCGAGAGGCAGCGGGGGCACAAAGTACAAGGGGAGAGAAAAACAGACAAATTACAGTACAACGCTAATGGGGCAGCGAGGGGCACAGAAAGGAAAAAGGGGGAGAAAACAGACAAATTACGAGTACAACGCTAATGGGGCAGCGAGGGGCACAGAAAGGAAAAAGGGGGAGAAAACAGACAAATTACGAGTACAACGCTAATGGGGCAGCGAGGGGCACAGAAAGGAAAAAGGGGGGAGAAAACAGACAAATTACGAGTACAACGCTAATGGGGCAGCGAGGGGCACAGAAAGGAAAAAGGGGGGAGAAAACAGACAAATTACGAGTACAACGCTAATGGGGCAGCGAGGGGCACAGAAAGGAAAAAGGGGGGAGAAAACAGACAAATTACGAGTACAACGCTAATGGGGCAGCGAGGGGCACAGAAAGGAAAAAAGGGGGAGAAAACAGACAAATTACGAGTACAACGCTAATGGGGCAGCGAGGGGCACAGAAAGGAAAAAGGGGGGAGAAAACAGACAAATTACGAGTACAACGCTAATGGGGCAGCGATGGGCACAGAAAGGAAAAAAGGGGGGAGAAAACAGACAAATTACGAGTACAACGCTAATGGGGCAGCGAGGGGCACAGAAAGGAAAAAGGGGGAGAAAACAGACAAATTACGAGTACAACGCTAATGGGGCAGCGAGGGGCACAGAAAGGAAAAAAAGGGGGGAGAAAACAGACAAATTACGAGTACAACGCTAATGGGGCAGCGAGGGGCACAGAAAGGAAAAAGAGGGGAGAAAACAGACAAATTACGAGTACAACGCTAATGGGGCAGCGAGGGGCACAGAAAGGAAAAAAGGGGGAGAAAACAGACAAATTACGAGTACAACGCTAATGGGGGCAGCGAGGGGCACAGAAAGGAAAAAAAGGGGGGAGAAAACAGACAAATTACGAGTACAACGCTAATGGGGGCAGCGAGGGGCACAGAAAGGAAAAAGGGGAGAAAACAGACAAATTACGAGTACAACGCTAATGGGGGCAGCGAGGGGCACAGAAAGGAAAAAAAGGGGGGAGAAAACAGACAAATTACGAGTACAACGCTAATGGGGGCAGCGAGGGGCACAGAAAGGAAAAAGGGGGAGAAAACAGACAAATTACGAGTACAACGCTAATGGGGGCAGCGAGGGGCACAGAAGGAAAATGGGGAGACGGGCAAGAAATACGTGCACCGGGGCCACAAGCGGAGGGCGATCTTACCTGCAGAAGCAGCGGGCAGACAACACAGGCGGAGCTGTGTGGTGGGGGAGCGACCTACCTGCCCAGACCCTCTTAGCTATGACACAAGCAGCATGCAATTACCGGCAAAAATGCATATTAAGGTCAAGAACTACCATCAGTTTTAAAGTCAAGAAAACAAGAAAATAACATTCCTAAACAAATTAGAAAAATATAATGGAAAAAACAAATGAACCAAAATCAGATAAGGGAAAACAGAGATATGAATGCTTAAAGTTTTGAGGCAAAAAGTGCCTAGTAAAAATAAAACACCAAAGTAAAGTATCAGTTCGTGGTTGACTGAGGCCTAGGGGCAATTTCAGACAGGCAGAGAGGACGTGGAGTTTGGATACACCAAGCGGGTCACCTGGGTCAAAGTCTTTACATAGAGATATTTACAGCTCAAAGTTTTCCAGCAGGATAAGCTCCAAAGCTGAGCCAGCAAGGGTAGCTCGAAGTCACATACATTGTTGCTAAGCTCTTGCTGAAGCCCATAGTTTTGGCACCAAAAATTCGAACTGAAACAAGGCTGGATTGCCTAAGTACTGAAGTTGTTTCGGCCCTAGGTCCAAGCTTTTACCATCACACTTAGTCACTTATTTGGTTCTCTGTTTACAGGCCCCTACCTCGGACTGCTAGAGAATAACTTTTTTGTGAATGATATTCAGCATGCATGGCATGATGACACTGAAAGTGAAAGTAAAAGGAGCCTTTCAGCTTCTTCGTCCACCCGGTGTGGTGACTGGGGAGACATACCTAGAGTGTTGGTTAAAATGGAATAGGTACCTTTAAAAGAGGATATTCTCCCCTTTTCAACTGTACCTCTCCCTAATGCTCGGGAATCGCAACAAGAGGGAGACCCCCGAAGAGGAGATACTACATGACGAAACTATAAATCCCAATTTCATCTCCGTTTTCATGAGTAAGTATTTGGGTCTGGAACACTACACACCAAGGATACCCTTGCCATTTCTCATAGCTAGAGGCCCAGTGAGGGTCCAGGCATTGTGGCTTACTTAAATCCCTGTATATTTTATCCCATGAACATCAAAAATATACATAAAAGAACAAAACGTCCTCTCACTTTCCATGGCAGATGGCTTCAGTAGTGAGGCTGTGGATCGCCGCGCAACCATGGAGCCATACCTAAGTAAGGCATTCCTGAAAACTAGGGATCCAGAAGAATCCATGGTGGTGCAGCTTTTGTAAATTAAAATTCTGACGGATACATCTTCCTGCAGACTCCTTACCTTTTGAATTCCTCACCTTTTGAATATCCCCATGTGCCAGCTTTCCATGGAAACTTTCTCGATAGCTCTCCCACGTCGATAGGGGCATTGGTATATACATGGCTCTGCACGCGACACTGCATGACATCACTGGAGCGATAAGAAGCCCCGTCTGTGTGCTGATGTCTGTTCCCTTTTTTCAGTGCCTTCGACACATTTTCATTAACTCTCCTTAGGGAATTGTCAGGTTTTTCAGCATTTTTTCCAATTTGGTGCATTTTTCCGGAAAAATGTCTCCACCCTGAAAATTGGGATTTAAGCCCTGCAAGGACTGTGAGAGTCAGATGTCTATCAATGACCTACTTGACATCTGTTTTTTGTGCTTACGATCGGATCATAATGTCGACGCTTGTTCCTGTTGTCAATGGATTAATCTGATTGCCCTAAAGGAAAGAGAGGCGAAGCTGTTTATGGCCAGAGCAAGATATAAGAAAAGGGGTCGTCACAAGTCTCGTCCTAGGTCAAAGTTTCTGTCTCCCCATTCGTTGAAAATGGCAAGGTAGAAAGATAAGAAGAAGCAGCGTCATGACTCTTGACACAACTCTTCGAAGGATGAGTCGCCGAGGTCAGTATCTCCACATCTGAATTTGGAGGGAGGTCGAAATGGCCACACTGCAGCTCCGTCTCCAGTGCCGTTTGTGGCATCACCTCTGACTCCGGCGCCACCGCTGACCTCCCCTAAGCCTCAGGACATGGCACCAATCTTGGATCCAGTTCTTCTGCCTCAGCAGGTGCAGGTGTACCCAGCTTTCCCAGCATCCACAGCAACTGCAGCAGTCATCCAACCCCACTTTACTGAAGTTACAGTGTGCATGGAAGGGGTAGGCAAAAAGCATATACCCTTCCCCCATCTTCCTCCTCGTCCTCTTCCCTCCTCTGCCAACAGGGCAGGAAAGTGGGTGTATGAAAGAGGCACACATGGCTGAACCACACGTGCCTCTACAATGCTATCCTAAACACAAATGCATCTAAACCTCGCATTCCTTTAACCTCCATGACTTTACTACGCATGCTGTAGGAAGCTGGCTCTGTATATGGTATGCCACTAGGTGGTTATACCATGCACACAGTTCAGGGGTTCCCCAAAGGTGTACAGGACTCATTGTAAAACCCAAAGTGCTCTATCAGTGGTAGTATGGGTGAGCAGCCTTAGGCCTAACACAGAAGAGTGTAAGACATTTATTGCACGACACTGACCAATAATGGACACATGACTCAAAAAGTAGATCCACACCAATTTTAGAAAAATATACTTTGTTTGTACTTTATTTTAAGACCAAGATCTTCACAATAAGGTAAGTACATTTTTAGAGATAAATACTTTTCACTTTTAAAAGTTGACACTTAGAACAATTTTGGAACAGTTCAATGTTATCCTATGAGGAAGACAATATTGTGGTTACAGGTAAGTATCGCACTTACAGTTCCAGTCTTCGGGACCAAAGGTCAGCAAGGGGCAAGGGTCAGGTGAGTACCAAAACTGCACCACCAGCGGCACAGGGACTACCGGGTGCAGTGGTCAAAATCGGAGTTCAGCCCAATGCATTTCAAGGGAGACTTGGGGTGCTTAGAGCCACACTGCTTGCAGGTAAATAGATCGGTTGCAGCACAGAGGGGCCAGAAAGTAGCACCAAACATACACCACCAGCGGCACAGGGGCGGCCGGGTGCAGGGTGCAATTTCAGCATCGGGTGCCCAATGCTTTTCAATAGAGATTCTTATTTTGACAAACAGGCTACAGGCGTTGCACCAGAGGTTGCAGAAGGGAGACCAACAACAGAGGTAAGAAGAGATGTAGGAGTTCATAGGGGCACTGTTGGTTCAACACACCAAGACCCGGGGGCTTCGGGTACATGGGTGCCTTTCGACGTTGGAGTCTTCTTACCGACCGGAGCCGGTCGCGGTCAGGGGGAGCATCTGGATTTACACTGTAGGTGCTGTCATAGAGGTCAGGAGAGGTCAGCCAACACTGGATTCTAGGTCAGGATCACTGGGGAGGCTTCGCTGAGCAGGTGAGCCACTCAGATTCGGGCCATGGGTGTCGAGTGCAGAGTGGGCAGGAGTCGCGGTTCCAGCTGGATCTGGAGCCCTTGGAGTAGATTTCTTCTGGACAGGTCTGCTGTCCACTGGAGATTGGAGTCTTTTTTGAAGGCAGCAGTCCTCCCAGGGTTTTCAGAAGTCACTGGCTGCAAGACAGGTCACCCTTTGGTCGCAGGTTCTTCAGAGCTGGAGACAGACCGGTAGGGCTGGGGCCAAGGCAGTCGTCATCATCAGGCTTCTCTGCAGGGGTGTCTTCTTTCTTCTTAGGTCATCACAGATCTAGTTTCTAGGTCTGGGGAGCCACCTAAATACATAATTTAGGGGCCTTTTAGGGGAGTTGCAGGTAGGGCCAATGGGCACCTTACCTGGGGTGACTACACCCTCAATTATGCCACCCTCCTGTGGGAGAGGGCATAGATCTAGCCCTGATTTGAGGGGTCTCCCCATCTTAAAGATGTTGGGGACTGAAAGATGTACTTTACCTCGCCTCCCCCACTTTAGGGGTGGAGTTGGCAGTGGTGGGCACACCACCTATTCTTTTACATTTTCCCAATGGTTTTCTTACCCAAAGTGGGGGTGTAAACCGGGGACTTCTGTCTGCTGCTAGCAGCAGAGTCTGGGGGTGGCATTACAAAGGCAGCAGGCCTTTGAAGCTTACCCTTCAAGCACTGGCCCATCCTGGGGGAGGAGGTGTGACACCTCTGTCCATGATGTGCATTGTTTCTGGTCCCAGATAGCAGGGGCTCTCCACCCAGGGGTCCAGAAACATGTCTCTGTGTGGCAGGCTGCCTAAAGCCAGTCATTGCCCACACCAGGGTCGGTAGTTTTCAGGGGACACCTCTGAGGTGCCCTCTGAGTACATGTTTTAATAAATCTCACACTGGCATCAGTGTGGATTGATTACAAGGAGGGGGTTGGTACCAAACACTCATAGTGCCAGTGAAGCCATCATGGTGCTGGGGAACTCGAGTTGTCAAGTTACCACCCCATATATTCCTTATTGCTTCCCTGGCACTTCCAATATTTAGGAATTGACTTAGGTATTGTGGGGCATATCTACTCATGCAGATATGCCCTCACCTGTGGTATGGTGTACCCTGCCTTAGGGCTGTAAGGCCTGCTAGAGGGGTAACTTACCTATACCTAAAAGCAGTGCTGACTGGCATGACACCCAGGCAGGGAGCCATGTCGAGTTTGTCGTTTTTCACCTCACAAGGGCATGCAAGCTGCAAGGGAGTGGCATGGCCCTAGTGAGGGCGTTCCCAGGGGACCCTCTTCAGCCCCCAGGCCCTTGGTACCCAGGGTACCACTTACTAGGGACTTACAGGGGGTAGAAGTACCAATTGTGGGTATGTTTTAGGAAAGAAGCACTGGCACAGGGGGACCTGATTGGCAGGGACCCTGTGTACTGCAATCAAAACCACATCAATGTCCAGCCAAAATGTGGGGGCTAACCATGTCTAGAAGGGCACTTTCTCACTCATGCCCTTACCACGCAATTTCGTGGTAAAGGCATGATTGGTAAAGGTATATGCGTGGTAAAGATTACCACTAACTGACCCCCCTCCCCACCATAAGCCCTAAAATCCTATCCCTGTACCTCGCCCACCAGCCCAGAGGCCTAAAACCTACCCCACCCTGCCCATAAAACTACCTCTTACCCTCCCCCGCCCTGAGTTCTAAAACTCTTCCCCTACCAAAAACTACTCGGACCTCAGCCCCACCACCCTAAGCCCTAAAACTTACCCCTGCGCTGTCCTTAAAACTACAACTACCCTTTCCACTGCCCTCAGGCCTAAAAGCCTGCCCCTCATTAAATAAACTACCCCAACCCCCCTGCCATGAGCCCTAAAACCCACCCCTAAAACCTCCTGCCAAACCCAGTCCCTTAAAACTACCCCCACCCCCCACCCTAAGCCCTAAAACCGACCCCACCCCAAAAACCTACTCCCCCAAACCAGCCCTCAGCCCCACTTACCTGTCCACATCTGGAGCTTCATGTCCCAATGCTTCCTCGTCTTCTCCCGCCCATCTGAACACTAGAAAGGTATTTGCCTTAATCATGCATATGTGTGGTTAAGGCAGATGCATGGTTCAGGCAAGCGTGGTTACGCTTGCAGGGAAACGGCATGCGTGACTCAGGCCATGTTGTAAAGTCTGTTTCCCCAGGAAAGTAGCCCTAGTTTTCCCATCTTAGAGCATGTTTTACCAGTGGGAGGACGGGTGTCCCTCTAAATCAGTGGAGATCTATAACATCAGACCTATGGGTGTTAAATATTGTGGAAAAGAGGTATGCCGTATGCTTCTAGGACTTTCCCCCACCCTTTCCGCCCCAACTGAATTTGCTTTTCACAGACCATCTTCAGCTCCTCCAACAGGAGGTCCAATCCTTACTTCAAAAGGATGCAGTGGAGTTAGTTCCAGAGCAGGAACGGGGTCAGGGATGCTGCTCACGTCATTTCCTGGTTCCCAAGAAGAACGGTTCTTTGCGTCGGATCCTAGCCCTCAGGATTTTGAACTGGTTTCTCAAACAGGAAAAGTTCAAGATCCTGACCCTAGATCAGATGCTTTTTGCACTAGAGAAAGAAGACTAGATGGTTTTAATCGACTTGCAGGATGCTTATTTTCACATCCCTATTCTGCAGTCGCACAGGAAAAATATCTGCTTCACGCTGGGGTTTCAATATTATCAGTTTGCAGTCCTCCTGTTTGGTCTTACTTCTGCTCCTCGAATCTTCACAAAGGTGATGGCAGTGGTTGCAGCTCATCTCAGAAGGTTGGGAATACCAGTTTTCTCTTACCTAGACAATTCGCTCATCAAAGCCAATGGTGTTGCATAACTTGCGGGTGATGATCAGTGCTTGTTCAACCTGGGCTTTTCCATCAACAAGCCTATGTCTCACCTAGAGCCCTCTCAGCGCACCCTGTTTATAGGGGCTGTACTGGACACCATGGTGAGTCGAGGCTTCCCTCCTCCTCAGAGGATTCTGGACATTCAGGCTTTGATTCTGACGTTTTAGAATGCAGCAATTGTTCCAGTCCTGAAGGTCTTGTGCCTGTTTGCGTCCTGCATTCTGCTAGTCACCCATGCATGCTGGCACATGAGGGCCCTCCAGTGGTGCCTCCTCAGGCAGTGGTTTCAGCACAATGGGGATATGTAGGCGTCTGTCAAGATCTCCAGAGACACTGCAGTCGATCTTTAATGGCGAGTGTATACGGCAATCTATCTCAAGAAAAGCTGTTTAACTCTCCTCCTCCGATGGCCACAGTCATAATGGATGCCTGCACCCTAGGGTGGCGAGCTCATCTGGAGGAACTAGAGATCAGAGTACTTTGGTCTCCAGAGGAACAGTTGTTTCATATCAATCGGTTAGAATTGCAGATGATATGTCTGGCTCTCAAGACCTTTTTCTTTTTCATTCAAGGTCAGTCAGTACAAGTCTTCACAGACAATATGTTAGAAATGGGATTCCTGGTTGGCTGAGGTATGCACCCAGGCCAGGCAGGAACCACCACTCTTGTAATGTTCTCTCTTAAATGCACGGTGACAGTAGGTGGCCCCAGGAGCATGAGTCTCTTTTAACGTCTCTGGGGGATGTTGAGTGGATGAGAGGGGGCACACTGTGCTTGCTGCCTCACCTATCACAGCTTCTTTTGGGGCTTGCCTTGCAGGCCATGTGCTGTGTCCTGGACCGGTATGTGCTGCAGCGAGCAGCCACTAGGTAGTGCAGCATTCACTCCTCCCCAGCCGTGGTAATGTCTCTGATGCTGCAGGCTGAGCCCTCCCTCGTGGGTGCTGCAGAAACAGGTGCTGAAGGGGTGATCCTCAGATCGTGCACCCATGGGGCCCGCGCTCTTCCCACCTGTGGGCAGATGCCATAGTCATCTGCTGGCAGCCTGTGCTCATGGCGGTGCACCTCTTGCCAAACCGCAGCACTGTTCTTCCATGGATCGCATGGTGCTCAGCAGGTATGTGTGCTTTGGAGATGCTTATTTTGCTGGGCGGCAGGGTGGCTTGGTCTTTGCAGATGTGTGTGCTTAAAGCGGGGCCACCTCTTTACGAGACACAGTTGCCAGCACCGGAGTGTGGTGCAGCGAGTGACTGCTAGGTGGCACTGCAGCAACCACGCCTCACCAGCCACGGCAGTCTCCCTGATAAGGCGGTCCACAGTGGATATCTGTGGTGCAGGTGTTGGGGTGATCAGGGCAGGTGCGGGCTCCCTGTGCTTTGCTGGTGCACACCGTTTGCTTTCCGGGGAGTGCTGCCACGCTATCGCAAGAGACAGATGGTCTTGTTTCCTCCTGGCTACTGTAGAAAGTGCTGTTGTCTCCTGTCGCTCAGGCAGCTTTCTTCACTGGTTCTCATTGAGAGGGCACGTCTCCCTCCTTTCCTTGCCGATACAGATGGTGGCAGGCAGGAGCTCTTTAATTAAGGGCACCTTGTCTGGTAGGGGCATCGTATGTCGCAGGACTTGCCATACCTTGAGGAGCCATGGCAAACCCATCTTCGGCATAGCTTTCTCTTCTTTGCTGCCTGCCAACTCGCACCTCTCACAGCAGGCAGGTGGCAGCAGTCGTGGCAAGGCAATGGAGGCAGATGTGGCTCTGATTTGATTCTTCCACCTTCACGGCGGTTGACAGTGAGGTGGTACAGCACGTGCGGTGAGACCCCTCATCGCCAATATGGAGTTCTGGGCCCTAGGCCCACATGCTAGATAAATGAAGGACACAGACACCAGAGTAATGGTACTAGAACTGGCCACGAGGACGTGCTCTCGGGCTCTTTTATTGACAGGGTCACCTGACCGGTGACACCTGTGTTGAATGGGTGTGGGGTGGGTGTAAGGCCAGCCCTCGGGGAGTGGCTGGAAACAAACTACATGTCCAGCAGGACACTACAATAAGTGATTTATGGCTTCCTTGTTTACAGTAGATTGTCAGTGCACCACCCATGTGGTTTTAGTATAAAGTAATGACCAACCTTAATAATTTTAATGAGGGCATTTTCTTCTCCCGGACTCGCTTCCCTTACATGCCTCCATGGGGTTAAAAAGGTGCTTCATGCTGATTGGTCATTCAGAAGGTTCATCTAAACATGGATGGTCAGGAGGCCCTACTTTATATTTCTCAGTTGCTCAACTTGTTCCGTATTTGACTTTCCTAATTATCCCAAATATTTTCAAGCAGCATAGGATTCTCATAACCAAGCTGTTTATTAATCACTATCGGGGCAGCAACATGAGAAAGGAAGGGACGGGAAAGAAGCACTATGCTCAAGGGGGAGGAGGAAGAAGAAATAGTACCTCAGTCACGTCAGGAGCAGCGGACTCGGCGATGCAGCGAGCGCAAGGTAAATAGTTTTATTTATTTATTTACTTACTTTACTCCTGGCCGTCGTATGTCCGACTCCACTACCCCCCACCCTGCCCCTCCCCCGCCCCGCCTCACCGCCCCGCAGCACTCCCTCTGCGAGCCGCCACTGGCCATGCCTCACATGGCAGACAAAGGAAGGGAAAATGAGTGATGGTAGCTTACTTTATACGGGGTGGGTGACTATCACTGTAAACTTGTTTCTCAATGGCGAGCGGGGCATGAGGTCAAAAGATTCCAACGGTAGAACCAGTGGAGGTTTCACTATCTGAAATCCTACAACTCATCAGCCTCTAAATGAGCAGTTTCACCATTAATTTGGGGTTGTGGTGGGAGTACTGCCCCTGCAAAATAACTAAATGGGGCATAGATTGGTATTAATGTGCTATGCTGACTGCATGGCTTAATGAGTTCAATTCTTCCCACTGACATTTACAGTTATCACGAGTTTGAATCTCAACAGACTACAGATGGTGCAGAATGCGGCAGCTAGGCTGCTTACAGGCACTCCGAGGTTTATGTCGGTCAGAAATGGCCTACGTTACCTTCACTGGCTCCCAATCAAACAACGAGTTCAATTCAAGGCTCTCTGTATGGTCTTTAAGTCCCTGATGGGAACTGGCCCTGAAGACCTACAAAAGCGCATTCAATGGTATGTCCCCGGGAGAACATTGCGCTCAATGGAAGCAAAGCGGGTGATCGTTCCTAGAGCGAAAAGGCTAACTGGGGTGGGAAGAGCTTTGTCCTTAGAGCCACCAATGCCTGGAATGATCTTCCGTTATATCTAAGGACTGGTACGGAATTCCTTTCGTTCAGGAAAGGTCTGAAAACCTGGTTATTTTCAGCTTAGTCTCAGTTGGGCTCAGGGGTGGAGGTTACCAGGTATATATTGCCCAGGTATACAGTGCTCAGCGCCAGGACACCCTTGGGTAACAGTGCGCTTTACAAACCTATATAACATAACATCTCATCAAGTCTGGCTCAGCCTTCTATCCTTCTCAATTTAGTGAACTTGCCACCATTACCTTTGGTAATAGTACCACTTGATATTTATTTACAGTGAATGGGGATGGTAGACATGTAGTATTAAGAGCTATATCAAAACTAATCATTATTGTCTACCTGACTCCATTAACACCTTTAAAGAGAGCATTATCTAAGACACTGTGTGCACTGATGTTGTTTGTCAATGTTATGTTAAGGGGATTTCTAAAGCGTGTAGCTGCCCCGAAACGGGGCTTCCCAGTGCTAGCCTGCCATCACGTCAGCACAACATAGAACATACCACGTTAGCACAGCATAGTATAGCACAGGGGACCTATGCTGCAAGCAGCCAGGTCTTAAGTTGCTTTCTAAAACTCAAGTGATTTTGGGTATTCCTTAACTGTAGAGGCAGGTTGTTCCATAGGACTGGTGCCGTTGCTTGGAAGGATCGACCTCCCAGTTTTTCTCTTTTAGTATAAAAGCATAGTGTGTACAGTGGTGGCTGGTGACATTTGAAAGTGGTAGGCGTAAAATTATTGGCATACTGCACCGCAGCGAGCGAGCATAGCGAGCGTGCCCGAACAACCTAAGGGGGGTTCGGGGGGGTTCGGGGGGTTCTCCCCCCGAGAAATTTTTGAAAAAAGAGTGGACAAATGGTGCATTTTCAAGCAAATTTGAGAAAGCAGGAAGGTTAATAAAGCAATTGTGAAAGTGCAGTTATTACATTAATAAAGAGATGTCATATAACATAGGTAGCTGCTTATTCAAGCTTTCTTTCACCCCATAGTCCCGCAGGGTCTTGATACAAGACAGATAAGAGAAAAAGCAGTGTGGTCCTCGACCAGGAAGACACTCATATTTCGTTGGTAAGAAGTCAAAGGATTGGTCAAATTGAAAACCTGAAATGCAATATGCAATCAAACAATTTGCAAGTACATCTCATCTATGTTCAACAAGCCATGTTTTACCCATGATTGGAATTGTGAATCACCAAATAAACTGAGCCACTGCAATGAAAAGCAGAGGGCCTCCTCAAAAAGTATGCCCTTAAGAGAGTTCTCTCATCTCATGTACTCTCTATATTTTCTCTGGAAGTTGAAAACTCATCACATTCTACTGCTCAAACCTGAACCCTTCTGCATATTCCAACACCAGAACTCATTCTTGGCCATTTAGTTTGGAGCCATTCATACCAGGAATACAGAAAATACCTTTAAATAGAGTAGAAGGTTTATGAATACAAGCACTTAGCAATTGTACATATACTATGAATGAGAGCCAAAGGAAACAAAAAGGAATAAAGAAGGGAGCAACACTCAAACACAACTCATGCTCCGGAACGCCATAAAATTCTCTATGTGGCAAGTTCATCACCTATAGCAGAACACAGTACATTTAATGTCTTTACATTAGTGCCCGCAGGAGATGAGCGCAAGTTGTGCTCTTTTTTGGCCAGGCACAATGATATTATGCATGTTACTAATTGCTTGTGCTAAGCTGTCCACAAATAATGCAAGTAAGCACTAAAAGACAATTACCACGTGTGCACATTATTCCTCAGGCATTTGCACACCAGTAGAAATCATCAGGTTCAGTGGTACATCCATTTCTAAAATATCCACCAAAATGTGCAAAGGTACAAGAAATCGTTTGTGAATGCATTTAGGTATCCTCGCACTGTTTCTATTGTGAGAGAAATGTCTCCACAGCAGACTGGATCTTTTGGTGGTATTTGCGGAGGAGAAGGTACCTTTCAGGTTGATTACCGATTATTGTTCAATTTGGGAAAATGTCTTGGAAAATAAACAAACATTAAAGGAAATAATCTACCACTGGACCTCCTGATTATCGTAGTACATGTGCTGGTTTAATTAAAATTCACTGAACAATGCTTACTATGACAGTTTTAGCCCACTTTGTTTGACACAGCTTTCCTACAGAAACAAATCCCATTTTACCAATACTATAATTTGTCTAGTCTGAGCGTGAAATATATTAATTTGCCTATATTAGCACGTGCAGTGCAGAATGTTTTTTAACACTTTGGTAAAATGTGGGTTCAATTATTTTATACATGCGTGTCATGAATGGAAGCAGCTTGCCTCTCGTAACTTGCCCAGTGTCCTTTTCCTTTTATATTAAGCTTTTGGCCTGTTGGTCGTCACAAACTCTCTACAGAGGTGCTTTGTGGCAGACCAATATCTCCCCGACAGTTAGAAAGTAGGCATTTTGAGGGAGCAAAACACAACAGAATGTAATGTTTCCTAGACTTGTGTCTCATAGCATTGTCACATTAACATCGACATACATTTACATCTTCACATTTGCATGTTCGCTGATACATAAACCATTAGTTAGATAAACAGCTGCCATCTATATTGTATTTTATTTGTAAATTGGCATTTGCATGCATAGAGGTTTAGAGACAGGCATCTGTTTAAGGTTATGGTAATCAATAGTGGTGTAAAGTTTGCGGAAGGGGTTTCTGTAAGGTTTGAGCCTGCTTTTAGGGATGTGGCATGCAGTAGGATCTAGGATGAGGGTCAATATTGGCTTTTAAGGTAAACTGAAGGCTCAGTGGTAGACATGGTTTAGAGAACTGAGATGGGTTTCGGTTGAGATTAGGGTAAAAATTGGGGTGCGTTTTATGATTAAGCTTACTGTTCAATTTCGGATTAGTGAAATGAGCGTGAGGTTGGGTGCTGCCTAAGAGTTTGGGTATTGGTCTTTTGTCAGTGCTTGTTTTGGGAGTGAGCTAATGCTTAATTTGTGTCACTGGTTCATGTGGTGGGCACCAGCCCTCCTTGGAAAAAAGAGGAAGTTGTAAGAAAGGCATGAGGTGGAATCAAAACTAGACAGTCTTGGTAATTGCCTGGTACCACTGGTTTTCGGCAGCGCCAGTGTCGGCTCCTAAGAAACAATTTGGGCCCAGCACTTTTTTTTTTTTAATTACAAATTAAGCACATTAGAGAGCATGAATCCTGGAACAATTCGCGGATGGTGGCGGGTCTTTCAATAGAACGGGCAAACATGGAATGATGTGCAGGACATGTTTTCTTGCAGGATGGAACACTGTTCCGAAGAAGGGGTGGATTACAACCGTATGAGGCGAGGCGATGGCTGAAAAGTTACAAAGTGGAATAATAGGGCAGAGGGCGAAGAAGATCACACACATAGTAAACATATAATATATTATAAGAGAGTACAAAATAATCAATTTATTCAGGTTAATAACCTAAATGAAAAGAATGTGGAGGAGTTTGCTTTAATAAATGCAATAGTCAATCTAGACGAAGTGGATTTTGGTGCTGGCGATAGTCTTCTAGAAGAATTCAGCGCTCTGAAATGCTCAATAAAACAACCAAATGAATAAAGATGTAGATGATATATAACGTCTTAATTGGTAAATAGATTATGGCTCGGCGCTCGGTAAACGGTGCACTCAGCCACCCCATGCTAATTAATTTATTGGTTATACGCAAAGAGAAATAGGTGAGCATCTAACATGTACTTCTCTTCTCGCAATTTTAGTATTTGTTGCATTGGTTCTAAATACTAACACCTGCACTTAAGATATAATATTTTATATTATTTTTTTCCAAATAGGGACATTCCAAGAAATAATGATGTACATCCGTCAATCCTTCAATGCATTCAAAAACCTAGCTCATCCATCCTAGCTCTTACCTCGCTGTCTACCCTTTGTCCCGCCCAAGTATTCTGCAACCCAATTCATCCCTCCCTTTTCGCCTAAGGCGCCGTATTTCTTGCCCTGTGCTTGTAATTGTGTATTCTGAATCATTTATTTATAAGGCAAGTTTTGTCTGATATGTATTGAAACAAGTGCATCTGATGTTTGCTCTGAGGCTCCTAAGCAATTTACCAACTGTCCAATTGAGGCTATGGGGCAGCGCCTGGATGTGGAAGGAAGTTCCCGCTGGGCAGCGCTGCCAGATTTCAACAGAAATGTGCTCATTTTGTGCTCGCCTTCACCACCAGCCAAAGACCTGTGCCAACGGAGCAGAGGTGGTAATGGTATCATGAAGAAAGTGCACCCTTGCCCCAGCTGTCCACGCGCGCATCCCTGCTCCTGTCATGCACGCGCCCAGCCGTCAGTATGCGCACGCGCAGTGGTTCTGATCAGCGCGAATGCGCATATCACACGTGTCATCAGTTAGTGCTCATTTTATTTCGTCGCTTGGTACTGAGAATACAGCAACATAGTAATACAGTTGAGCATTGACCAAAAGGGGTAATGTGTGCATCTCTGCTGACCACACAGCCCCCCTCCTTCTGCCCACACCTATGACACTGTATACAAATGGCACGAATGTGCGTAAAGGGAGGTGCGCAGAGCAGTGGTTGCACATGCCCACCCTGCCCAATGGTTGGCTCCAGGCTATTACTGCATACTTGGAAATAAAGATTTACTACAAAAGTATACTTAAACCTGGCTTTATACATTATTCCTGTCAAATGGTAATAGCACTGCACTAGAAATGAGTCCCAAATATTTTTATTAAAGTTCTATAACCAACACTCCAAAATACGCGAGCGCAGTGAAACCACCAGGGTTTGTGAAACAGTCCAAACCTTTGCTTTGAGTTGAATCAGTGAGTTTTTGGCCGAGTTGATAAAGGGGTTCTGATACTTTTCGATAAGAAATATTTATTAGATTTATGCACAGCACTTTACCTGCAGGCATGGTAGGACTGTCAAGAATACGTATGCTAGGTTGTGGTGTCTGCGCATGCTCCGTGGCATATGAGACTGTATCCTGCAGGCAGGAAGCTCTCTAGGTCAGAGGAATGGTATCATGCCTGAAAATCAGCGGCTGAAATTACCCGGCATACGAGAGACATCGACCCAAAAAGATTATGAAAACGAAACTTTGTGTGTCTCAGAAAAAAGGTGCAGCAGCTAACGCGCCTGATATTTGTAAAATGTGTATTACTATCATGTTTTATGGATGTCAATTGCAAATTGAAATTGAACATCGTATTTAGCAATTGTAACGAACACAATGGTGGTCCTTGGTCCGCTGAAACTTACAGTATGAGTCATGCAAAATTGTATTCAGAAAAATGGTTTTTGAGCCGGGAGAAGCCAATTCCTCATAATCTTTCGACTCATAAATCACAGGAGGGTAAACTCTCGAGACACTGAGTCACAGACATTTGAGGAGCTGCCAGCAGCAGTCGCTGTGGGGTCAGGACATCTAATAAATTCCTGCAGTGTATGATTAGACAGATGTTTGTGAAGCCATCTCCGTGACCTTTGATTGAACACAGCAAATCCATCTCTGAAGGACGAGGCAGTTAGCGGAAGATATTTCATTAAAATACTGCGCCATGGGCAGGGAGAACGGATGCCGAGTTGCTGCAAGTGGTGTATTAAATTAAATGCGTCAGAATGAGTAAAAAGAAGTCACCCACTCGAATTAAATAGACTGCCGCTAGAAATTGTACTTATCTGAGGTGCATCGCTAACTTTAAAGACAGTAAGGTGTTGCACCCCACCACCTAAATGGGAAAGTTCTTCCTAATCACGTCAATCATTATTGGGGGTCAAGGTGCGGTAGAGGCAGACGCGGCTCGCGGGGGGGGGGTTGCCGGGGGCCCGGGAAATAAACAAAAATCCTACCTGACAGAGGAGGTCCGCCGTCCGCGCCGCCTCGGGTCCGACTCCGGTTTGGCCCTGCCTACAGCCCCTCTCAGCCAATCCTGGCGCTGCTGGCAGCGCCAGGATTGGTTTAGGGCACGGTTACCCCTCGCCCGCCTGCCCATTAGGAGACCGAGGTTTGAGCCTTTGCTCAACCCTCGCTCTCCTAATGGGCATGCGTAGCCAGTGCACACACAAGTGCGCATGACTGGGCACGGCGCGAAAATTCGGTGCCCTTGCCCACTCATGCGCACTTGTGCTGCAGTGCTGCCTGCTGCCCCTGGTCCTCTCTAACAATCATGTCAGTCAACATGACGCAGGACCACCCACCCCCTTCAGACTCTGAAGGGGGTGGGCGGTCCGACGTCATGCTGACTGACATGATTGTCAGTTCTCCCTCGGCTCTTTGAACTTAAGTAAACTGATTCAGTTTACTTAGGTTCAAAGACGCCGAGGGAGCTGCGGGCGGGGGGGCTACGCCCCAACGCCCCAACGGACGCACCGCCCCTGAGTGTGTGCATGGATGTTGTGGTATCTATATGCATGCAGTATGCAAAAGTCAAACCATTTGGCTGTGGCAGTGATGGTCTTTTTTATTGACTGTGTGTATGTTTACAAGCCCACTTAAATTTTTGAGGATGGCTGCATCGTTGCTGATATGAGACTATCGTGAAGAATATGTTCTTAAATTTGACCATGAAAAATTGATAAAATTCTTTCTACAATTTTAGAAAAGAGAACTCTGGATTGTGCATTGAAGGTTGTTGAAATAACCAAGTGCCATTTACCATAGTCTCCAGACCTCTCAACTTATAACAATTAGGGACTTATTTACAAGCCCTTTGTGCCGCTGGTGCATCACTTTTAATATGGGGAAAAAGAGACGTACTGGCGGTGCAAGGGGCTTGTAAATAAGCCCCTTAATGTGATGGAAACTAAAGCCTGATATAGTCAAAGAAAGCGTCCACTCTGATGGAAGATTTGTGTATAACACCCCCTCCCCTCTTCAAAATAAGTGAAAGACGAAGATTAAGAGGGATACAAGAAATCAGTCATTTAAATCCATGGCTACCGGTAGAAAAACCCCTCTGGAGAGAGGGAGTGAATTATGATTTTCCAAAACAAAATTATCATACCGTGTGGCAACGGGCCACAACCAGTTTTTCTGCCCTAAGCAAGCCCTGCAACTTTTAAAGTCCCTCATAACATTTAATTAGCATAATGGCGAGGTGATTGGCCATAATATAACTAAAGACAAAGAGGCCCAATGCGGAAAGCATGAATTGCCAATCCAGTCCTGAGGTCACAGGACCGCAAGACCAGTGGCATAATACAAAATGATGGCTCCTGCAGAATGTGGGGAGAGGTCCCTGAGTCTCTTATATCTCACAGATATTCATTGGCCTTGGGCTGAATCGGTCCCCCATGAAGGGCTGGGGGCCCCCCGAAGGGTTGGGCCCACCGTGCACCGAAGGGGCTGCAGAGGCCTGTGTTACATTCCTAAGCAAGGTGTGCAAGAGAAATCATCATTATTATTGAGTAGACTTCCCACGCCCACGGTGACTACCCATAGAAAGACTGGCCACGAATGAGAGCAACTGCTTTCAAACCGTATACAAAAATAAATACAAAACAAATGCAAAAATGAACACAAAAATGAATACAAAATGTTTCGTTTTCTTCAGCTTTCGAAAATGGGTGGTTTAACTTTCGTATTGCGTGAATGGCTTGTGTGGAAAGCATTAATATAATTAATGTTAAAATCATAAATGCAGGTAGGGGTGCAGAATACACATATAGTACAAAATGTGTTTTGGTGATATTTTCAGACAGCACAGCTCAGAAACAGAAAAAGGTAAACGTTGCTTATTGTTTTCTAGCTGTACTATCTGAATGTAAAAAACTAACGGCACGACTTTTGACTTTGTCGGATGGATTAACTACTGTCGCCATGGCGGTGTACTTTACTCCAAGCATGGCAAGGCTACTCCGCTGACCAAATTTAGAGATGTCCCGGCGGCCCAGCAGACATCTCTTGCATTTACAGGAACTGCCGTCACATCGGTTCCTATAAATGCATTGAAAGTTTGACGGGCGGCTCCATCAACACGAGGCATCTGTACGTCAAACTTCCGATATTCTTTTTTTATTTTCAAAAATAAAATTCCAAAGCGGGATTTCAAATACGGAGCACATCTTGAGGAACTTGCAGAGCCATAAAAGTATGGAAAGGGGTACACAATGTGCTGAGTTTGAGCTGGTGGTTGCAGGTGGGGCCTACCGACACTCACTTTTGGGCATTTCGTTTTCTTGCGTTTTCAGAGCAAGAGAGAGAAAAACCAAAAAGGAGGAAAGAAGGAGTAAGAGAAAGACAGGAAAACAGTGACAAAGGGAGAACGCAGAGATGAAAAAGAATCTGCGAGAGTGAGATAAAGAGGCAGGGAGCGCTGGTGATGAAGTTAATAAGCATTAGGTGGAATCAAAACTATACACCGTTGTTATTAGGCCCGAACTTCGACAGTTGCTGCAGGTTAATCTCAATCACAATAGGGGAAACCTGGAATCAGGTGAAAAACTAACCCAATACCAAGCACTAACGGTTTTTGTACCTGACTTTACCCCTCCACCTATAGTGAGGTAGTAAGACTCCCATGTTTCAACCAGAAGAGCCATAATTTTTTTTCCTCTTTTTATGATTGTAGATGATTGCTAACCTGTCCAACTGTGAAACAGGAAATTCTATGGCAACGATTACCTGCATGAGAAAGAAAACTGAGGAGGAGATCCTGAAAGTTACCTCAGAAATGGTATGTGCCAGACTTTGCAGTTTTACAAATCAATCCTACAGTACAAGAGTGATGTGTAGAGATGTGTGATGAGTGAACTTAGGAATTGGAACTGTTTTCAATCAACCTTTACGACCTTTGGTTTAGACAGTTTGCATCTTTTTGATCAAATTCAAGTTATTTTGGGAGAAGAAAACTGTTGTAACAGGGATATGTCATCATTTTTAACTGAGAGATCTTTTGGTTCTGGTCTAGCTGCATTCTACCTGGCAGAGGAGCATCAGTGTTCACTGTGACCCTTCCATTTGTAAGAGTATGAGTTCAGTTCCCAGCAGTTGCGGAGTAAGTCGACAATGTCCCTGGAGGTGCTTTACAAGACCTTCAGCCTACATCCTGTACAGTACAGCCATACACGACTTACATGTGAACCACCCAAAAACTGGAATTCTAAACCCTGTGGTACTGGATAACCAAAATGTAAGAAGAGTAGAACACTGTGACCGACAGCTTAATACACATATATGAACAGTTTCTACACACGTACGCCCCGATTCACAAAGTAAAAGATGTGCCCTTACTGTGGCACAAATCCATTCGGAATTAATTTTCTTTTCCACACTCATGATCAAACCGCTACCCTTCTCCTCTGACAGGTTTGGTGGTGGTCATTTCCCTGTCCTACAACAAAATGGATTTACTCCTGGTCTTATAAGGGGAAATTCTCCAAACTCTTTTAGTGTGGTAAACTACCTGCAAACGATTTGTGAATACCTGCATGCTTTCATGTTTATGCGTGTTAACCAGCTTATCCCGGTTTCCTCACCCTGGTATACCGTCAACAGGATTATCTAGAAAGATTTGCTTACACATAAATTAATGTGATGCTGTTTAAACAACAACGCTTGAATGTTAATGCATCTATTTTCCAATGCAAATCCATATTTTGTGTCTAACAAAGTACAGTTCCACTTGCATATGTGCAAATAAGTTACAGAACAGGTATTGTTTAACCATCCTATATATGAAAAGCAAGGCTTTGTCTGGATAAAATATTTGAGACTACTCTGAAAGAAACGGAAGCACTGAGCTGCATACATAGCGGTATATTTGCTAATCTTACATGCAATGCAGGACAGCAAGCAAAGTTACAATGATATAAAGCATTTCTGCTCTTTCCTTGGTCTGGCACACTGTGTTGCAGCCTAGTGCTAATGCAGGCACTCCTGCACCATAGTGCAAGGGTTCCTGTGTTATAGGCAGGATTGTTTTTGTGCAGGAAGGGATACCTTCCAAAGAGACATTTTTCTCTTTCCATGTGTGCAGAGTGCAGCTCACATAGAAAGAGGAAATAACAAAGGAAAAATAAAGATATTTCTCCTTGTTCCGTCTCACTGTGGAAGGTGTAGTATTTTGATGCATTCCCAGATTTACAAGCTTTGGTAAATCTGGTAAAGAGCCAAAATGCATGGGTGGGTGCATGGGAACACCCATGCTCCACCCATGGAACACCTCCCAATGTTGAAATGTAACTTTAAGGCAGTGCAAGCAGCATTACATTTCTTTACAAAGCCACGCAAATCACCCCTTGTGTGGCTTTGTAGATATTACTGAAGCCTTTGCGCTGTTCTTGCGTCGCCTCATGTGATGCAAAGACAACGTAAAGGCTTTATAAATCTGGCCCACAGTGTCTACCAGTACAGTGCCTAAGAGAACACCCAGTTTCAGCTTCAAGCAGGGGGGTCCTTAATGGCAGTGGAAGATTTTCCCATTTTACTTGAATCTCTTAGCTACTTAGGGCCAAATGTATCAACATATTGTGTCTCAGCAGAGCCACGCAAGGTGACGCAAAACCTAGATTTAGATTCACCGAGCCACTCAAGGCCACCCTGCGTGGCTTGGTTGATCTGTTGTAGTGCAAGGCAGCGCGAGTCACTGCTTTGTGTTTCTCTGCATGGTGGGGGCGTTACATGGGTGTAGTGTGGGTGTTCTCACACGTCCACCTATGTTTTCTGACCATTCCCAGATGAGCCAACACTGATAGAGCTGTGAATGCATCAGAATTGTATGCCTTCCCACCAGAGTCGCAACAAGGAGAAATATCTTTATTTCTCCACGTTGTTTCCTCTTTCTAAGTGTGCTGCAAACATTTTGCAGTACACTTAGAAAGAGGAAAATGCCTCTGAGGATTGTTTTTGTGCAGGAAGGTATCTCTTGTGGCACAAAAACAATCCTATCTATAACACATGCACTCTTGCACACTCGCACAAGGGTGCCTGCGTTGGTGCAAGGCAGCACATTGTGCACCAGTGCAAGGAGAGGACAGGAACGTGACATTTAATGTAAAATATGGCGCATTCCGGCACTTTTCCTTATACGCATCGCAGCACAGCCAGATGTCTTGCTGCATTGCGTTTCTTGAAACATTGATTAATCAGCCTGGCAGAGGTCAAACAGAGTGCTTTTGCACAAAGATTCATGATATGAACTTTGGCAATTCTTTAGATTGAGCAGGGATTCTCGTAGTAATAGTGCAAATGGAGTCAAGGGTATTTATAAAAACAGTAACCAGGCGTCATATATGGGAGACAGGAAGGTTTCATTAGCCAAATGTCAGCAATGCTGCCCAGTTCTCTTTTTAGGAAAGGTGCATGATTTCTGCCATCCTGGAAGATGATAATTAAGAATGTTGGACAGAGGTACTCAGAGTTTTAAAGTACACTAACCAAGTGTGAGAATTTGGGTGTATTATATGATATGACTGTGGGGCCTTAACATCCAATACACTTGCAAAAACTATCTTGGGTCCAGGCAGGCTCATTTGTAAACCTTAAGCTCAACCTTGGGGAGCTGCGGCTTCGAGCAGTACGGCTTGACAAAGGAACTTCGGGCCTAAAAATAGCAAACTTGCTGTGGAGGTGCGGTGGCGGTCGGGGACAGTCGCACCAGTGGTCCGACCACCTCATTACAACTACGGTGGTCGGATTGCCATAGGACTGCCGCAACCGCTGGGGATCCGCGATCCCTCTGCAGTGGAGTGGTGGTCTGTGGCAGCAATATGCTGGCAGTGCTGCTGTGGCACTGCCAAGCATTTTACGACTTTCCTGACCTCCACACTTTTCATGGCGCTGTTCCCGGCATGAAAGTGTGGTGGTCAGGAAAGTAGGGGGGCCCTGCAGGGCCCCCTGGTGCCCCTGTACATGGGGGTGCATGCAGGGGGGCACACGGTGTGTCCTCCTGTGTGCATGCACCACAGTTACTGCACGGCATGGACTGCACAGTCAATGCCATGCAGAAACTTGCTTTGGCGCTCCTTCAGCGCTGCAATTCAAAGGCTCACATATAAGCCTTAAAACTGCACTGCTGCAGGACCGCCGCGCCACCCTCCAGACCACGAAATGTTGCGTAATATGGCGGCTGGCGGTGGCCGACTTTGGCGGAGAGGGAGCGGGGTGCTGGTGTGGCGGCCCGCTCCCACACCGCCAAGGTCATAATCAGGCCCTTAGTGTGAAGCATTTAATAGCCCCAAACAACGAAATTATTAGAAAGTCACGCAACAAGAAAGAGACACAACAACAATTTATAAAAATGGAGCATATTTTAATGAAGTTTTAGAGACCTTTATGATCAAGATCCACCAAAGGGATCAGGAGATACAAATTTTTGAATTTTTAAATGCAACCGTAGACAAGTATTAGTCAACAAAAAGTTTGCAAGCTTTTGAAATGTTTGGGAGAGTTAGTTCGGCAACTTCGGCCCGGCTTGGGCGACAAAATCCGACAGGATGGTGGTCTAGGAGGCCAGAGAGGTTAGTTTGAACAGTTACCTGGCCACCAGAGAATTATTAGGGAAAGTTCCAAGCTCTACAGGACTGCCATAGACTACAACTGAGTGGTCCTGATGCTGGGGATGTAGGCTAAAACAAATGCCCAAAGGATGCTCCGGTTGATGTGTGGTCATTGGCGGTGTCCTTGTGGTTGTCCCTCTATCCACGGGTGACGAAGGGCGACTTTGGCCACAGCGATCAAAGTCCCTCAAAGACCTCTATGTTACAGTTGCAGGCCAGCCAATGCTGGGGTACTGGTCTCGTTGCACCACAGTTGGGGCAAAATCCTTAGATGGGGTCTAGTGTCCCTTGAGTATGACAAATCTGTGCTCCAATAGCACTCCTGGGCCCGGTAGACACAGGTGCAAATTTTGGCTATCTCGGATGTGTCCTTTTGTGCACCTGGCAGCTGGTAATGGCAAAACGTCTGTGATGGCCACCAACTTGTTGATTTGGGCTCTTTCAGCTCTTGTGTCCCTGGAGATGGTTCCAGGAGATCAGCTATCTGATCCTCGAAGTCACTGATGTAAGATGAAGCTGGGAATAAAGTTTTCCCCGGGTCAGGAGCAGCAGACACAGCCCAAACTTTACCAGCCCAAAGTGCAGCAGGTGCAGTCCTTCCAACGGTGCAGCTTCTCTTCATGCACTTTCAAGGGCAGCAGGGCAGTCTTTCTTCAATCCTCTCTTCAAATCAAACATGATCCGGCAAGCACAGTACCAGGGGTGCCAAATTTATCCCAGGAACGTGCCCTGAGGGCACCATGCAGTAACTAGCCAATGGGCTACTGGGTCCCCTCCCGCCTAGTGATGTGTTTCCTATGAACTGTGGCATCTGGCTATCCCAAAGTGCACTATTCTAGCTACATTCAAAATGTCCCTTCCTAAGCCATCGGTAGCTTGGTAGCCTA
Organism: Calotriton arnoldi; assembly: GCA_963921515.1. NCBI lineage: Eukaryota > Metazoa > Chordata > Amphibia > Caudata > Salamandridae > Calotriton > Calotriton arnoldi. The sequence goes on from CAWUFW010001074.1 coordinate 2,844,282, forward strand.
CCCTAGAGGTGTGGCTACCTGTGGGCTACATGCCCATGGGAAAACTAATTTGTGTACGGGTTTTCCCTCCCTGTCCTTTTCTCCAACTTGTCTGCAGGAACAAAAGGAACAAAAGGCATCCTGCCCAGGAGTGTTGTTGCAGGTGGCCCTTCAACGGCGGCTTCCTCTTTGAAGCTTGCATTTTGGGCTAACACCCGAGTGGCCTTCCTGGGTGCTGAGGTAACACCTCGCTCTAGGGCAACTGCCTTTGTTCCTTAGCCTGGGAGTCATTCACATGTCTCCCCAGGCGGGCAGAAAGTTGTCTGTGTGCTAAGGCCTTTGTGAGGCCACTGGACTAGCTGGACACTGAGTGGCAACTTTCTAAAAGTTGCTTACATTTAAAAGTGACATAAATCTCGACTTGGGCATCAAGTCAGATTAATGCCATGATTAATTTTATAACATACAGTACTCAGTTAGGTAGTCCCATTCAGAAATTATCCAGGCTGGGATGCCAGCAGGTAATCATGTGTTAGCCAATTGGGCAACTAACTTTTTCCCAGCAATTTCGAAGTATTGCTGTTAAGTCATATAAAACATATATGTCTTACTTAACAATATACAGCTCCCTGCCATAGGACTTCATAGGTCTTACCTACGGGAGGCTTCCATATAAGGTTAAGGGAGTGGTGGCTTCGCTATTGGTTTTAATGGCAAAGTCGAACTAGCAGTGTACACACTACCCTTCCAATCTGCAGTGCCAGGCTGGGAGCCATTTTGTCCTTTGTCACACTCAGGGTGGCACAACCAGTGCTGCAGCTCGGTGAGGACACTCTGCCTTACATGCCCTGGGTACCTTGAGTACAAAATACTAGGGACTTATAAGTAAGTCAGTACTTGCCAATTGGGTCAAGCTAATTCGACATACTTTTGTTAAGGGATAAGAACACTGCCACTGGGGTCTGGTTAGCAGGCCTCAGTGCACTCTATGAGTCAAGAAACTATCAGCATCAGTCCAAAAATATGGGGTTGATTATGCAAAAAGAGGCATTTCCTTACACCAAGGTAGCATGAAGGATTTATCAGTACAGAGTTCAGAAACATAAACACACTCCTATGACGGTTTCACACATTGGCATGAAGAGCACCAAGGAACTAATCCAACAAAATGCTGAAAGATTTGGTGAGGGTTTATCGTTAACTCTCAGATCTCACTTGAAGCTGATGCGAAATTGCAGTAGTCGTGGTGAACACACACTATAGAGCAATTTGTCTTCTTGCACAGATCTCACTATCAGATTCATTTGCAGAATTTACTGCCTTCCCCAGGTGAGCTCCTATTTGTTAAATATCCTCTTGGTTTAGAGCCAACATTCCTCATTTCAGGTGATTTCCTGCGATATCTTCTAGGTGAAACTGCACGTGGTATCATTTCATTTGAGGTAATTTGTGCCAAAGCTATGAGAAATTACAGGATGTTTTTATTTTCTTTAAATATTCTACTTTAATCATTAAATTGTTTTGAAAATACACTAATACAGCAGTATATTTCTCTACCACAATTATTAAATTAGTGACTATGTTTGCCATCTAGCCATATCTGTATGTACCTGCTGTTGTGGATGGCATATTTCTTCCGAAGAGCCCAGAGGAGCTTCTGGTTAAGAAAGAATACCTTCCGGTGCCCTACGTCATCGGGTTCAACAGCGACGAGTGTGGATGGCTGCTTCTTACAGTAAGTAGATATTAACTTTACAATAATACTACTAGTTACTGCTTCAGTGCAGGAATGTGAATCACAGTTACGTGCTGTTGCAGATATAATCAACATAGGGGCATATTTACAAGCCCATTGCTCCGCCGGTGCATCACTTTTTTTGACGTACCGGCGGCGCAGTGTGTTGCTCCATATTTACAAGGCCACGTAAAGCCACCTTGCGTTGCTTTTCATGGCCTTGTAAATACGGGCCCTTTTCATGTAGCACTTTGCGTGAAAGGGGCATGCCATGGGTGTTGCTGTGGGTGTTTCCACGCAACACCCATGGATTCTACCCATTCTCAGATTTACAACGTTTCGTAAACCTGGGAATGCGTCAAAATCCTATGCCAGGAGGCGCAACGAGGAGAAATACTTTTATTTCTCCTTGTTTTTTCCTCTTTCTATGCGTGATGCATTCTGCAGCACACATAAAAATAGGAAAACCCCTCTTGTGATTGTTATTGTGCTGGAAGGTGTCCCTTCCTGCACAAAAACAATCTCCCCTAAAACGCAGACACCCTCGCACCATTGGGCAAGGGTGCCTGTGTTGGCGCATGGCAGTCAATTGAGCGCCAGCGCTGGGGAGAGCTCAGGGATACATCATATTGTTGTAAGTATGAAGCATCCATGGACATTGAAAGTGACGCAGCACAGCGCAGCCAAATGGCTGCGGTGCCGCGCTGCGTCACTTTCTTGTAAATAAAGCCCATAGTTTTGCAAGCAATTTTTATTCAACATGTGGATTCCCTCTTCCTGACCATACTTGCTTGTCCCTGTTTTATTTAGAACTTTTTTTTCTGTCACTCATAGGAGTGTAAGGCTTCACACACTCATATTCTTGAAGGCTTGGAAGACTTCCAAGCAATGCTTAATTTGTACAGGTGGCTAGAGGTGGAGGGCACCTGCACGGAGTGTTGGAGATAGAGACTTATTTTCCGTTGTCAGACTTTGACTTAGAATAAGAGAGAGAACATCAGAAAAGGTAGAAAGAAGGATGGAGAGTAAGAGAGGCACACAGTGACAAAGGGAGAATGAGCGGATGAAATAGAACATTCACTAATGAGATGAAAAGACAGGAAAGTGTAGGGTTGTGGAAGAAAGAGACATGAGGTAGGATCAAGTTGAAGTAGGCTCACTATTCAGCAGACTCGGAATTTCGCCATGCTAGTGGCAGATCCTAAGAAAAACTTTGGGATCCTGCAATGGTGCCTTTTTTCACAAATTAAGCTCTGCCAACAAGCACAGATCATGGATCACAGATAGAAAACTATGCTCACAACTGTAAATGACATGGCTTTTGAAAGCCACTAACAAGAAATGTCACAATGTAAGGTAGAGGATGAATTCCATTCAAAGACATTTTGTAACTTGGTGAAGAATAAAGATGACGGGGCATATTAACAAGGCGGCGATAAACAATTATCGCCGCTTTTGCGGCCGTTTTCGGCCGAAAAGCGGCGATAATTATATCGCCTTATCAGCAAAGACACGCTATCGCGTGTTTTGCTAATTTTGCTCCCGTTTCCAGCACGCCTGACTTTGCATCGATAATGAGATGCAAAGTAGGCGTGTCTGTGGAAACAACATGGGTAAATATCGCGAAGGCAGCTCGCGATATTTACAATGCGGGAAGCGATTATTTTAATCGCGTTAAGTATGCTTTAACGCAGGAATTTAATGTCTGTTAAATTCCTGACTAAGGCATACTTAACATGGGGGGTGGATTCTGTGGCTAAGACCACAGGCCCTATCATCTAGGATATCGCCGTTTTCCACATGGAAAACGGCGATATCCACGCTATCTCTGAAATTTTTATCGCCTCGGCGATGCGCGTTGTTAATAACGCGCTAACCGGGCGATAAATTACAGAGATAGCCGGCGATAAATATGCAAGCGCTAAGCGCGCTTTGCGATATTTATCGCCGGCCCTTGATAATATGCCCCGACATTTTACAAAAAAACGGATATGTCGTTCAACTGCAACAACAGCAAGCATTGGTAAATGCATTAGTTTTCACCTACATGATTAATAATGTATTTTTGTGGGTAAGTTTTAAGTTGGTTAGCAGTTGTGCAATATAAATGTGCATAACACACACCAATGCAGTTAGACTCAGCCATGCTGTACTCATGAAGTTTCACAAACACACCAGTGCAGTGAGCTCCTCGGTCAATCTTTGGGCCCCTTTGCTTTGCTTCTTACAAATGAAGTACTTTTGTCACCTCAACATCACATCCATGCCCTCTCTCCATAAGATGTGAACTTTAATCTAACACACTCACATGCACATAGCATTGTGTCAAAGCCACATAATGGGCAAAGATGCCTTAACACATAACACTTAACAGAAGCCAAGCAATGGATAATCCTACACCCCATCAGAATTAAACCAATGGCAATGTCCTTCAGTTGACACCTCCATGCACATAATTCTCCACACAGAACCATAACAGGACATAGCTGGTCGCTATTATATAATACATCATTGTAACAAACACTAGCAAACCTTGTGGACCATTATCATTTAAGAAAAACAACCAACCCAAGACCATGTCAACAGCCCACTTTGATGAGAGTCAATGATGCACCAGAACCATAGTGCTGAGGACACAAATGATAGTAAAGCACTATACCCATGCACCTAACATTGAGCAGAAGCACCACTAAAGGTTAATGCCAGTGTCCTAAATATTGTATGCCCTTTGCTGACGTAGCAACAGAGCTTGGATTTTATTTGCACTTAATAGAGAACAGCTCCTCAGAGTGCCATTCCCATAAACATACAGCAGAACCAGGCCAGATACTATGTCACACCAAGTCCCACCGCTATTCATAAACCATGCAGTAAAATGTGGAAGCAGCCATTTTCTGCATGGATTTCTCTGTCTCGCATGCTGTGACTGTGTTCTGAATGTTTAAAAGCACAGCTGCTGCCTTCAGTGGTCTCACCCTTTTATTGTAGGTTGTGTGGTTCTCTGTAGCACATTTTCTTCTGAAACTTAGAGACGAGGAGGGCGGTTCCAGTTTCCCAACGTTTGACACCACACACACCCAAAGCAACACCATACTTCTTCTGCAGGAAAGAATGACGGTGTCCTGTAATATTTGGTATCCCCTCTGGATCATGTATCCGATAGGCTTCAGCACTCCATGGAGGTCATGCCTATTTGGACAGCTCGGACAGCTGCACAGCAGACCCGCCCACCTCAGGAGAGCCGAACCTCAGCTCCAGCAGGCAGAAGCAGCAGCGCTCTGAGCAGAGCTGCTGCTAGAAATCCACCCATTGCTCTACTTACGGGGACACTCAGAAAGGGTTTTCAGAAAGTGCTTAACTGTTCCATTTGTTTATCCTGCCATGACCGCTGGCCATTTGCGCTGACAGCCTCAGAATATTAACTAAATGTAAAACAAAGGATAAAAATAAATTGAGCTCTCGAATGCTAAACAAAAATATTAGTTTAAGGAAATGGAATGAAACTAACACAAGGAAAAAAGAGCAATAACAAGACGAGGGAAAGTACAAAACAGAAGCAGGCTGTAAATGCATGCAGCCATAGGAAGAGAACCAAATGTACACAGTAAATGCTGTGCAGCCTTCACACAAAAAAGTCCCAGTCTCCACAGCGGATGGGAATGAGTACTTAGGCCACGAGAAACGGATAAGAAAAATACAGAAGCAAGAAAAGGCAAAAACCAATAAAACAGAGGAAAAGTAAAGTTGCAAGCAAACTGACCAATAAGAAGAGAAGGCGGGATGGAAGTCCCTTTTAAGATATGTTGAATACAATAGATTTCACAAGCACAGCACAAGCGCTGAGTAGGTGTAACCTAAAAATCAAATTTAATACAATTTAATGGTGGACCACTATCTTCTGATCAAATCATTTGTGGGAAACACTGTTTGAGCAAGGATGATGCTCCGAAAAATAGGACTGATTTGGTAAGAGAAGATGTGGATGTGGGCTGTCTTAAAATAACATTTTCCAACACCTTTGGTAATGAAGGGGATCCTCAGGCTAGATGGAACGTGAGCCCTCTGGCAAAAATGGTGTTATCAAATCGTTATAGTAGGCAAAGTTTTTTAATCCAACTGTTTGAGGCGATGGGTTTAGGCCAGTAGGGAGGCAAGGCATATTAATACATAACTAAAGGTTGATGTCTAATGTTTTTATGGAAAAAGTTGTGATTAGCATGGTTCAACAGTAGTAAGAATTGAGGAGTACTCAACCTAAAATGAAACAGGCCTGCATTGATGCATAAGTCATAATTAGGTATAAACTGAAAAGTATTTATGTTCATTGAAGGAATATAGAGCCCATTTTAGAGAAAGGTAGGTTGGGGTGGTAATACTAGTAGCATGCAAATTAAACCTGATAATTATAGATACTGTACTATAAAGATGACAACACAGCAGCTTTTATCGGAAACTAATGCATGCTTTGAACAGACTCCAATTTACTCTGTTGACTCAGGGTTATACCCTGGTGTTCTAATTGGGGAATCCATTTTTAACCTAAAGTTGAAAATGTTGAACGGCAGGTATGTAAACGATCAACCTGTAAGGTGCACTTTTATGAGCGGGGCAATTTATCATCAAGTTTATCAGATTTACGTGGATGATTATTCATTGTTTAGGCTGGCTGATTAGTTCTTAGCAGTAAATTTGAAGGGCAGTGACCAGTTACAAATAAAGGTCATTTTTACAGTAATGACAGAGGATGGTACTACAGTGCAAAATGTAGACCAGGCAGCCATAAAGAGGGGGTTATTGGTACATAAGGACGGTGACATAGTTAATCAGTGTAAAGCCATAGAGATATTACAATATAACTTATTGAGTGATGCTAACTCTAGGTTATCAGAGGAATGTAAATTAAAATACACCAAATAGCAGTTAGCCAGAGTGCCTCGATCAAAAAGTCTGTGTTACATAGTCATGGGTTTGACAGTGAATGCAGATGTATCCCTTGCACTGGTTGACAATATTTCAGAAGATATTGTAAAAGGAAATCACAAACTGTGGAGTGTTTTTACAAAGGACTATGGAAAGATTATACAGTTCTCATCAAATAGGAGAAGAAAGAAGATGATACTATAAAAGCATGGGAAATACTTAAGGTAATTATGATTAAGGATGATAGACAATTTTTGACTCTGAGCTCTCAAAGTCGAAATTGATGGAGAACGATGGAAAGAGTACTTATGACATTTGTGCCCCCTCAAGACAATACAAAGCATGGAAGTCTGAGAACGTGGTTGACAAAGAAGAAGAGCTCTTCGTAAATGTTGTTGAAATTGAGAGAACTGTAATGAACTTAAAAATACAGAAGAATGTTAAATTCATAGATTCCACAGTAAGATTCTAGATATCTGGAGGAAATAAATATTTTTTATTTATTTTTACTTTTAGAGTTTTCTATAGCACGAACAAGACTTTGGGTGGGTTCTCAGAGCGCTTTACAAGGAAAGCAGAGTAAGCATAGAACATTTTGCAAAACAACAAAGCAGACTGATTATAAAAAAAAATATATATATATATATATATATTACTAACAAGGTTCGGCATGTAGCAGCAACGAAAATGGAGCAGTAGGAACAAGTTCGAGTATGCTAAGTCATTGGGGCGAAGGAGTCATTAAGGGGAGTGAGGAACAAGTTTGAAGTCGTGGACTGATTTAGTGCCTTGCTGAATTAAGGGAGGAATTTGCTCATCAGCAATGATTTTGCTTCCCTTTTAAATAGTGGTGTAGAAGAGATTTTTCGAATGCACGGAGGTAGCGAGATCCATATTCTTGGTGCCGCTCCAGTGAATGCTCTGTCAGACTTTTTTTCTTGCTGAAACGAGAGGGTTTCAGGAGTAGATTGTCGGTGCTCCTAGAGTGTCTGTTTCCTCCTGACAGGGTAAGTTTTTGGGATAGGTACTGGGGGGTATTGTGGTGTAGAGCTTTATGGGTGATGCAAGTTATCTTTAGGTGGATTCTAGCTTCATAGGGTAGCCAGTTGAGCGCCTTCAGGTGTGGCGATATGTGGTCGAATTTCCTGGATCCTGTTAGGAGTCTTGCTGCTGCATTGAGACAGGCTTCTAAAGGGGCTGTCAAGATTTTGGGAAGCCCTGAGAGGGTGGTACATCCGTACTCCAACCTCGAGATGAGATGACTAAGGCCTGAACTGCAATTTTGAGGTCATGATTCTCGGTGAATGGTTTCATTTTTCTGAGATAACTGAGGTGAAAGTGGGCATTTTTAGCCAACATGTTGATGTGCGTTTGCATGTTGAGGTTCTTATCCAGTGTAATTCCAAGCGATTTGGTGGAGTCCACCAGAGTCGGTGTGCAATTCAGAGTCGTGATCATCTTGGTCCAGTCCTTTATCTCCAGAGAGTTTTTAGGGGGGGAAATTAAAAGAAATTCAGTTTTTTGCGAGTTTAGCTTGAGGAAGTTGGTTGTTAGCCAGTGAACGGTCTTTTCGAGTGCTTGATTCGTCATCTTTATCTCTTCAATGGAAGAGATCTTGATGTAAAGTTGAGTGTTGTCTGCGTACATGTGGTAAGAGATATTTGCTTGCTGTAGTAGCTCGGTTAGTGGTTCGACATATAGGTTGAATAGCGTGGGGGATAGGGTTGAGCCTTGTGGTACTCCAAGTGGGTTGGGTGAGGAGTGAGAAAGATTTTTGTTCACCAAGAATGATTGCGTTCTGTTTTCCAGAAAGGATTTGAACCATTGGAGAACTGTGCCAGATAAACCCATCCTGTATTCCAGTCTTCTCAGCATTTTGTTGTGATTGACCGTGTCGAATGCTGATGAGAGGTTGAGCAGGACTAGTAGGCAGGTTTCATTACGGTCAAGGGCGAGGAGGGCATCCTCTAATACATGCAGAATGGCTGTTTCTGTGCTATGGACGGGTCTGAAACCCGATTGGCAGTCGTTCAGTAGTTTGAAATCCATGATGTGTTGGTTCAGTCGTTGCTGAACATATTTTTCCAGGACCTTGGCTAGCATGGGAATGTTGGTTATAGGTAGGAAGTTATTCGGGTCGGAGGCGTTTGCTGTCGGTTTTTTTAGGATAGGGGTGACTTGACCATTTTTTAGGCAATCCGGGATGTGACCTTGCGTTAGCGAGGCATTGATGATTTTGGTCCAGAGAGGGGAGATGATATGGTGGATGTGGGGTAGGCAGTTTGAGGGGACAGGGTCATTGAAGTGGTTGTTGGGTTTGATAGTTGCTAATGTTTTGGTGATGTCACTGAGGACGTAAAGTTTGAAGGTAGACCAGTGAGAGTTATTTTTGGGCAAAGGTAGATCTGGTTGTGTAGGATTTTTAGCTTGTGTGTTCTTTGGGGTGGCTGAGTTGATAGCTGCCATCCTTAGCTCGAGTTTGGAGGGAGTTAGTTTTTGCTGTGAAGAATGAGGAAAATTCTTCACTGCTAAGCTGTGATTTTGATGTCAAGAGTGCGGTTTTGGCCAACTTGTTAGATTGCTGTTTTAGCATTTCAAAGAGTTTCTTCGGTCTATTTTTGGCATTGTCTAGTTCTGATCTAAAGAAGTCTTTTTTTGATTAAAGAATACTTTTATTACAGGAGTTTCTAGATTTCCTAAGTAGTTTGATTTGGAGGGGGAGGGATGTTGTCTTCATTTGCGTTCAGTTAATCTTAGTTTACGTCTCTCTTCATTCAGGGCTCCTGTGAACCATGGGTTTTTGTCTTTGTCCGGTATTCTTTTGAGTTTTGGTGGGGCTACATGGTCCAAGATATTGGTCATCGTGGAGTTGTAGTGAGCAGTGAGGAGTGAGGTCATTGATGTCTGACATGTTATTGGGAGGAGTAAGAACTTTTTCACAGTGGGAGGCTAGGTCGTTCCAGTTGAGGTTTTTCGTGTCTCTTATCCAGTGTTTAGGCTTGACTTGCTGTGAGTAAGTTTTCTTTCTAGTGGAGGGAATTTGGAAGGTGATAGTGTGATGGTCTGACCAATCACAAGGGGTGATCGAGATAGATTCGATCATTTTTTCTTTTGAGATGATCCAGTCAAGTGTAGCACCTTTGGAGTGGGTGGGCTTTGAGATGGCTTGGATCAGGGAAGGGTCTGCTTGTAAGATTTTGAGGGCGTTGACCTGCTTGTCTAGGGGGTTTTCCCAATGGAGATTGAAGTCGCCAAGGAATATGTCGTTGGAATGAGGGGTAGAGTTCGTTGGAATGATTTCCATAAGTTGGTCTGTGAATTCTGCATTCTTACCAGGGGGATGGTAGAGAATGTGTAGCTTGTGGGAGAGGTTATCTGGGGATTTTACGGAAATCCCTAGGTATTCACAGGATTCCAGGGGTTCGTAGTGAAACTGCGAGATGGTGATGTCGGATCGATGTATGCAAGCGATGCCTCCACCCTTTTTGTGGGGTCTGTCTAGTCTTATGATGTTGTAATTTGAGGGGACTAGAAGGGCAAGGCATGGTGAGGATGATTCAGTGAGTCAAGTTTCCGTGAGGATGGTTATGTCCATTTTCAGGTTTAGGATGAGGTCGGCTATGTCACAGTTGTGTTTTGGGGCTGAGCGGCAGTTTAGTAGGAGGCAGGAGATCTGGTTTGAGGCGTTCTCTAAAGAAGGCTCGTGATTTTCGTAGGTAGGGGATATTGTTTGAAGGTTATTCGGGTTTATCGTTCTGTGATTCAGTTGGGATGTTCTGTTTGGGTTGATGGGGACTGGGGGAATAGGGAATTCTTACTTATTTGTGTTGGGGCAAGTAGGGGTTTCATAGAGGAGTAGTAAAGTTTGGATTTCCATGTCCGTTAAATAGTTGGGGAGTTTACGAGTACCTAAGTGGCGATTAGTCAGAAGCAGTGGGATAGTGTTTATCACGTCATTATCTGCAGCTAGAGAGTTTTGAAGATAATTGAGTTTAGAGAGAGAGTTTTCTGCGAGTTGTAAAATGTTTCTAATTTCTATGATAATGTTTTGTAGGTTCCGGGAAGTGAGGTTAGTATGGATTTTGAATGAGTCTAGTTCAGGTTGGTGAGAGGGGGAGGCAGGATCGGCGAGCAGAGAGAGCTGGGGATAGTATTGTTGGGGGTTCGATGGCTGTGATGGCAGTGTGGTCGGTTTGAGAGGTTGGGGGAGTGGTAGTCGAGCGTGAGAGGGGTATGCGCAGGCTGGGGGCTTTTTTACGATTCGCTGGAGTGGCCTTGTCATGGATAATTTCTCTGGTGGGCGGGACAGGGTTGTGGAGGGGGGAGAGGGTTATGGGGATAGGGGTGGTGGCGGAGATGCGGAGGGACGGAGAATGGGAATTAAGGGAGGGGCGATGATGTTGCTTCTCTTGATGGTTCTAGTTATGGGTGTCAGTGATATGAGTTCTGAGGGAGGTGAGTTGTTGCTGCTACTTTCGAAGGTTCTAGGTAAGGGTGAAGGTCACTGGGATTCAGGAGATGAAGGGATAGAGGGAGTAGTTAGGTCCTGTAGGACACTGGGTAGGGTGTTGGGTGTTGGTGTGGGCTTTTAGTGTGCGAAAGTATTTGTCGAAGAGATCTAGGTCCTTATTAGCTGCTTGAATAAGAACCGTGCCATTTTTGTAGGAAGTTATATTCAGGGTGGCTCTGAGGTTTTGTGCGGGTGTCGTCGTGATCCTGGTTCCGTAGGGGATATTTTTCTTGCCATGGATGGTTAGTAGCTTGGAGAAGGCAGTTCGCCATTTGGCCATTTTTCTTGTGAAAAATATGAGGTCATTGATTATTACACCTTTCTTGGCGTTGAATAATTGCTCTTATTCATAAAAATAAGGATGAGCCTGAAAATCCTGATAAATACAGATTGATTTTATTTTCAGATGAGTCCTCGGAAATAGAATTTGTTGCAAAGATATTACTGCAATAATTAGAGGACTGGGTGTTTTAATTTGAAATTAATTCCAATAGAGCATGCTGGATTTTAAATAGGGCAGCCTCCTTCATATCATATATTTGCCTTAACTTATACAATGCATACAACTATGGAGAATGTATGAGTGTCTCTTTTTTCATCGATTTTAAATCAACTTTTGATATGGCAGATAGAAATGTACTATTGATTAAAATTAAGCTAGTCGAGTTAGAGATTCCTAAAGGTTTCTTGAGCATATCACACCAAAACATGGTCACAGGTAAAACTTAAGCAGTCCAGAATGGATAGAAAGAGGGATGTGTGCTATTCCCCATGTTGTTATATTTTATTATTTAGGACCTGCGATCTGTTTTAAGATTTTCAGGTGGGAATCTAACCAGGATACTTAATGCTTCAGTTATAACGAGGTATTATGCAGATGACATATTGGTTTTGTATTGTGCACCTGTAGGTTTACAGAGGCAATTAGAAGCTTTAGATGTATAGTATACACTGAATGGAATAACAAATAGTAAGTAAGATGCAGGTTACTCCCAAAAAAGTTGTATTTTAATAGGAGCATTAGTAAATTACATTTAGAAATTATTAGTTCCCCTAAATATTTGGGTATGATTTTTCCTGATAAATTCTCCTTAGCAAACAACATAATCACATTATAGAGAAGGGGAGAACAGCATTGCTGGGACTAAGGGCCTCATTATGATGTCGGTCAGACCTTCGTCTGTCCGCCATCATATCGGGAATGGGACCGCCTGACTTGCTGTCGGCGGTCCCGCCATGGGAATTACAATGTGTATTTTTGTATTGCGACGTGTGCTGTGGGCTGCAGCACATACCGCAGTACAAAAAATACACATTTTGCATATCCCTGTACTATGTGGCAGGCACCATGCGGTGCCTGCCACATGGTGCAGGGATATGTAGGGGGGCACCATAGGTGTCCCCCAGGTCCCATGTCTGAGGGCCAGGGGGCAAGGGGGGCCTGCTATGGGCTTCCGATGTCCCTTTCCTCCTGCCTTTTCATGGCAGGTAAACTGCATGAAATGGCTGGCGGGAAGGGACATTGTAATCCCTACGGCGGTACCTGGCCCCCCATTGTAGGGATTGTGGTTCCCTCCGCCAGCCCGATGGGCTCCTAGAGCCCATCAGATCCATGGCTGTTGGTCTCTCCGACCGACAAGCATCTGCCCGCCATCATAATGTGGCAGGTGGTAATGCAGGCTCTGATGGCGGTGGGACTGCCACCGATGGGCTGACGGTGGCGGTCCCTCCGCCATCGTAATGAGGTCCTATTACTTTTTAATTTCCACTTAGATGGTCTTCCTCTGCAATCATTCCTTAGGGCCTATTCTGCGAAAATAGAGTCTAGGATATGTTATGGATTGCCAGGGAGAACTAATTACTAAACCAAGGACAGATTTTAAGAAATTTGAAAGGTATGCTTTGAGACTGACAGGGTTTTGGCTTTCTGATAGAGAAGGAGTAGATAGAACAAATTCATTTGAAACTTGGATTCTGTTAATAAAAAACAAGCAATGAGGCAGCTTGAAACAACTTTATGCTCTCATTAATAAGAGAATGTAATGGTTCATGGGCAGCAGATTCTTTAAAAGGGTTGTATCTGTTTCTGATGAAATACATACTTAAGGAAAGTGGTACTGACAATTTTTCTTGTTGAACCTTTTTGACAAGTTACTCTTTATTAGTGGCTTTCTCAAGTTTGTTGAAACCAAGCTGGAGGAAAATTATTCTGAAGAAACATTTGTTCCTTCATTTTTTATTGTTTGGAGGGCTTTTCACCCCACCAAATCTCTTTTTTAAGAGTGTTCCTCCGAAAAACCCTCACCTCCCCTTCCCTTTCTTTAATACCCATAGTTTTGTAGCTTCTTACTTTACTACTTCCCCCTATCTATTTATGTTTTCTCCATTCTATACACCCTCCACATCACTTTCCCTTTTACTCCCTTCTATACTTTTGTCTCCCCTTCCCTTTCTTTAATACTCATGTCTTCTACCCTCCCACTGTACTCCTTTTTTAATTTTTATTCCTTTGTGTGTTTCCCCATGTCATACTATACACCCTCCCATCTTACCTTTCTCTTGATAAAATATGCCTATTCCATGAACACATATTATTTTCGTGGAAATCGTCAGCCTGATTTCTCCAGGCTGACTTTCTTCAGGCTTGATAAACAGTATGCAGTTTAAAAGACCTATTTAGCAACTCTAGTAACATTGAGTAAAAGCAGTGACATAACATTAATGCATTAATATCTTCTTTTAATATTATGGATTTTATGAAGGAGGCTGATTCGAAATCCCTAGAAAATATCAGCAAAAGAGTAAAGGCAGAAGCCTTTGTGAAATCTTTTCTTGCAGATAAAAATTATATAGAAAATAAGATGTCATTAATTTTTTTAAACTTAGAGCAGAGTAGGTGCATTATCTACTGAGAGGTCATTCATTTAAGACATTAACTGCTCCTTTTTCGATGAGGATCATATTTTACCCATGGTACTTTATAGAAGCTTAAATGTGGTGTTAAGTGTAGCTGATTGACTTGTTTACCAAATGAAATAGAACATTTATTATTGTTGTGTCAAAAATTGTTAATGGCTTGAAAGCAGTTCTTAAGCAATCAAGTGTCCATACTGTGAACAGAGCTTTTGAATATTTTTCAAGGTTAGACATACAAGCTGTCACAGTAGCATCTGCATTATTGGTTCTGTGATTAATGAGCAGGGTAAACAAAACTGTTATAAAAGCTGGCCTTGTTTTGAATTTTATTTTTTTCTCCTGTGATCTCTATTGTATCCTACCTAGAACATGTACATACGTTGTTTTCATGATGTAAATTGTGGGCAATAAATTGTTTCTGTCAATAAGGCTTTATTTGATTATTAAAAATCATAAAAGGAAACAACAATTACACAATCATAAAAATGTATTATCTTACAAATATTAAAAGCCTAATAAAAAATGTAAATGCAATAAAAATAAATGTGACTTCATGACAAGTACATATTGCTTAGAAACATCAGATCAAACAGGCAACTTTTTTCTGACCCTAAGAGCCCAAGTCAAAAAACTTGCCATGTTAAAACAGATTAAAGGATTCTACAGCATTTGTAAGTAAACTAACGCTGGTCTAACTTGCACAAAGATGTGATCCTTAAGTAAAGGCATTATATCACTATGCCGAAGGGCTCAATAGTGTTCACAGAAAAAAATGAAATGCAAGGTATTCTGTGGAGAAAAGTTACCACAAGAACACAGACCTATCTCTTCCACTTTGTTTCTACCATTTGGAATTGCTAAGGATCAGTGTGAAGCCTCAGGAATTGTAGGTGTGGCCTTGCAGTGGCTGATCTCTTTTTTGGAGGATCGCTCCTTTCAAGTTTTTTCACACACCTCGAAATCTAACTCAGTAGCCTTAACATCAGGAGTACCGCAGGGCTCGATCCTGAGTCCTCTACTTTTCAAACTTTATGTTCGTCCTTTGGCGGACATTGCGGAAAAATCTGGGTTGACCATCTTCTCTTATGCAGACAATACGCAGATTATTTTTTCTCTTTCATCTGCTCAGCATCAGGACCCTTCACTACTCCAGCTTGTACTGCGTAATATTTCCTTGTGGATGTCCAGAAATGCTTTAAAGCTGAATAGCTCCAAGACTGAGGTCCTCTTCTTGGGGAACAATCCCAAGCTCTGGGGAGCGTGCCATTGGCCTGCCTCTTTAGGACCTTTTCCGGCTCTGGTCCCGAAGGTTAAGAACTTGGGTTTTACCATTGATAGTAAGCTTTCTCTTGGAGCCCAAGTGTCTGGAGTCACCTCAGCTTGCTTTGCGGTCCTTAAGTGGCTAAAGAAAATCCTCTGGCTAATTCCACCGGCTACCCAAAGAACCGTCTTGCAGGCCTTGGTGATCTCCAGACTTGATTATGGTAATGTACTGTATTTGGGAGCGGACAAGGCCTCCGTCCGCCGTCTCCAGCTTATTCAAATGCGGCTGCCCACCTGCTTTTTTTGGTTGGCTCGACATGCCTCTGTTTCCCCTCTACTTCATCAACTTCACTGGCTCAAGGTACACAAATATATTGAGTTCAAGGCCCTTTGTTACATGTTCCAAGCTCAGCACGGCTTGGCCCCCTTGTACATACAAAGCCTTGTCAAGCCTTACCAACCCACTCGTAAACTGAGATCGGCCAGCCTTTCTATTTTCTCAGTTCCTAGAGTGCGGCGTACCCGTATGGGAGGCCGCTCGTTCTCTTTCCTGGGGCCTAAATTGTGGAATTCCCTTCCGTTGGAACTCAGAACCTGTGGGTCTCTCCTGGCCTTTCGTAAAAAGTTGAAGACGTTTCTTTATAGTCAGGTTTAATTCCTCGCTTCCAACTAACCTCAACCTCGCTTGTCTTGCTCAGAACCGGAAAACCCTGTTGGGTAGCGGTGCGCTTTATAAATCTTTTAAATCAATAAATAGAAGGTTTAATCTGAATCTGGTCAATAAATATCGATTTTAGAATATGTTACTATGATAAAAAAGGCTCCCCCAGGGGGCAGGTTTTTAACATGATATGAGAGCACACTGTAGGTTTATTGAGTTCCTGCGCCTCCCAATCTAAGCCCATGGTACGAAGGAAGTACTCCCTTGCCCTACTCAAATCCTTCATGGTGATACCATACAGGTTCTCAAATAAGCCAGGGGATCCCAATTTACATGTGATATCCTTGATGTATTTAATCCAAAGGATGTGTAATGCCCTATCCAGTGCCAGGCAATCCTCAATAATTACATGATGTAGGGCACGCACCGAATTACACCAAACCCTGATTCATCTAAGTAAAGGTGCAAGTGCTAATTGGTCACTTATTGTCAAGGTTTCACGTACTAAACGCGAACAGGAACTCCTCAGGATCAGCTTGATGAACAAAATGGTCCACCTCTTGATATCCCCAATTCCGCCTACCATGAAGGCACGGAGTTTTAAGGTGATCAAGTGGGGGGAAAGGAATTAGGGTAGGAACAGCAGGAAAAAGGAAGAAAACTTGAAAAAAGAATACAAAGACTACTGAAACATATAAAAACTACTCTCATGTAATCTCGCTAATACAAAGTATATGGATTACCTCCTACATTCGCAAACCTCTCTCCTTTCAAATGAAAACAGCCAATCTCTGACTACTGGAAACTATCAAGGTTACAAAACTTTTCCCTCCTGTGAACAGAAAAACACATTAGCACACAAATTCCATAAGCCTAATCCTTAAGAAAGAAGCACTCATCTCATAACATGTGTACACACCTGTTAGAAATGGGATCTCTGGTTGGCTAAGGCTTGCGCCAAAGCCAGGCAGAGACCACCACTCTAGTCAGGGCGAGGGAATTACACGCCAAAGATAACCCCTGCTCACCCCCTTGGTAGCTTGGCACGAGCAGTCAGGCTTATCCCGGAGGCAATGTGTAAAGCGTTTGCGCAACACACACTCACAGCAGCAACACACTAGGCACACCACAAAAGGAACTCCACACAAGGTTATATATAAAAATAGCCTTTGTATTGTCATAAACACCTTAGATCATAATCACACAATGAACACTGTGCCAACTGGCACCAGGCAGTATTTACAGGGGACTATATACACCTGACAGGGCCAATTGGGCCACTGTCAGGACCATCACAAAGTGGAAAGAGTAAATGTAGAACTTGTAATAAAGGTAGATCACAACCAGTAATTACTGGCAAACACTGTACTCAGCATTATCCTGCAACATAAAAGATGGGACACCTAAATCATATCAGGCATGAATCTCATTAGGCATAAATCTCATTAGCATCACACGTTATGCACCAACCTCATACGTAAAAGCACATTAGGCAAGAATCATGGTGCATAAACACATTAGGTAATAATCATCATAAACACAGGGTGCCCCAATCAGGGGCACACAACCTGGAACTGGCCCCAGGCCAACTGGCCTCTCACAGGGGCTCAAAGCCCAACGTCCAGAATGTCAGGGCTGGCTGCGCATGCAGCGAAAGCAAAGTGTGCAGATGCACAACCTAAACGTGGCAGCTGCCCACTACTTGCTGGGCAGCTGTAAAAATGAGCCCGGGCACCAGCGTGCCTCCTGAGCCCCTCTCTGGGACTCTAAATGAAATGCCCCCAAGGAAAAGGATGGGGCTGGCACTACTGTGCCTACTGAACCCCCACTGGGGCTCTTAAGAGCTGACTATGGCCCCACGTTGCAGCTGCCCACTGCCAGACGGGGCAGCTGGAGAAAAATGAGCAAAGACACTGGCACAGGGAGCGGGCACCGGCAATGTGCCCCGACACCCCCCCAACCCCTTTGAAGACTGAGCCCCACTCATCGGGCTCTGCAGGCTCTTTGGGTATCCTCGGGGACTGCTCCCTGCATACATCGAGGACCCTCCGCTCACCGGGACTCTCTGAGGACTCCTGGCTGGCTTTTAGACTGCACGCGGGGCTCTCCTCACCACACGGGAGCCCCGCCTCGCCGCCAGTGCAGTGCCGCCTGTCCCCTTCACCCGGTCCATCACTGCTCTTCACCTGGGCCCTCTCGTAGGGCTCAGGACTTCTCCTTTGCTTCGCCCGGTCCCCTCTCTCTCGGGACCGGGGCTTCGACGTGGGCGGGCGGGCTCCGGACGTCTTCCTGTGGCGCTGGGCCGTAATTGGCCTCTATGGTAGCCCCGCCCCTAGTCAGGCAACAGATGCCTGTCTTCCGCGTCGCGTTGCTCTAGAGGTGCTGGAGCCCTCTTCCTCGGGCTCAAAGTGCGGGGTAGGCTCCCGCTGCACGGCAATTACCACAGCGGGTTAGGCACCCGCTTTCTTTAAATCTGGGCAGCTCCTCCGGATGGCGGCAAGGCGGGGTGGCCTCCCGCTTGTCTATGCACACCAGAGCGGGGTGGGCACCCGCAAAAGGAGCAGCAATGCGGGGTGGGCACCCGCTCGGCAGTACCCAATGCGGGGTGGTCACCCGCTTCCCCGGCAGCTCGGGGGAATCCCCACATCGGGGCTGGGGACACCCCAGCAGGGCGCAGCCAGGCAGGCCAGCACGCAGGGACCCCCAGGAGTCAGCAGCTGGGTCCCGCGGTGGTTCCTCCTGGCAGAGTATCCCCTGCAAGTCAGCACAAGCACAGCAGAACATTTTCATGGGGTCACAGCCCCTTCTTTTATACACCCTTTTCCTTTGTGACACAGCACAGGGCTGGGGGAAAAACCAGATGCAACTGGTTTGGGGGAGCTTTGGAGCACTTTGTTTTGCCCAAGCTCCTCTTCCCTTTCAGAGGGTAGGCTAGGGACATCAGACGCACCACAGGGGGCGGAGCCAGCATTGGGGAGGGAAGGCACAACCCTATTCAGGTCCCAGGTGCAACTCCTCCCTCCCATCTAGATGCAGATCTCTCTATTCAGCCCTGCGCTGACTCACCCTGCCCCTCCTGGAGCCACACGCACCTCCCAGCCCCTGTCACTCACAAGCCAGACATGCAATTCACATCAGGCAGGCAGACACAGAGCACACATAAATGCCAACTTCTAAAAGTGGCATTTCTACACCAGTCATAATAAATCTGCGCACACCATTGCGCAGCTTTTATTCACACAAATTCATACATACCAGACTTGACCACACTGCTCCTCTCATACCAGAAATTACCATGGACACACTTATCCCCCATGCATTCCTATGGGAGGGTAGGCCAATCTTACCACAAGTACACCGAGAACGCACGCACTTTACACTGGACAGCAGTGCTAAAGTGCCTAGAGGCCTAAAACCACCAACACTACACAGG
Organism: Calotriton arnoldi; assembly: GCA_963921515.1. Taxonomy (NCBI): domain Eukaryota; kingdom Metazoa; phylum Chordata; class Amphibia; order Caudata; family Salamandridae; genus Calotriton; species Calotriton arnoldi. Next base: position 2,863,699 of record CAWUFW010001074.1, read on the forward strand.
GAAAAGGCTAGGAGACAGGCAAAAAGTTTAGGGGTGAACCTGCCCAAAGGGCCAAGTCCAACTACACCCTTTTGGTTAAAGAGCAAAAACAATTTTTTTTAAATGAAAGAAACTTTTTTCTCCTTTGCTGATTGGTCTCAGCTACTGAATGCCATTCCAGAGAATCTTATCCTTATTTGTTTTGTATCTTTCTTTTGTCTTCTTTTATTTCAGAAAACAACCTTTCTTTTGAAACAGTATTTGTTACGTTCCTCACAATCTGTTCTCATTTCCCAGAAAACTAATTATGAACAACAAGTGGTGTTTGAATAAAAACGTCTTCTTCAAACACCTCTGAACTCTGAACAGAAATTATAAGAAAAAGGTCTGTAATTAGCTGTTTCACAATCCTCAAAGCTAATGTTCATTATATGAAAAGCTTCCTTGAATAACATGAAAAATGCTTCTTTTACTTGAAAGTCTTTTCCTTACAGAGAATTAATTTCCTTGTAGACAAACAGACAGAAAATATACTTCCAGAAATAGCCACCATAAACAAAGTCAAAGACGCTGTGTCTCAAACACTTTGCAAACCTGACTGCTTTCTTCACAGCATTCGGCTGGAAAATCCATGAACTACAGGAACAGAAACAGAAGTTGATTTCACCTGCTGGCCTCTCTCAACAGAATTTCAGGCAGTGAGGGAAAACAGGTCAGCTCCGATTTCAAGAGCCTTCACTCGCCTCTAACAATGCACCAATGAATTACGCACGTCGTCCTACGTGCAAGGACGATTAAATTTGCAGACTTCCGCATCCTTTGGACTACAACCTCCCACTGGATCATGGGAATTGCAGTCCCCACATCCAAAGGACAGTTAAAATAACAAGCACTGACGGAGCAGGGTTTCGCAAAAAGAAACCTGCTCGAATTAACTCCCCCATAATACTTATTAACAGTGTGCAGTGTAAATTAATACGCAAATCACATGAGCTACATGGGAAACCGCTTTGCGCATGCACGTACTAATGTGAACTAATGTATGAAAGAACTAGGCCGCATTTTACATTGCGTTTCAAAAGAAACTAAACTAATGAATGCACGTTTAGGCCGCATTTTGCATCTTGCTTTAAAAACGATAATAAATAATGCCTCTTTGCATGAGGCTTATGCTAAGAAAAATATTAACAGGGAATAGTGTAAAGGTGGGTGGTAAACAGTGAAGGATGCATTTCCATGTAATTAATAATGTGTGTGTTTATTTTGTCATAGTGAGCCGAATGGGCCTGTATTTGCTTAAATTGTCCGGATAGATAAGGGGCTGAAAAATGAGCAAAAATGACCTGAAAAGACAGACAGAAGTGCTGAGCGCTGCGGATGATGAATAAAAGTTCAAGGATGAGCAGCTCAGAGAACATTGTTTGCCTGCCAAAAGATGAGACTGGCCGTGGGACTCAGGACTTTGTCTGCAGACGTGGCTGAGAATTTAATCAAATGTAACAATAATAAATTTGTATGGACTGGTCAATACATGTTCCATGGGAAAGGAAGTAGAACAATGAGTATGAAGAATTTTGAATGAAATCACGGTGGTGTGATGCACCACCTCCCCAAGCATCCAATGAGCGGTCGAATTCTGTGCAATGTTTCAATTAATGTGGGTTGGACATGTAGGTTTTAGGGTATAACTGGGGTGCCTTTGGGGGTGTGGTTTAAGCGCGCGCTGAATTGCAGCGGTAGGAGATTGAGAGGGGAGATGCGTCGCTGTCCGTCGGTTTGCAGAGAGGCCTAGCTGTTCCTGTCCCTGTCCTGTTCCTGAAATCTTTGTTTCCTGATTCTATTTCAGGAGTCCCCCACTACTCCCTTGGCCAGGGGAGTGGTATCTCATTTATCTTTGGGTTTGTATTATCCTCTGACTCGTAATTTGCATAATTTCTTGCAAATTGATTTTTGTCTCTGAAACTTATGTCTCTTCATCTATCCACTCTGTCATAAGTATTATATTGTTTCGCATTATTTTGTTAAAACTTATGTCTCTCTCTCTATCCACTCCGTCATGTGCATATCGCTTCAGAAAGATGAGTATGACACTGTTTGTATTTTGTTAATTGATTTTCTCTCCTTCTGTGGGATTCATTGTTTGTATTGTAACCTGTATGCGATGAGCATTTATCAATTACCTTTATCTGAGATAAACATTATTTTTATCGAGAGTCTGTGATTATTTAGCGGGTTAGATAGTTAGTTAGTTCTATTATTACCATCAACTTCTCAACTAATTGGTCCGTCGACCGAGAGGAAAGAGAGTTGATATATAAGACTAGTTATGTATTTAGAAATATTAAACGTGAATTTGTGAAGGAAATAATTTTCCACAACATTCAAACTTGACCATCCAGTGCAACAGGGATTTGTGAGTTGGGTGAATGTGTATGGGCCATTTGTATGAAATATTGATGAGTATCGATCCCTGATAAAGTGGCGCGCTGGATCAAGTTTTCTGGTAGCAGAGGACGGTTTAATTATTGATTAGTTTGGTAATAATTATTGATTATTGATTATATGTTTTAACAAGAAAAGTTAGTGTCTTGTTCTATGTTGTTTAGAAGTACAGGTACGGAGGTACCTGAGGAATCCCGGGATGGAAATTTAGCCTAAAGTAGGCAGAAGAAGAGTGTGGATAAGATATCACACTGCAGAAGTACTTTGTCTGTTGTTATAATACTGTTCGGCGGAAGGCTGCAGGTGTTAAATTTAGGGAAAAGTTTGTATATGAGTGTTTGAAAATAGTGAAGGGTCCACTTCCAAAACTCTGGCCTTATCCCCAGAGGAGTACCAAGACCTCTTTTACACCAAAAAGTCCTCTTGCAAAACTTTGGCCTTATCCCTAGAGGAGTACTAAGTCCACCTGTAGCTTGTTTGGGTGTAAAATAACGCTGGTCGTTGTTTTATTGGAAGTGAAAGAATTTCTCGTTTGAAGGGAAGACTATCTCTTTATTTAGTGGAACAGACAAGGCAGCATTGTTTTATGTTGTTACTAATAGGAATTTTGATTAAGAGAACTTAGAAATACATCGCCGTATTATTTTGTAAAAGGGAGGGTCAGTAGAAGGAGTAATACTGACGTCACAAAAAGGCCGCGCTGGCATTGGTCAGGAATGCAACCGTGAAGTAAGCTCTGATTGGCCGGTTGGTGTGAGCCGCGCTAGTATTGGTTGGAATAACAGATACGTAGAGAGCTGTGATTGGACGGTTGGTGTGAGTCGCACTGGTATTGGACAAGAACTGACAAATAGAATAAGTAGAATTACGGAAAGGTTTCCTTGTTGTTTTACTGAGAGACATTAGCGTAAAGGGTCAGAAAAATGAAGCTGCTTATGAAAATAAAGAATTTCTTTAAAAAGGACAAACCAGTAGTGACTAGAGAAGGAATTCCTATTCCACCGCCGAGAACGCCTGCTTCCTATATGATGTTAGAGCGAGGATATCATACGTGTACTTGGTTAGAGAATTGGGTGGAATACACAAGGAATGATGGTGTTATAGCTTTCCCACAGCATGGTTCGTTTAATATAAGGATTTTGCAGAATTTGAGAAATTAAATGAATTCATTAGAGCCAAGTCCCAGACCTACCCAGTATGAAGCGTTAGAGGAATGGGAAGTAGAAGCATTCGAAAGAGAGAAATATCGAGGTGGTAGGAGATATAGAAATTTAATGACTAGATATCCTTTTGAGAGAAGAGAAGATACAATGAAAAGATGGAGGAGAGCTGTGGTAACTGAAGGTTTGTACCCAGTTTTAGTTGCTGAAGATCAGACAGGAGGCAAGTGTAAGGAGAAAAAGAAAAATATAGAAACTTTAAGTTTAGGACAGGACCCGAACGAATCTGATGATGAGTTGTTAGAAGACATTATGACCAAAAGACCTCCGCCATATCAAGAAAATTCAGTTGAGGTGACTCCGAATGCACCAATAATGGGAACTCCATTAACTCCTCAGATTTCGGACATGGCTAGAATAGTGCGAGAAAAAGAACTGGACGTATTAAATAAGGCAAGAGTAGAGCAGATCCAGAAAATAAATCAGTTGAGTCTAAATACAGAAGCCTTGACGGTACCGGTAACAATTGGTCCCATGGTTCCATTGTATGGAGAAAAACAGAATATATCAAAAGTACATACATTGGTAAGTCCAAGGAGTAGCGACAGGAGTGGAATGGTGACGGTAGTCGATGAGAATGGACAGGCTGACACGAATACTACATTGTTAGATCTTCCGGTTTGTGAGATGATAACAGAAACTCCTAGAAGAGGTATACAAATAGATCCAAGGAGAATAGGGACAAACGTCATTCCAATGACAGGGAGTTCAGCAGGCCCTTCACCAGAGGAATTGAATGATTGTATAAAGGGAATGGAGAAGCAAAAACATCAACCACAGAGTATAAATGTGAGCCAATTGAAAGTGGATTTAGAAGAGATGATTATTGGTACAATAAGTCCAGATAGATTAGGGACTTACCGAGATGAAGAGCTGTTGTTTTTGTGTAAAAGTATCACTTGGAGAGCTAGGAATCTTCATGAGAGAATAGCCGAGGCTGCTAGTGAATATGGAGTAGATATAGAGAAGTCAAAGGTGCTGCAGAAATCATACAGATTGGCCTTTACCGAAAAGGATTTGGAGAGTTTGAATGCGTCTGGAAAAAGTTTACAGATAAAGGAGTTGGTGAATATTCTGAAAAAATGGGGAGATGTAGAACGGTGGAAAGGTAGATGGACTAAAAAGAAAGAAGAGGCAGCTGGCAAAAGAACGTCAATGTTTCCGTTAAGAGAGACAGAACAAGTTGAAAGGGCGTGTCCGATGAGAGAAGACACAGGAGGTGGATATGTGCACGTTCCCTGGACAAGACAGGATATACTGTCCTTTACGAATGATTTTCCTAGATTAAGAGAGAAACCAGTTGAGTGGTACAAACAGGTAGAGACGTTTGTGAAAGTTTCAAAGGTTTTGTTAAAAGATTTAGATGGTTTGTTTGAGATTGAAGTACCAGCTGATTTGTGGACAGAATGTAAAATTACTGTTGATTGGCCAAAAGAAGAATATCCTAGAGATTCTAAAACAGGTGCACCATCTGATGAGGTGATGAGAAAGGATAATCAGGTAATCACCTTTATGAAAGGGAAAATTTCTCCAAAGGAAACAGATTGGGTTAAGATAGACAGGACGACCCAAGAACCAAAAGAGTCAGTACATGCCTATTATGAACGATTGTTGCAGGTATTTAAACAATACAGCGGCTTTGAGAATATTGGAGACAAAGATATGGGACCTTTTGTGTATCATTTTGTGTTTGGTTTGAAACCAGAGATTAGTAATATGATTCAGCAGCATTTGATTTGTTGGCAGAGCAAAACAATTGATGAAATTTTGAGGTATGCGAAGTATTGTAGTGATGACATTGAATCAAGACATAAAAAATTAAAGGAGAAAATGATGTGGGCACAAGTGAAGGTAGCAGAGCAGAAAGAAGTAAATAATGGTTCTCAAACAGGTAATCAAATGAATGGTCAGAATCAAATTGGTCGGGTATACAGTGGAGGTAGAGGAAAAGGTAAATTGAGCAAAGAAGAAGCTAAGAAGAAATTTCCTTGTCATGCGTGCGGAAAGTATGGACATTGGAAGAACGAGTGTAGATCTGTTCAAAAGAATAATGGGGTAAATCAAAATTTAAATCCACAGATGCAGAATGAGGTGGATGTGAATCAACAGCAGCAGGTAGTTGCTCCACAGTTACAGGTGCCACAAGCTCCTATTCCCAATAATGTGAATGCTCAAGTACAGAGGTGCAGTGCGAACACTGGATTTCACGGAGGTGATCAAATTGGTAAGAATCGAAGTGTGCAAATGGTTCCGCAATACTGGTTGCAGTACAATGGGAGTGATTAAGACTCATCTCAATGACGGTGCCTGAGGGGAGAGGAAGAGTGCGTGCTTGCCGCATCCTTGGCGGTAGATCAGTCAGGTCCATTTGTTGACGAAAAAGTGGAAGGTAATGATATTACATTCCTGGTGGACACTGGTGCTACCCGTTCTACTGTGAGAGCAGCAGAAATTCCGAACCTACCCCTCTCGGGAGAAACTATCCAAGTTGTAAGAGTCTCAAATACGCATATTAGAACACCAGTCACAAATCCAATAGAAGTCCATATTGGAAGTTTCAGAGACATGCATCGTTTCGTGGTATGTGACTCAAGTCCAGTAAATCTCTTGGGAAGTGATTTATTGTGTAAAATGAATTGTACCATCTACTGTATGCCAGATGGTATTGCGTTTCAGACACCGGATGAGGATGTCAAATTCAAGATGATGTTAGCGAAGCAAGGGACAGAAGTGGATGAGTTGTTTTCACTTCTCACAGAAGAAAGTCTGCCCAAAGAATTAAAAAGTGCAGTAAGGATGGATGTATGGGATTTTACAGGAAAGGAAATTGGCCTAAAGTCAAATGTAGATCCAATTCAGATTACGGTGAAAGAGGGTGACATATTTCCAAACACTCCTCAGTACAAAATGAGTCCGGAAGTAATTGCAGGAGTCACTCCTGTGATTTACCAAATGGTTGAACAGGGAATTCTGAAAGAAATAATGAGTAGTCCTTGTAATTCACCTATTTTAGGAATTAAAAAGCCCAGTGGAAAATATAGAATGGAGCAGGATTTAAGAAAAATTAATAAAATTGTAGTACCCTGTTGTCCAGTTGTGCCCAATCCAGCAGTAATCCTTTACCAAATCCCATGTGATTCTGAATGGTACACAGTGATTGATCTCTGCCTAACATTTTTTTCAATTCCTTTACATCCGGGAAGCCAGTATTTGTTTGCATTCCAGTTCGGAGACCGCGTTTTGGCATGGTGCTGAGTACCTCAAAGGTACACAGAAAGTCCTTCAATTTTTAATCAGATCCTGAAAAGATGTTTGGAGACTTTAGTCATGCCGCGAAATTCAGTTCTGGTTCAGTATATTGATGACCTACTGGTGGCATCAAAGACACGAGAGGCATGTGTGACAGATACCATTGCCTTACTGAACCATTTAGCAGAAGGAGGACACACAGTGTCACCAGCAAAATTACAATTTTGTAAACAGGAAGTCCAGTACCTAGGACACAAAATAGAAAAAGGAGTCAGAAAGGTGACACCAGAAAGAATTAGTGTAATTAAACAGATGAGTCCACCAAAAACGAGAGAGAGAAGTTCGAATGTTTTTGGGAATGGTTGGATACTGCAGGCAGTGGATCAGTGGGTTCTCACTGATTGCAAAACTTCTACAGAGGTTGACACGAAAAGATGTGAAAGATCCGATTGTGCTGGATGGTGAAAGCATGGAAGCTTTTACTAAATTGCGAAACAGTCTTTGTCGAGCACCTGCATTGGGAATGCCAGATTATGCTAAGGATTTTGCATTGTATTGTTGTGAAAGAGATGGGTGCGCACTCTCAGTTTTAACTCAAAAACATGGAATGGCACGACGTCCAGTAGCATATTTTTCTGCTACTTTGGATTCAGTGGCCGCAGCGTTTCCAGGCTATTTAAAAGCAGTTGCTGCTACTTGTGTGAGTCTGGAGCAGAGTGAAGCAATTGTGATGGGACATCTAGTTAAGGTGTATGTGCCACATTCAGTTGAGATCCTTTTGACACGTACAAGGACACAGTATATGACCTCTAGTCGGCAAACTAAGTACGAAAGAGTGATCTTGGGTGCCAAAAATGTGACTGTGGTACGATGCACAACCGTAAATCCGGCGACCCTGTTGCCGAATTCATATTGTGAGGAAGTAAGAGAAGAGGCGGATCATGATTGTTTGGATGTGACAGAGTTATGCACGAAGCCTAGGCCCGATATCGAGGACATTCCATTAGAAGAACCAGACTGTGAGATGTTTGTTGATGGATCATGTTTAAGAAATGAGAAAGGAGAATTGTGTACTGCCTATGCTGTTTGCACCATAGCGGGAGTTCTAGAAGCATCCTGTTTAAAAGGGGTAAACTCCGCCCAAATTGCTGAATTGATAGCTCTGATTAGAGTGTGCAAAATTTCCAAAAGCCTGAGGGTAACCATATTTACTGATAGTCAATATGGTTTTGGGGTTGTCCACGATTTCGGTCAGCTATGGATGCAAAGGGGATTTCTGACTTCTTCAGGTTCCCCTATAAGAAACAGCAAAATTGTAAAAGATTTATTGGATGCTTTACAAATGCCCAAGAAGATTGCAGTGGCCAAATGTTCCGCACATAAATCAGGAGATGATTATGTGACAAAGGGCAACAGATACGCGGATCAAGTAGCGCGTTTCTGTGCACGAAATTTAATTGCTCTAAACAGAGGGATGGAAAAAGAAAATGCCAATTGCCATCTTATGTTTTCTTCTTCATTTGAAACTTGGGACGAAATTAGACAGCTGCAGGAAGAAGCAAGTGATGAGGAAAAGGGAATTTGGATAAATTCAGGTTGCAGAAAGAGAGCAGAGGACGAAGTGTGGGTCTATTTAGACGAAAGACCAGTCATGCCAGACAGTTTACTATCCCAAATGGCAAGGGTATACCATGGAATTGCACATGTTGGAAGAGATGCTATGATCAGGCTCTTCAAGCAATCATGGTATAATCCAAAGTTCAGGGCCATTGCAGAGAGTCTCTGTCAGAGGTGTGTCACCTGTCAGCAGCAAAATCCAGGCAGAAAGACAGTTGTTAGTTGGGGACGAATTGGAAAGGCAGCAGGACCATTCACCCGACTCCAGTTGGATTTTATCGAGCTTCACCCGTGCAATGGGCTGAAATATGTGTTGGTTGTTGTCTGTTTGTTTTCTCGCTGGGTGGAAGCCTATCCAACGAGAAGGAATGACAGTTTAACAGTCGCAAAGCTACTTCTAAGAGAGCTGATACCCAGATTCGGATTTCCAGTCACTTTAGAAACAGATAGAGGAACCCATTTTAACAATGAGATAATTCGGATGATTTGTGCAGCATTACAGATTGAGCAGAAGCTGCATTGAGCCTAGCGACCCGAAGCATCTGGAGTGGTTGAGCAGTTAAATGGCACAATAAAATCTAGGTTAGGAAAAGTGTGTGCATCCACAACACTGAAATGGCCTGATGCTTTACCCCTTGTATTGATGAGCCTTAGAAGCATTCCTGACAAAAAGACGGGTTTGAGTCCTCACAAGATACTAATGGGAAGAGCAATGAGACAAGCTTTTATCCCAGCGAACAAACTGATGAATATATCTGATGATCTAGTGCTTGACTATTGCAGAGAATTGGCTGATCTGGTGCGTTCTGTGTCTCACCAGGTTAGAGAAAATGCCACTACGACACAGCCGAATCAAGCTCACGATCTGAGTCCTGGAGAGTGGGTTCTCGTGAAGAAACACATGAGGAAATCGTGTTTAGAACCCAGGTGGAACGGACCTTACCAGGTGATTCTGGTGATGACGACAGCAGTGAAGTGTGGTGGCTTGCCAAATATGATACATGCGAGCCATACCAGACAAGTCCCAATTCCACTTGAAAGACAAGAAGAGCAGCAATTGGTAAACCAAAGCCAAAGATCAAAAGCTGAAGTGTGTGAAGCTGAAGAATCTAGAGTAACCGACTTTGAAGAACAAACATATGACGAACAGCCAATCACAAGTCAAGTAGAGTGGGCACCAGTTACTGGGTCTCATGAGAGTGCTGTAGAACCAGAAGAAAGGGAAGTTACTGAAAGTCAAGAAGAAGAACAGATAGAAGAAAGGCCAAATAAAAGAACCAATGAACCAGATGACGAAGGTGAAGAAGTAGTTCAAACTAAAAGACAGAGAAAAGGTGACAATTGGCCAAGTGAAGTGAAAAGACTGAAATACACTCTAGTAAGGAGAAAGACAAGAAGAAGACCAGAGCAAATTAATGAGGTCTCAAGTCAAGCAGAACAAGAAGAGTCAGGAGAAGATTTAGTATGAAAAACAAGGAGAGTAAGAATTCCAAGCAAGAAATACACAGCACCGGAATGGACGTACGTGATCTTGGAAGAAATTGAAAGTTCAGATCCAAGTGAAGAAAAAGACGATACTGGCGCTGAGCAAGTGAATGAAAGCAAATTAAAACCACCTTAAAAGAACTGTGAAAAAATTAAGGTGAAACCTTGCCAGACGAAATGAATGAAAAGACTCAAAAGATTTAAAGAAAAAGAAATAAAAGAAAGGGGTAAAAGAAGAAAGCCTTGAAGTGTAGGATTACACTATTTTTCAGAAAATTAATTTTTTGAAAATGTAGAGTTTTTATAGATTGAGGGGCATATTAGCAAGAACCTCGTTAAAATTATCGCCGTTTTAGCGGCAGGAAACTGCCGCTAAAACGGCGATAATGGGCTTGCTAATATGCGTTATAGAATTCAATAGAAGCCCAGGTTAGATGTCCTGCACATCTAACCTGGGCTTCATTGGAATTCTATAACGCGTATTAGCAAGTCCATTATCGCCGTTTTAGCGGCAGTTTCCTGCCGCTAAAACGGCGATAATTTTAACGTGGGTCTTGCTAATATGCCCCTTAGATTTTTATTTTTAGTAGAATACAAAATGGCCGAAGCAAAAGTGACTGAACATCCAAAATGTAGCCTAAATCGTAGATGTATTAAAGCTTGCTTATTTAGTGTCTTTTTACTGACATTTATGTGGATAATATTAACTGTCATTGTACCTGTTCTAATGGTAACTAATAATGGAATCAAAACTAATGATGTAATAAGTGAAAGAGTGAGTGATGTTACTAAAGAAACCCCTAATACTAACATAGAAAAATTAGATGGAAGTATTTTCCATCATGATAAATCAATTAGTGATTTCTCGTTAAATGTTTTTACAAAGTTGTTGTATGAGTATGTTAATACAATGAATGTGAGTGATTGTTATGTGTGCATGCAATTTCCTTTGTCTGTCTCAGAAGGGGTGACCTATCATCACCTACCTTTAACATATGGTGTGTCTTGCAGTGTTTTAACCAGCCTATTCTATGTGACAGGAAAGCTGGAGTATCATTATTCCAATATAGATTTAGTATTTTCAGAGATACCTATTATAAAGGAACTAAACAAGGTATTAAGTAGTAAAAATGCACTTTATATGGAAGAATTCTTCCATATTACTAAGACACTAGATATAGGATATGCTTACAAAAACAATCTATCATGTAGTTTGCGGGTTGAAGAAAAAGTGTTCATAGATATGGTAGAATATAGAAGAGAAAGTTTCCAAAAGAAAGCTGCTGAACAGAAGTCACAGGTACCACCATGGGCGTTTAGAGAAGGAAATTATGAGAAAGGCGAGACATATGCTGCAATGTCCCTGGACTGGTATAAAAAGGGGAAAATCTGATTGCTTAGAATGAAGACTAAGTATAATAATTATTTCATTGGTGCTAGTGAATGTGAGCATACTTACCAAATTACTGGAGGTTGGGGATTGAAGGGTGGGAACTGATCCTGTTTTCCCAGGAGTCTATTATGTGTGTGGTAAGAAAGCCAATTACAGGTTGCCTGCACATTGGTATGGTAGTTGTTATTTTGCAATTGTTTTCCCAGAGGTTTACCATGTAGACAAAAGTAATAACAGAATCAATGAAATAAAACAAGGACTAATACGAAAAAAGAGAGCTAGTTTTTCAGAAATAGTAGGTGATATTTTTGGTGCACTGATACCATCAGTTGGAGTCGTTCTAAATTTGCATAAAATTCCAAAATTGTCCACAGTGGTTGATCGTTTATCGACAGATACTGCTGGTCGCTTCTTGATGATTGACACCGAAATGGTTGCGATCAGATCAATGGTTTTGCAAAATCGACTTGCCCTTGATATCTTATTGGCAAAAGAGGGTGGAGTCTGTGGCATGTTGAAAATTGAACACTGCTGTACTTATATACCTGACAAAAGTAAAGAGGATATATTAAGAATATTACAAAATTACATGAAGACTTGACCCAACTGGAGGTTGATGGTGTCTGGGAGGGACTTGGTAAGAGTTTCTCTTCGGTAGGTAAATAGTTTACTACCTTTGGAAATAGTTTATTAGGAAAAATAATAATGCCAATGGTTTCAGTAGCTGGAGTAGCATTAGTAATAATAACAATATACAAATGTTGTAAGTGTCAATGTGAAAGAAAAGAGATGATAGAATCAAACAACAAACGTAAAGCAAGAAAGAGAAAAAGAGATGAGATAGAACTATAAGATATGAAAGGAGATTACTATGACGAGATGAAGGAGTTAGATGAGAAGATGATGAAAATAGAAAAGAATACTGATCTTTAGATAGATAAAGATGGCACTTGGTAGGGTGGGTATTTTATGATGGCTCCAGGAAGCCATCAGAGGGGGGATTGATGGAGCAGGGTTTCGCAAAAAGAAACCTGCTCGAATTAACTCCCCCATAATACTTATTAACAGTGTGCAGTGTAAATTAATACGCAAATCACATGAGTTACATGGGAAACCGCTTTGCGCATGCACGTACTAATGTGAACTAATACATGAAAGAACTAGGCCGCATTTTACATTGCGTTTCAAAAGAAACGAGACTAATGCACGTTTAGGCCGCATTTTGCATTTTGCATCTTGCTTTGAAAACGATATTAGAACATTGGAATGTTGGGAGCTCCATTGAAAACAATGGAGTAGCTCCGAGCTTATAATGGCTGGTATAAGCCTGGAGCTCCAACATTCCAATGTTTCTTTGTTCACAGCTGTGGCTGTGAACGAAGGCTTCAGGGAGCCTGAGGGGATTTCAATCCCCTTGCGCTCCCTGAAGCCTTTGTTTTATTTGTTAGAACATTCTGCCCTCTAGTGGCAGAATGTTCTAATAGCCTTATAGCCCTTCGTAGCTGGGCTATACTGGCTATTAAAGTCCCGCTCCTTTGTTAAAGGCCCTCGCCTTCGGCTCGGGCATTTGACGCTGGAGCGGGCCTTTAATAGCCGGTATAGCCCACTATGGCGGGCTATAAGGCTATATTAAATAATGCCGCTTTGCATGAAGCTTATGCTAAGAAAAATATTAACAGGGAATAGTGTAAAGGTGGGTGGTAAACAGTGAAGGATGCATTTCCATGTAATTATTAATGTATGTGTTTATTTTGTCATAGTGAGTCGAGTGGGCCTGTATTTGCTGAAATTGTCCGGATAGATGAGGGGCTGAAAAATGAGCACAAATGACCTGACAAGACAGACAGAAGTGCTGAGCGCTGCGGATGATGAATAAAAGTTCAAGGATGAGCAGCTCAGAGAACATTGTTTGCCTGCCAAAAGATGAGACTGGCCGTGGGACTCAGGACTTCGTCCGCAGACGTGGCTGAGAATTTAATCGAATGTAACAATAATAAATTTATATGGACTGGTCAATACATGTTCCATGGGAAAGGAAGTAGAACAATGAGTATGAAGAATTTTGAATGAAATCACAGTGGTGTGATGCACCACCTCCCCAAGCATCCAATGAGCGGTCGAATTCTGTGCAATGTTTCAATTAATGTGGGTTGGACATGTAGGTTTTAGGGTATAACTGGGGTGCCTTTGGGGGTGTGGTTAGAGCGAGCGCGGAATTGCAGCGGTAGGAGATTGAGAGGGGAGATGCGTCGCTGTCCGTCGGTTTGCAGAGAGGCCTAGCTGTTCCTGTCCCTGTCCTGTTCCTGAAATATTTGTTTCCTGATTCTATTTCAGGAGACCCCCACTACTCCCTTGGCCAGGGGGGTGGTATCTCATTTATCTTTGGGTTTGTATTATCCTCTGACTCGTAATTTGCATAATTTCTTGCAAATGGATTTTTGTCTCTGAAACTTATGTCTCTTCATTTATCCACTCCATCATAAGTATTATATTGTTTCGCATTATTTTGTTGAAACTTATGTCTCTCTCTCTATCCACTCCCTCATGTGCATATCGCTTCATGAAAGATGAGTATGATACTGTTTGTATTTTGTTAATTGAATTTCTCTCCTTTTGTGGGATTCATTGTTTGCATTGTAACCTGTATGCGATGAGCATTTATCAATTACCTTTATCTGAGATCAACATTATTTTTATCGAGAGTCTGTGATTATTTAGCGGGTTGGATAGTTAGTTCTATTATTACCATCAACTTCTCAACTAATTGGTCCGTCGACCGAGAGGAAAGAGAGTTGATATATAAGTCTAGTTATGTATTTAGAAATATTAAACGTGAATTTGTGAAGGAAATAATTTTCCACGACATTCAAACTTGACCATCCAGTGCAACAGGGATTTTTGAGTTGGGTGAATGTGTATGGGCCATTTGTATGAAATATTGATGAGTATCGATCCCTGATAAAGTGGTGCGCTAAATCATGCACCAATAACTGTGCACATAATCCACTCAAGGTTTCCAGTAAAGTCAAGTAGGGGCTTACTGAGTGCTATTCCTGACAGTTATATACCCCAGGTCTTCGTGTACTATGTATGAACGAACTGTCTGTGGAACGGCCAACAACTTTCTCAAAAATGTATTTTCAACAATCTGAAGGTCCCTCATATCCAGATAACCGTAGATGTCGCTACCATAGCTGGTGATCGAGGTGCATTTGGCCTGATATACTTTAATGAGTGCCTGCGCCAGTTTGGCCCTCAGCCAAATTCTAAAGTGGCAGCTGTTGTCCTTAACAAAACATTCCTCTTAACCTTCCTTTGGGGGGCCCACTAGCATGTCTCGTCAAAAAGGACCCCCAAGTAGGTAAAAAAGAGTACCCTGGTCAGTTCTACACCCCCACCAAAGCATTTTTTTGAGTGTTTTCTAGAACCAACCACCATGATGTGTGATTTCAAATAATTGGTGCTCAAATCCAGGGCACTCATAAAAGCCACAAAAGAGTTGACCAGCTGTTGCAGTCCAACTGCAGTCCTAGAAATTAGGATAAATTGGTATTTATGTGGCCTTTAAGTCTAAATAACTGCATTTAATAATAATAACATAAAGTATGAATATCGCTATCAAAAAGCTCCACATCTTAATATCCCTCTTAAATTTGACTTTCTGTTATAATGTATTTATGAAGCTTAATGACTTGAATCAAATTGCTGGAGTCACAGCATGAACAGTGACATTTAACACATCTGAACTAATGGCAAATAAAGCAAGGAAACCAAATACACAAATTGAGAAAACATATAGTTCCAATGAGATTTGGCAGATCCTACTTTGTGCCATCAAAGTCTAACACCCAGGAACTTTCTATCTCCATAGCCCTTTGTAGCCTCACACCCCCCAACAGTTCATATCTCGGTCCTAACCCTGTTTTTTTTCTCTTTCTACTTTTAATCGAACTTTGGAGTTATGTACTGCAATAGCTCGCACCTTCCATTTTTCCAACTAATCTTTGATTCCCTAGATTACTTTCTCACATCTTACACAGTTCCCTTCCATTAAATCCCCTTTGGCATTGCTTATTAACCCTTTCAGTGCTCATGACGGAATGGTTCCGTCATGAGCACAAGTTCCAGTGCTTCCCCAACCTCCCCAGGCCTCTTTTTGAATTCCGTTGCAATGACGATGGCGCGCATGGCGCGCCATCGTCATTGCAACGAAAACGAAACTGAAACTTAGTTTCAGTTTCAGTGTTTCAGTGCTCGTGGGGCCATCTCAGCCCCCCAAGCACCGAAAAAGATCGGAGAGGTATTGTTGGAAAGGGGAGAATCTCCCCGTTCCAATGGTACCCTTCCCTAGTAGATCCCTTCTTGGGGATCACCCCAAGGGGGCGATCCCCAAACAGGGATCCACCCACTAGACACCAGGGAGGAGGGAGCGGCCCCTTGGGCAAGGGCCTTTGCTCCCCCCATATTTGTTTGGGCACCACAGTCTTTCTGCCCCCCCTGGGGGGCAGATGGGGGTGGTAGCCCCCAATCTGCCACCCCGGGGGGGGCAGAAAGCCCACTAGAAGCCAGGGATTTTTTTTATTGACATTGGGGTGGGGGCTGCCCAAAAAGGGCATGGCAATGCCCCCACCCCTCCCAGAGAAATGTGAGTCTTTCTGCCCCCCTGGGGGGGCGGAAAGCCCACTAGAAGCCAGGGATTATTTTTTTGTATTGACGTTGGGGTGGGGGCTGCCCAAAAAGGGCATGGCACTGCCCCCACCCCCCCAGAGAAATGTCAGTCTTTCTGCCCCCCAGGAGGCAGACGGGGGCAGG
This sequence comes from Calotriton arnoldi, assembly GCA_963921515.1. Classification (NCBI taxonomy): domain Eukaryota; kingdom Metazoa; phylum Chordata; class Amphibia; order Caudata; family Salamandridae; genus Calotriton; species Calotriton arnoldi. Next base: position 2,879,896 of record CAWUFW010001074.1, read on the forward strand.
TGCCCCTAATCTGCCCATCGGGGGGCAGAAAGCCCACTAGAAACCAGGGATTTTTTTGTTTTTATTGACGTTGGGGTGGGGGCTGCTCAAAAAGGGCATGGAAATGCCCCCACACCCCCAGAGAAATGTAAGTCTTTCTGCCCCCCCAGGGGGCAGATGGGGGCAGTAGCCCCCAATCTGCCCCCAGGGGGACAAAAAGCCCACTTGAAACTGGAGATTTTTTTTTTATTGACTTTGGGGTAGGGGCTACACAAAAAGGGCATGGCAATGCCCCCACCCCTCCCCCCAGTGAAATGTCAGTCTTTCTGCCCCCCCAGGGGCAGATGGGGGCAATAGCCCCTGATCTGCCCCCGGGGGGCAGAAAGCCCACTAGGCACGAGGGATTTTTTTTTTTATAATGTAGGGGTGGGGGCTGCCCAGAATGGGTATGATAATGCCCCGCCCCAAAAACAATTACCACAGTCTTTCTGCCCCTCCCCAGAGGCATATTGTGGCAATAGCCCCATATCTGCCCCCCGGGGGGGCAGAAAGCCCACTAGGCCTCAGGATTTTTTAAATTTTTATTCAGGGTTGAGGTCAACCCAGAATGGGCATGCCAATGCCCACACCTCCCCAAAAAAGTGCCACAGTCTTTCTGCCCCCTGAGGGGTGGATGGGGGCAGTGTCCCCTGATCTGCCCCAGGGGGGCAGAAAGCCCACTAGGCACCAGCGATTACGCTGGCCTTCTTTTTTGCGTGGGGGTGGGGGCTGCCCAGAATGGGCATACCAATGTCCCCACCCCCCAAAATCATAGCCAGTCTTTATGCCCCCCTTGGGGGCATATCAGGGTAACCCCCCCCCCGATTCACCCTCAGGGCGGCAGAAAGCCCACTAGGCACAGACTTGTTTTTAGCAATGTGCCTACCTGTGGATTTTGGGCCCTAGCGCAGCCGGCACATAGGGAAACCTAGCAAACCTATACATTTTTTTAAACTAGACACCCAGCGGAATCCAGGATGGGGTGAATTGACTGGCTCTCACCAGGTTCTGTTACCCAGAATCCCTTGCAAACCTTAAAATTTGTAAAAAAAACCACATTTTCCTCACATTTCTGTGGTGGAAAGTTCTGGAATCTGTGTCGATCCACAAAATTCCACCCACCCCGCATTTCCCATAGTCTTCTGAGAAAAATGGTACCTCACTTGTGTGGGTGGGTCAAGTACCCGAGACAGGCAAGGGCCCAAAGCCTATTGCGGCGACATCAAAATTACCTATCACAAAACAACCTGGTTTTGTAAGGGGGGTCCCATGAGTTTTTGGCCCCAGGCTCAGTGGCCATCTAGGGAAACCTACCAAACCCACACATTTCTGAAAACTAGACAGCCGGGGGAGTTTAGCAAGGTATGGGACCTGGGGGAATGCTGGGTGGTAGGAAATTTGTGTCAGCCCGGTGATCCTACAACTTTCCCACACAGAAATGTGAGATTTTTTTTATTTTTTTCAACAAAATTTGAGGTTTGCAGGGGATTCTGGGTAAGAAACCGTTGGGGGATCCATGCAAGCCATACCTCCCTGGAACCCCCCGGGTGTCTAGTTTTCAGAAATGTGTGGGTTTGGTAGGTTTCCCTAGCTGGCCGCCGAGCACGGGGCCAAAAACCCAGGTGACCCCCCTTGCAAAACCAGGTCGTTTTGTGATGGGCAATTTTGATGTTGCCTCAATATGTTTTGGGCCCTTGCCTGTCGCGGGTACTTGGGCCTCCCACACGAGTGAGGCACCATTTTTATCGGGAGACCTGGGGGAACGCTGGGTGGTAGGAAATTTGAGTCAGCCCGGTGATGCCACAACTTTCCCACACAAAAATGTGTGGACAAAGTGATTTTTTCAGGTAAAATTGAGGTTTGCAGGGGATTCTGGGTAAGAAAACATTGGGGGATCCACACAAGCCATACCTCACTGGAACCCCCTGGGTATCTAGTTTTCAGAAATGTGTGGGTTTGGTAGGTTTCCCTAGCTGGCCGCCGAGCACGGGGCCAAAAACCCAGGTGACCCCCCTTGCAAAACCAGGTCGTTTTGTGATAAGCAATTTTGATGTTGCCTCAATACGTTTTGGGCCCTTGCCTGTTGCGGGTACTTGGGCCTCCCACACGAGTGAGGCACCATTTTTATCAGGAGACCTGGGGGAACGCTGGGTGGTAGGAAATTTGTGTCAGCCCGGAGATGCCACAACTTTCCCACACAAAAATGTGTGGAAAAAGTGATTTTTTTCAGCTAAAATTGAGGTTTGCAGGGGATTCTGGGTTAGAAAACTTTGGGGGATCCACACAAGCCATACCTCCCTGGAACCCCCCGGGTGTCTAGTTTTCAGAAATGTATGGGTTTGGTAGGTTTCCCTAGCTGGCCGTCGAGCACGGGGCCAAAAACCCAGGTGACCCCCCCTTGCAAAACCAGGTCGTTTTGTGATAGGCAATTTTGATGTCGCCTCAATACGTTTTGGGCCCTTGCCTGTCGTGGGTACTTGGGCCTCCCACACGAGTGAGGCACCATTTTTATCAGGAGACCTGGGGGAACGCTGGGTGGTAGGAAATTTGTGTCAGCCCGGTGATGCCACAACTTTCCCACAGAAAAAAGTGCGGAAAAAAAGTGATTTTTTTAAGCTAAAATTGAGGTTTGCAGGGGATTCTGGGTACGAAAACGTTGGGGGATCCATGCAAGCCATACCTTCCTGGAACCCCCCGGGTGTCTAGCTTTCAGAAATGTGTGGGTTTGGTAGGTTTCCCTAGCTGGCCGCCGAGCACGGGGCCAAAATCCCAGTTGACCCCCCTTGCAAAACCAGGTCGTTTTGTGATAGGCAATTTTGATGTCGCCTCAATACGTTTTGGGCCCTTGCCTGTCGCGGGTACTTGGGCCTCCCACACGAGTGAGGCACCATTTTTATCGGGAGACCTGGGGGAACGCTGGGTGGTAGGAAATTTGTGTCAGCCCAGTGATGCCACAACTTTCCCACACAAAAATGTGTGGACAAAGTGATTGTTTCAGGTAAAATTGAGGTTTGCAGGGGATTCTGGGTAAGAAAACATTGGGGGATCCACACAAGCCATACCTCACTGGGACCCCCTGGGTGTCTAGTTTTCAGAAATGTTTGGGTTTGGTAGGTTTCCCTAGCTGGCCGCCGAGCACGGGGCCAAAAACCCAGGTGACCCCCCTTGCAAAACCAGGTCGTTTTGTGATAAGCAATTTTGATGTTGCCTCAATACGTTTTGGGCCCTTGCCTGTTGCGGGTACTTGGGCCTCCCACACGAGTGAGGCACCATTTTTATCAGGAGACCTGGGGGAACGCTGGGTGGTAGGAAATTTGTGTCAGCCCGGTGATGCCACAACTTTCCCACACAAAAATGTGTGGAAAAAGTGATTTTTTTCAGATAAAATTGAGGTTTGCAGGGGATTCTGGGTAAGAAAACGTTGGGGGATCCTCACAAGCCATACCTCCCTGGAACCCCCCGGGTGTCTAGTTATCAGAAAAGTGTGGGTTTGGTAGGTTTCCCTAGCTGGCCGCCGAGCACGGAGCCGAAAACCCAGGGTGACCCCCCCTTGCAAAACCAGGTCGTTTTGTGATAGGCAATTTTGATGTCGCCTCAATACGTTTTGGGCCTTTGCCTGTCGTGGGTACTTGGGCCTCCCACACGAGTGAGGCACCATTTTTATCGGGAGACCTGGGGAACGCTGGGTGGTAGGAAATTTGTGTCAGCCCTGTGATGCCACAACTTTCCCACACAAAAATGTGTGGAAAAAGTGAATTTTTTCAGCTAAAATTGAGGTTTGCAGGTGATTCTGGGTAAGAAAACTTTGGGGGATCCACACAAGCCATAACTCCCTGGAACCCCCCGGGTGTCTAGCTTTCAGAAATGTGTGGGTTTGGTAGGTTTCCAAGGCTGGCCACCGAGCACGGGGCCAAAAACCCAGGTGACCCCCCCTTGCAAAACCAGGTCGTTTTGTGATAGGCAATTTTGATGTCGCCTCAATACGTTTTGGGCCCTTGCCAGTCGTGGGTACTTGGGCCTCCCACACGAGTGAGGCACCATTTTTATCGGGAGACCTGGGGGAACACTGGGTGGTAGGAAATTTGTGTCAGCCCGGTGATGCCACAACTTTCCCACACAAAAATGTGCGGAAAAAGTGATTTTTTTAAGCTAAAATTGAGGTTTGCAGGGGATTCTGGGTAAAAAAATGTTGGGGATCCATGCAAGCCATACCTTCCTGGAACCCCCCCGGTGTCTAGCTTTCAGAAATGTGTGGGTTTGGTAGGTTTCCCTAGCTGGCCACCGAGCACGGGGCCAAAAACCCAGGTGACCCCCCCCTTGTAAAACCAGGTCGTTTTGTGATAGGCAATTTTGATGTCGCCTCAATACGTTTTGGGCCTTTGCCTGTCATGGGTACTTGGGCCTCCCACACGAGTGAGGCGCCATTTTTATCGGGAGACCTGGGGGAACGCTGGGTGGTAGGAAATTTGTGTCAGCCCGATGATGCCACAACTTTCCCACACAAAAATGTGCGGAAAAAGTTATTTTTTTAAGCTAAAATTGAGGTTTGCATGGGGATTCTGGGTAAGAAAATGTTGGGGGATCTACGCAAGCCATACCTCCCTGGAACCCCCTGGGTGTTTAGTTTTCAGAAATGTGTGGGTTTGGTAGGTTTCCCTAGCTGTCCGCCGAGCACGGGGTCAAAAACCCAGGTGATCCCCCTTGCAAAACCAGGTCGTTTTGTGATAGGCAATTTTGATGTTGCCTCAATACGTTTTGGGCCCTTGCCTGTCGCGGGTACTTGGGCCTTCCACACGAGTGAGGCACCATTTTTATCGGGAGACCTGGGGGAACGCTGGGTGGTAGGAAATTTGTGTCAGCCCGGTGATGCCACAACTTTCCCACACAAAAATGTGTGGAAAAAGTGATTTTTTTCAGCCAAAATTGAGGTTTGCAGGGGATTGTGGGTAAGAAAACGTTGGGGGATCCACACAAGCCATACCTCCCTGGAACCCCCTGGGTGTCTAGTTTTCAGAAATGTATGGGTTTGGTAGGTTTCCATAGCTGACCGTCGAGCACGGGGCCAAAACCCCAGGTGACCCCCCCTTGCAAAACCAGGTCATTTTGTGATAGGCAATTTTGATGTCGCCTCAATACGTTTTGGGCCCTTGCCTGTCATGGGCACTTAGGCCTCCCACACGAGAGAGGCACCATTTTTATCGGGAGACCTGGGGGAATGCTGGGGGGTAGGAAATTTGTGTCAGCCCGGTGATGCCACAACTTTCCCACACAAAAATATGTGGAAAAAGTGATTTTTTCAGCTAAAATTAAGGTTTGCAGGGCTTTCTGGGTAAGAAAACATTGGGGGATCCATGCAAGCCATACCTTCCTGGAACCCCCCGGGTGTCTAGTTTTCAGAAATGTGTGGGTTTGGTAGGTTTCCCTAGCTGGCCGCCGAGCACGGTGCCAAAAACCCAGGTGACCCCCCTTGCAAAACCAGGTCGTTTTGTGATAGGCAATTTTGATGTTGCCTCAATACGTTTTGGGCCCTTGCCTGTCGCGGGTACTTGGGCCTTCCACACGAGTGAGGCACCATTTTTATCGGGAGACCTGGGGGAACGCTGGGTGGTAGGAAATTTGTGTCAGCCCGGTGATGCCACAACTTTCCCACACAAAAATGTGTGGAAAAAGTGATTTTTTTCAGCTAAAATTGAGGTTTGCAGGGGATTGTGGGTAAGAAAACGTTGGGGGATCCACACAAGCCATACCTCCCTGGAACCCCCTGGGTGTCTACTTTTCAGAAATGTATGGGTTTGGTAGGTTTCCATAGCTGACCGTCGAGCACGGGCCAAAAACCCAGGTGACCCCCCCTTGCAAAACCAGGTCGTTTTGTGAGAGGCAATTTTGATGTCGCCTCAATATGTTTTGGGCCGCCTGTCGCGGGTAGTTGGGCCTCCCACACGAGTGAGGCACCATTTGTATCAGAAGACATGGGGGAATGCTGGGTGGTAGGAAATTTTTGTCAGCCCGAGGATGCCACAACTTTCCCACACAAAAATAAGCAGAAAAAGTGATTTTTTTCAGCTAAAATTGAGGTTTGCAGGGGATGCTGGGTGAGAAAACGTTTGGGGATCCATGCAAGCCATACCTCCCTGGAACCCTCCGGGTGTCTAGTTTTCAGAAATGTGTGGGTTTGGTAGGTTTCCCTAGCTGGCTGCTGAGCACGGGGCCAAAAACCCAGGTGACCCCCTTGCAAAGCCAGGTCGTTTTGTGATAGGCAATTTTGATGTCGCCTCAATACGTTTTGGGCCCTTGCCTGTCATGGGTACTTGGGCCTCCCACAGGAGTGAGGCACCATTTTTATCGGGAGACCTGGGGGAGTGCTGGGGGTAGGAAATTTGTGTCAGCCCGGTGATGTCACAACTTTCCCACACAAAAATGTGTGGAAAAAGTGATTTTTTTCAGCCAAAATAAGGTTTGCAGGTGATTCTGGGTAAGAAAACGTTGGGGGATCCACGCATGCCATACCTCCCTGGAACCCCCCCGGTGTCTAGTTTTCAGAAATGTGTGGGTTTGGTAGGTTTCCTTAGCTGGCCGCCGAGCACGGGGCCAAAAACCCAGGTGACCCCCCTTGCAAAACCAGGTCGTTTTGTGATAGGCAATTTTGATGTTGCCTCAATACGTTTTGGGCCCTTGCCTGTCGCGGGTACTTGGGCCTCCCACACGAGTGAGGCACCATTTTTATCGGGAGACCTGGGGGAACGCTGGGTGGTAGGAAATTTGTGTCAGCCCGGTGATGCCACAACTTTCCCACACAAAAATGGGTAGACATAGTGATTTTGTCAGGTAAAAGTGAGGTTTGCAGGGGATTCTGGGTAAGAAAACATTGGGGGATACACACAAGCCATACCTCACTGGAACCCCCTGGGTGTCTAGTTTTCAGAAATGTGTGGGTTTGGTAGGTTTCCCTAGCTGCCCGCCGAGCACGGGGCCAAAAACCCAGGTGACCCCCCTTGCAAAACCAGGTCGTTTTGTGATAAGCAATTTTGATGTTGCCTCAATACGTTTTGGGCCCTTGCCTGTTGCGGGTACTTGGGCCTCCCACACGAGTGAGGCACCATTTTTATCAGGAGACCTGGGGGAACGCTGGGTGGTAGGAAATTTGTGTCAGCCCGGTGATGCCACAACTTTCCCACACAAAAATGTGTGGAAAAAGTGATTTTTTCAGCTAAAATTGAGGTTTGCAGGGGATTCTGGGTAAGAAAACATTGGGGGATCCTCACAAGCCATACCTCCCTGGAACCCCCCGGGTGTCTAGTTTTCAGAAAAGTGTGGGTTTGGTAGGTTACCCTAGCTGGCCGCCGAGCACGGGGCCAAAAACCCAGGTGACCCCCCCTTGCAAAACAGGTCGTTTTGTGATAGGCAATTTTGATGTCTCCTCAATACGTTTTGGGCCTTTGCCTGTCATGGGTACTTGGGCCTCCCACACGAGTGAGGCACCATTTTTATTGGGAGACCTGGGGGAACGCTGGGTGGTAGGAAATTTGTGTCAGCCCGGTGATGCCACAACTTTCCCACACAAAAATGTGCGGAAAAAGTGATTTTTTTAAGCTAACATTGAGGTTTGCAGGGGATTCTGGGTAAGAAAACGTTGGGGGATCCACGCAAGCCATACCTCCCTGGAACCCCCCGGGTGTTTAGTTTTCAGAAATGTGTGGGTTTGGTAGGTTTCCCTAGCTGTCCGCCGAGCACGGGGTCAAAAACCCAGGTGACCCCCCTTGCAAAACCAGGTCGTTTTGTGATAGGCAATTTTGATGTCGCCTCAATACATTTTGGGCCCTTGCCTGTCGCGGGTACTTGGGCCTTCCACACGAGTGAGGCACCATTTTTATCGGGAGACCTGGGGGAACGCTGGGTGGTAGTAAATTTGTGTCAGCCCGGTGATGCCACCACTTTCCCACACAAAAATGTGTGGAAAAAGTGATTTTTTCCAGCTAAAATTGAGGTTTGCAGGGGATTCTGGGTAAGAAAACGTTGGGGGATCCACACAAGCCATACCTCCCTGGAACCCCCGGGTGTCTAGTTTTCAGAAATGTGTGGGTTTGGTAGGTTTCCCTAGCTGGCCGCCGAGCACGGGGCCAAAAACTCAGGTAACCCCCATTGCAAAACCAGGTCATTTTGTGATAGGCAATTTTGATGTTGCATCAATACTTTTTGGGCCCTTGCCTGTCGTGGGTACTGGGGCCTCCCACACGAGTGAGGCACCATTTTTATCGTGAGACCTGGGGGAACGCTGGGGTGGTAGGAAATTTGTGTCAGCCTGGTGATGCCACAACTTTCCCACACAAAAATGTGCGGAAAAAGAGGTTTTTTTAAGCTACAATTGAGGTTTGCAGGGGATTCTGGGTGAGAAAACGTTGGGGGATCCATGCAAGCCATACCTCCCTGGAACCCTCCGGGTGTCTAGTTTTCAGAAATGTGTGGGTTTGGTAGGTTTCCCTAGCTGGCTGCTGAGCACGGGGCCAAAAACCCAGGTGACCCCCCTTGCAAAGCCAGGTCGTTTTGTGATAGGCAATTTTGATGTCGCCTCAATACGTTTTGGGCCCTTGCCTGTCATGGGTACTTGGGCCTCCCACAGGAGTGAGGCACCATTTTTATCGGGAGACCTGGGGGAGTGCTGGGGGGTAGGAAATTTGTGTCAGCCCGGTGATGTCACAACTTTCCCACACAAAAATGTGTGGAAAAAGAGATTTTTTCAGCCAAAATAAGGTTTGCAGGGGATTCTGGGTAAGAAAACGTTGGGGGATCCACGCATGCCATACCTCCCTGGAACCCCCCCGGTGTCTAGTTTTCAGAAATGTGTGGGTTTGGTAGGTTTCCCTAGCTGGCCGCCGAGCACGGGGCCAAAAACCCAGGTGACCCCCCCTTGCAAAACCAGGTCGTTTTGTGATAGGCAATTTTGATGTTGCCTCAATACGTTTTGGGCCCTTGCCTGTCGCGGGTACTTGGGCCTCCCACACGAGTGAGGCACCATTTTTATCGGGAGACCTGGGGGAACGCTGGGTGGTAGGAAATTTGTGTCAGCCCGGTGATGCCACAACTTTCCCACACAAAAATGGGTAGACATAGTGATTTTGTCAGGTAAAAGTGAGGTTTGCAGGGGATTCTGGGTAAGAAAACATTGGGGGATACACACAAGCCATACCTCACTGGAACCCCCTGGGTGTCTAGTTTTCAGAAATGCGTAGGTTTCCCTAGCTGGCCGCCGAGCACGGGGCCAAAAACCCAGGTGACCCCCCTTGCAAAACCAGGTCGTTTTGTGATAAGCAATTTTGATGTTGCCTCAATACGTTTTGGGCCCTTGCCTGTTGCGGGTACTTGGGCCTCCCACACGAGTGAGGCACCATTTTTATCAGGAGACCTGGGGGAACGCTGGGTGGTAGGAAATTTGTTTCAGCCCGGTGATGCCACAACTTTCCCACACAAAAATGTGTGGAAAAAGTGATTTTTTCAGCTAAAATTGAGGTTTGCAGGGGATTCTGGGTAAGAAAACGTTGGGGGATCCTCACAAGCCATACCTCCCTGGAACCCCCCGGGTGTCTAGTTTTCAGAAAAGTGTGGGTTTGGTAGGTTACCCTAGCTGGCCGCCGAGCACGGGGCCAAAACCCAGGTGACCCCCTTGCAAAACAGGTCGTTTTGTGATAGGCAATTTTGATGTCGCCTCAATACGTTTTGGGCCTTTGCCTGTCATGGGTACTTGGGCCTCCCACACGAGTGAGGCACCATTTTTATTGGGAGACCTGGGGGAACGCTGGGTGGTAGGAAATTTGTGTCAGCCCGGTGATGCCACAACTTTCCCACACAAAAATGTGCGGAAAAAGTGATTTTTTAAGCTAACATTGAGGTTTGCAGGGGATTCTGGGTAAGAAAACGTTGGGGGATCCACGCAAGCCATACCTCCCTGGAACCCCCGGGTGTTTAGTTTTCAGAAATGTGTGGGTTTGGTAGGTTTGCCTAGCTGTCCGCCGAGCACGGGGTCAAAAACCCAGGTGACCCCCTTGCAAAACCAGGTCGTTTTGTTATAGGCAATTTTGATGTCGCCTCAATACATTTTGGGCCTTTGCCTGTCGCGGGTACTTGGGCCTTCCACATGAGTGAGGCACCATTTTTATCGGGAGACCTGGGGAACGCTGGGTGGTAGTAAATTTGTGTCAGCCCGGTGATGCCACCACTTTCTCACACAAAAATGTGTGGAAAAAGTGATTTTTTTCCAGCTAAAATTGAGGTTTGCAGGGGATTCTGGGTAAGAAAACGTTGGGGGATCCACACAAGCCATACCTCCCTGGAACCCCCGGGTGTCTAGTTTTCAGAAATGTGTGGGTTTGGTAGGTTTCCCTAGCTGGCCGCCGAGCACGGGGCCAAAAACTCAGGTAACCCCCATTGCAAAACCAGGTCATTTTGTGATAGGCAATTTTGATGTTCCATCAATACTTTTTGGGCCCTTGCCTGTCGTGGGTACTGGGGCCTCCCACACGAGTGAGGCACCATTTTTATCGTGAGACCTGGGGAACGCTGGGGTGGTAGGAAATTTGTGTCAGCCTGGTGATGCCACAACTTTCCCACACAAAAATGTGCGGAAAAAGAGGTTTTTTTAAGCTACAATTGAGGTTTGCAGGGGATTCTGGGTGAGAAAACGTTGGGGGATCCATGCAAGCCATACCTCCCTGGAACCCTCCGGGTGTCTAGTTTTCAGAAATGTGTGGGTTTGGTAGGTTTCCCTAGCTGGCTGCTGAGCACGGGGCCAAAAACCCAGGTGACCCCCTTGCAAAGCCAGGTCGTTTTGTGATAGGCAATTTTGATGTCGCCTCAATACGTTTTGGGCCCTTGCCTGTCATGGGTACTTGGGCCTCCCACAGGAGTGAGGCACCATTTTTATCGGGAGACCTGGGGGAGTGCTGGGGGTAGGAAATTTGTGTCAGCCCGGTGATGTCACAACTTTCCCACACAAAAATGTGTGGAAAAAGAGATTTTTTCAGCCAAAATAAGGTTTGCAGGGGATTCTGGGTTGAAAACGTTGGGGGATCCACGCATGCCATACCTCCCTGGAACCCCCCGGTGTCTAGTTTTCAGAAATGTGTGGGTTTGGTAGGTTTCCCTAGCTGGCCGCCGAGCACGGGGCCAAAAACCCAGGTGACCCCCTTGCAAAACCAGGTCGTTTTGTGATAGGTAATTTTGATGTTGCCTCAATACGTTTTGGGCCCTTGCCTGTCGCGGGTACTTGGGCCTCCCACACGAGTGAGGCACCATTTTTATCGGGAGACCTGGGGGAACGCTGGGTGGTAGGAAATTTGTGTCAGCCCGGTGATGCCACAACTTTCCCACACAAAAATGGGTAGACATAGTGATTTTGTCAGGTAAAAGTGAGGTTTGCAGGGGATTCTGGGTAAGAAAACATTGGGGGATACACACAAGCCATACCTCACTGGAACCCCTGGGTGTCTAGTTTTCAGAAATGTGTGGGTTTGGTAGGTTTCCCTAGCTGGCCGCCGAGCACGGGGACAAAAACCCAGGTGACCCCCTTGCAAAACCAGGTCGTTTTGTGATAAGCAATTTTGATGTTGCCTCAATACGTTTTGGGCCCTTGCCTGTTGCGGGTACTTGGGCCTCCCACACGAGTGAGGCACCATTTTTATCAGGAGACCTGGGGGAACGCTGGGTGGTAGGAAATTTGTGTCAGCCCGGTGATGCCACAACTTTCCCACACAAAAATGTGTGGAAAAAGTGATTTTTTTCAGCTAAAATTGAGGTTTGCAGGGGATTCTGGGTAAGAAAACGTTGGGGGATCCTCACAAGCCATACCTCCCTGGAACCCCCGGGTGTCTAGTTTTCAGAAAAGTGTAGGTTTGGTAGGTTACCCTAGCTGGCCGCCGAGCACGGGGCCAAAACCCAGGTGACCCCCTTGCAAAACAGGTCGTTTTGTGATAGGCAATTTTGATGTCGCCTCAATACGTTTTGGGCCTTTGCCTGTCATGGGTACTTGGGCCTCCCACACGAGTGAGGCACCATTTTTATTGGGAGACCTGGGGGAACGCTGGGTGGTAGGAAATTTGTGTCAGCCCGGTGATGCCACAACTTTCCCACACAAAAATGTGCGGAAAAAGTGATTTTTTAAGCTAACATTGAGGTTTGCAGGGGATTCTGGGTAAGAAAACGTTGGGGGATCCACGCAAGCCATACCTCCCTGGAACCCCCGGGTGTTTAGTTTTCAGAAATGTGTGGGTTTGGTAGGTTTCCCTAGCTGTCCGCCGAGCACGGGGTCAAAAACCCAGGTGACCCCCTTGCAAAACCAGGTCGTTTTGTGATAAGCAATTTTGATGTCGCCTCAATACATTTTGGGCCTTTGCCTGTCGCGGGTACTTGGGCCTTCCACACGAGTGAGGCACCATTTTTATCGGGAGACCTGGGGAACGCTGGGTGGTAGTAAATTTGTGTCAGCCCGGTGATGCCACAACTTTCCCACACAAAAATGTGCGGAAAAAGTGATTTTTTAAGCTAACATTGAGGTTTGCAGGGGATTCTGGGTAAGAAAACGTTGGGGGATCCACGCAAGCCATACCTCCCTGGAACCCCCGGGTGTTTAGTTTTCAGAAATGTGTGGGTTTGGTAGGTTTGCCTAGCTGTCCGCCGAGCACGGGGTCAAAACCCAGGTGACCCCCTTGCAAAACCAGGTCGTTTTGTTATAGGCAATTTTGATGTCGCCTCAATACATTTTGGGCCTTTGCCTGTCGCGGGTACTTGGGCCTTCCACACGAGTGAGGCACCATTTTTATCGGGAGACCTGGGGAACGCTGGGTGGTAGTAAATTTGTGTCAGCCCGGTGATGCCACCACTTTCTCACACAAAAATGTGTGGAAAAAGTGATTTTTTTCCAGCTAAAATTGAGGTTTGCAGGGGATTCTGGGTAAGAAAACGTTGGGGGATCCACACAAGCCATACCTCCCTGGAACTCCCCGGGTGTCTAGTTTTCAGAAATGTGTGGGTTTGGTAGGTTTCCCTAGCTGGCCGCCGAGCACGGGGCCAAAACTCAGGTAACCCCCATTGCAAAACCAGGTCATTTTGTGATAGGCAATTTTGATGTTCCATCAATACTTTTGGGCCCTTGCCTGTCGTGGGTACTGGGGCCTCCCACACGAGTGAGGCACCATTTTTATCGTGAGACCTGGGGGAACGCTGGGGTGGTAGGAAATTTGTGTCAGCCTGGTGATGCCACAACTTTCCCACACAAAAATGTGCGGAAAAAGTGATTTTTTAAGCTAACATTGAGGTTTGCAGGGGATTCTGGGTAAGAAAACGTTGGGGGATCCACGCAAGCCATACCTCCCTGGAACCCCCGGGTGTTTAGTTTTCAGAAATGTGTGGGTTTGGTAGGTTTGCCTAGCTGTCCGCCGAGCACGGGGTCAAAAACCCAGGTGACCCCCTTGCAAAACCAGGTCGTTTTGTTATAGGCAATTTTGATGTCGCCTCAATACATTTTGGGCCTTTGCCTGTCGCGGGTACTTGGGCCTTCCACACGAGTGAGGCACCATTTTTATCGGGAGACCTGGGGAACGCTGGGTGGTAGTAAATTTGTGTCAGCCCGGTGATGCCACCACTTTCTCACACAAAAATGTGTGGAAAAAGTGATTTTTTCCAGCTAAAATTGAGGTTTGCAGGGGATTCTGGGTAAGAAAACGTTGGGGGATCCACACAAGCCATACCTCCCTGGAACCCCCCGGGTGTCTAGTTTTCAGAAATGTGTGGGTTTGGTAGGTTTCCCTAGCTGGCCACCGAGCACGGGGCCAAAAACCCAGGTGACCCCCCTTGCAAAACAGGTCGTTTTGTGATAGGCAATTTTGATGTCGCCTCAATACGTTTTGGGCCTTTGCCTGTCATGGGTACTTGGGCCTCCCACACGAGTGAGGCACCATTTTTATTGGGAGACCTGGGGGAACGCTGGGTGGTAGGAAATTTGTGTCAGCCCGGTGATGCCACAACTTTCCCACACAAAAATGTGCGGAAAAAGTGATTTTTTAAGCTAACATTGAGGTTTGCAGGGGATTCTGGGTAAGAAAACGTTGGGGGATCCACGCAAGCCATACCTCCCTGGAACCCCCGGGTGTTTAGTTTTCAGAAATGTGTGGGTTTGGTAGGTTTGCCTAGCTGTCCGCCGAGCACGGGGTCAAAAACCCAGGTGACCCCCCTTGCAAAACCAGGTCGTTTTGTTATAGGCAATTTTGATGTCGCCTCAATACATTTTGGGCCTTTGCCTGTCGCGGGTACTTGGGCCTTCCACATGAGTGAGGCACCATTTTTATCGGGAGACCTGGGGAACGCTGGGTGGTAGTAAATTTGTGTCAGCCCGGTGATGCCACCACTTTCTCACACAAAAATGTGTGGAAAAAGTGATTTTTTCCAGCTAAAATTGAGGTTTGCAGGGGATTCTGGGTAAGAAAACGTTGGGGGATCCACACAAGCCATACCTCCCTGGAACCCCCGGGTGTCTAGTTTTCAGAAATGTGTGGGTTTGGTAGGTTTCCCTAGCTGGCCGCCGAGCACGGGGCCAAAAACTCAGGTAACCCCCATTGCAAAACCAGGTCATTTTGTGATAGGCAATTTTGATGTTCCATCAATACTTTTGGGCCCTTGCCTGTCGTGGGTACTGGGGCCTCCCACACGAGTGAGGCACCATTTTTATCGTGAGACCTGGGGGAACGCTGGGGTGGTAGGAAATTTGTGTCAGCCTGGTGATGCCACAACTTTCCCACACAAAAATGTGCGGAAAAAGAGGTTTTTTAAGCTACAATTGAGGTTTGCAGGGGATTCTGGGTGAGAAAACGTTGGGGGATCCATGCAAGCCATACCTCCCTGGAACCCTCCGGGTGTCTAGTTTTCAGAAATGTGTGGGTTTGGTAGGTTTCCCTAGCTGGCTGCTGAGCACGGGGCCAAAACCCAGGTGACCCCCTTGCAAAGCCAGGTCGTTTTGTGATAGGCAATTTTGATGTCGCCTCAATACGTTTTGGGCCCTTGCCTGTCATGGGTACTTGGGCCTCCCACAGGAGTGAGGCACCATTTTTATCGGGAGACCTGGGGGAGTGCTGGGGGTAGGAAATTTGTGTCAGCCCGGTGATGTCACAACTTTCCCACACAAAAATGTGTGGAAAAAGAGATTTTTTCAGCCAAAATAAGGTTTGCAGGGGATTCTGGGTTGAAAACGTTGGGGGATCCACGCATGCCATACCTCCCTGGAACCCCCGGTGTCTAGTTTTCAGAAATGTGTGGGTTTGGTAGGTTTCCCTAGCTGGCCGCCGAGCACGGGGCCAAAAACCCAGGTGACCCCCTTGCAAAACCAGGTCGTTTTGTGATAGGTAATTTTGATGTTGCCTCAATACGTTTTGGGCCCTTGCCTGTCGCGGGTACTTGGGCCTCCCACACGAGTGAGGCACCATTTTTATCGGGAGACCTGGGGGTACGCTGGGTGGTAGGAAATTTGTGTCAGCCCGGTGATGCCACAACTTTCCCACACAAAAATGGGTAGACATAGTGATTTTGTCAGGTAAAAGTGAGGTTTGCAGGGGATTCTGGGTAAGAAAACATTGGGGGATACACACAAGCCATACCTCACTGGAACCCCCTGGGTGTCTAGTTTTCAGAAATGTGTGGGTTTGGTAGGTTTCCCTAGCTGGCCGCCGAGCACGGGGACAAAAACCCAGGTGACCCCCCTTGCAAAACCAGGTCGTTTTGTGATAAGCAATTTTGATGTTGCCTCAATACGTTTTGGGCCCTTGCCTGTTGCGGGTACTTGGGCCTCCCACACGAGTGAGGCACCATTTTTATCAGGAGACCTGGGGGAACGCTGGGTGGTAGGAAATTTGTGTCAGCCCGGTGATGCCACAACTTTCCCACACAAAAATGTGTGGAAAAAGTGATTTTTTTCAGCTAAAATTGAGGTTTGCAGGGGATTCTGGGTAAGAAAACGTTGGGGGATCCTCACAAGCCATACCTCCCTGGAACCCCCGGGTGTCTAGTTTTCAGAAAAGTGTAGGTTTGGTAGGTTACCCTAGCTGGCCGCCGAGCACGGGGCCAAAACCCAGGTGACCCCCTTGCAAAACAGGTCGTTTTGTGATAGGCAATTTTGATGTCGCCTCAATACGTTTTGGGCCTTTGCCTGTCATGGGTACTTGGGCCTCCCACACGAGTGAGGCACCATTTTTATTGGGAGACCTGGGGGAACGCTGGGTGGTAGGAAATTTGTGTCAGCCCGGTGATGCCACAACTTTCCCACACAAAAATGTGCGGAAAAAGTGATTTTTTAAGCTAACATTGAGGTTTGCAGGGGATTCTGGGTAAGAAAACGTTGGGGGATCCACGCAAGCCATACCTCCCTGGAACCCCCGGGTGTTTAGTTTTCAGAAATGTGTGGGTTTGGTAGGTTTCCCTAGCTGTCCGCCGAGCACGGGGTCAAAAACCCAGGTGACCCCCTTGCAAAACCAGGTCGTTTTGTGATAAGCAATTTTGATGTCGCCTCAATACATTTTGGGCCTTTGCCTGTCGCGGGTACTTGGGCCTTCCACACGAGTGAGGCACCATTTTTATCGGGAGACCTGGGGAACGCTGGGTGGTAGTAAATTTGTGTCAGCCCGGTGATGCCACAACTTTCCCACACAAAAATGTGCGGAAAAAGTGATTTTTTAAGCTAACATTGAGGTTTGCAGGGGATTCTGGGTAAGAAAACGTTGGGGGATCCACGCAAGCCATACCTCCCTGGAACCCCCGGGTGTTTAGTTTTCAGAAATGTGTGGGTTTGGTAGGTTTGCCTAGCTGTCCGCCGAGCACGGGGTCAAAAACCCAGGTGACCCCCTTGCAAAACCAGGTCGTTTTGTTATAGGCAATTTTGATGTCGCCTCAATACATTTTGGGCCTTTGCCTGTCGCGGGTACTTGGGCCTTCCACACGAGTGAGGCACCATTTTTATCGGGAGACCTGGGGAACGCTGGGTGGTAGTAAATTTGTGTCAGCCCGGTGATGCCACCACTTTCTCACACAAAAATGTGTGGAAAAAGTGATTTTTTTCCAGCTAAAATTGAGGTTTGCAGGGGATTCTGGGTAAGAAAACGTTGGGGGATCCACACAAGCCATACCTCCCTGGAACCCCCCGGGTGTCTAGTTTTCAGAAATGTGTGGGTTTGGTAGGTTTCCCTAGCTGGCCGCCGAGCACGGGGCCAAAAACTCAGGTAACCCCCATTGCAAAACCAGGTCATTTTGTGATAGGCAATTTTGATGTTCCATCAATACTTTTTGGGCCCTTGCCTGTCGTGGGTACTGGGGCCTCCCACACGAGTGAGGCACCATTTTTATCGTGAGACCTGGGGGAACGCTGGGGTGGTAGGAAATTTGTGTCAGCCTGGTGATGCCACAACTTTCCCACACAAAAATGTGCGGAAAAAGTGATTTTTTTAAGCTAACATTGAGGTTTGCAGGGGATTCTGGGTAAGAAAACGTTGGGGGATCCACGCAAGCCATACCTCCCTGGAACCCCCCGGGTGTTTAGTTTTCAGAAATGTGTGGGTTTGGTAGGTTTGCCTAGCTGTCCGCCGAGCACGGGGTCAAAAACCCAGGTGACCCCCTTGCAAAACCAGGTCGTTTTGTTATAGGCAATTTTGATGTCGCCTCAATACATTTTGGGCCTTTGCCTGTCGCGGGTACTTGGGCCTTCCACACGAGTGAGGCACCATTTTTATCGGGAGACCTGGGGAACGCTGGGTGGTAGTAAATTTGTGTCAGCCCGGTGATGCCACCACTTTCTCACACAAAAATGTGTGGAAAAAGTGATTTTTTCCAGCTAAAATTGAGGTTTGCAGGGGATTCTGGGTAAGAAAACGTTGGGGGATCCACACAAGCCATACCTCCTGGAACCCCCGGGTGTCTAGTTTTCAGAAATGTGTGGGTTTGGTAGGTTTCCCTAGCTGGCCGCCGAGCACGGGGCCAAAAACTCAGGTAACCCCCATTGCAAAACCAGGTCATTTTGTGATAGGCAATTTTGATGTTCCATCAATACTTTTTGGGCCCTTGCCTGTCGTGGGTACTGGGGCCTCCCACACGAGTGAGGCACCATTTTTATCGTGAGACCTGGGGGAACGCTGGGGTGGTAGGAAATTTGTGTCAGCCTGGTGATGCCACAACTTTCCCACACAAAAATGTGCGGAAAAAGAGGTTTTTTAAGCTACAATTGAGGTTTGCAGGGGATTCTGGGTGAGAAAACGTTGGGGGATCCATGCAAGCCATACCTCCCTGGAACCCTCCGGGTGTCTAGTTTTCAGAAATGTGTGGGTTTGGTAGGTTTCCCTAGCTGGCTGCTGAGCACGGGGCCAAAACCCAGGTGACCCCCTTGCAAAGCCAGGTCGTTTTGTGATAGGCAATTTTGATGTCGCCTCAATACGTTTTGGGCCCTTGCCTGTCATGGGTACTTGGGCCTCCCACAGGAGTGAGGCACCATTTTTATCGGGAGACCTGGGAGAGTGCTGGGGGGTAGGAAATTTGTGTCAGCCCGGTGATGTCACAACTTTCCCACACAAAAATGTGTGGAAAAAGAGATTTTTTCAGCCAAAATAAGGTTTGCAGGGGATTCTGGGTTGAAAACGTTGGGGGATCCACGCATGCCATACCTCCCTGGAACCCCCCCGGTGTCTAGTTTTCAGAAATGTGTGGGTTTGGTAGGTTTCCCTAGCTGGCCGCCGAGCACGGGGCCAAAACCCAGGTGACCCCCTTGCAAAACCAGGTCGTTTTGTGATAGGTAATTTTGATGTTGCCTCAATACGTTTTGGGCCCTTGCCTGTCGCGGGTACTTGGGCCTCCCACACGAGTGAGGCACCATTTTTATCGGGAGACCTGGGGGAACGCTGGGTGGTAGGAAATTTGTGTCAGCCCGGTGATGCCACAACTTTCCCACACAAAAATGGGTAGACATAGTGATTTTGTCAGGTAAAAGTGAGGTTTGCAGGGGATTCTGGGTAAGAAAACATTGGGGGATACACACAAGCCATACCTCACTGGAACCCCCTGGGTGTCTAGTTTTCAGAAATGTGTGGGTTTGGTAGGTTTCCCTAGCTGGCCGCCGAGCACGGGGACAAAAACCCAGGTGACCCCCTTGCAAAACCAGGTCGTTTTGTGATAAGCAATTTTGATGTTGCCTCAATACGTTTTGGGCCCTTGCCTGTTGCGGGTACTTGGGCCTCCCACACGAGTGAGGCACCATTTTTATCAGGAGACCTGGGGGAACGCTGGGTGGTAGGAAATTTGTGTCAGCCCGGTGATGCCACAACTTTCCCACACAAAAATGTGTGGAAAAAGTGATTTTTTTCAGCTAAAATTGAGGTTTGCAGGGGATTCTGGGTAAGAAAACGTTGGGGGATCCTCACAAGCCATACCTCCCTGGAACCCCCGGGTGTCTAGTTTTCAGAAAAGTGTAGGTTTGGTAGGTTACCCTAGCTGGCCGCCGAGCACGGGGCCAAAACCCAGGTGACCCCCTTGCAAAACAGGTCGTTTTGTGATAGGCAATTTTGATGTCGCCTCAATACGTTTTGGGCCTTTGCCTGTCATGGGTACTTGGGCCTCCCACACGAGTGAGGCACCATTTTTATTGGGAGACCTGGGGGAACGCTGGGTGGTAGGAAATTTGTGTCAGCCCGGTGATGCCACAACTTTCCCACACAAAAATGTGCGGAAAAAGTGATTTTTTTAAGCTAACATTGAGGTTTGCAGGGGATTCTGGGTAAGAAAACGTTGGGGGATCCACGCAAGCCATACCTCCCTGGAACCCCCCGGGTGTTTAGTTTTCAGAAATGTGTGGGTTTGGTAGGTTTCCCTAGCTGTCCGCCGAGCACGGGGTCAAAAACCCAGGTGACCCCCCTTGCAAAACCAGGTCGTTTTGTGATAAGCAATTTTGATGTCGCCTCAATACATTTTGGGCCTTTGCCTGTCGCGGGTACTTGGGCCTTCCACACGAGTGAGGCACCATTTTTATCGGGAGACCTGGGGAACGCTGGGTGGTAGTAAATTTGTGTCAGCCCGGTGATGCCACCACTTTCTCACACAAAAATGTGTGGAAAAAGTGATTTTTTCCAGCTAAAATTGAGGTTTGCAGGGGATTCTGGGTAAGAAAACGTTGGGGGATCCACACAAGCCATACCTCCCTGGAACCCCCCGGGTGTCTAGTTTTCAGAAATGTGTGGGTTTGGTAGGTTTCCCTAGCTGGCCGCCGAGCACAGGGCCAAAAACTCAGGTAACCCCCATTGCAAAACCAGGTCATTTTGTGATAGGCAATTTTGATGTTGCATCAATACTTTTTGGGCCCTTGCCTGTCGTGGGTACTGGGGCCTCCCACACGAGTCAGGCACCATTTTTATCGTGAGACCTGGGGGAACGCTGGGGTGGTAGGAAATTTGTGTCAGCCTGGTGATGCCAGAACTTTCCCACACAAAAATGTGCGGAAAAAGAGGTTTTTTTAAGCTACAATTGAGGTTTGCAGGGGATTCTGGGTAAGAAAACGTTGGGGGATCCATGCAAGCCATACCTTCCTGGAACCCCCCGGGTGTCTAGCTTTCAGAAATGTATGGGTTTGGTAGGTTTCCCTAGCTGGCTACCGAGCACGGGGCCAAAAAACAAGGTGACCCCCCCTTGCAAAACCAGGTCGTTTTGTGAAAGGCAATTTTGATGTCGCCTCAATACGTTTTGGGCCTTTGCCTGTCGTGGGTACTTGGGCCTCCCACACGAGTGAGGCACCATTTTTATAGGGAGACCTGGGGGAACGGTGGGTGGTAGGAAATTTGTGTCAGCCCAGTGATGCCACAACTTTCCCACACAAATATGTGCGGAAAAAGTGATTTTTTAAGCTTAAATTAAGGTTTGCAGGGCTTTCTGGGTAAGAAAACGTTGGGGGATCAACGCAAGCCATACCTCCCTGGAACCTCCCTGGTGTCTAGTTTTCAGAAATGTGTGGGTTTGGTAGGTTTTCCTAGCTGGCCACCGAGCACGGGGCCACAAACCCAGGTGACCCCCCTTGCAAAACCAGGTCGTTTTGTGATAGGCAATTTTAATGTCGCCTCAATACGTTTTGGGCCCTTGCCTGTCGCGGGTACTTGGGCCTCCCACACGAGTGAGGCACATTTTTATCGGGAGACCTGGGGGAACGCTGGGTGGTAGGAAATTTGTGTCAGCCCGGTGATGCCACAACTTTCCAACACAAAAATGTGTGGAAAAAGTGATTTTTTTCAGCTAAAATTCAGGTTTGCAGGGGATTCTGGGTAAGAAAACATTGGGGGATCCACGCAAGCCATACCTCCCTGGAACCCCCCGGGTGTCTACTGTTCAGAAATGTGTGGGTTTGGTAGGTTTCCCTAGCTGTCCGCCGAGCACGGGGTCAAAAACCCAGGTGACCCCTCTGGCAAAACCAGGTCGTTTTGTGATAGGCAATTTTGATGTCGCCTCAATACGTTTTGGGCCCTTGCCTGTCGTGGGTACTTGGGCCTTCCACACGAGTGAGGCCCCATTTTTATCGGGAGACCTGGGGGAATGCTGGGTGGTAGGAAATTTGTGTCAGCCCGGTGATGTCACAACTTTCCCACACAAAAATGTGTGGAAAAAGTGATTTTTTCAGCCAAAATAAGGTTTGCAGGGGATTCTGGGTAAGAAAACGTTGGGGGATCCACGCATGCCATACCTCTCTGGAACCCCCCAGTGTCTAGTTTTCAGAAATGTGTGGGTTTGGTAGGTTTCCCTAGCTGGCCGCCGAGCACGGGGCCAAAACCCAGGTGACCCCCTTGCAAAACCAGGTCTTTTTGTGATAGGCAATTTTGATGTTGCCTCAATACGTTTTGGGCCCTTGCCTGTCGCGGGTACTTGGGCCTCCCACACGAGTGAGGCACCATTTTTATCGGGAGACCTGGGGGAACGCTGGGTGGTAGGAAATTTGTGTCAGCCCGGTGATGCCACAACTTTCCCACACAAAAATGGGTAGACAAAGTGATTTTGTCAGGCAAAATTGAGGTTTGCAGGGGATTCTGGGTAAGAAAACATTGGGGGATACACACAAGCCATACCTCACTGGAACCCCCTGGGTGTCTAGTTTTCAGAAATGTGTGGGTTTGGTAGGTTTCCCTAGCTGCCCGCCGAGCACGGGGCCAAAAACCCAGGTGACCCCCCTTGCAAAACCAGGTCGTTTTGTGATAAGCAATTTTGATGTTGCCTCAATACGTTTTGGGCCCTTGCCTGTTGCGGGTACTTGGGCCTCCCACACGAGTGAGGCACCATTTTTATCAGGAGACCTGGGGGAACGCTGGGTGGTAGGAAATTTGTATCAGCCCGGTGATGCCACAACTTTCACACACAAAAATGTGTGGAAAAAGTGATTTTTTCAGCTAAAATTGAGGTTTGCAGGGGATTCTGGGTAAGAAAACGTTGGGGGATCCTCACAAGCCATACCTCCCTGGAACCCCCCGGATGTCTAGTTTTCAGAAAAGTATGGGTTTGGTAGGTTACCCTAGCTGGCCGCCAAGCACGGGGCCAAAAACCCAGGTGACCCCCCCTTGCAAAACCAGGTCGTTTGTGATAGGCAATTTTGATGTCGCCTCAATACGTTTTGGGCCTTTGCCTGTCATGGGTACTTGGGCCTCCCACACGAGTGAGACACCATTTTTATTGGGAGACCTGGGGGAACGCTGGGTGGTAGGAAATTTGTGTCAGCCCGGTGATGCCACAACTTTCCCACACAAAAATGTGCGGAAAAAGTGATTTGTTTAAGCTAACATTGAGGTTTGCAGGGGATTCTGGGTAAGAAAACGCTGGGGGATCCACGCAAGCCATACCTCCCTGGAACCCCCCAGGTGTTTAGTTTTCAGAAATGTGTGGGTTTGGTAGGTTTCCCTAGCTGTCCGCCGAGCACGGGGTCAAAAACCCAGGTGACCCCCCTTGCAAAACCAGTTCGTTTTGTGATAGGCAATTTTGATGTCGCCTCAATACATTTTGGGCCCTTGCCTGTCGCGGGTACTTGGGCCTTCCACACGAGTGAGGCACCATTTTTATCGTGAGACCTGGGGGAATGCTGGGGTGGTAGGAAATTTGTGTCAGCCAGGTGATGCCACAACTTTCCCACACAAAAATGTGCGGAAAAAGAGTTTTTTTTAAGCTACAATTGAGGTTTGCAGGGAATTCTGGGTAAGAAAACGTTGGGGGATCCATGCAAGCCATACCTTCCTGGAACCCCCCGGGTGTCTAGCTTTCAGAAATGTGTGGGTTTGGTAGGTTTCCCTAGCTGGACGCCGAGCACGGGGCCAAAAAACAAGATGACCCCCCTTGCAAAACCAGGTCGTTTTGTGAAAGGCAATTTTGATGTCGCCTCAATACGTTTTGGGCCTTTGCCTGTCGTGGGTACTTGGGCCTCCCACACGAGTGAGGCTCCATTTTTATAGGGAGACCTGGGGGAACGCTGGGTGGTAGGAAATTTGTGTCAGCCCAGTGATGCCACAACTTTCCCACACAAAAATGTGCGGAAAAAGAGGTTTTTTTAAGCTACAATTGAGGTTTGCAGGGGATTCTGGGTGAGAAAACGTTGGGGGATCCATGCAAGCCATACCTCCCTGGAACCCTCCGGGTGTCTAGTTTTCAGAAATGTGTGGGTTTGGTAGGTTTCCCTAGCTGGCTGCTGAGCACGGGGCCAAAACCCAGGTGACCCCCTTGCAAAGCCAGGTCGTTTTGTGATAGGCAATTTTGATGTCGCCTCAATACGTTTTGGGCCCTTGCCTGTCATGGGTACTTGGTCCTCCCACAGGAGTGAGGCACCATTTTTATCGGGAGACCTGGGGGAGTGCTGGGGGGTAGGAAATTTGTGTCAGCCCGGTGATGTCACAACTTTCCCACACAAAAATGTGTGGAAAAAGAGATTTTTTCAGCCAAAATAAGGTTTGCAGGGGATTCTGGGTTGAAAACGTTGGGGGATCCACGCATGCCATACCTCCCTGGAACCCCCCGGTGTCTAGTTTTCAGAAATGTGTGGGTTTGGTAGGTTTCCCTAGCTGGCCGCCGAGCACGGGGCCAAAAACCCAGGTGACCCCCTTGCAAAACCAGGTCGTTTTGTGATAGGTAATTTTGATGTTGCCTCAATACGTTTTGGGCCCTTGCCTGTCGCGGGTACTTGGGCCTCCCACACGAGTGAGGCACCATTTTTATCGGGAGACCTGGGGGAACGCTGGGTGGTAGGAAATTTGTGTCAGCCCGGTGATGCCACAACTTTCCCACACAAAAATGGGTAGACATAGTGATTTTGTCAGGTAAAAGTGAGGTTTGCAGGGGATTCTGGGTAAGAAAACATTGGGGGATACACACAAGCCATACCTCACTGGAACCCCTGGGTGTCTAGTTTTCAGAAATGTGTGGGTTTGGTAGGTTTCCCTAGCTGGCCGCCGAGCACGGGGACAAAAACCCAGGTGACCCCCTTGCAAAACCAGATCGTTTTGTGATAAGCAATTTTGATGTTGCCTCAATACGTTTTGGGCCCTTGCCTGTTGCGGGTACTTGGGCCTCCCACACGAGTGAGGCACCATTTTTATCAGGAGACCTGGGGAACGCTGGGTGGTAGGAAATTTGTGTCAGCCCGGTGATGCCACAACTTTCCCACACAAAAATGTGTGGAAAAAGTGATTTTTTTCAGCTAAAATTGAGGTTTGCAGGGGATTCTGGGTAAGAAAACGTTGGGGGATCCTCACAAGCCATACCTCCCTGGAACCCCCGGGTGTCTAGTTTTCAGAAAAGTGTAGGTTTGGTAGGTTACCCTAGCTGGCCGCCGAGCACGGGGCCAAAACCCAGGTGACTCCCCTTGCAAAACAGGTCGTTTTGTGATAGGCAATTTTGATGTCGCCTCAATAAGTTTTGGGCCTTTGCCTGTCATGGGTACTTGGGCCTCCCACACGAGTGAGGCACCATTTTTATTGGGAGACCTGGGGGAACGCTGGGTGGTAGGAAATTTGTGTCAGCCCGGTGATGCCACAACTTTCCCACACAAAAATGTGCGGAAAAAGTGATTTTTTTAAGCTAACATTGAGGTTTGCAGGGGATTCTGGGTAAGAAAACGTTGGGGGATCCACGCAAGCCATACCTCCCTGGAACCCCCGGGTGTTTAGTTTTCAGAAATGTGTGGGTTTGGTAGGTTTCCCTAGCTGTCCGCCGAGCACGGGGTCAAAAACCCAGGTGACCCCTTGCAAAACCAGGTCGTTTTGTGATAAGCAATTTTGATGTCGCCTCAATACATTTTGGGCCTTTGCCTGTCGCGGGTACTTGGGCCTTCCACACGAGTGAGGCACCATTTTTATCGGGAGACCTGGGGAACGCTGGGTGGTAGTAAATTTGTGTCAGCCCGGTGATGCCACAACTTTCCCACACAAAAATGTGCGGAAAAAGTGATTTTTTAAGCTAACATTGAGGTTTGCAGGGGATTCTGGGTAAGAAAACGTTGGGGGATCCACGCAAGCCATACCTCCCTGGAACCCCCGGGTGTTTAGTTTTCAGAAATGTGTGGGTTTGGTAGGTTTGCCTAGCTGTCCGCCGAGCACGGGGTCAAAAACCCAGGTGACCCCCTTGCAAAACCAGGTCGTTTTGTTATAGGCAATTTTGATGTCGCCTCAATACATTTTGGGCCTTTGCCTGTCGCGGGTACTTGGGCCTTCCACACGAGTGAGGCACCATTTTTATCGGGAGACCTGGGGAACGCTGGGTGGTAGTAAATTTGTGTCAGCCCGGTGATGCCACCACTTTCTCACACAAAAATGTGTGGAAAAAGTGATTTTTTTCCAGCTAAAATTGAGGTTTGCAGGGGATTCTGGGTAAGAAAACGTTGGGGGATCCACACAAGCCATACCTCCCTGGAACCCCCGGGTGTCTAGTTTTCAGAAATGTGTGGGTTTGGTAGGTTTCCCTAGCTGGCCGCCGAGCACGGGGCCAAAACTCAGGTAACCCCATTGCAAAACCAGGTCATTTTGTGATAGGCAATTTTGATGTTCCATCAATACTTTTTGGGCCCTTGCCTGTCGTGGGTACTGGGGCCTCCCACACGAGTGAGGCACCATTTTTATCGTGAGACCTGGGGAACGCTGGGGTGGTAGGAAATTTGTGTCAGCCTGGTGATGCCACAACTTTCCCACACAAAAATGTGCGGAAAAAGTGATTTTTTTAAGCTAACATTGAGGTTTGCAGGGGATTCTGGGTAAGAAAACGTTGGGGGATCCACGCAAGCCATACCTCCCTGGAACCCCCGGGTGTTTAGTTTTCAGAAATGTGTGGGTTTGGTAGGTTTGCCTAGCTGTCCGCCGAGCACGGGGTCAAAAACCCAGGTGACCCCCTTGCAAAACCAGGTCGTTTTGTTATAGGCAATTTTGATGTCGCCTCAATACATTTTGGGCCTTTGCCTGTCGCGGGTACTTGGGCCTTCCACACGAGTGAGGCACCATTTTTATCGGGAGACCTGGGGAACGCTGGGTGGTAGTAAATTTGTGTCAGCCCGGTGATGCCACCACTTTCTCACACAAAAATGTGTGGAAAAAGTGATTTTTTCCAGCTAAAATTGAGGTTTGCAGGGGATTCTGGGTAAGAAAACGTTGGGGGATCCACACAAGCCATACCTCCCTGGAACCCCCCGGGTGTCTAGTTTTCAGAAATGTGTGGGTTTGGTAGGTTTCCCTAGCTGGCCGCCGAGCACGGGGCCAAAAACTCAGGTAACCCCCATTGCAAAACCAGGTCATTTTGTGATAGGCAATTTTGATGTTCCATCAATACTTTTGGGCCCTTGCCTGTCGTGGGTACTGGGGCCTCCCACACGAGTGAGGCACCATTTTTATCGTGAGACCTGGGGGAACGCTGGGGTGGTAGGAAATTTGTGTCAGCCTGGTGATGCCACAACTTTCCCACACAAAAATGTGCGGAAAAAGAGGTTTTTTTAAGCTACAATTGAGGTTTGCAGGGGATTCTGGGTGAGAAAACGTTGGGGGATCCATGCAAGCCATACCTCCCTGGAACCCTCCGGGTGTCTAGTTTTCAGAAATGTGTGGGTTTGGTAGGTTTCCCTAGCTGGCTGCTGAGCACGGGGCCAAAAACCCAGGTGACCCCCTTGCAAAGCCAGGTCGTTTTGTGATAGGCAATTTTGATGTCGCCTCAATACGTTTTGGGCCCTTGCCTGTCATGGGTACTTGGGCCTCCCACAGGAGTGAGGCACCATTTTTATCGGGAGACCTGGGGGAGTGCTGGGGGTAGGAAATTTGTGTCAGCCCGGTGATGTCACAACTTTCCCACACAAAAATGTGTGGAAAAAGAGATTTTTTCAGCCAAAATAAGGTTTGCAGGGGATTCTGGGTTGAAAACGTTGGGGGATCCACGCATGCCATACCTCCCTGGAACCCCCGGTGTCTAGTTTTCAGAAATGTGTGGGTTTGGTAGGTTTCCCTAGCTGGCCGCCGAGCACGGGGCCAAAACCCAGGTGACCCCCTTGCAAAACCAGGTCGTTTTGTGATAGGTAATTTTGATGTTGCCTCAATACGTTTTGGGCCCTTGCCTGTCGCGGGTACTTGGGCCTCCCACACGAGTGAGGCACCATTTTTATCGGGAGACCTGGGGGAACGCTGGGTGGTAGGAAATTTGTGTCAGCCCGGTGATGCCACAACTTTCCCACACAAAAATGGGTAGACATAGTGATTTTGTCAGGTAAAAGTGAGGTTTGCAGGGGATTCTGGGTAAGAAAACATTGGGGGATACACACAAGCCATACCTCACTGGAACCCCCTGGGTGTCTAGTTTTCAGAAATGTGTGGGTTTGGTAGGTTTCCCTAGCTGGCCGCCGAGCACGGGGACAAAAGCCCAGGTGACCCCCTTGCAAAACCAGGTCGTTTTGTGATAAGCAATTTTGATGTTGCCTCAATACGTTTTGGGCCCTTGCCTGTTGCGGGTACTTGGGCCTCCCACACGAGTGAGGCACCATTTTTATCAGGAGACCTGGGGAACGCTGGGTGGTAGGAAATTTGTGTCAGCCCGGTGATGCCACAACTTTCCCACACAAAAATGTGTGGAAAAAGTGATTTTTTCAGCTAAAATTGAGGTTTGCAGGGGATTCTGGGTAAGAAAACGTTGGGGGATCCTCACAAGCCATACCTCCCTGGAACCCCCGGGTGTCTAGTTTTCAGAAAAGTGTAGGTTTGGTAGGTTACCCTAGCTGGCCGCCGAGCACGGGGCCAAAATCCCAGGTGACCCCCCCTTGCAAAACAGGTCGTTTTGTGATAGGCAATTTTGATGTCGCCTCAATACGTTTTGGGCCTTTGCCTGTCATGGGTACTTGGGCCTCCCACACGAGTGAGGCACCATTTTTATTGGGAGACCTGGGGGAACGCTGGGTGGTAGGAAATTTGTGTCAGCCCGGTGATGCCACAACTTTCCCACACAAAAATGTGCGGAAAAAGTGATTTTTTAAGCTAACATTGAGGTTTGCAGGGGATTCTGGGTAAGAAAACGTTGGGGGATCCACGCAAGCCATACCTCCCTGGAACCCCCGGGTGTTTAGTTTTCAGAAATGTGTGGGTTTGGTAGGTTTCCCTAGCTGTCCGCCGAGCACGGGGTCAAAACCCAGGTGACCCCCCTTGCAAAACCAGGTCGTTTTGTGATAAGCAATTTTGATGTCGCCTCAATACATTTTGGGCCTTTGCCTGTCGCGGGTACTTGGGCCTTCCACACGAGTGAGGCACCATTTTTATCGGGAGACCTGGGGAACGCTGGGTGGTAGTAAATTTGTGTCAGCCCGGTGATGCCACAACTTTCCCACACAAAAATGTGCGGAAAAAGTGATTTTTTAAGCTAACATTGAGGTTTGCAGGGGATTCTGGGTAAGAAAACGTTGGGGGATCCACGCAAGCCATACCTCCCTGGAACCCCCGGGTGTTTAGTTTTCAGAAATGTGTGGGTTTGGTAGGTTTGCCTAGCTGTCCGCCGAGCACGGGGTCAAAACCCAGGTGACCCCCTTGCAAAACCAGGTCGTTTTGTTATAGGCAATTTTGATGTCGCCTCAATACATTTTGGGCCTTTGCCTGTCGCGGGTACTTGGGCCTTCCACACGAGTGAGGCACCATTTTTATCGGGAGACCTGGGGAACGCTGGGTGGTAGTAAATTTGTGTCAGCCCGGTGATGCCACCACTTTCTCACACAAAAATGTGTGGAAAAAGTGATTTTTTTCCAGCTAAAATTGAGGTTTGCAGGGGATTCTGGGTAAGAAAACGTTGGGGGATCCACACAAGCCATACCTCCCTGGAACCCCCGGGTGTCTAGTTTTCAGAAATGTGTGGGTTTGGTAGGTTTCCCTAGCTGGCCGCCGAGCACGGGGCCAAAAACTCAGGTAACCCCCATTGCAAAACCAGGTCATTTTGTGATAGGCAATTTTGATGTTCCATCAATACTTTTTGGGCCCTTGCCTGTCGTGGGTACTGGGGCCTCCCACACGAGTGAGGCACCATTTTTATCGTGAGACCTGGGGGAACGCTGGGGTGGTAGGAAATTTGTGTCAGCCTGGTGATGCCACAACTTTCCCACACAAAAATGTGCGGAAAAAGAGGTTTTTTAAGCTACAATTGAGGTTTGCAGGGGATTCTGGGTGAGAAAACGTTGGGGGATCCATGCAAGCCATACCTCCCTGGAACCCTCCGGGTGTCTAGTTTTCAGAAATGTGTGGGTTTGGTAGGTTTCCCTAGCTGGCTGCTGAGCACGGGGCCAAAAACCCAGGTGACCCCCTTGCAAAGCCAGGTCGTTTTGTGATAGGCAATTTTGATGTCGCCTCAATACGTTTTGGGCCCTTGCCTGTCATGGGTACTTGGGCCTCCCACAGGAGTGAGGCACCATTTTTATCGGGAGACCTGGGGGAGTGCTGGGGGTAGGAAATTTGTGTCAGCCCGGTGATGTCACAACTTTCCCACACAAAAATGTGTGGAAAAAGAGATTTTTCAGCCAAAATAAGGTTTGCAGGGGATTCTGGGTTGAAAACGTTGGGGGATCCACGCATGCCATACCTCCCTGGAACCCCCGGTGTCTAGTTTTCAGAAATGTGTGGGTTTGGTAGGTTTCCCTAGCTGGCCGCCGAGCACGGGGCCAAAAACCCAGGTGACCCCCTTGCAAAACCAGGTCGTTTTGTGATAGGTAATTTTGATGTTGCCTCAATACGTTTTGGGCCCTTGCCTGTCGCGGGTACTTGGGCCTCCCACACGAGTGAGGCACCATTTTTATCGGGAGACCTGGGGGAACGCTGGGTGGTAGGAAATTTGTGTCAGCCCGGTGATGCCACAACTTTCCCACACAAAAATGGGTAGACATAGTGATTTTGTCAGGTAAAAGTGAGGTTTGCAGGGGATTCTGGGTAAGAAAACATTGGGGGATACACACAAGCCATACCTCACTGGAACCCCCTGGGTGTCTAGTTTTCAGAAATGTGTGGGTTTGGTAGGTTTCCCTAGCTGGCCGCCGAGCACGGGGACAAAAACCCAGGTGACCCCCTTGCAAAACCAGGTCGTTTTGTGATAAGCAATTTTGATGTTGCCTCAATACGTTTTGGGCCCTTGCCTGTTGCGGGTACTTGGGCCTCCCACACGAGTGAGGCACCATTTTTATCAGGAGACCTGGGGGAACGCTGGGTGGTAGGAAATTTGTGTCAGCCCGGTGATGCCACAACTTTCCCACACAAAAATGTGTGGAAAAAGTGATTTTTTTCAGCTAAAATTGAGGTTTGCAGGGGATTCTGGGTAAGAAAACGTTGGGGGATCCTCACAAGCCATACCTCCCTGGAACCCCCCGGGTGTCTAGTTTTCAGAAAAGTGTAGGTTTGGTAGGTTACCCTAGCTGGCCGCCGAGCACGGGGCCAAAAACCCAGGTGACCCCCCCTTGCAAAACAGGTCGTTTTGTGATAGGCAATTTTGATGTCGCCTCAATACGTTTTGGGCCTTTGCCTGTCATGGGTACTTGGGCCTCCCACACGAGTGAGGCACCATTTTTATTGGGAGACCTGGGGGAACGCTGGGTGGTAGGAAATTTGTGTCAGCCCGGTGATGCCACAACTTTCCCACACAAAAATGTGCGGAAAAAGTGATTTTTTTAAGCTAACATTGAGGTTTGCAGGGGATTCTGGGTAAGAAAACGTTGGGAGATCCACGCAAGCCATACCTCCCTGGAACCCCCCGGGTGTTTAGTTTTCAGAAATGTGTGGGTTTGGTAGGTTTCCCTAGCTGTCCGCCGAGCACGGGGTCAAAACCCAGGTGACCCCCTTGCAAAACCAGGTCGTTTTGTGATAAGCAATTTTGATGTCGCCTCAATACATTTTGGGCCTTTGCCTGTCGCGGGTACTTGGGCCTTCCACACGAGTGAGGCACCATTTTTATCGGGAGACCTGGGGAACGCTGGGTGGTAGTAAATTTGTGTCAGCCCGGTGATGCCACCACTTTCTCACACAAAAATGTGTGGAAAAAGTGATTTTTTCCAGCTAAAATTGAGGTTTGCAGGGGATTCTGGGTAAGAAAACGTTGGGGGATCCACACAAGCCATACCTCCCTGGAACCCCCGGGTGTCTAGTTTTCAGAAATGTGTGGGTTTGGTAGGTTTCCCTAGCTGGCCGCCGAGCACAGGGCCAAAAACTCAGGTAACCCCCATTGCAAAACCAGGTCATTTTGTGATAGGCAATTTTGATGTTGCTTCAATACTTTTTGGGCCCTTGCCTGTCGTGGGTACTGGGGCCTCCCACACGAGTCAGGCACCATTTTTATCGTGAGACCTGGGGGAACGCTGGGGTGGTAGGAAATTTGTGTCAGCCTGGTGATGCCAGAACTTTCCCACACAAAAATGTGCGGAAAAAGAGGTTTTTTAAGCTACAATTGAGGTTTGCAGGGGATTCTGGGTAAGAAAACGTTGGGGGATCCATGCAAGCCATACCTTCCTGGAACCCCCGGGTGTCTAGCTTTCAGAAATGTATGGGTTTGGTAGGTTTCCCTAGCTGGCTACCGAGCACGGGGCCAAAAACAAGGTGACCCCCCTTGCAAAACCAGGTCGTTTTGTGAAAGGCAATTTTGATGTCGCCTCAATACGTTTTGGGCCTTTGCCTGTCGTGGGTACTTGGGCCTCCCACACGAGTGAGGCACCATTTTTATAGGGAGACCTGGGGGAACGGTGGGTGGTAGGAAATTTGTGTCAGCCCAGTGATGCCACAACTTTCCCACACAAATATGTGCGGAAAAAGTGATTTTTAAGCTTAAATTAAGGTTTGCAGGGCTTTCTGGGTAAGAAAACGTTGGGGGATCAACGCAAGCCATACCTCCCTGGAACCTCCCTGGTGTCTAGTTTTCAGAAATGTGTGGGTTTGGTAGGTTTTCCTAGCTGGCCACCGAGCACGGGGCCACAAACCCAGGTGACCCCCTTGCAAAACCAGGTCGTTTTGTGATAGGCAATTTTAATGTCGCCTCAATACGTTTTGGGCCCTTGCCTGTCGCGGGTACTTGGGCCTCCCACACGAGTGAGGCACATTTTTATCGGGAGACCTGGGGGAACGCTGGGTGGTAGGAAATTTGTGTCAGCCCGGTGATGCCACAACTTTCCAACACAAAAATGTGTGGAAAAAGTGATTTTTTCAGCTAAAATTCAGGTTTGCAGGGGATTCTGGGTAAGAAAACATTGGGGGATCCACGCAAGCCATACCTCCCTGGAACCCCCCGGGTGTCTACTGTTCAGAAATGTGTGGGTTTGGTAGGTTTCCCTAGCTGTCCGCCGAGCACGGGGTCAAAAACCCATGTGACCCCTCTGGCAAAACCAGGTCGTTTTGTGATAGGCAATTTTGATGTCGCCTCAATACGTTTTGGGCCCTTGCCTGTCGTGGGTACTTGGGCCTTCCACACGAGTGAGGCCCCATTTTTATCGGGAGACCTGGGGGAATGCTGGGTGGTAGGAAATTTGTGTCAGCCCGGTGATGTCACAACTTTCCCACACAAAAATGTGTGGAAAAAGTGATTTTTTCAGCCAAAATAAGGTTTGCAGGGGATTCTGGGTAAGAAAACGTTGGGGGATCCACGCATGCCATACCTCTCTGGAACCCCCCAGTGTCTAGTTTTCAGAAATGTGTGGGTTTGGTAGGTTTCCCTAGCTGGCCGCCGAGCACGGGGCCAAAACCCAGGTGACCCCCTTGCAAAACCAGGTCTTTTTGTGATAGGCAATTTTGATGTTGCCTCAATACGTTTTGGGCCCTTGCCTGTCGCGGGTACTTGGGCCTCCCACACGAGTGAGGCACCATTTTTATCGGGAGACCTGGGGGAACGCTGGGTGGTAGGAAATTTGTGTCAGCCCGGTGATGCCACAACTTTCCCACACAAAAATGGGTAGACAAAGTGATTTTGTCAGGCAAAATTGAGGTTTGCAGGGGATTCTGGGTAAGAAAACATTGGGGGATACACACAAGCCATACCTCACTGGAACCCCTGGGTGTCTAGTTTTCAGAAATGTGTGGGTTTGGTAGGTTTCCCTAGCTGCCCGCCGAGCACGGGGCCAAAACCCAGGTGACCCCCTTGCAAAACCAGGTCGTTTTGTGATAAGCAATTTTGATGTTGCCTCAATACGTTTTGGGCCCTTGCCTGTTGCGGGTACTTGGGCCTCCCACACGAGTGAGGCACCATTTTTATCAGGAGACCTGGGGGAACGCTGGGTGGTAGGAAATTTGTATCAGCCCGGTGATGCCACAACTTTCACACACAAAAATGTGTGGAAAAAGTGATTTTTTCAGCTAAAATTGAGGTTTGCAGGGGATTCTGGGTAAGAAAACGTTGGGGGATCCTCACAAGCCATACCTCCCTGGAACCCCCGGATGTCTAGTTTTCAGAAAAGTATGGGTTTGGTAGGTTACCCTAGCTGGCCGCCAAGCACGGGGCCAAAACCCAGGTGACCCCCTTGCAAAACCAGGTCGTTTGTGATAGGCAATTTTGATGTCGCCTCAATACGTTTTGGGCCTTTGCCTGTCATGGGTACTTGGGCCTCCCACACGAGTGAGACACCATTTTTATTGGGAGACCTGGGGAACGCTGGGTGGTAGGAAATTTGTGTCAGCCCGGTGATGCCACAACTTTCCCACACAAAAATGTGCGGAAAAAGTGATTTGTTTAAGCTAACATTGAGGTTTGCAGGGGATTCTGGGTAAGAAAACGCTGGGGGATCCACGCAAGCCATACCTCCCTGGAACCCCCAGGTGTTTAGTTTTCAGAAATGTGTGGGTTTGGTAGGTTTCCCTAGCTGTCCGCCGAGCACGGGGTCAAAAACCCAGGTGACCCCCTTGCAAAACCAGTTCGTTTTGTGATAGGCAATTTTGATGTCGCCTCAATACATTTTGGGCCCTTGCCTGTCGCGGGTACTTGGGCCTTCCACACGAGTGAGGCACCATTTTTATCGTGAGACCTGGGGAATGCTGGGGTGGTAGGAAATTTGTGTCAGCCAGGTGATGCCACAACTTTCCCACACAAAAATGTGCGGAAAAAGAGTTTTTTTTAAGCTACAATTGAGGTTTGCAGGGGATTCTGGGTAAGAAAACGTTGGGGGATCCATGCAAGCCATACCTTCCTGGAACCCCCCGGGTGTCTAGCTTTCAGAAATGTGTGGGTTTGGTAGGTTTCCCTAGCTGGCCGCCGAGCACGGGGCCAAAAAACAAGATGACCCCCCTTGCAAAACCAGGTCGTTTTGTGAAAGGCAATTTTGATGTCGCCTCAATACGTTTTGGGCCTTTGCCTGTCGTGGGTACTTGGGCCTCCCACACGAGTGAGGCTCCATTTTTATAGGGAGACCTGGGGGAACGCTGGGTGGTAGGAAATTTGTGTTAGCCCAGTGATGCCACAACTTTCCCACACAAAAATGTGCGGAAAAAGTGATTTTTTAAGCTTAAATTAAGGTTTGCAGGGCTTTCTGGGTAAGAAAACGTTGGGGGATCCACGCAAGCCATACCTCCCTGGAACCTCCCCGGTGTCTAGTTTTCAGAAATGTGTGGGTTTGGTAAGTTTTCCTAGCTGGCCACCGAGTACGGGGCCACAAACCCAGGTGACCCCCCTTGCCAAACCAGGTCGTTTTGTGATAGGCAATTTTGATGTTGCCTCAATACGTTTTGGGCCCTTGCCTGTCGTGGGTACTTGGGCCTTCCACACGAGTGAGGCACCATTTTTATCGGGAGACCTGGGGGAACGCTGGGTGGTAGGAAATTTGTGTCAGCCCAGTGATGCCACAACTTTCCCACACAAAAATGTGTGGAAAAAGTGATTTTTTTCAGCTAAAATTGAAGTTTGCAGGGGATTCTGGGTAAGAAAACGTTGGGGGATCCACGCAAGCCATACCTTCCTGGAACCCCCCGGGTGTCTAGCTTTCAGAAATGTGTGGGTTTGGTAGGTTTCCCAAGCTGGCCACTGAGCACAAGGCCAAAATCCCAGGTCACCCCCCTTGCAAAACCAGGTCGTTTTGTGATAGGCAATTTTGATGTCGCCTCAATACGTTTTGGACCATTGCCTGTTGCGGGTACTTGGGCCTCCCACACGAGTGAGGCACCATTTTTATCGGGAGACCTGGGGGAGTGCTGGGGGGTAGGAAATTTGTGTCAGCCCGGTGATGCCACAACTTTCCCACACAAAAATGTGTGGAAAAAGTGATTTTTTCAGCTAAAATTAAGGTTTGCAGGGGATTCTGGGTAAGAAAACGTTGGGGGATCCACGCATGCCATACCTCCCTGGAACCCCCCCGGTGTCTAGTTTTCAAAAATGTGTGGGTTCGGTAGGTTTCCCTAGCTGTCCGCCGAGCACGGGCCAAAAACCCAGGTGACCCCCCTTGCAAAACCAGGTCGTTTTGTGATAGGCAATTTTGATGTTGCCTCAATACGTTTTGGGCCCTTGCCTGTCGCGGATACTTGGGCCTCCCACACGAGTGAGGCACCATTTTTATCGGGAGACCTGGGGGAACGCTGGGTGGTAGGAAATTTGTGTCAGCCCGGTGATGCCACAACTTTCCCACACAAAAATGTTTGGACAAAGTGATTTTTTCAGGTAAAATTGAGGTTTGCAGGGGATTCTGGGTAAGAAAACATTGGGGGATCCACACAAGCCATACCTCACTGGAACCCACTGGGTGTCTAGTTTTCAGAAATGTGTGGGTTTGGTAGGTTTCCCTAGTTGGCCGCTGAACACGGGGCCAAAAACCCACGTGACCCCCCTTGCAAAACCAGGTTGTTTTGTGATAAGCAATTTTGATGTTGCCTCAATACGTTTTGGGCCCTTGCCTGTTGCGGGTACTTGGGCCTCCCACACGAGTGAGGCACCATTTTTATCAGGAGACCTGGGGGAACGCTGGGTGGTAGGAAATTTGTGTCAGCCCGGTGATGCCACAACTTTCCCACACAAAAATGTGTGGAAAAAGTGATTTTTTTCAGCTACAATTGAGGTTTGCAGGGGATTCTGGGTAAGAAAACATTAGGGGATCCTCACAAGCCATACCTCCCTGTAACCCCCCAGGTGTCTAGTTTTCAGAAAAGTGTGGGTTTGGTAGGTTTCCATAGCTGGCCGCCGAGCACGGGGCCAAAAACCCAGGTGACCCCCCCTTGCAAAACCAGGTCGTTTTGTGATAGGCAATTTTGATGTCGTCTCAATACATTTTGGGCCTTTGCCTGTCATGGGTACTTGGGCCTCCCACACAAGTGAGGCACCATTTTTATCGGGAGACCTGGGGGAACGCTGGGTGGTAGGAAATTTGTGTCAGCCCGGTGATGCCACAACTTTCCCACACAAAAATGTACGGAAAAAGTGATTTTTTTAAGCTAAAATTGAGGTTTGCAGGGGATTCTGGGTAAGAAAACGTTGGGGGATCCACGCAAGCCATACCTCCCTGGAACCCCCCGGGTGTTTAGTTTTCAGAAATGTGTGGGTTTTGTAGGTTTCCCTAGCTGTCCGCCGAGCACGGGGTCAAAAACCCAGGTGACCCCCCTTGCAAAACCAGGCCGTTTTGTGATAGGCAATTTTGATGTCGCCTCAATACGGTTTGGGCCTTTGCCTGTCGTGGGTACTTGGGCCTCCCACACGAGTGAGGCACCATTTTTATCGGGAGACCTGGGGAACGCTGGGTGGTAGGAAATTTGTGTCAGCCCGGTGATGCCACAACTTTCCCACACAAAAATGTGTGGAAAAAGTGATTTTTTTAAAGCTAAAATTGAGGTTTGCAGGGGATTCTGGGTAAGAAAACGTTGGGGGATCCATGCAAGCCATACCTTCCTGGAACCCCCCGGGTGTCTAGCTTTCAGAAATGTGTGGGCTTGGTAGGTTTCCCTAGCTGTCCGCCGAGCACGGGGTCAAAAACCCAGGTGACCCCCCTGGCAAAACCAGGTCGTTTTGTGATAGGCAATTTTGATGTCGCCTCAATACATTTTGGGCCCTTGCCTGTCGTGGGTACTTGGGCCTTCCACACGAGTGAGGCACCATTTTTATTGGGAGACCTGGGGGAACGCTGGGTGGTAGGAAATTTGTGTCAGCCGGTGATGCCACAAATTTCCCACACAAAAATGTGTGGAAAAAGTGATTTTTTTCAGCTAAAATTGAAGTTTGCAGGGGATTCTGGATAAGAAAACTTTGGGAGATCCACGCAAGCCATACCTTTCTGGAACCCCCCGGGTGTCTAGCTTTCAGAAATGTGTGGGTTTGGTAGGTTTCCCAAGCTGGCCGCTGGGCACGAGGCCAAAATCCCAGGTGACCCCCCTTGCAAAACCAGGTCGTTTTGTGATAGGCAATTTTGATGCCGCCTCAATACGTTATGGACCCTTGCCTGTCGCGGGTACTTGGGTCTCCCACACGAGTGAGGCACCATTTTTATCGGGAGACCTGGGGGAGTGCTGGGGGGTAGGAAATTTGTGTCAGCCCAGTGATGCCACAACTTTCCCACACAAAAATGTGTGGAAAAAGTGATTTTTTTCAGCTAAAATTAAGGTTTGCAGGGCTTTCTGGGTAAGAAAACGTTGGGGGATCAACGCAAGCCATACCTCCCTGGAACCTCCCCGGTGTCTAGTTTTCAGAAATGTGTGGGTTTGGTAGGTTTTCCTAGCTGGCCACCGAGCACGGGGCCACAAACCCAGGTGACCCCCCTTGCAAAACCAGGTCGTTTTGTGATAGGCAATTTTAATGTCGCCTCAATACGTTTTGGGCCCTTGCCTGTCGCGGGTACTTGGGCCTCCCACACGAGTGAGGCACATTTTTATCGGGAGACCTGGGGGAACGCTGGGTGGTAGGAAATTTGTGTCAGCCCGGTGATGCCACAACTTTCCAACACAAAAATGTGTGGAAAAAGTGATTCTTTCAGCTAAAATTGAGGTTTGCAGGGGATTCTGGGTATGAAAACATTGGGGGATCCACGCAAGCCATCCCTCCCTGGAACCCCCCGGGTGTCTACTGTTCAGAAATGT
This sequence comes from Calotriton arnoldi, assembly GCA_963921515.1. Classification (NCBI taxonomy): domain Eukaryota; kingdom Metazoa; phylum Chordata; class Amphibia; order Caudata; family Salamandridae; genus Calotriton; species Calotriton arnoldi. Next base: position 2,918,439 of record CAWUFW010001074.1, read on the forward strand.
GTGGGTTTGGTAGGTTTCCCTAGCTGTCCGCCGAGCACGGGGTCAAAAACCCAGGTGACCCCTCTGGCAAAAACAGGTCGTTTTGTGATAGGCAATTTTGATGTCGCCTCAATACGTTTTGGGCCCTTGCCTGTCGTGGGTACTTGGGCCTTCCACACGAGTGAGGCACCATTTTTATCGGGAGACCTGGGGGAATGCTGGGTGGTAGGAAATTTGTGTCAGCCCGGTGATGCCACAACTTTCCCACACAAAAATGTGTGGAAAAAGTGATTTGTTTCAGCTAAAATTGAAGTTTGCAGGGGATTCTGGGTAAGAAAACGTTGGGGGATCCACGCAAGCCATACCTTCCTGGAACCCCCCGGGTGTCTAGCTTTCAGAAATATGTGGGTTTGGTAGGTTTCCCAAGCTGGCCACTGAGCACGAGGCCAAAATCCTAGGTCACCCCCCTTGCAAAACCAGGTCGTTTTGTGATAGGCAATTTTGATGTTGCCTCAATACGTTTTGGGCCCTTGCCTGTCGCGGGTACTTGGGCCTCCCACACGAGTGAGGCACCATTTTTATCGGGAGACCTGGGGGAACGCTGGGTGGTAGGAAATTTGTGTCAGCCCGGTGATGCCACAACTTTCCCACACAAAAATGGGTAGACAAAGTGATTTTGTCAGGTAAAATTGAGGTTTGCAGGGTATTCTGGGTAAGAAAACATTGGGGGATAAACACAAGCCATACCTCACTGGAACCCCCTGGGTGTCTAGTTTTCAGAAATGTGTGGGTTTGGTAGGTTTCCCTAGCTGTCCGACGAGCACGGGGCCAAAAACCCAGGTGACCCCCCTTGCAAAACCAGGTCGTTTTGTGATAAGCAATTTTGATGTTGCCTCAATACGTTTTGGGCCCTTGCCTGTTGCGGGTACTTGGGCTTCCCACACGAGTGAGGCACCATTTTTATCAGGAGACCTGGGGGAACGCTGGGTGGTAGGAAATTTGTGTCAGCCCGGTGATGCCACAACTTTCCCACACAAAAATGTGTGGAAAAAGTGATTTTTTTCAGCTAAAATTGAGGTTTGCAGGGGATTCTGGGTAAGAAAACGTTGGGGGATCCTCACAAGCCATACCTCCCTGGAACCCCCCGGGTGTCTAGTTTTCAGAAAAGTATGGGTTTGGTAGGTTACCCTAGCTGGCCGCCAAGCACGGGGCCAAAAACCCACGTGACCCCCCTTGCAAAACCAGGTCATTTTGTGATAAGCAATTTTGAAGTTGCCTCAATACGTTTTGGGCCCTTGCCTGTTGCGGGTACTTGGGCCTCCCACACGAGTGAGGCACCATTTTTATCAGGAGACCTGGGGGAACGCTGGGTGGTAGGAAATTTGTGTCAGCCCGGTGATGCCACAACTTTCCCACACAAAAATGTGTGGAAAAAGTGATTTTGTTCAGCTAAAATTGAGGTTTGCAGGGGATTCTGGGTAAGAAAACATTAGGGGATCCTCACAAGCCATACCTCCCTGTAACCCCCCAGGTGTCTAGTTTTCAGAAAAGTGTGGGTTTGGTAGGTTTCCCTAGCTGGCCGCCGAGCATGGGGCCAAAAACCCAGGTGACCCCCCCTTGCAAAACCAGGTCGTTTTGTGATAGGCAATTTTGATGTCGTCTCAATACATTTTGGGCCTTTGCCTGTCGTGGGTACTTGGGCCTCCCACACGAGTGAGGCACCATTTTTATCGGGAGACCGGGGGGAACGCTGGGTGGTAGGAAATTTGTGTCAGCCCGGTGATGCCACAACTTTCCCACACAAAAATGTACGGAAAAAGTGATTTTTTTAAGCTAAAATTGAGGTTTGCAGGGGATTCTGGGTAAGAAAACGTTGGGGGATCCACGCAAGCCATACCTCCCTGGAACCCCCCGGGTGTTTAGTTTTCAGAAATGTGTGGGTTTTGTAGGTTTCCCTAGCTGTCCACCGAGCACGGGGTCAAAAACCCAGGTGACCCCCCTTGCAAAACCAGGTCGTTTTGTGATAGGCAATTTTGATGTCGCCTCAATACGTTTTGGGCCTTTGCCTGTCGTGGGTACTTGGGCCTCCCACACGAGTGAGGCACCATTTTTATCGGGAGACCTGGGGAACGCTGGGTGGTAGGAAATTTGTGTCAGCCCGGTGATGCCACAACTTTCCCACACAAAAATGTGTGGAAAAAGTGATTTTTTCACCTAAATTGAGGTTTGCAGGGGATTCTGGGTAAGAAAACGTTGGGGGATCCACACAAGCCATACCTCCCTGGAACCCCCCGGGTGTCTAGTTTTCAGAAATGTGTGGGTTTGTTAGGTTTCCATAGCTGGCCGTCGAGCATGGGCCAAAAACCCAGGTGACCCCCCCTTGCAAAACCAGGTCGTTTTGTGATAGGCAATTTGATGTCGCCTCAATACGTTTTGGGCCCTTGCCTGTCGTGGGTACTTGGGACTCCCACACGAGTGAGGCACCATTTTTATCGGGAGACCTGGGGGAACGCTGAGTGGTAGGAAATTTGTGTCAGCCCGGTGATGCCACAACTTTCCCACACAAAAATGTGCGGAAAAAATGATTTTTTTAAGCTAAAATTGAGGTTTTCAGGGGATTCTGGGTAAGAAAACGTTGGGGGATCCATGCAAGCCATACCTTCCTGGAACCCCCGGTGTCTAGCTTTCAGAAATGTGTGGGTTTGGTAGGTTTCCTTGCTGACCGCTGAGCACGAAGCCAAAACCCAGGTGACCCCCTTGCAAAACCAGGTCGTTTTGTGATAGGCAATTTTTATGTCGCCTCAATATGTTTTGGGCCCTTGCCTGTCACGGGTAGTTGGGCCTCCCACATGAGTGAGGCACCATTTTTATCGGGAGACCTGGGGGAATGCTGGGTGGTAGGAAATTTGTGTCAGCCCGGTGATGCCACAACTTTCCCACACAAAAATGTGCGTAAAAGTTATTTTTTAAGCTAAAATTGAGGTTTGCAGGGGATTCTGGGTAAGAAAACGTTGGGGGATCCATGCAAGCCATACCTTCCTGGAACCCCCCGGGTGTCTAGCTTTCAGAAATGTGTGTGTTTGGTATGTTTCCCTAGCTGGCTGCTGAGCAAGAGGCCAAAAACCCAGGTGACCCCCCTTGCAAAACCAGGTCGTTTTGTGATAGGCAATTTTGATGTCGCCTCAATACGTTTTGGGCCCTTGCCTGTCGCGGGTAGTTGGGCCTCCCACACGAGTGAGGCACCATTTTTATCGGGAGACCCGGGGGAACGCTGGGTGGTAGGAAATTTGTGTCAGCCCGGTGATGCCACAACTTTCCCACACAAAAATGTGCAGATAAAGTGATTTTTTAAGCTAAATTGAGGTTTGCAGGGGATTCTGGGTAAGAAAACATTGGGGGATCCATGCAAGCCATACCTCCCTGGAACCCCCCGGCTGTCTACTTTTCAGAAATGTGTGGGTTTGGTTGGTTTCCATAGCTGTCCGCCAAGCACGGGGTCAAAACCCAGGTGACCCCCTGGCAAAACCAGGTCGTTTTGTGATAGGCAATTTTGATGTCGCCTCAATATGTTTTGGGCCCTTGCCTGTCGTGGGTACTTGGGCCTTCCACACGAGTGAGGCACCATTTTTATCGGGAGACCTGGGGGAACGCTGGGTGGTAGGAAATTTGTGTCAGCCCGGTGATGCCACAACTTTCCAACACAAAAATGTGTGGAAAAAGTGATTTTTTCAGCTAAAATTGAGGTTTGCAGGGGATTCTGGGTAAGAAAACATTGGGGGATCCACGCAAGCCATACCTCCCTGGAACCCCCCGGGTGTCTACTGTTCAGAAATGTGTGGGTTTGGTAGGTTTCCCTAGCTGTCCGCCGAGCACGGGGTCAAAAACCCAGGTGACCCCCCTGGCAAAACCAGGTCGTTTTGTGATAGGCAATTTTGATGTCGCCTCAATACGTTTTGGGCCCTTGCCTGTCGTGGGTACTTGGGCCTTCCACACGAGTGAGGCACCATTTTTATCGGGAGACCTGGGGGAACGCTGGGTGGTAGGAAATTTGTGTCAGCCCGGTGATGCCACAACTTTCCCACACAAAAATGTGTGGAAAAAGTGATTTTTTTTCAGCTAAAATTGAAGTTTGCAGGGGATTCTGGGTAAGAAAACGTTGGGGGATCCACGCAAGCCATACCTTTCTGGAACCCCCCGGGTGTCTAGCTTTCAGAAATGTGTGGGTTTGGTAGGTTTCCCTAGCTGTCCGCCGAGCACGGGGCCAAAAACCCAGGTGACCCCCTTGCAAAACCAGGTCGTTTTGTGATAAGCAATTTTGATGTTGCCTCAATACGTTTTGGGCCCTTGCCTGTTGCGGGTACTTGGGCCTCCCACACGAGTGAGGCACCATTTTTATCAGGAGACCTGGGGAACGCTGGGTGGTAGGAAATTTGTGTCAGCCCGGTGATGCCACAACTTTCCCACACAAAAATGTGTGGGAAAAGTTATTTTTTTCAGCTACAATTGAGGTTTGCAGGGGATTCTGGGTAAGAAAACATTGGGGGATCCACGCAAGCCATCCCTCCCTGGAACCCCCTGGGTGTCTACTGTTCAGAAATGTGTGGGTTTGGTAGGTTTCCCTAGCTGTCCGCCGAGCACGGGGTCAAAACCCAGGTGACCCCCTGGCAAAACCAGGTCGTTTTGTGATAGGCAATTTTGATGTCGCCTCAATACATTTTGGGCCCTTGCCTGTCGTGGGTACTTGGGCCTTCCACACGAGTGAGGCACCATTTTTATCGGGAGACCTGGGGGAACGCTGGGTGGTAGGAAATTTGTGTCAGCCCGGTGATGCCACAACTTTCCCACACAAAAATGTGTGGAAAAAGTGATTTTTTTCAGCTAAAATTGAAGTTTGCAGGGGATTCTGGGTAAGAAAACGTTGGGGGATCCACGCAAGCCATACCTTTCTGGAACCCCCCGGGTGTCTAACTTTCAGAAATGTGTGGGTTTGGTAGGTTTCCCAAGCTGGCCGCTGAGCACGAGGCCAAAATCCCAGGTGACCCCCCTTGCAAAACCAGGTCGTTTTGTGATAGGCAATTTTGATGCCGCCTCAATATGTTTTGGACCCTTGCCTGCCGCGGGTACTTGGGCCTCCCACACGAGTGAGGCACCATTTTTATCGGGAGACCTGGGGGAGTGCTGGGGGGTAGGAAATTTGTGTCAGCCCGGTGATGCCACAACTTTCCCACACAAAAATGTGTGGAAAAAGTGATTTTTTTCGGTCAAAATTAAGGTTTGCAGGGGATTCTGGGTAAGAAAACATTGGGGGATCCACGCATGCCATACCTCCCTGGAACCCCCCCGGTGTCTAGTTTTCAAAAATGTGTGGGTTCGGTAGGTTTCCCTAGCTGGCCGCCGAGCACGGGCAAAAAACCCAGGTGACCCCCCTTGCAAAACCAGGTTGTTTTGTGATAGGCAATTTTGATGTTGCCTCAATACGTTTTGGGCCCTTGCCTGTCGCGGGTACTTGGGCCTCCCACACGAGTGAGGCACCATTTTTATCGGGAGACCTGGGGGAACGCTGGGTGGTAGGAAATTTGTGTCAGCCCGGTGATGCCACAACTTTCCCACACAAAAATGTGTGGACAAAGTGATTTTTTCAGGTAAAATTGAGGTTTGCAGGGGATTCTGGGTAAGAAAACATTGGGGGATCCACACAAGCCATACCTCACTGGAACCCACTGGGTGTCTAGTTTTCAGAAATGTGTGGGTTTGGTAGGTTTCCCTAGTTGGCCGCCGAACACGGGGCCAAAAACCCACGTGACCCCCCTTGCAAAACCAGGTCGTTTTGTGATAAGCAATTTTGATGTTGCCTCAATACGTTTTGGGCCCTTGCCTGTTGCGGGTACTTGGGCCTCCCACACGAGTGAGGCACCATTTTTATCAGGAGACCTGGGGGAACGCTGGGTGGTAGGAAATTTGTGTCAGCCCGGTGATGCCACAACTTTCCCACACAAAAATGTGTGGAAAAAGTGATTTTGTTCAGCTAAAATTGAGGTTTGCAGGGGATTCTGGGTAAGAAAACATTAGGGGATCCTCACAAGCCATACCTCCCTGTAACCCCCCGGGTGTCTAGTTTTCAGAAAAGTGTGGGTTTGGTAGGTTTCCCTAGCTGGCCGCCGAGCATGGGGCCAAAAACCCAGGTGACCCCCCCTTGCAAAAACAGGTCGTTTTGTGATTGGCAATTTTGATGTCGTCTCAATACATTTTGGGCCTTTGCCTGTCCTGGGTACTTGGGCCTCCCACACGAGTGAGGCACCTTTTTAATCGGGAGACCGAGGGGAACGCTGGGTGGTAGGAAATTTGTGTCAGCCCGGTGATGCCACAACTTTCCCACACAAAAATGTACGGAAAAAGTGATTTTTTAAAGCTAAAATTGAGGTTTGCAGGGGATTCTGGGTAAGAAAACGTTGGGGGATCCACGCAAGCCATACCTCCCTGGAACCCCCCGGGTGTTTAGTTTTCAGAAATGTGTGGGTTTTGTAGGTTTCCCTAGCTGTCCGCCGAGCACGGGGTCAAAAACCCAGGTGACCCCCCTTGCAAAACCAGGTCGTTTTGTGATAGGCAATTTTGATGTCGCCTCAATACGTTTTGGGCCTTTGCCTGTCGTGGGTACTTGGGCCTCCCACACGAGTGAGGCACCATTTTTATCGGGAGACCTGGGGAGCGCTGGGTGGTAGGAAATTTGTGTCAGCCCGGTGATGCCACAACTTTCCCACACAAAAATGTGTGGAAAAAGTGATTTTTTTCACCTAAATTGAGGTTTGCAGGGGATTCTGGGTAAGAAAACGTTGGGGGATCCACACAAGCCATACCTCCCTGGAACCCCCCGGGTGTCTAGTTTTCAGAAATGTGTGGGTTTGGTAGGTTTCCATAGCTGGCCGTCGAGCATGGGCCAAAAACCCAGGTGACCCCCCCTTGCAAAACCAGGTCGTTTTGTGATAGGCAATTTGATGTCGCCTCAATACGTTTTGGGCCCTTGCCTGTCGTGTGTACTTGGGCCTCCCACACAAGTGAGGCACCATTTTTATCGGGAGACCTGGGGGAACGCTGAGTGGTAGGAAATTTGTGTCAGCCCGGTGATGCCACAACTTTCCCACACAAAAATGTGCGGAAAAAGTGATTTTTTAAAGCTAAAATTGAGGTTTTCAGGGGATTCTGGGTAAGAAAACGTTGGGGGATCCATGCAAGCCATACCTTCCTGGAACCCCCCCGGTGTCTAGCTTTCAGAAATGTGTGGGTTTGGTAGGTTTCCCTTGCTGACCGCTGAGCACGAAGCCAAAAACCCAGGTGACCCCCCTTGCAAAACCAGGTCGTTTTGTGATAGGCAATTTTTATGTCGCCTCAATATGTTTTGGGCCCTTGCCTGTCACGGGTAGTTGGGCCTCCCACATGAGTGAGGCACCATTTTTATCGGGAGACCTGGGGGAATGCTGGGTGGTAGGAAATTTGTGTCAGCCCGGTGATGCCACAACTTTCCCACACAAAAATGTGCGTAAAAAGTTATTTTTTAAGCTAAAATTGAGGTTTGCAGGGGATTCTGGGTAAGAAAACGTTGGGGGATCCATGCAAGCCATACCTTCCTGGAACCCCCCGGGTGTCTAGCTTTCAGAAATGTGTGTGTTTGGTAGGTTTCCCTAGCTGGCTGCTGAGCAAGAGGCCAAAAACCCAGGTGACCCCCCTTGCAAAACCAGGTCGTTTTGTGATAGGCAATTTTGATGTCGCCTCAATACGTTTTGGGCCCTTGCCTGTCGCGGGTAGTTGGGCCTCCCACACGAGTGAGGCACCATTTTTATCGGGAGACCCGGGGGAACGCTGGGTGGTAGGAAATTTGTGTCAGCCCGGTGATGCCACAACTTTCCCACACAAAAATGTGCAGAAAAAGTGATTTTTTAAGCTAAATTGAGGTTTGCAGGGGATTCTGGGTAAGAAAACATTGGGGGATCCATGCAAGCCATACCTCCCTGGAACCCCCCGGCTGTCTACTTTTCAGAAATGTGTGGGTTTGGTTGGTTTCCATAGCTGTCCGCCAAGCACGGGGTCAAAAACCCAGGTGACCCCCCTGGCAAAACCAGGTCGTTTTGTGATAGGCAATTTTGATGTCGCCTCAATATGTTTTGGGCCCTTGCCTGTCGTGGGTACTTGGGCCTTCCACACGAGTGAGGCACCATTTTTATCGGGAGACCTGGGGGAACGCTGGGTGGTAGGAAATTTGTGTCAGCCCGGTGATGCCACAACTTTCCAACACAAAAATGTGTGGAAAAAGTGATTTTTTTCAGCTAAAATTGAGGTTTGCAGGGGATTCTGGGTAAGAAAACGTTGGGGGATCCATGCAAGCCATACCTTTCTGGAACCCCCCGGGTGTCTAGCTTTCAGAAATGTGTGGGTTTGGTAGGTTTCCCAAGCTGGCCGCTGAGCACGAGGCCAAAATCCCAGGTGACCCCCCTTGCAAAACCAGGTCGTTTTGTGATAGGCAATTTTGATGCCGCCTCAATACGTTTTGGACCCTTGCCTGTCGCGGGTACTTGGGCCTCCCACACAAGTGAGGCACCATTTTTATCGGGAGACCTGGGGGAGTGCTGGGGGGTAGGAAATTTGTGTCAGCCCGGTGATGCCACAACTTTCCCACACAAAAATGTGTGGAAAAAGTGATTTTTTTCAGCTAAAATTAAGGTTTGCAGGGGATTCTGGGTAAGAAAACGTTGGGGGATCCACGCATGCCATACCTCCCTGGAACCCCCCCGGTGTCTAGTTTTCAAAAATGTGTGGGTTCGGTAGGTTTCCCTAGCTGGCCGCCGAACACGGGGCCAAAAACCCACGTGACCCCCCTTGCTAAACCAGGTCGTTTTGTGATAGGCAATTTTGATGTTGCCTCAATACGTTTTGGGCCCTTGCCTGTTGCGGGTACTTGGGCCTCCCACACGAGTGAGGCACCATTTTTATCAGGAGACCTGGGGGAACGCTGGGTGGTAGGAAATTTGTGTCAGCCCGGTGATGCCACAACTTTCCCACACAAAAATATGTGGAAAAAGTGATTTTTTTCAGCTAAAATTGAGGTTTGCAGGGGATTCTGGGTAAGAAAACATTAGGGGATCCTCACAAGCCATACCTCCCTGTAACCCCCCGGGTGTCTAGTTTTCAGAAAAGTGTGAGTTTGGTAGGTTTCCCTAGCTGGCCGCCGAGCATGGGTCCAAAAACCCAGGTGACCCCCCCTTGCAAAACCAGGTCGTTTTGTGATAGGCAATTTTGATGTCGTCTCAATACATTTTGGGCCTTTGCCTGTCGTGGGTACTTGGGCCTCCCACACGAGTGAGACACCATTTTTATCGGGAGACCTGGGGGAACGCTGGGTGGTAGGAAATTTGTGTCAGCCCGGTGATGCCACAACTTTCCCACACAAAAATGTACGGAAAAAGTGATTTTTTTAAGCTAAAATTGAGGTTTGCAGGGGATTCTGGGTAAGAAAACGTTGGGGGATCCACGCAAGCCATATCTCCCTGGAACCCCCCGGGTGTTTAGTTTTCAGAAATGTGTGGGTTTTGTAGGTTTCCCTAGCTGTCCGCCGAGCACGGGGTCAAAAACCCAGGTGACCCCCCTTGCAAAACCAGGTCGTTTTGTGATAGGCAATTTTGATGTCGCCTCAATACGTTTTGGGCCTTTGCCTGTCGTGGGTACTTGGGCCTCCCACACGAGTGAGGCACCATTTTTATCAGGAGACCTGGCGAACGCTGGGTGGTAGGAAATTTGTGTCAGCCCGGTGATGCCACAACTTTCCCACACAAAAATGTGTGGAAAAGGTGATTTTTTTCAGCTAAAATTGAGGTTTGCAGGGGATTCTGGGTAAGAAAAAGTTGGGGATCCACACAAGCCATACCTCCCTGGAACCCCCCGGGTGTCTAGTTTTCAGAAATGTGTGGGTTTTGTAGGTTTCCATAGCTGGCCGTCGAGCATGGGCCAAAAACCCAGGTGAACCCCCCTTGCAAAACCAGGTCGTTTTGTGATAGGCAATTTTGATGTCACCTCAATACGTTTTGGGCCCTTGCCTGTCGTGGGTACTTGGGCCTCCCACACGAGTGAGGCACCATTTTTATCGGGAGACCTGGGGGAATGCTGAGTGGTAGGAAATTTGTGTCAGCCCGGTGATGCCACAACTTTCCCACACAAAAATGTGCGGAAAAAGTGATTTTTTTAAGCTAAAATTGAGGTTTGCAGGGGATTCTGGGTAAGAAAACGTTGGGGGATCCATGCAAGCCATACCTTCCTGGAACCCCCCCGGTGTCTAGCTTTCAGAAATGTGTGGGTTTGGTAGGTTTCCCTTGCTGACCGCTGAGCACGAAGCCAAAAACCCAGGTGACCCCCCTTGCAAAACCAGGTTGTTTTGTGATAGGCAATTTTTATGTCGCCTCAATATGTTTTGGGCCCTTGCCTGTCACGGGTAGTTGGGCCTCCCACATGAGTGAGGCACCATTTTTATCGGGAGACCTGGGGGAATGCTGGGTGGTGGGAAATTTGTGTCAGCCCGGTGATGCCACAACTTTCCCACACAAAAATGTGCGTAATAAGTTATTTTTTAAGCTAACATTGAGGTTTGCAGGGGATTCTGGGTAAGAAAACGTTGGGGGATCCATGCAAGCCATACCTTCTTGGAACCCCCCGGGTGTCTAGCTTTCAGAAATGTGTGTGTTTGGTAGGTTTCCCTAGCTGGCTGCTGAGCAAGAGGCCAAAAACCCAGGTGACCCCCTTGCAAAACCAGGTCGTTTTGTGATAGGCAATTTTGATGTCGCCTCAATACGTTTTGGGCCCTTGCCTGTCGCGGGTAGTTGGGCCTCCCACACGCAGTGAGGCACCATTTTTTTCGGGAGACCCGGGGAACGCTGGGTGGTAGGAAATTTGTGTCAGCCCGGTGATGCCACAACTTTCCCACACAAAAATGTGCAGAAAAAGTGATTTTTTCAGCTAAAATTGAGGTTTGCAGGGGATTCTTGGTAAGAAAACATTGGGGGATCCACGCAAGCCATACCTCCGTGGAACCCCCCAGGTGTCTACTTTTCAGAAATGTGTGGGTTTGGTTGGTTTCCCTAGCTGTCCGCCAAGCACGGGGTCAAAAACCCAGGTGACCCCCCTGGCAAAACCAGGTCGTTTTGTGATAGGCAATTTTGATGTCGCCTCAATATGTTTTGGGCCCTTGCCAGTCGTGGGTACTTGGGCCTTCCACACGAGTGAGGCACCATTTTTATCGGGAGACCTGGGGGAACGCTGGTTGGTAGGAAATTTGTGTCAGCCCGGTGATGCCACAACTTTCCCACACAAAAATGTGTGGAAAAAGTGATTTTTCAGCTAAAATTGAGGTTTGCAGGGGATTCTTGGTAAGAAAACATTGGGGGATCCATGCAAGCCATACCTCCGTGGAACCCCCCAGGTGTCTAGTTTTCAGAAATGTATGGGTTTGGTAGGTTTCCCTTGTTCGCCGCCGAGCACGGGGTCAAAAACCCAGGTGACCCCCCTGGCAAAACTAGGTCGTTTTGTGATAGGCAATTTTGATGTCGCCTCAATATGTTTTGGGCCCTTGCCTGTCGTGGGTACTTGGGCCTTCCACACGAGTGAGGCACCATTTTTATCGGGAGACCTGGGGGAACGCTGGGTGGTAGGAAATTTGTGTCAGCCCGGTGATGCCACAACTTTCCCACACAAAAATGATTGGAAAAAGTTATTTTTTTCAGCTAAATTTGAGGTTTGCAGGGGATTCTGGGTAAGAAAACGTTTGGGGGGTCCACGCAAGCCATACCTCCCTGGCATCCACCGGGTGTCTAGTTTTCAAAAATGTATAGGTTTGCTAGGTTTCCCTAGGTGCTGGCAGAGCTAGGGTTCAAAAACTACAGCTAGGCACTTTACAAAAAAAGGGTCATTTTTCACTGTGAAAATGTGGTGTGTCCACGTTGCGTTTTGGGCCGTTTCCTGTCGCAGGCACTAGCCCTACCCACACAAGTGAGGTACCATTTTTCTCGGAAGACTTTGGGGAATACGGGGTGGGTGGAATTTTGTGGATCCACGCAGATTCCAGAACTTTCCACCACAGAAATATGAGGAAAATGTGTTTTTTTTGACAATTATTTAGGTTTGCAAGGGATTCTGGGTAACAGAACCTGGAGAGAGCCAGTAAAGTCACCCCATCCTGGAATACCCCTGTGTGTCTAGTTTTAAAAAATGTATAGGTTTGCTAGGTTTTCCTTGGTGCCGGCAGAGCTAGGGTTACAAAACTACAGCTAGGCACTTTGTAAAAAAGGGTCATTTTTCACTGTGAAAATGTGGTGCGTCCACCTTGCGTTTTGGGCCGTTTCCTGTCGCTGGCACTAGGCCTACCCACGCAAGTGAGGTACCATTTTTCTCTGAAGACTTTGGGGAACGCGGGATTGGTGGAATTTTTGGGATCCACGCAGATTCCAGAACTTTCCGCCACAGAAATGTGAGGAAAATGTGTTTTTTTGGACAATTTTTTAGGTTTGCAAGGGATTCTGGGTAACAGAACCTGGTGAGAGCCAGTCAAGTCACCCCATCCTGCATTTCCCTGGGTGTCTAGTTTTCAAAAATGTATAGGTTTGCTAGGTTTCCCTAGGTGCCGGCAGAGCTAGAGTTCAAAAACTACAGCTAGGCACTTTGCAAAAAAAGGGTCATTTTTCACTGTGAAAATGTGGTGTTTCCACGTTGCGTTTTGGGCCGTTTCCTGTCGCGGGCACTAGGCCTACCCACACAAGTGAGGTACCATTTTTCTTGGAAGACTTTGGGGAACATGGGGTGGGTGGAATTTTGTGGATCAACACAGATTCCAGAACTTTCCACCACAGAAATGTGAGGAAAATGTGTTTTTTGGGACAATTTTTTAGGTTTGCAAGGGATTCTGGGTTACAGAACCTGGTGAGAGCCAGTCAAGTCACCCCATCCTGGATTCCCCTGGGTGTCTACTTTTTGAACATGTATAGGTTTGCTAGGTTTCCCTAGGTGCCGGCAGAGCAAGGGTGTAAAAAATACAGCTAGGCACTTTGCAAAAAAAGGGTCATTTTTCACTGTGAAAATGTGGTGTGTCCACCTTGCGTTTTGGGCCGTTTCCTGTCGCGGGCACTAGGCCTACCCACACAAGTGAGGTACCATTTTTCTCAGAAGACTTTGGGGAACGCGGGGTGGGTGGAAATTTATGGATCCACGCAGATTCCAGAACTTTCCACCACAGAAATGTGAGGAAAATGTGTTTTTTTGACAATTTGTTAGGTCTGCAAGGGATTCTGGGTAACAGAACCTGGTGAGAGCCAGTCAAGTCACCCCATCCTGGATTTCCCTGGGTGTCTAGTTTTCAAAAATGTATAGGTTTGCTAGGTTTCCCTAGGTGCCGGCAGAGCTAGGGTACAAAAACTACAGCTAGGCACTTTGCAAAAAAGGGGTCATTTTTCACTGTGAAAATGTGGTGTGTCCACGTTGCGTTTTGAGCCGTTTCCTGTCGTGGGCACAAGGCCTACCCACACAAGTGAGTTACCATTTTTATCGGGAGACTTAGGGTAACACAGAATTGTAGAGCAACTGTTATTACCTATTGACTTTCGATGCATTTCTGCCTTCCAAATGAAAGACAATGTGTAAAAAAGAAGTCATTTTGAAAAATGACCTATAATTCTCATGCTAGTATGGGCACTCCCAATTTCGGAAATGTGCAAATATCTACTGTTTCTAAACTCTATATTTTGTTCCCATTTTAGAAATACATAGGTGTCTTTTATACCGATTTTTCCATGTATACATTTTCCCAAATGAATTGCTATATACCCGGTACATAATAAAAAAACATTGCAAGACGCTGCTCAGTTATTGGCTCTGGGTTCGTCGGGTTCTTGGTGAACATACAAGTCCTATATATCCCCACAACCAGAATGGTCTAGCAGATGTAATGGTATATTGCTTTGAAACAACTGTCATAATTAGAAGAAGTTACAGGTGAAAACGTTGACACAAATGGCTGTTTTTTTCAACTAATTTTCAATTTTTCCTATATTTAACTGTTAGTTTCTATGAAGAAACCTTGAAGGATCTACACAAATAACCCCTTGCTGAATTCAGAATTTTGCCTACTTTTCTAAAATGTATAGCTTTCCAGGATCCATTATTGCTTTCATACCCATTTCTACCATTAACTGGAAAGAGGTTGAAAGCACAAAAATAGCAAAAATAGGCTATGTCCCAGAAAAATGCCAAAACTGTGTAAAAATGTTGGTTTTCTGACAAAAGCCTGCTTGTCCCTGAAAGCTGAGAAGATGGTGATTTCAGCACCACAACCCCTTTTTTATACCATTTGCAGGGAAAAAACCAGACGCTTTCATCTGTAGCCCTTTTTCCCATTTTTCAAAAAAAAAAAACTTTTGCTGTATTTTGGCTAATTTCTGGGTCCCTCCAGGGAAATCCACAAACCCTGGGTACCTTTAGAATCCCCATGATGTTGGAAAAAAAGGACGCAAATTTGGCGTGGATACCTTATGTGGTCAAAAAGTTACAGGGGCCTAAGCGCGAACTACCCCAAATAGCCAAAAAAAGGCTTAGCACAGGGGGGGAAAAGGCCTAGCAGCAAAGGGGTTAACACTACTATTGAAGCCATAATCTTCATTTCTAGCAGGTAGCATTCTTGTAAATTCTGTTGCAAAGGTTGCACAGTCATAGCAGTAGGGTCTCAGGTAACCTAGCACTTCTCCTTTATCTGTTCACAAAGAAGAGGTCAGAAGCACACTCCTTTGTTTATGACCACATCCCACCACTGAAAAATTCTTCAGGACCCTAAGCACACTTAGGGGCCATTTACAAGTCTGGCGGTGCGAGGAACACCAGACATGTGGTGGCCCGGCAGTCGCAGTCCAGCCACCGCCACACCTGCAGTCCGACCGCCCCATTACCACTTGGGCAGTCGGACCGCCATGGGACTGCCGCAGCCGCCAGGGAACCAGCATTCCCCACGGGTTGTGCTGCAGTCCTGAGGCCACAATATGCTTAGCTGGACCGCCATGGTCCCGCCAAGCATAGTACGAGTTTCCTCCCTGCCACGGTTTTCATGGGGGTTCCACAGCCATGAAAATGTGGCAGAGAGGAAACTAAGGGGGCCCTACAGGGCCCCCTGCTGCTTCACACCATATGGATGCACACAGGGGGGCACAACATGTGCCCCCCTGTGTGCATGCACACCAGTTCCTGCACGGCATGGACTTAACAGTCCAAACCGTGTAGGAACCTTGTGTGGCGTTTCCATTGCGGTGCCTTTTTCAAAGGCACCTCTGCCTTTGAAAGAGGCTCCGCCACGCCGCCCACCCGCCAGACCACTTTTAAATTGTAATCTGGCGGGCGGATGGCAGTGACTCTTAGCAGTGCGGGGGCGCAGCAGTGGTGCCGCCCACCCCTGCACCCCCAAAGGTCATAATTAGGCCCTAGGGTCCATGGAATAGAGGCCCTCTTAGATATATCTTGTAAAGACAAGGTTGTAGCCTTCTACTGCCAAAGGGGTGTCCCCACAATAAGATTCAGAAGCAGGACTACCTCTAGCTCTAGTGGAGTCTGCACCATCCTTAGCTTCTTGTGGCATTTCAAGATAGTATGTTATCTATTTTCATCTTTACAGTAGTTAAGCTTAGCGTGACGCTATTGGTCACTCATTTATTCCACTTTGGAATGTGTATTGTCTTGTTTTGAAAATCCATTCCCTTTGTACTGGCAGTGTCTCAGCGCGTCTTCTCTTCAATAAATATACATAAAAACGACATTTTTGACCGTGTTCCTGCGACGAGCGGGACTTCAGCAGGTTTGGATTGCCCTATGCGTGCTAGACTTTCATAAGGTACTGTTTCTAACTACACTGAAAAACTAAGAGAGCCCAGGGACTGCATTATCTATTGTTGCACTGCTTACGCTGCCTTTCTTGCCTTGGCGCTTCTTTGAAGTCTGTTTTGACCCTCGGCAGTCTGTGGATTTTCAGACTTTCAAGCCATTTCTCACACACAAGCTTGAACTTCTCGTGCTGGTTGCCTCGTCGTCATCGCTCCATGCTTATGGCTATGCGCTAGTGCTCTCTCATGCGCGTGCGGCATGAACTTACAAGCCTCAATTATCTCTCACCCGACAGCTGCCGCCCGATTTTAACTGTACCGTGTGCACGCATGCACATTTCAACCTCTTCACTTTGGATTAGCGTGCCGCATGGTTAATACAAAGATAATTACATTTTCCCGTGTGCACGCGAGCGTATATTCTTCAGTCTATTCACGTTGAAATACATTACTAAGGATTCTACAGTTGTTCTTACCTTTGGCTCTGTCACATCCACCCTGCTCCTTCTACCAGTTGTCTCATTGTCTTCGTCATTTCAGGATGTCGTATGAACACTTCCTGGGTGCCACCCATTGATTTTTTTTTCTTCAGTGATTGGCACACTTTAACTTGGATACAACGCCACCTGCTGGTCTCAGTGATTAGCACACTATTTTATTCTATTAACTACCCAAAAATTCATGTCTTTTCCCAGTTTATGACAATTTCTGGCTTTATTATAATTTGTTTTTGCTAGGTTTCATATTTATTGTTTGGCCATGCAAGCTGTTACACCACCCAGTCCTTTTCTGCAAGATCCTGGAGAACCCCTCTTAAGATGGAGGTTATGGTATAGATCGTTCAAAGCCTACTTAGGAGCCATTGATGGTCTAAAGTTCAAACCTGACCGCAAATGCAACTTGCTATATTATTATTTAGGTGTTGAAGGCCAAAATATATTTGACCATTTCCCTGAATTTGTAAGTGATGATGACTATGATGAATATGAAGTGGCAGTAAAGCAATTAGAAACCCATTTTGAAGGGAAAGTGAACTTGGTTGTGCGTCGTCACAACTTTTTCACTTGTGTACATGCTCCGAATGAATATATGGATTCTTTTGTCACAGCGTTAAAAGAACTTGCAGCATATTGTGATTTTGAAGGTTTTACTTCTCAGTTAATGCATGATCAGATTGTGGCAAGATGTTATTCCAAGAAAATTCAACAAAGACTTCTAGCTTGTAAGAATCCTTCTCTTGTCAAGACATTGGATATCGCTAAAAGTATAGAAACTTCTCTGGAAGACTCCCAAAAATTAGGGAGCCTAGACACACAAACATCTGTTGCTAAAGTTAACATGCAGGAGCAAAATGTTGTCAATGGCAAACACGCTACAGGGCAAAATGTTTCAAGTAATTTTAACAGGGGGAGGGGGTTCACTAAGGGTCCAAGCAAACAAATGTGTTTCAGATGCAGATCTTCCTCACATCTATCAAATTTCAAAAATTGTCCTGCTGTTGTACAAGAGTGTTGGAGATGTAAGAAAGTAGGCCATTTTGGTAAGGTTTGAGGAGGAGGTAGGCACATTGGTGTAAAGAGTGTACAAGAACAACTCATGCAAGATGTTCAAAGCATTGACAAAAGAGTTGACAAATTGGTATTATCTGTAGAATGCATAGAAGTTGATAGTTTTCACACTGATAAGAAATATAATGATCCTCACATTTCTTTACTTATTTATGGGATTGGTATTCCATTATTATTGGATTCTGGTGCTAAAATCACAATCATCTCTTATGATAAATACAATGAACACTGGAGTGGCAAAGAATTGTTGCCTCCTGACGTAATTACCACTGCATTCAACGGCAGTAGGATAGACTTGGATGGCTATTTGTGGGCAAATATCAGTTTAAAACCAACACTATTGAAGGGAAAGTGTATGTGGCTTGTAAAGGTATGAATGGGCTGGGTTGGTGGCATCAAGCTGACTTGAATCTTATGATTAGACCTGTTCATAAGCAACCAGTTACTATTGTCAATGCCATTGCAGATCAGAAGTCTTGGAAGGAATCTTTCAGGAATGTTTTTGATGACAAAGTTGGTAAGATTAAAACTTTTGTGCACACTATCAAGGTTAAGGAAATAGTGTTCCTGTTAAGCACAAATTATTCAATGTTCCATACAGTGTTAGGAATGAGTTATCTTTAATCCTTAAAAAATGCAAGATGATGGAATCATTGAACGAGTGGATGCCAGTCTCTGGCTTTCTCCAGTGGTTCTTGCAAAGAAAAATCTGGAGAATTGCGTCTTTGCATTGATCTCAGGTCACTCAATGATTCCATTTAGGTGGAGAATTTTCCTCTTCCGCGGATTAAAGATTTAATCAACACTGTAGGATGGCCCAAGTTGTTTTCAAAACTGGATATCGGGGCAACAGATCATCAGGTTGTGTCAGATGAGCAGTCCCGCCATCTTACTGCCTTCGTCACACCTGATGGTGTGTTTAAATTCTGCCGCATGCCGTTTGGGCTGGCCTCAGTGGTATCAGTATTCCAGAAAGTAATGACAAGAATGTTTGACAATGTTTCGAATGTAGTCATTTTCCAAGATGACATTCTGATTTATGCTGACTTTGTCATGGAACATGATAAGTGTGTGGAAAAGGTTTTGACTTTGCTGGAAAGCAATGGTGTGACAATCAGAGAGGACAAATGCGTTTTTGGGGTAAATGAAATAGAATATCTAAGGCATGTGTTGACATCTGAAGGTGTGAAGCACAAACTCAGTATTGTTGGAGGCATTGTGAATGCACCTCATACCACAGATAGAGAACAGCTTAGATCATTTTTAGGACTCTGAGTTTTATTCCAAATTCATACCAAATTTTGCTGAAATAACTACATGCTTCAAGAATCTACTTAAAAAGAAATTCTGATTTTCTTTGGTCCAGTGCGTTCCAACACAGCTTTGAATGTATTAAACAGAGAATCTTTTCAGCGCCTGCTTTACAACCTTATGTGGAAGGTCGTGACATTGTTGTAACGGTAGATGCCAGTGCATAAGGTATGGGCGCTGTATGATCTCAGTTGTGTAATGGTGCTGAAGTCACTGTTGGATTTGCATCCAGGAGGTTGGGAGATGTGGAGACAAGGTATTCTGTAATAGAAAAAGAAATGCTAGCTTGTGTTTGGGGTGTTGAAAAATTTAAACCTTATCTTTGGGGCAGAGTATTTGATTTTCGTATGGATCACAAACCGCTAGTTGGGATTTTGTCAGGTATGAAGATTAATAAATCCAGCGCCAGATTAGCCAGACTTTCGACAAAATTGTTAGAAATTAACTTCAGAGTAACTTACATTGCAGGTGGTAAGAATGTTAGGGCAGATTTTTTTTCACGCCTGCCTGTGGAAAATGATTGTGTGGAGGTTGCACATGAAGAAATTGAAGAGTGCATAATTGCAAAAGGTGAAGATCAAGTAGTTTGTGCTGACATGACAGAATGGTGTAGGAGGATAAAAGAGGATGTAGAACTGACCAAAGTTGTTTAATTGGTGAAATCGGGATGGCCAAGAGAAAAGTCTCTTGATGTATCATTACAGCCATATTGTAAAGTAGCGGATGAGCTATCCTTGGAAGGTGAAGTGTTGGTAAGAGAGGATAAGCGTGTTCCACCTATTTGTTTTGGTCAACAAATACTAGAGACTGCGCATGTTGGACATTTGTGTATGACTGCCCGACCATTTTACACCACCATTTAGCTAGCTCTAGGAATCATCTCCAAAACCACTTCGATGTAGTGACAACCAAAAATACGCTGCCAGGAGTTGTTCACGCCAACGCATGTCCCAGGGCCCCAGATAGACATAAGGTGACACTAGATGCAATCCATGCCCTAGGGTCAGTAAGGGAAGGAATTTATACGAAGCAGTGTGATCAGTCCGTCCAGAATGTGATCTACCTTACCGAAGTGCCCAAACTCTTCCGGGATGGGTCAGAGGATCACGAAGCACTAAAAAACAAGGTCATCCATTGGCTGAGATCTTCTCGTCACTGTTATTCAATAATCAGAGATGACATTAAATATGCAGAAAGGTCTTCCCTGCCTGGGATTGCTAGGGACATGATTGAAGTTGGGTTCTATAATAGGGACATGGTCACTGGACTTCTGGCAATAGATTCCCGTACAATCCCCCCGGCCAATACCTCTATCTTTATCAGGTACAGGTGCCCATTAAGATCAGAGTTAGCCCCCATAGACTTTCTGGGGAAGGTTCCTGCACCAGTTTTGGTGGAGTAGGGAATGGCCGAAGGAAACTACAATCCAGTGTAAAAAATCTGGAGAATTTAGGGGCCCTGCTGAAGCAACCCCCAACAGAAATATTGACTCCTAGAACTGGGGTGAGTGACCTCGAGTACTGTACTGGACCCCTGATTGCTAATGGAAACAGTGGCTTAGCCCCTAATGGTGGCACAATGGATGCCAGGGCATCGGGTATGGATGTTGATGATTCCATGACTGTTCACGAAATTGGTGGTCTAGCCCCTAGCCTTACGACAGAAGGCGGAACATATTCCGTCTCTGACCTAAGGTTCCTAGTATGGAATGTGGCCAGGATTTCAAAATTGCAATCAGACCCAGACTGGTGTAGTTTTGTAGACACCTTTGATGTAATCCTGTTTCAGGAAACTTGGAGTCTGGTCACCCCTTATAGAAGCGGCTTTTCCGCTTACGCTATTGAAGCGATTAGGAAAGATCAGGGTAGACCCTCAGGGGGCCTTGCAGTCTGGATAAAAAATACACTGGGGTCCAAAGTTAAGCTCCTTCATGTCGACTCTCAGGATATCCTGGCCCTGGAACTGACTCTGTTTGGCGGATGGAGGGTCAGAATTTTTAACATCTATAATAGAGTTGACCGTGCCTCAGAGGAAACAAACACTATCCAAATACTAGATAACGCTCTGGCCAAATATTTCGATAGTGTCCCTGTATTGGTGGCAGGGGATTTCAATTGTAATTTTGAACCCCTTGCTTCCATCCCGCCAGATCTCACTGAGGTTTGGGATCGTGAGTGGTCAATACCCCCTCTAGACCTTCCACAGGTAAAGTGGACGAAGAGAGGTGGCCAGGTGCTCGCCCTTACTTTACAACATGACTTAAGAGCTACAAATGGAAGAACTAGGTCAGACCCCAAAGGGGAACATACTTTCAATAGACCTGGTTACACTAGTAGGATTGACTATTGTTTAATTACTCCCAACCTTTGGCCTCAAGTGGGAGACATGGCAGTGGTGAAAAGATCCGAGAGTGACCATCATGCTCTTGCCCTTACCCTTACAAAAGTGGGCCCCCTGCAGACTGTCACCAAGGGGGGGCCTGATTTGGGTGTGCTCTCGGTTGCCAACAATCAAAGAGCTGTCAAGTGGAGCTGGGTGGAGGATCACCCGGCAGATTTAGCACTAGTGAAGGAAAAAGCAAGGCAGCTGATTAAAGACCTGGTTGCAATCCACCCCAATGTTGCAGCTGAGACCCTGGGGCCTCGCCATGAGCTGTTTTATAATGAGGCGAGGGATATACTTAGTCGACCGCTAAAAGTGCGAGAAAAGGGGGGGCAATGCACAGATCCGTTGATAGATACTAAGAGCCCCTGGTATAATCAGGATTGTAGGAAGGCTAAGGGGGCACTTATTAGTGCATTAAAGCGAAGGGCATGTGCGGAGACCACAATCCGTAGAGCAGAGTATAAAAATGCCATTAGTAGAGCTAAAAAAGAGTGGGAGGGCTCTCTCTGGACTTCCTTACACACTGCACTTACCGATAAAGACCCTAAGGCGTTTTGGAGACAAGCAGCATATTGGCTAAAGGGAACAAGGCAAATTTTAGAATACACCGTCCAGCCTGAAGAGTGGGTCGCTTATTTTGGTTCTCTTTATGGCAACGACACTCCCATAAATAGTGATATAATAGAGGAGAGGGACGAGCTCCTGGGCGGGGAGAGCGAAACTTTGGTTATTACACTAGAGGAAACACAGATAGCAATCTCATCCTGTGCACCAGCGCGCACCCCAGGCCCAGATAGAATTCCCAATGACCTGTATAGAGAGGATAAAATGCTCTGGGGCTCGTATATAAATTTGGTCACAAATTTGATTCTGTCTGGTGCTCCCATTCCACCATCTTGGCACATCGCAGAAATAGTGCCCATCTATAAAAAAGGGGACAGATCCAAGCCAATGAGTTATAGACCGATTAGCCTTATTGACTCTCTCCAAAAAATCTTTTGTAAACAGGTTCTAGGAAGGGTACAGGATTGGATGATGGAGTCCCAAGTACTGAGTGACTTCCAGGCAAGTTTTCGTACCAAAGTAAGCACTTTGGATCAGGTTTTCCGATTTATTTGTACCTACTGGAAGGAAGTAGTTGTTAAGAGGAGCAAATTATACGTGGCCTTTGTAGATCTGCGCACTGCATTTGATCTAGTCCCGCGTGCCAGACTATGGGGGGTGCTAAAAGAGATGGGCCTACCTACCAATCTTTTAAATATTTTAATTCGACTACATTCAGATAACACAGCACAGGTTAGGTGGGGTGCGAACAACCAAGTAACAGAAACCTTCCCTGTCCAACGTGGAGTGAGACAGGGATGTGTGTTGGCACCCACCCTTTTTACCCTTTTTATAAATGGAGTTGTTGACTTCCTAGATAGGGATGGCTGTGATGCTCCGAAAATTGGCTTGAGAAGAGTGCCTGCATTGTTATTTGCAGATGACACCCTCTTAATTTCTAAATCACCACAAGGCCTTCAACAACTCCTAAATTATTTTATAAAGTTCTGCAATGATAGGGGTCTGATTCTTAATGAGACAAAGACCAAGTATATGATCTTTAACAAAGGAAGAAAAACAGCATTAACTAGATCTGTGTGGGCTGGTAGCACGAAACTGGAGCAAGTTGAAGTTTCGACTACTTGGGCATTCGCCTGTCCCCATCTATCAACTGGGGCCCACAAATGGAAAAGGCAAAGTTACAACTAATTCACCAATGTGCCCATATCAGTAAAATACACAGGAAGACGGTTTCTCGACAAATTGCCCCTGCTCTTGAAATTTATAATACCAAGGTTTTGGGAGGGGTACTTTATGGTGCCGAACTATTGGGCACGGGCAATCAATCTCCCCTAACTACTGTAGAAAACCGCTTCCTAAGATCATTGGTCGATCTTCCTGCTAGCTGCCCTTTAAAACCTATCTACCTAGATCTTGCCCACAGGCAGCTAAAGCACAAGCTGAACTGTAAATTGTTAATGTTCTGGTTCAGGTTATGGACAGTGGAAGAGTTGGAGTCTTATCGAGCGGCTTTGCAGGATCTCCTGAAATTTCCACAGGCAACATCGATCAGGTGGTTTATCTGTCTACGCGAACTATTGGGGAGATTGGGGATGGAGTCCTTCTGGTCCAACCCGGAAAATATGTTGCAAATATCGGGGATGAAGCTGAAAGAACTATATTGGGAAAAAATGCTTGCTATGGACTTGGCAGAATCCTCGATAGGTTTGACAAAAGACTTCTTGACCTTTAAATCTGTTCCACTGTTTGAGCCAACTATTGATGAAATTACCCCACCGTTGGCACGTAAACTGTTCCTCCAGTTCCGCTATAAGACCTTGCCCACAAGATTATTTAGCTCTAAGTGGTGTTGTAGTGCTTTACAGGATGACTTGTGCCCTGCATGTAAGGCCTGTTCAGAATCGATTGTCCATTTACTTTTCTTCTGTCCACATTATTTATCACTGAGGGAAAAATGGATACTTTCTTTGTGTAGACTTGTTGGTCCGGGCCACTATCTCGATGTATTGAGAATATTGTGCACTGATACCCGAAGACCAATAGTTTTTGGTCTTTCTAGATTTTGGTTTGCACTGTGGATCAGGCTTGGGAAGATACCTGTATGAAGCACTTTTCTTGTTAAGAATTACTGTACCTTGCTTTTTTGCACATTTCCCAAAGGAAATTGCTTTTAAATATTTACAGGGAAGAAACCAATATGTTGCATTTTTCCTTTGCTAATAATTGTCGTACCTCTTATTTTGCACATCTATTTAAATGAACTGTTCTTAAATTTTTTTTAAAAGTTTTCTAAAATTTATATATTGTTTTTATACATATGCTGTGTGTACTTTTTTGGATCCTGGTGATCGTAATAAAGTTTTCTGATGATGATGATGGTATGACTGCCATCAAACGCAGAATAAGAACATGGTTCATGTTAAAGATCCTGTGTTGCAAAGGACAGGTCTTTTGAAGTTTAGGGATCCTGTTTGGGTCATTCAGTTGAGAGGCAATGCTGTGTGTGTGTCTACTGTGCAGTGGTGGAACTTGTCTAGAATTGCCAAGGTAGAAAGAAATGATGCAAAAAATAACAACAGTATTGAGAAAATGCCCAGAGAGAAGTCAGAGATTGTTGGTCAGAAAATAAGCATAGGAAAATGCGTAGAGGTTCTGAGAGTTTAATATTGAGAAAGAGTGATAGAACTATTAGACTGCCCAAAAGATACACAGAATAATTTTATTGCATATTTCATATTTTGAGTGTTGTTTCATTACGTTGGTGTATGTATCTTGTTTTGAGTTTTGGTATAGTGGTGTTTGTAATCTTTTGGTATGCCAATATTATGTGCTTAAAAAAAATAATAATAATATTGTTTGGTGTAAATCTTGAATGCTTTTATTTCAAAAAGAAAAGGAAAAGAGATATGTGGCATTTCAAGATAGTATGTTATCTATTTTCATCTTTACAGTAGTTAAGCTTTGCGTGACGCTATTGGTCACTCATTTATTTCACTTTGGAATGTGTATTGTGTTGTTTTGAAAATTCATTCCAAACAGCTGATTCTCGGGGCCCTTTGTACTGGAAGTGTATCAGCGCGATTTCTGTTCAATAAATATACATGAAAACTACATTTTTGACCGTGTTCCTGCTTCACACTTCACTTCTCCTCTCCCATCACATCCAAACTGGCTGGGGATGTATAGTGCCTCCTTCCACCTCCTCCCCATGGTCATTTGGGAAAAATTCTCAGAAAGTGGGTCTTCCCCATGCGGTCCTGAAACAAACATTCCAGCTCTCACTGCACTGCAAGATGGAACTTTTATGTGCACTTGACATTGTCAATGATCTGTCTGACTGAGCTCCCCATCAAAGTCATCATTGGTGGCCTAATATGTAAATGAAGAGACAGTTCCACGTCCTCATCTGTAAATAGGTTAAAAGGTTTATCAGGGGTCCTTTGTGCTAAGAATGTGCTATACCTTCTGGGCACTTAAAACTGAATTACAATTTAACATACATAAACAAGCAGTTAGTCCACAACCCTATTCTCTGCGAAGGGCAAATTAGTGAATCAGAATGAGTAATATTCATCAACTAGATACTTACAAGTAGATTGTACATGGGTAAGCAAATATTTCACTCGATTTGTCATTGTGTCATTTCTAATATTTAACAGAATAAATAGCTCAACTCTTGATACAAACAGTGTCTCAAATAAGGTAAATGTCACATAGGCATTCTATGCATCTAATGCCAGAAGTATGCAATTCATATTGGATTGCTTCACAGCATATTTACCCTCATGTAAACCTTATACTTCTTAGGCCCATCATGGACAATGAAGATGTAGGGACTCATTGAGAGATGGGTGGAGATTCCAACAAAAAACCAGCGGGATTCCTCACCACTTCACACTCGGTAACCTAGACTTATTTACAAGTGGGGAAACTGTTTACTTTCTGATTACAAAGCCTCATCCAGGTCTGCCATCGGAAACAACCCACAGGAGAGCAAGCCACTACAGTACTACAATAGACGTATGACACAATATTGAGAACAACAATATTGACATATTAGAATATTGTGTCAAAAATATTGTCAACAAAAATATAGAGTTTACTTACTTTATATGTAAACTACAAAAATATTGTGGTACAGAATATCATTAATTAAATGGTAAGATATAAACAATTTAATATATTTAGCATTATAAGTAATGTATTTGAAATATTAAACTATACGAAAAATGACAAATAAGTAGTTTTAATAAGTAATGTAAATTGTATATATATATATATATTTTTTTTGTATAAATATATCCTTTAGAACTATAAAACCAATAAAAAAATCTATTTTTACAAAACATTAAATTCAATTATTAACAATACCTTAAAAGTAAAAATTAACCAACATATAAATTGAACCAAAACTTATATGTTTGAAAATAGTTGTGATGAATATTGTGAAAAAATATACAGATAAAACACACACACAAACACAAATATATATATAAATATATATGTGATCAAGGTCCTACGGGACTGATACGCGTTATGGCTGCTGCTCAAACGGAATAAAGAAATTTACCTGCACTAATCTTGTGGTCCGTGCTCCATTGTTCGGGATAAGGTCGGCGACTGACAGGTGGACTGCCTTTGATATATATATATATATATATATATATATATATATATATTCACTGAAAAAACCATAGGTTTCAGGGACGTTATAGTTACAAATTAGCATTTAAAAACCTTTGAAATTCACTGAAAAAATCATAGGTTTTAGGGACAGTTATAGTTAGTTGGACATTGCACTCGTACAAAACCCGTGAAATTCCCCGTTATAGTTAGTCCAGCTAACTATAACTCGCGCCCACAATGCACTGCTGATGACGTCACATATTACATCACTCATGACATGGTCAGTGACATCACTGATGACATCACTGATGACATCTCAAATGACATCACTGATGACATCATCCAGTGACTGTGTGTTTCTGTAAAGTTTAAATATTTTTAATATATATAGGAAAAGACGTATTGAAGAATGAGTGGGTGTGTAAGTGTCTGTATGGATGATTTAGTAGGTGCGTGACTGACTCTATAAGTGAGTGATTTAACGTATCTTACTGAATGCATGGGTTAGTGACTAAACTGGGTGAATGTCTGTATCCGTCTGTCTGTTGCTGTGTAAGTGGCTGCATGTGTTTGTGAATAGCTACATGAGTGTCTATATGAGTTATTGAATGCTTGTCTGAGTATCTGTATGGGTGCCTGAGTGTTTGTGTGGGAGGGTGTGTGCAACTCTGTGCATAGATGTGTGAGTGGGTGATTCACTGGGTGGATGGTTTCAAGAGTGCATCTGTGATAGACTGTATGGGTGGGTAAATGTGTGTAAGAGTGTGTTAGTGAGTGAATGTATGTCCCAGTGGTACATGTGTGAGTAACTACATATGTGAAAGGCAGTATATATGTGTGTTGGAGTATATAAATAGCTATAAGCGAGAGTGAGTGATTGTGATAGTGGCTGTATGGATGAGTGTGTGCTTGTATCAGTGATTGTATAAGAGCGTAAGAATGTGCTACTATTTGTATGAGTAAGTGAGCTGGTGTGTGTATAACTGTATAGGTGAGTAAATGGTAGTGTGTTTAATTATTTGCATGACTGACTAGGTGTGTGAGTACCTCTATGGATGAGTGGCGGTGTTTGAGTGTCTATATAGGAGTATGAGTGCATATGATAGTCCTGTACTGAGTGACCGTAAGTATGAGTGACTGTACGGGTGAGTGAGTGGATGTGTGCGTAGACCTAAGAATCAGTGAGTGGGTATGTAGTTATTGGTGTTGGAGTGTCTATGGTTTTGCGAATGGCAGTCTGTAATTTAGAGTGGGTGTTTCAAAGGTTATATTGGGGTGTGAGGAGGTGCATCAGATTATCACGTGGATGATGTCATCAGTGATGTCATTTGAGATGTCATCAGTGATGTCATCAGTGATGTCACTGACCATGTCATGAGTGATGTAATATGTGACGTCATCAGCAGTGCATTGCGGGGCGCGAGTTATAGTTAGCTGGACTAACTATAATGGGGAAATTTCACGGGTTTTGTACGAGTGCAATGTCCAACTAACTATAACTGTCCCTAAAACCTATGGTTTTTTCAGTGAATTTCAAAGGTTTTTTAAATGTTAATTTGTAACTATAATGTCCCTGAAACCTATGGTTTTTTCAGTGAATTTCAAAGGTTTTTTAAATGCTAATTTGTAACTATAACATGTCTGAAACCTACGGTTTTTTCAGTGAATTTCAAAGGTTTTGTAAATGACAATTTTTAAATGTATTAATTGTTATATACATTTTTTTCATACTGATTTCCAAATTTTTTAGAAACAATTTTTTTTAAATATTTTATTTTTAAATTACATTGTAATTACATTATACATTACATTACAAAAAATACTTTCTCAGAATGAATTACTTTAGTTTAAATACTTTGCACATAGGCAATAGACTTTTAAGTACAGTAGTTACAGTTGTTGCAATGGGCAACACATTTTCAAACACAATGCAACATTCAGCTCAATGTGAATTTCTAGTTAAATGCAATTAGTTACTTTATGGATTACTCTTCTAACCACAGGACTGGATCCTAGATTCAGTCCTGGGACATCTCCTGTAAACAGTTGAGTAAAAGCGTTTTGGTTACAGTCGTGATTTTTAAGGAATATTATTGTACTTTAAAAGTTCACACTTAGAAACTTTTCTCATAGAATCACCAATGTTATCCTATGGAAGGAAATTCACTTAGAAGTTAAAAACTGTTATCGTTACTTTTTCTTACTCAGTGTTGGATCCTGGATCCAGCACTGGTGCATCTCCTGTAAACAGTTGAAAGAATGCGTTTAAGTCATACAGGCGATTTTTAGGAATATTTGTAGTTTGTGAAAATCGACACTTTGAAACTTTTCTGCTGAAAACCAGACAATGGATTCCTATGGAAGAAAATATAAGTTACTGGTAAGTACGGTTAAAATTACTTTTCAGGGTCAGTGCTGGGCTAAAAGATGCAGCACTGGGTTCTCTCCTGATAACAGGTGAGTAAATTGGAATTCGTACTTTGGTTGATTTTAGAGGAATATTATAAAGTTCCAAAACTCCACACTTAGAAGAATTTCCAAGTGAAACCAGTCAATGTTAGCCTATGAAGGAAATTCAAGTTACTGGTAAGTACAGTTAAAATTACTTTTCAGGGTCAGTGCTGGGCTAAAAGATGCAGCACTGGGTTCTCTCCTGATAACAGGTGAGTAAATTGGAATTCGTACTTTGGTTGATTTTAGAGGAATATTATAAAGTTCCAAAACTCCACACTTAGAAGAATTTCCAAGTGAAACCAGTCAATGTTAGCCTATGGAAGGAAATTCAAGTTACTGGTAAGTACGGTTAAAATTACTTTTCAGGATTAGTACTGGGCTGAAAGATACAGCACTGAGGTCTCTCCTGATTATAGGTGAGTAAATCGTAATTCGTATTTCGGCTGATTTTAGAGGAATATTTTAAAGTTCCAAAACTCCACACTTAGAAGAATTTCCAAGTGAAAACAGTCAATGTTAGCCTATAGAAGGAAATTCAAGTTACTGGTAAGTACGGTTAAAATTACTTTTCAGGACCAGTACTGGGCTGAAAGATACAACACTGAGGTCTCTCCTTATAACAGGTGAGTAAATCGGAATTCGTATTTCGGCTGATTTTAGAGGAATATTTGTATGTTTCAAAAATCAACACTTAGAAACTTTTTCAACAAAAAGCAGGCAATGATATCCTATGGAAGGAAATTCAAGTTACTGGTAAGTACGGTTAAAATTACTTTTCAGGACCAGTACTGGGCTGAAAGATGCAGCACTGAGGTCTCTCCTTATAACAGGTGAGTAAATAGGAATTCGTATTTCGGATGATTTTAGAAGAATATTTGCACAATGGTGAAGGGAGGGCGGGGCCTGAGGTGACATCTGTGCAAACGCGCCCCGTGGCGCGTTTTAAGTTGAGGGATTAAGTCCCTTGAATCCTGAGGGTCCCTAGGGGCCAACTAGCCCACCAGGAACCTCCAATATGCGCCAGGGGCTGCGTTGCAGAGACGTGTAGAGAGGCCACACCCCTTTTTACACCTCTCTGCAACGCAGCTCTGTGGCGCTTTCTGGATGTACCTGTTGGGCTAGTTGGCCCCAGAGACCCTCAGGATTGAAGAGATTTAATTCCCCATCTTAAACGCGTCACGGGGCCTGTTTGCACACATGTCACCTGAAGCCCCTCTCCTTCACCACTCTGCAAACGCGCCCCTGGCGCGTTTGCAGAGAGGCAATTCCCCTTGAATACTGGGGGTCCCTGGGGGCCAACTAGCCCACCAGGAACCTCCAGTATGCGCCAGGGAGCTGCCTTGCAGAGAGGTGTACAGAGGCCACGCCCTTTTTACACCTCTCTGCAACGCAGCTCTGTGGCGCTTTTGGAGGAACATGGTGGGCTAGTTGGACTCCAGGGACCCTCAGGATTCAAGGGAGTTAATCCCCCGACTTAAAGCGCGCCACGGGGCGCGTTTGCACAGTGGTGAAGGGAGGGGGCGGGGCTTCAGGTGACATGTGTGCAAACAGGCCCCGTGGTGCGTTTTAAGATGGGGAATTAAATCCTCTTCAATCCTGAGGGTCCCTGGGGGCCAACTAGCCCAACAGGTACGTCCAGAAAGCGCCACAGAGCTGCGTTGCAGAGAGGTGTAAAAAGGGTGTGGCCTCTGTACATGTCTCTGCAACGCAGCCCCTGGCGCATACTGGAGGTTCCTGGTGGGCTAGTTGGCCCGTAGAGACCCTCATGATTCAAGGGGACTTAATCCCCCAACTTAAAACGCGCCACGGGCGCGTTTGCACAGATGCCACCTCAGGCCCCGCCCCCTCCCTTCACCATTGTGCAAATATTCCTCTAAAATCAGCCGAAATACGAATTCTGATTTACTCACCTGTTATCAGGAGAGACCTCAGTGCTGCATCTTTCAGCCCAGTACTGATCCTCAAAAGTAATTTTAACCGTACTTACCGGTAACTTGAATTTCCTTCATAGGCTAACATTGACTGGTTTCACTTGGAAATTCTTCTAAGTGTGGAGTTTTGGAACTTTAAAATATTCCTCTAAAATCAGCCGAAATACGAATTCCGATTTACTCACCTGTTATCAGGAGAGACCTCAGTGCTGCATCTTTCAGCCCAGTACTGGTCCTGAAAAGTAATTTTAACCGTACTTACCAGTAACTTGAATTTCCTTCCATAGGCTAACATTGACTGGTTTCACTTGGAAATTCTTCTAAGTGTGGAGTTTTGGAACTTTACAAATATTCCTCTAAAATCAGCCGAAATCCGAATTCTGATTTACTCACCTGTTATCAGGAGAGACCTCAGTGCTGCATCTTTCAGCCCAGTACTGATCCTCAAAAGTAATTTTAACCGTACTTACCGGTAACTTGAATTTCCTTCATAGGCTAACATTGACTGGTTTCACTTGGAAATTCTTCTAAGTGTGGAGTTTTGGAACTTTAAAATATTCCTCTAAAATCAGCCGAAATACGAATTCCGATTTACTCACCTGTTATCAGGAGAGACCTCAGTGCTGCATCTTTCAGCCCAGTACTGATCCTCAAAAGTAATTTTAACCGTACTTACCAGTAACTTGAATTTCCTTCCATAGGATATCATTGCCTGCTTTTTGCTGAAAAAGTTTCTAAGTGTTGATTTTTGAAACATACAAATATTCCTCTAAAATCAGCCGAAATCCGAATTCTGATTTACTCACCTGTTATCAGGAGAGACCTCAGTGCTGCATCTTTCAGCCCAGTACTGGTCCTGAAAAGTAATTTTAACCGTACTTACCGGTAACTTGAATTTCCTTCATAGGCTAACATTGACTGGTTTCACTTGGAAATTCTTCTAAGTGTGGAGTTTTGGAACTTTAAAATATTCCTCTAAAATCAGCCGAAATACGAATTCCGATTTACTCACCTGTTATCAGGAGAGACCTCAGTGCTGCATCTTTCAGCCCAGTACTGATCCTCAAAAGTAATTTTAACCGTACTTACCGGTAACTTGAATTTCCTTCATAGGCTAACATTGACTGGTTTCACTTGGAAATTCTTCTAAGTGTGGAGTTTTGGAACTTTAAAATATTCCTCTAAAATCAGCCGAAATACGAATTCCGATTTACTCACCTGTTATCAGGAGAGAACCCAGTGCTGCATCTTTTAGCCCAGTACTGATCCTCAAAAGTAATTTTAACCGTACTTACCAGTAACTTGAATTTCCTTCCATAGGATATCATTGCCTGCTTTTTGCTGAAAAAGTTTCTAAGTGTTGATTTTTGAAACATACAAATATTCCTCTAAAATCAGCCGAAATCCGAATTCTGATTTACTCACCTGTTATCAGGAGAGACCTCAGTGCTGCATCTTTCAGCCCAGTACTGGTCCTGAAAAGTAATTTTAACCGTACTTACCAGTAACTTGAATTTCCTTCCATAGGCTAACATTGACTGGTTTCACTTGGAAATTCTTCTAAGTGTGGAGTTTTGGAACTTTAAAATAGTCCTCTAAAATCAGCCGAAATACGAATTCCGATTTACTCACCTGTTATCAGGAGAGACCTCAGTGCTGCATCTTTCAGCCCAGTACTGATCCTCAAAAGTAATTTTAACCGTACTTACCAGTAACTTGAATTTCCTTCCATAGGAATCCATTGTCTGGTTTTCAGCA
Organism: Calotriton arnoldi; assembly: GCA_963921515.1. Lineage (NCBI taxonomy): Eukaryota > Metazoa > Chordata > Amphibia > Caudata > Salamandridae > Calotriton > Calotriton arnoldi. The sequence goes on from CAWUFW010001074.1 coordinate 2,950,902, forward strand.
GAAAAGTTTCAAAGTGTCGATTTTCACAAACTACAAATATTCCTAAAAAATCGCCTGTATGACTTAAACGCATTCTTTCAACTGTTTACAGGAGATGCACCAGTGCTGGATCCAGGATCCAACACTGAGTAAGAAAAAGTAACGATAACAGTTTTTAACTTCTAAGTGAATTTCCTTCCATAGGATAACATTGGTGATTCTATGAGAAAAAGTTTCTAAGTGTGAACTTTTAAAGTACAATAATATTCCTTAAAAATCACGACTGTAACCAAAACGCTTTTACTCAACTGTTTACAGGAGATGTCCCAGGACTGAATCTAGGATCCAGTAATGTGGTTAGAAAAGTAATCCATAAAGTAACTAATTGCATTTAACTAGAAATTCACATTGAGCTGAATGTTGCATTGTGTTTGAAAATGTGTTGCCCATTGCAACAACTGTAACTACTGTACTTAAAAGTCTATTGCCTATGTGCAAAGTAATTAAACTAAAGTAATTCATTCTGAGAAAGTATTTTTGTAATGTAATGTATAATGTAATTACAATGTAATTTAAAAAATAAAATATGTAAAAAAAAATTGTTTCTAAAAAATTTGGAAATCAGTATGAAAAAAATTTATATAACAATTAATACATTTAAAAATTGTCATTTACAAAACCTTTGAAATTCACTGAAAAAACTGTAGGTTTCAGACATGTTATAGTTACAAATTAGCATTTAAAAAACCTTTGAAATTCACTGAAAAAACCATAGGTTTCAGGGACGTTATAGTTACAAATTAGCATTTAAAAAACCTTTGAAATTCACTGAAAAAACCATAGGTTTTAGGGACAGTTATAGTTAGTTGGACATTGCACTCGTACAAAACCCGTGAAATTCCCCCGTTATAGTTAGTCCAGCTAACTATAACTCGCGCCCCGCAATGCACTGCTGATGACGTCACATATTACATCACTCATGACATGGTCAGTGACATCACTGATGACATCACTGATGACATCTCAAATGACATCACTGATGACATCATCCACGTGATAATCTGATGCACCTCCTCACACTCTAATATAACCTTTGATACACCCACTCTAAATTACAGACTGCCATTCGCAAAACCATAGACACTCCAACACCAATAACTACATACCCACTCACTGATTCTTAGGTCTACGCACACATCCACTCACTCACCCGTACAGTCACTCATACTTACGGTCACTCAGTACAGGACTATCATATGCACTCATACTCCTATATAGACACTCAAACACCGCCACTCATCCATAGAGGTACTCACACACCTAGTCAGTCATGCAAATAATTAAACACACTACCATTTACTCACCTATACAGTTATACACACACCAGCTCACTTACTCATACAAATAGTAGCACATTCTTACGCTCTTATACAATCACTGATACAAGCACACACTCATCCATACAGCCACTATCACAATCACTCACTCTCGCTTATAGCTATTTATATACTCCAACACACATATATACTGCCTTTCACATATGTAGTTACTCACACATGTACCACTGGGACATACATTCACTCACTAACACACTCTTACACACACTTACCCACCCATACAGTCTATCACAGTTGCACTCTTGAAACCATCCACCCAGTGAATCACCCACTCACACATCTATGCACAGAGTTGCACACACCCCTCCCACACAAACACTCAGGCACCCATACAGATACTCAGACAAGCATTCAATAACTCATATAGACACTCATGTAGCTATTCACAAACACATGCAGCCACTTACACAGCAACAGACAGACGGATACAGACATTCACCCAGTTTAGTCACTAACCCATGCATTCAGTAAGATACGTTAAATCACTCACTTATAGAGTCAGTCACGCACCTACTAAATCATCCATACAGACACTTACACACCCACTCATTCTTCAATACGTCTTTTCCTATATATATTAAAAATATTTAAACTTTACAGAAACACACAGTCACTGGATGATGTCATCAGTGATGTCATCAGTGATGTCATTTGAGATGTCATCAGTGATGTCATCAGTGATGTCACTGACCATGTCATGAGTGATGTAATATGTGACGTCATCAGCAGTGCATTGCGGGGGCGCGAGTTATAGTTAGCTGGACTAACTATAACGGGGGAATTTCACGGGTTTTGTACGAGTGCAATGTCCAACTAACTATAACTGTCCCTAAAACCTATGGTTTTTTCAGTGAATATATATATATATATTATCTACTGGCGGTCGCCAGTAGATAGTTATAGTTAGGACCTATTTTCCATAGGAAATCCGCGACATTCTATTTGAAATAACTCTTGCGTCGGTTGACGAATCTTCGCGAAATTTTCAAACTTTATGGCCCGCTCCGGTCCGCTCCTACCCTGAAAGTCTCAGGGTGATTCGTCAAGCGGGGGCCGAGAAAAAGGGGGTCCCAAAGCGTGTTTTCCCCATTCATTTTCCCATAGGAAACTTTAGACACGGCTACAGCCCGAACTGCTGAACGGAATTACACCAAATTTGGCAAAGAGGTAGTTCTTGGTTCAGAAAGAACCCTTTTTGTTAAATGGTGTAAATCCGTTCAGTAGTTGCGGAGAAATTAAAAAAATAAGAGTCAAAAAATCAATTTCCCATAGGAAACTTGATGCAAGGCTACAGCCCGAACTGCTGAACGGAATTACACCAAATTTGGCAAAGAGGTAGTTCTTGGTTCAAAAGAACCCTTTTTGTTAAATGGTGTAAATCCGTTCAGTAGTTACTGAGAAAATCAAAAGTAAAAACACATATATATCTGGGCGGAGCCTAACCACACATGTCATCGTGAGATCTGATTGGCTGTCAGCACTTCATCCTGGAATTGCTGGCAGCCATCTTGAGACCAATATAAATGATAGTACCCCTTTGAAATGCATTGTAGTGAATCGAAGATTTTGAGGGTTACCAAAAGGAGAACTATAAAGGGTGATAACAGACTTTAGTTACATTAGAATTCATTTGTTGATGGTACCATACTAATTTCAGGAATTGTGGTGTGTTCTAAGGTGATTTTACCCTGTGAAAAACCTTCTGCTGGGATATCATGAATCATGTTTGAGAGAAAACTATTTTCACATGCTTGTCCCATACAGTTTTGGAAGGTGCCCCAGAAGCTAAAATGAGAGCATATTTTCTGTAAATTCACATTATCTTTCTCAGTCATGTGAGAATGAAGTCTGACATTCTCAGTAAAACATGTACATCCAACAAGGGCAGAGACTGTCAGTTGATTCCTTTGTGTTCTACTGCAGCTTCCCAGAGTGTTCTAAAGAACAACTAGAGTGCTAACAGCCTTACTTATGACAAAAGTATGGCACACCTGAAGCCATCTTGATTGGAATAAACTGGTAACACTTAAAACATTTAATTTAAAAAGGAACAAAATGATGGGGTTCATCTTGTCATAGAAATTATGGTTAGTGCTCTGGAAAGAAAAATTAGGACATGTTTCAAGTGTGATCTCAAATATCTTCCTGTTATATTTCAACAGGAGCAGCCTGTCAGTTGATGCCTTTGTGTTCTACTGCAGCTTCCCAGAGTGTTCTAAAGAACAACTAGAGCGCTAACAGTCTTACTTATGACAAAAGTATGGCACACCTGAAGCCATCTTGATTGGAATAAACTGGTAACACTTAAAACATTTAATTTAAAAAGGAACAAAATGATGGGGTTCATTTTGTCATAGAAATTATGGTTAGTGCTGTAGAAAGAAAAATTAGGACATGTTTCAAGTGTGATCTCAAATATCTTCCTGTTATATTTCAACAGGAGCAGCCTGTCAGTTGATGCCTTTGTGTTCTACTGCAGCTTCCCAGAGTGTTCTAAAGAACAACTAGAGTGCTAACAGCCTTACTTATGACAAAAGTATGGCACACCTGAAGCCATCTTGATTGGAATAAACTGGTAACACTTAAAACATTTAATTTAAAAAGGAACAAAATGAGGGGTTCATTTTGCCATAGAAATTATGGTTAGTGCTGTAGAAAGAAAAATTAGGACATGTTTTAAGTGAGATCTCAAATATCTTCCTGTTATATTTCAACAGGAGCAGCCTGTCAGTTGATGCCTTTGTGTTCTACTGCAGCTTCCCAGAGTGTTCTAAAGAACAACTAGAGTGCTAACAGCCTTACTTATGACAAAAGTATGGCACACCTGAAAGCCATCTTGATATGGAATAAACTGGTAACACTTAAAACATTTAATTTAAAAAGGAACAAAATGAGGGGTTCCTTTTGCCATAGAAATTATGGTTAGTGCTGCAAAAGAAAATTTAGTGCATGTTTTAAGTGAGATCTCAAATCCTCTTCTATTTCATTAGAAAATTCTGACATGCAGACTGAAACAATCACTTTCAATACCAGCAGTAGACTTCCAGTTAACTCCTTGGTGAGCAGTAGCTTTACTACAGTGATCTAATGAACAACTAGAGTAATAACATTCTGAATTTATGGCAAATGTGTGACACATCTGAATGCCTTCTTGATGGAATCAAAGTAAAAAACTGAAAGCATTTCCTACTGAGGAGACTGCAGTAAATGAGGAAATTAGGAAACTTCATAACAAAGAAGTCTTCCAAGATGTCCACCAGTGAAAAAAGAGCCCAAATGTAGCACAAATATTACCCAGATGTAGCCCACATATAGCCCAATGACAAAAGTGTGCAAAACACTTTTTATTTTTAGTTTTTGCAGTTTTATGTAGTGCAGACTGGTCAGGTATTGGAGCGTTGCATCTTAAAACATGACCCCCCTACACTACAAAAACACCACTGCACTACCCTAAACCCTAAAACACTACCCCAGCACGACCCCCTACACTACACAAGCACCACTGCACTATCCTAAACCCTAAAACACTACCCCCAGCATGACCCCCTACACTACACAAACACCACTGCACTACCCTAAACCCTAAAACACTACCCCAACACCACTGCACTAACCTAAATCCTAAAACACTACCCCCAGCACGACCCCCTACACTACCCAAACACCACTGCACTACCCTAAAACATGACCCCTACACTACACAAACACCACTGCACTACCCTAAACCCTAAAACACTACCCCCAGCACGACCCCTACACTACACAAGCACCACTGCACTACCCTAAACCCTAAAACACTACCCCCAGCACGACCCCCTACACTACACAAACACCACTGCACTACCTTAAACCCTAAAACACTACCCCCAGCACGACCCCCTACACTACCCAAACACCACTGCACTAACCTAAATCCTAAAACACTACCCCCAGCACGACCCCCTACACTACCCAAACACCACTGCACTACCCTAAACCCTAAAACACTACCCCCAGCATGACCCCTACACTACACAAGCACCACTGCACTACCCTAAACCCTAAAACACTACCCCCAGCACGACCCCCTACACTGCCCGAACACCACTGCACTGCCCTAAACCCTGAAACACCAGCCCCTGCACGACCCCCTACACTGCCCGAACACCACTGCACTGCCCTAAACCCTGAAACACCACCCCCTGCATGACCCCCTACACTGCCCGAACACCACTGCACTGCCCTAAACCCTGAAACACCACCCCCAGCAGCACCCCTACACTGCCCGAACACCACTGCACTGCCCTAAACCCTGAAACACCACCCCCTGCACGACCCCCTACACTGCCCGAACACCACTGCACTGCCCTAAACCCTGAAACACCACCCCCAGCACGACCCCCTACACTGCTCGAACACCACTGCACTGCCCTAAACCCTGAAACACTACCCCCAGCAAGACCTCCTACACTGCCCGAACACCACTGCACTGCCCTAAACCCTGAAACATCACCCCCAGCAAGACCCCCTACACTGCCAGAACACCACTGCCCTAAACCCTGAAACACCACCCCCAGCACGACCCCCTACACTGCCCGAACACCACTGCACTGCCCTAAACCCTGAAACACCACCCCCAGCACGACCCCCTACACTGCCTGAACACCACTGCACTGCCCTAAACCCTGAAACACCACCCCCTGCACGACCCCTACACTGCCCGAACACTACTGCACTGCCCTAAACCCTGAAACACCATCCCCAGCACGACCCCCTACACTGCACGAACACCACTGCACTGCCCTAAACCCTGAAACACTACCCCCAGCAAGACCCCCTACAGTGCCCGAACACCACTGCACTGCCCTAAACCCTGAAACACCACCCCCAGCAAGACCCCCTACACTGACCGAACACCACTGCCCTAAACCCTGAAACACCACCGCCAGCAAGACCCCCTACACTGCCCGAACACCACTGCACTGCCCTAAACCCTGAAACACCAGCCCCAGCACGACCCCTACACTGCCCGAACACCACTGCACTGCCCTAAACCCTGAAACACCACCCCCTGCACGACCCCCTACACTGCCCGAACACCACTGCACTGCCCTAAACCCTGAAACACCACCCCCAGCACGACCCCCTACACTGCCCGAACACCACTGCACTGCCCTAAACCCTGAAACACCACCCCCAGCACAACCCCCTACACTGCCCGAACACCACTGCACTGCCCTAAACCCTGAAACACCAGCCCCAGCACGACCGCCTACACTGCCCGAAAACCACTGCACTGCCCTAAACCCTGAAACACCAGCCCCAGCACGACCCCCTACACTGCCCGAACACCACTGCACTACCCTAAACCCTCAAACACCAGCCCCAGCATGACCCCCTACACTGCCCGAACACCACTGCACTGCCCTAAACCCTGAAACACCAGCCCCAGCAAGACCCCCTACACTGCCCGAACACCACTGCACTGCCCTAAACCCTGAAACACCAGCCCCAGCAAGACCCCCTACACTGCCCGAACACCACTGCACTAAAGAGAACAAAAATCCTGGGCACACGTTATGAGGATAACTTATTAATAGAAATGTCTCGTATAATCTCTGATTCTTAATGGTCAACACCAGAGTGATTTTATAGAAGTATTTATTTGAGCAACCACTTCAAGAAAAACAACCAGCCGACACGTGTTTCGTCACACAAGGGAGTTATCCCGTGACTCTTCAGGGCTGAAAAAATAAATTTTCTGTAATCAAAAAACACAACGGTGGAGATGACGTGATGAAAATGAGACACCTGCCACGGTGGAGAATCGCAGAGTGCCGGTGCCTCTTATTTAGACTATTCAAGCGGGTAATGCCTTGATGGGGAATCCGAAAATGGCGCCCTGGGAACTGAAAAACACTGCTGGATAAAGAATTCGACAGGGTGATGTCAAGCGTATGGGAGAAATGGGATGTAAAAAGCTGTTCCAGGGTGTGCGGGAGGCGGGTGGGCCGTCCGACTCTGTATCGGGCAAGAACGGATGTCAAAATCTGGTTTCCGGATCCGGAAAGCCAACGAAACCAGATTTTGACATCCGTTCTTGCCCGATACAGAGTCGGACGAGCCACCGCCTCCCGCACACCCTGGAACAGCTTACATCCCATTTCTCCCATACGCTGACATCACCCTGTCGAGTTCTTTATCCAGCAGTGTTTTTCAGTTCCCAGGACGCCATTTTGATTCCCCATCAAGGCATTACCCGCTTGAATAGTCTAAATAAGAGGCACCGGCACTCTGCGATTCTCCACCGTGGCAGGTGTCTCATTTTTATCACGTCATCTCCACCGTTGTGTTTTTTGATTACAGAAAATTTATTTTTCAGCCCTGAAGAGTCGCGGGGATAACTTCCCTCGTGTGACGAAACACGTGTCGGCTGATTGTTTTCTTGAAGTGGTTGCTCAAATAAATACTTCTATAAAATCACTCTGGTGTTGACCATTAAGAATCAGAGATTATCAGACATTTCTATTAATAAGTTATCCTCATAACGTGTGCCCAGGATTTTTGTTCACATTGCTGGTGTGAGTTTCACGACTTACACAATTACGGGGGTTACAGGGTATCTCCTCCGACCAGGTGGCACCGTCCTCACTTGCAGTACGACATACACATCGCATATCAGCTTGAGCGCCAAGCTTCCTCTCTAAAAACCCTACTTCTACTATTACCACTGCACTAAAGCCTGAAACACCACCCCCAGCAAGACCACCTACACTGGCCGAACACCACTGCACTGCCCTAAACCCTGAAACACCACCCCCTGCATGACCCCCTACACTGCCCGAACACCACTGCACTGCCCTAAACCCTGAAACACCAGCCCCAGCATGACCCCCTACACTGCCCGAACATCACTGCACTGCCCTAAACCATGAAACACCAGCCCCAGCACGACCACCTACACTGCCCGAACACCACTGCACTGCCCTAAACCCTGAAACACCAGCCCCAGCACGACCCCCTACACTGCCCGAACACCACTGCACTGCCCTAAACCCTGAAACACCAGCCCCAGCACGACCCCCTACACTGCCCGAACACCACTGTACTGCCCTAAACCCTGAAACACCAGCCCCAGCATGACCCCCTACACTGCCCGAACACCACTGCACTGCCCTAAACCCTGAAACACCACCCCCTGCATGACCCCTACACTGCTCGAACACCACTGCACTGCCCTAAACCCTGAAACACCACCCCCTGCAGCACCCCCTACACTGCCCGAACACCACTGCACTGCCCTAAACCCTGAAACACCACCCCTGCACCGCCCCCTACACTGCCCGAACACCACTGCACTGCCCTAAACCCTGAAACACCACCCCCAGCACGACCCCTTTACTGCTCGAACACCACTGCACTGCCCCAAACCCTGAAACACCACCCCCAGCATGACCCCCTACACTGCCCGAACACCACTGCCCTAAACCCTGAAACACCACCCCCTGCACGACCCCCTACACTGCCCGAACACCACTGCACTGCCCTAAACCCTGAAACACCACCCCTACACTGCCCAAACACCACTGCACTGCCCTAAACCCTGAAACACCACCCCCAGCACGACCCCTACACTGCCCGAACACCACTGCACTGCCCTAAACCCTAAAACACCACCCCCATCATTACCCCCTACACTGCCCAAACACCACTGCACTGCCCTAAACCCTAGAACACTACCCCCAGCACGACCCCCTACACTACCCGAACACCACTGCACTACCCTAAACCCTAAAATACTACCCCCAGCACAACCCCCTACACTACCCGAACACGACTGCACTGCCCTAAACCCTCAAACACTCCCCCAGCACGACCCCTACACTACCCGAAAACCACTGCACTGCCCTAAACCCTAAAACACTCCCCCAGCACGACCCCCTACACTACCCGAACACCACTGCACTGCCCTAAACCCTAAAACACTCCCCCAGCACGACCCCCTACACTACCCAAACACCACTGCACTGCCCTAAACCCTAAAACACTACCCCCGCATGACCCCTACACTACCCAAACACCAATGCACTACCCTAATCCCTAAAACACTACCCCCGCATGACCCCCTACACTACCCTAAACCCTAAAACACTACCCCCGCACGACTCCCTACACTACCCAAAGACCACTGCACTACCCTAAACCCTAAAACACGACCTCCTACACTACACAAACACCACTGCACTACCCTAAACCCTAAAACACTACCCCCTACACTACACAAACACCACTGCACTACCCTAAACCCTAAAACACTACCCCAGCAGTACCCCTACACTACCCAAACACCACTGCACTAACCTAAACCCTAAAACACTACCCCCAGCAGTACCACCTACACTACCCAAACACCACTGCACTACCCTAAATCACTACCCCCAGCACGACCCCCTACACTACGCAAACACCACTGCACTACCCTAAACCCTAAAACACTACCCCCAGCACGACCCCATACACTACCCAAACACCACTGCACTACCCTAAACCCTAAAACACTCCCCCCAGCACGACTCCCTACACTACCCAAACACCACTGCACTACCCTAAACCCTAAATCTACCCCCAGCATGACCCCCTACACTACACAAACACCACTGCACTACCCTAAACCCTAAAACACTACCCCCAGCACGACCCTCTTCACTAACTAAACACAACTGCACAATTTGTTACAGGCGTTGCAACGCAGGCCTGTGGTGCTTACTGGAAGTACCTAGTGGGCTAGTTGGGCCCCAGGGACCCTCAGGATTCAAGGGAACTTAATCCCGCAACTTAAAACGTGCCCTGTAGCGCGTTTTAAGAGGTAGTTTTAATCCCCCTGCCCTATTAAGTACTAGGGACTTGCAGAGGAGGTCATGCTAATCACAGGGGTACCCCAACGCATAGTGTTCCCTAGTGTATGTAGGTGTTTTCACTGTATTCTAAGTGTCTTTTAGCATAGCACTGGCTCTGGTTAGTCAGAGTCAGTTACCACCAGTACCCGTCTGAAAAAGTTGTGGGCACAGGATGATTTTACAACAAGGCCTCTTTCTGCTCCTCTGTTGGTTCTTTCTGCACATCTTTTGCTTCTTTCTGTGCGTTTTTTCTTCTTTCTTCACATGTCCTACCTCTGTAGGCATAGTTAGAAACTAGCATTTAAAAAAACCTTTGAAATTCACTTAAAAAATCATAGGTTTCAGGCACGTTATAGTTAGAAATTAGCATTTAAAAAACCTTTGAAATTCACTGAAAAAACCATAGGTTTCAGACACGTTATAGTTAGAAATTAGCATTTAAAAAACCTTTGAAATTCACTGAAAAAACCATAGGTTTTAGGGACAGTTATAGTTAGTTGGACATTTCACTCATACAAAACCATAGAAATTCCCCCGTTATAGTTAGTTCAGCTAACTATAACTCACGCCCCATAATGCACTGCTGATGACGTCACATATTACATCACTCATGACATGGTCAGTGACATCACTGATGACATCACTGATGACATCTCAAATGACATCACTGATGACATCATCCATGTGATAATTTCATGCATCTTCTCACACCCTAATATAACTTTTGATACACTCACTCTAAATTACAGACTGCCATTCTCAAAACCATAGACACTCCAACACCAAAAACTACATACCCACTCACTGATTCTTAGGTCTACACACACATCCACTCACTCACCCGTACAGTCACTCATACTTAGTCACTCAGTACAGGACTATCATATGCACTCATACACCTATATAAACACTCACACACCGCCACTCATCCATAGAGGTACTCACACACCTAGTCAGTCATGCAAAAACTTAATCACACACCCATTTACTCACCTATACAGTTATACACACACCAGCTCACTTACTCATACAAATACTAGCACATTCTTACGCTCTTATACAATCACTGATACAAGTACACACTCATCCATACAGCCACTCTCACAATCACACACTCTCACTTATAGCCATTTATATACTCCAACACACATATATACTGCCTTTCACATATGTAGTTACTCACACATGTACCACTGAGATATACATTCAATCACTAACACACCCATACACACACTCACCCACCCATACAGTCCATCACAGATGCACTCTTGAAACCATGCACCCAGTGAATCACCAACTCACACATCTATGCACAGAGTCACACACACCCCACCCACACAAACACTCAGGCACCCATACAGATACTCAGACAATCAATCAATAACCCATGTAGACACTCATGTAGCTATTCAGAAAGCCATGCAGCCGCTTACAAACCAACAGACAGACGGATACAGACATTCACACAGTTTAGTCACTAACCCATGCATTCAGTAAGATACATTTAATCACTCACTTGTAGAGTCAGTCACTCACGTACTAAATCATCCATTCAGACACTTATACACCCACTCATTCTTCAATACGCCTTTCCCTATATATATTAAACATATTTAAACTTTACAGAAACACACAGTCACTGGATGATGTCATCAGTGATGTCATCAGTGATATCATTTGAGATGTCATCAGTGATGTCATCAGTGATGTCACTGACCATGTCATGAGTGATGTAATATGTGACGTCATCAGCAGTGCATTGCGGGCGCGAGTTATAGTTAGCTGAACTAACTATAACTGGGGAATTTCTATGGTTTTGTACGAGTGAAATGTCCAACTAACTATAACTGTCCCTAAAACCTATGGTTTTTTCAGTGAATATATATATATATATATATATTATCTACTGGCGGTCGCCAGTAGATAGTTATAGTTAGGACCTATTTTCCATAGGAAATCCGCGACATTCTATTTGAAATAACTCTCTTGCCGGTTGACGTATCTTCGCGAAATTTTCAAACTTTGTGGGGCGCTCCGGTCCGCTCCTACCCTGAAAGTCTCGGGGTGATTCGTTAAGCGGTGGCCGAGAAAAAATGGGGGTCCCAAAACGCGTTTTCCCCATTCATTTTTCCATAGGAAACTTTAGACACGGCTACAGCCCGAACTGCTGAACGGAATTACACCAACTTTGGCAAAAAGGTAGTTCTTGGTTCAGAAAGAACCATTTTTGTTAAATGGTGTAAATCCGTTCAGTAGTTGCTGAGAAAATCAAAAGTAAAAGTACATATATATCTATGGGCACGGAGGATCCGCGCACCCTCCCGATCACGAGCTGTCTGCTAATTGGCTGTCAACACTCCAAACCAGGAAGTGTTGGCAGCCATCTTATTCCTCGGTAGAACCGAGGAACAAGAAAGCAGTAAAAAAGTGCGCAAAACGCACAAAGGGGGCAGGGTAGAAACACCCTGACCCCCTAGGTCTGCTCAGGGGTCCCACAAGGACCCCTGGGCAAACAAAGCATTTATTTTTTTTTAAATCGGCAGGATGCGCTCAGGGTGCGCGGATCCTGCCGATAAAAAATCGAGCGCGGTCTCCCGCGCTTCGATGTTAATTTGCCCCGGGTGGGCCAAGTCCCGGGGGCATGCTGAGGGGGTTTATTTTATGTATGGGGGGCCTTTAAGGGCCTCCCAAGCCCCGAGGACCGCCACCCCCGGGGCTTTATTTGAAAAAGTAGCGGGAGGGCTCTGAGCCCTCCCGCAGCCCCGAGGACCACCACCTCCCCGGGGCTTCTTTATTTTTAAATTAACATGTGTGGGGGTGCTCCAGCCCCTACACGCCCGGGGACCACCACCTCCCGGGGCACTAACAGGAGTGAAAATGGGGGTCCGTTAAGGACCCCGAGCCCCGGGGACCACCACCTCCCCGGGGCTGTGCATTTGGATGGGAGGGGGGCCGCGCGGCCCCCTCCTGGAAGCCTGTGGTGGCCCTGGGGACTGCCACCCCCAGGGCCGGCTCCTGCAGTGTCCCGGGTGCCTACCCCGGGACACTGCTGTTTGCAATGACAGGACGGGAGCCTCGCGGCTCCCGTCCTGTCATTGCAAACTGCTTTGGATATTGGAAGAGAGCAGGAAACCTGCTCTCGCTTCCAATATCCAAAGACAATTGCTTTTCCACACGGGGAGCAGCATGTTAGCTGCTCCCCATGTGGAAAAGCAAAGCCGGCTCCCGTAGGACACGGGGAGCCGGCGGGACTGTGGGGGTTTGGGGACCCCCACAGTCCCCAACCAGAGGCCAGGCCCTGGGGGATGGGGTCCCCAGGGCAAGTAGTGGCCCGGGAGGGGGGCCACGCGGCCCCCCTCCCCAGAAATAATAAAAAAAAAAAAAAAAAAAAAGGCCTGCCCCGGGGGATGGGGTCCCCGGGGCAAAAGGAGGCCTGAGGAGGGGGGCCACGCAGCCCCCCTCCTTAAAAATTAATGTAAAAGTGTGGCCATGCCCCAGGGGATGGGGTCCCCGGGGTAGGATTCGGCCAGGGGAGGGGGGCCACGCGGCCCCCTTCGCGTTTAATTTAAAAAAAAAAAAAAAAGGAGATAAGGCCCTGGGGGATGGGGGTCCCCAGGGCCCAAAAATAGGAAAAAGGCCACACAGCCCCCTTCAGGGAAAAAAAAAAAACGATCGGGCCGCAGGCCCGCCCCTTCCTTCACCACTCTGCAAACGCGCCCCTGGTGCGTTTGCAGATGAAAGTAATTCCCCTTCAATACTGGGGGTCCCTGGGGGCCAACTAGCCCACCAGGAACCTCCAGTATGGCCAGGGGCTGCGTTGCAGAGAGGTGTACAGAGGCCACGCCCCTTTTACACCTCTCTGCAACGCAGCTCTGTGGCGCTTTGGATATACCTGTTGGGCTAGTTGGCCCCCAGGGACCCTCAGGATTCAAGGGAGTTAATCCCCCGACTTAAAATACGCCACGGGCGCGTTTGCACAGTGGTGAAGGGAGGGCGGGGCTTCAGGTGACATGTGTGCAAACAGGCCCGTGGCATGTTTTAAGATGGGGGATTAAGTCCCCTTGAATCCTGAGGGTCCCTGGAGTCCAACTAGCCCACCATGTACTTCCAAAAGCGCCACAGAGCTGCCTTGCAGAGAGGTGTAAAAGGGGTGTGGCCTCTGTACACGTCTCTGCAACGCAGCCCCTGGTGCATACTGGAGGTTCCTGGTGGGCTAGTTGGCCCCAGGGACCCTCATGATTAAAGGGGACTTAATCCCCAACTTAAAACGCGCCACGGGCGCATTTGCACAGATTCACCTCAGGCCCCGCCCCTCCCTTCACCATTGTGCAAATATTCCTCTAAAATCAGCCGAAATACGAATTCCGATTTACTCACCTGTTATCAGGAGAGACCTCAGTGCTGCATCTTTCAGCCCAGTACTGATCCTGAAAAGTAATTTTAACCGTACTTACCAGTAACTTGAATTTCCTTCCATAGGATATCATTGCCTGCTTTTTGCTGAAAAAGTTTCTAAGTGTCGATTTTTGAAACATACAAATATTCCTCTAAAATCAGCCGAAATACGAATTCCGATTTACTCACCTGTTATCAGGAGAGACCTCAGTGCTGCATTTTTCAGCCCAGTACTGATCCTGAAAAGTAATTTTAACCATACTTACCAGTAACTTGAATTTCCTTCCATAGGATATCATTGCCTGCTTTTTGCTGAAAAAGTTTCTAAGTGTCGATTTTTGAAACATACAAATATTCCTCTAAAATCAGCCGAAATACGAATTCCGATTTACTCACCTGTTATCAGGAGAGAACCCAGTGCTGCATCTTTTAGCCCAGCACTGACCCTGAAAAGTAATTTTAACCGTACTTACCAGTAACTTGTATTTCCTTCTATAGGAATCCATTGTCTGGTTTTCAGCAGAAAAGTTTGTGTCGATTTTCACAAACTACAAATATTCCTTAAAAATCGCCTGTATGACTTAAACGCATTCTTTCAACTGTTTACAGGAGATGCACCAGTGCTGGATCCAGGATCCACCACTGAGTGAGAAAAAGTCATGATAACACTACTTACCTGCTAAGTGAATTTCCTCCCATAGGATAACATTGGTGATTCTATGTGAAAAAGTTTCTAAGTGTCAACTTTTAAAATACAATAATATTCCTTAAAAATCACTACTGTAACCAAAACGCTTTTACTCAACTGTTTACAGGAGATGTCCCAGGACTGAATCTAGGATTCAGTCCTGTGGTTAGAAAAGTAATCAATATAGTAACTAATTGCATTTAGCTAGAAATTCACATTGAGCTCAATGTTGCATTGTGTTTGAAATTGTGTTGCCCATTGCAACAACTGTAACTACTGTACTTAAAAGTCTATTGCCTATTTGCAAAGTATTTAAAGTAAATTAATTCATTCTGAGAAAGTATATTTTGTAATGTAATGTATAATGTAATTACAATGTAATTTAAAAAATAAAATATCTAAAAATAAATAGTTTAAAAAAATGTAGTAAATCAGTATGAAAAAAATAAAAAAACAATTAATACATTTAAAAATTGGGATTTACAAAACCTTTGAAATTCACTGAAAAAAACCATAGGTTTCAGACATGTTATAGTTAGGAATTAGCATTTAAAAAACCTTTGAAATTCACTGAAAAAACCATAGGTTTCAGGCACGTTATAGTTAGAAATTAGCATTTAAAAAACCTTACAAATTCACTGAAAAAACCATAGGTTTTAGGGACAGTTATAGTTACTTGGACATTGCACTCGTACAAAACCCGTGAAATTCCCCCGTTATAGTTAGTTCAGCTAACTATAACTCGCGCCCATAATGCACTGCTGATGACGTCACATATTACATCACTCATGACATGGTCAGTGACATCACTGATGACATCACTGATGACATCTCAAATGACATCACTGATGACATCATCCATGTGATAATTTCATGCATCTTCTCACACCCTAATATAACTTTTGATACACCAACTCTAAATTACAGACTGCCATTCTCAAAACCATAGACACTCCAATACCAATAACTACATACCAACTCACTGATTCTTAGGTCTACACACACATCCACTCACTCACCCGTACAGTCACTCATACTTACAGTCACTCAGTACAGGACTATCATATGCACTCATACACCTATATAAACACTGACACACCGCCACTCATCCATAGAGGTACTCACACACCTAGTCAGTCATGCAAAAATTAATCACACACCCATTTACTCACCTATAGAGTTATACACACACCAGCTCAATAACTCATACAAATACTAGCACATTCTTACACTCTTATACAATAACTGATACAAGCACACACGCATCCATACAGCCACTCTCACAATCACACACTCTCACATATAGCCTTTTAAATACTCTAACACACATATATACTTCCTTTTACATATGTAGTTACTCGCACATGTACCACTGAGATATACATTCACTCACTAACACACCCATACACACACTCACCCACCCAAGCAGTCCATCACAGACGCACTCTTCAAATCATGCACCCAGTGAATCACCCACTCACACATCTATGTACAGAGTCGCACACACCCCACCCACACAAACACTCAGGCACCCATACAGATACTCAGACAACCAAACAATAACTCATATAGACACTCATGTAGCTATTCACAAACCCATGCAGCCACTTACACAGCAACAGACAGACGGATACAGACATTCACCCAGTTTAGTCACTAACCCATGCATTCAGTAAGATACGTTGAATCACTCACTTATACAGTTAGTCACGCACCTACTAAATCATCCATTCAGACACTTATACACCCACTCACTCTTCAATACGCCTTTCCCTATATATATTAAACATATTTAAACTTTACAGAAACACACAGTCACTGGATGATGTCATCAGTGATGTCATCAGTGATGTCATTTGAGATGTCATCAGTGATGTCATCAGTGATGTCACTGACCATGTCATGAGTGATGTAATATGTGACGTCATCAGCAGTGCATTGCGGGGCGCGAGTTATAGTTAGCTGAACTAACTATAACGGGGAATTTCACGGGTTTTGTACGAGTGCAATGTCCAAGTAACTATAACTGTCCCTAAAACCTATGGTTTTTCAGTGAATATATATATATATTCACTGAAAAAACCACAGGTTTCAGGGACGTTATAGTTAGTTGGACATTCCACTCATACAAAACCAGAGAAATTTGGCCGTTATAGTTAGTAGAGATAACTATAACTTGCGCCCCCGCAATGCACTGCTGATGACGTCACATATTACATCACTCATGACATGGTCAGTGACATCACTGATGACATCACTCATGACATCTCAAATGACATCACTGATGACATCACTGATGACATCATCCAGTGAATGTGTGTTTCTGTAAAGTTTAAATATGTTTTAAATAGATATATGCTAAGGTGTATTGAAGAATGAGTGGGTGTATAAGTGTCAGAATGGATGATTTAGTAGGTGCGTGACTGACTGTATAAGTGAGTGACTAAATGTGTCTTACTGAATGCATCGGTTAGTGAGTAAACTGTGTAAATGTCTGTATCAGTCTGTCAGTTGGTGTATTAGTGGCTGTATGGGTTGGTGAGTAGCTACATGACTGTCTATATTGGTTATTGATGGGTTGTCTGAGTATCTCTATGGGTGCCTGAGTGTCTGTGTGAGTGGGTGGGGGGTGGGTGACTCTGTGCATAGATGTGTGAGTGGGTGATTCACTGGGTGTATGGGTTCAAGAGTACATCTGTGAAGGGCTGTATGGGTGGGTGAGGGTGTGTATGGGTGTGTTGGTGAGTGAATGGATGTCTCAGTGGAATATGTGTGAGTAACTTCATATGTGAAAGGCAGTATATGTGAGTGTTGGAGTATATAAATGACTATATGTGAGAGTGAGTGATTGTGAGAGTGGCTGTATGGATGAGTGTGTGCTTGTATCAGTGATTAAAAAAGACAGTAAGTATGTGTTAGTATTTGTATAAATAAGTAAGGTGGTCTGTATATAACTGTATAGGTGAGTAAATGGATGTGATTGATTCTTTGCATGACTGCGTAGGTGTGTGAGTAAGTCTATGGATGAGTGGTGGTGTGTGAGTGTATGTATAGGTATATGAGTGCATATGATAGTGCTGTATTGATGAGTGACTGCATGTATGAGTTACTGTATGGGTGAATGAGTGGATGTGTGTGTGTAGACCTAGGAATCACTGAGCGGGTATGAAGTAACTGCTATTGGTCTGTCTATGGTTTCGATATTGGTATTCTGTATTTTAGAGTGGGTGTATAAAAGGTTTTATTAGGGTGTGAGGAGGTGCATCAGATTATAACATGGATGATGTCATCAGTGATGTCATTTGAGATGTCATGAGTGATGTCATCAGAGATGTCACTGACCATGTCATGAGTGATGTAATATGTGACGTCATCAGCAGTGCATGGCGGGGGCGCGAGTTATAGTTATCTCTACTACCTATAACGGCCGAATTTCTCTGGTTTTGTATGAGTGAAATGTCCAACTAACTATAACGTCCCTGAAACCTGTGGTTTTTTTCAGTGAATTTCTAAGGTTTTTTAAATGCTAATTTCTAACTATAATGTCCCTGAAACCTATGGTTTTTTCAGTGAATTTCAAAGGTTTTTCAAATGCTAATTTCTAACTATGCCTACAAAGGTAGGACATGTGAAGAAAGAGGAAGAAAAGCACAGAAAGAAGCAAGACAAATGCAGAAAGAGGCAACAGAAGTCCAGAAAAATGAAGAAAAGTGCAGGAAGAAGCTAGAGATGTGCAGAAAGAACCAACAGAGGAGCAGAAAGTCCTCCTGTGCCCCCAACTTTTTGCTGACGGGTACTGGTGGTAACTGACTGACTAACCAGGCCTAGAGCCAGTGCTATGCTAAAAGACACTTAGAATACAGTGAAAACACCTACATACACTATGGAACACTATGCGTTGGGGTACCCCTGTGATTAGCATGACCTCCTCTGTATTTGCCATGAGTTAATGCCTGGGTCATTGCATGAGTACATGAGTAGTGACTGGATGATTAGAGTGCTACAAGGAGAGTGCATGGTGATTTTTATAAGTGCTTGGATTTTGGCAGAGTGATTGGATAAGTACATGGTGCTGGCTGGTTGATTGGAGGAGTGCATGGGTAGTGACAGGGCGATGGCTGGACTGCATGGGTACTACCTGGGTAATTGCAGGAGTGAATCAGTACTGTGTAGGTGGTTAGAGGTCTGCATGGGTAGTACACAGGGGATTGTAACAGTGCATGTGTTAGTGCCTGGGTCATTGCATAAGTACATGGGTACTGACTGGATGAAGAGAGTACTGCAAGGAGAGTACATGGTGAATTTATAAGTGCTTGGGTTTTGGCGGAGTGATTGGATAAATACATGGTGCTGGCTTGGTGATTGGAAGACTGCATGGGCAGTGCACTGGTGATTGTAGCACTGCATGTGTTAGTGCCTGGGTCATTGCATGAGTACATGGGTAGTGACTGGATGATTAGAGTACTGCAAGGAGAGTGCATGGTGAATTTATAAGTGCTTGGGTTTTGGCGGAATGATTGGATAAGTACATGGTGCTGGCTGGGTGATTGGAGAAGTGCATGGGTAGTGACAAGGAGATGGCTGGACTGCATCAGTAGTGCTCAGGGGATTGTAGCAGTGCATGTGTTAGTGCCTGGGTCATTGCATGAGTACATGGGTAGTGACTGGATGATTACAGTGCTGCAAGGACAGTGCATGGTGATTTTATAACTGCTTGGGTTTTGGCGGAGTGATTGGATAAGTACATAGTGCTGCCTGGGTGATTGGAGGAGTGCATGGGTAGTGACAGAGGGATTTCTGGAGTGCATGGGTACTACCTGGGTCATTGGAGGAGTGAATCAGTAGTGTGTAGGTGGTTAGAGGTCTGCATGGGAAGTGCTCAGGGGATTGTAGCAGTGCATGTGTTACTGCCTGGGCCATTCCATGAGTACATGGGTACTGACTGGAAGATTAGAGTACTGCAAGGAGAGTGCATGGTGAATGTATAAGTGCTTAGGTTTTGGTGGAGGGATTGGATAAGTACATGGTGCTGGCTGGGGGATTGAAGGAGTGCATGGGTAGTGACAGGGCAATGGCTGGACTGCATGGGTAGTGCTCAGGGTATTATAGCAGTGCATGAGTTAGTGCATGGGTCATTGCATGAGTGCATGGGTAGTGACTGGATGATTAGAGTGCTGCAAGGAGAGTGCATGGTGAATTTATAAGTGCTTGGGTTTTGGTGGAGTGATTGGATAAGTACACACATGTCACATCAGGCCCCACCCCCTCCCTTCACCACTGTGCAAACGCGCCCCCTGGCGGGTTTTAAGTTGGAGGAATAATTCCCCTTGAATCCTGAGGGTCCCTGGGGGCCAACTAGCCCACCAGGTACCTCTAGTGCGTGCCACAGAGCTGCGTTGCAGAGAGGTGGTCCAAGGCCACGCCCCTTTTTACACCTCTCTGCAACGCAGCTCTGTGGTGCTTACTGGAGGTACCTGGTGGGCTAGTTGGACCCCAGGGACCCTCACGATTCAAGGGGACTTAATCCCCCTACTTAAAACACGCCACAGGGCGCGTTTGCACACTTGTCACATCAGGCTACGCCCCCTCCCTGCACCACTGTGCAAACGCACCCCCTGGTGCGTTGTAAATTGGGGGATTAAGTCCCCTTGAGTCCTGAGGGTCCCTGGGGGCCAACTAGCCCACCAGCTACCTCCAGTAAGCGCAACAGAGCTGCGTTGCAGAGTGGTGTAAAAAGGGGGCATGGCCTTGGACCACCTCTCTGCAACGCAGCTCCCTGGCGCTTAATGGAGGTACCTGGTGGGCTAGTTGGCCCCCAGGGACCCTCAGGATTCATGGGGACTTATCCCCCAACTTAAAACGCGCCACAGGGCATGTTTGCACACTTGTCATATCAGGCCACGCCCCCTCCCTGCACCACTGTGCAAACGCGCCCCCTGGTGAGGGTCCCTGGGGGCCACTGCAGGACCCGGCCCTGGGGGGTGGAGGTCCCAAGGGCCATCAAGGGCTCCTAGAGGGGGGTCGCACGGCCCCCCTCCCTTAATTTTCAAAGCCCCGGGTAGGTGGTGGTCCCCAGGGCTTGAGGGTCCGTAACGTACCCCCAAATTTAAATATACAGCGCCCCGGGGAGGTGGTGGTCCCCGGGGCTGCAGGGGGGGTTGCGTGCCCCCCGCAACTCATAAATGAAGCCCCGGGGAGGTGGCGGTCCCCGGGGCAGCATGGGGGATTGGGACCCCCCCACGCATTTTTTTCAGTGTCCCTGGGACCTGGCCCACCCGGGGGCTTAATTACAACGAAGCGCGGGAGTCTGCGCTTCATTTTTTTTTATTTTCTCGGCCAGATTCGCGACCCCAATGCGAATTCGGACGATTTGTTTTTTTAAATGCTTTTTGTGGCCCTGGGGGTCCTTGTGGGACCCCCTGAGCAGGCCTAGGGGGTCAGGGTGTTTCTACCCTGCCCCCTTTTCTTGTTGTTTCACTGTGTTTCACTGTTTTCTTGTGACTCGGTTCTACCGAGTCACAAGATGGCTGCCAACACTTCCTGGTTTGGAGTGTTGGCAGTCAATCACAGTGAAGCTCGTGCTCGGGAGGGTTCGCGAAGCCACCGCAGCCATAGATATCGAAACTTTTTCTTTTTCTAATTTCTCAGGAACTACTGAACGGATTTACACATTTAACAAAAAGGACTCTTTCTGAACCAAGGGCTACCTTTTTGCCAAATTTGGTGTAATTCCGTTCAGCAGTTTGGGCTGTAGCTTTGTCTAAATTTTCCTATGGAAATTAACATGGGGAAAACGCGTTTTGGGACCCCCCTTTTTTCTTGGCCCCCGCTTAACAAATCTCCCCGAAACTTTTAAGACAGGAGCTGACCGGAGCGCCCCACTAGTTTTGAAAATTTCGCGAAGATTCATCAAACGGCGCCAGAGTTATTGACAAAAGAAAAAATGCTTTTCCTATGGAAATTAGGTCCTAACTATAACTACCTACTGGCGACCGCCAGTAGGTAATATATATATATATATATATATATATACACACACTTTAAAATTACAAAAACTTATTTAAATATTAAAAAAACACATTACTAATTCAAATAATTTAAAATGTAATATTAACATATATTTACAAATTAATAGCACACTTAATTAAAAATAGAATTCATATAAAAATACTTGAAAATTACATTTTTTATAAATAATATAAACATTAAAGAAAACATATTAAAAATAACAGCAAGCAAAAATAAACAACACTAGCAAACGTTTTGGACTTTTAAGGCGTCAGACTGACTATTGTAACTCCAACTTAAGCAAAAGCAGGAAAGTATTGGAATTTGGAGGGATTAGATTTTCTCTTCCCACTCCAACATAAGCAAAAGCAGAGAAAGTGTTTGACTTTGGAGAAGTTATATTTCCTATTCCCTCTCCACAGTAAGCAGAATCAGGGAGAGTGTTGGATTTCAGAGGAGTTATATTTACTATTCCCACTCCAATCCAATCCAATCAACTTTATTCGATCTAATTAATAAACATAGATCATAAAAGTATACACATACAAGGTAATCAATCTTTAAAAAGAAGTTAATAAAATCAGCATTTCTAAAAGACACGTAACAGCCCTTGCAAAATAACCTACAATTTGTATTGTACACAAGAATTCGAAAATTGATCTTAATGCTAAAAGCTGGAAATGCAGTAATTCATCAAGCAGCAATAATCTACCACCCAGCAAAAAAATTGATTAAAAAATAGATAATAGTTAAGAATAATATGTCTACTTTGCAAAACAAAATGAATATTTAGATAGATTTGACAT
Source organism: Calotriton arnoldi (assembly GCA_963921515.1). Taxonomy (NCBI): domain Eukaryota; kingdom Metazoa; phylum Chordata; class Amphibia; order Caudata; family Salamandridae; genus Calotriton; species Calotriton arnoldi. Next base: position 2,974,051 of record CAWUFW010001074.1, read on the forward strand.
GGAAAAACTTAATCACATGAATTTCCCCAATACCATTACAAGCTCTAATAGACAAGAGGCTAAATTCCACACTTCTCCCTTATAAAAGACTCCTCCTGCGCAGGCAGGCCACAAGAAGGAGGCTATGCAGAAACAAACGTAGGGGTCATGGAGCTTCTTCAGGAACAACATGGCAATACAAAATTGTTTAAAATGGTGCCACCTTCAAAGTGATAAAAGATATCTATAGCTCTGTATTTTATAAAAGTGACAGAAGAAAAAGGGGTGGAGATCACATTGTACAGATAAATCATCACATGGACATGGGATCAACTCACTTAAGGAGTACTTTTTTCTGGAAAACCTAGCATTAGTGGAATTAGATTAGTACGGAATCTTAAAAGGACAAACCTATGCTGTAAAGTTCTTACGCCCTCCAGATATGAAAAATCACCTTCCGTTAAGGGGGGGATTTGGTGATATAGTTTCGTTACAGTTTTTGCACGATGAGTTTCTTCCCTAGCATTGGCTGCCTTGGCTAGAAATAGTGCCTTAAGTTTCTTTTTAGGGAATTTAGAACAAGAACTCGGGTTGGAAAACAGTTCTGGGACGCCTAGCGAGTGCAAAGTTGTTTCAACATATTCTAACCAGGGAATTTTATGTCCCTTGTCTAGCGATAGACAGTTTTGTATCATCGCCTGATTGAGGTCCACTGTGTTTCTCCTCCAAATTTAGTGCCACAACTTAATCGGGGCTAGTCTCACAGCATCCGTAATATACGGTAAGCCCAGCTCCAGGTGGAAGACATAGTTGGAAAAAGAAAGAGGGAGAGAGGCGATCCTTTTAAAAAAGCCGTTCTCTATCTTCTGGAGGCATTCTATTGAAGCCATTCCCCACAGCCCTGCCCCATATGTTGTGGCTGAAATGGTTTTTGCATTCCCACTCCAGTTCAAGTAGCAGTAGGGACTTTGGAGAGGTTCAATTTACTATTCTTACTTAAACCTGAACATCAGTGGGAGAAGTGTTGGACTTTGGAGGGGTTAGAAATACTAGTCCCACTCCAACGTAAGCAAAATGAAGGAAAGCATTGGACTTTAAAAGGTTTATATTTGCCATTTCCACTCCAATCTAAGCAACTGTATGGAAACTGTTTGACTTTGGGTAGGTTGAGTGCATTATTTCCACTCCAATTTAATCAACAGGAGAGAAAGTTTTGGACCTCAGAGGGTTTGGATTTTCTATTCCCACTTCAATCAAACAACAGTAATGTAATTGTTAGACTTTGAAGAGTTTAGATTTATTATTCCCACTCCAACATAAGCAAACACTGGGAAAGTGTTGGGGTTAGAAAGGGTTAAAAATGCTTTTCCAATTGCTAATAATTTTAACAAACAAATTAAATAAACTCCTAACAACCTAAAATTATCAAAATGTATTCAAAATAAAAAAAAATATGCTTTATACATAATTTGATTTAAATGTACTTGAATAAATAATAATATAAAAATATTTTAACACATAAAAACAAAAAAGAATTTAAAATAAATATAATTCTCTCCCTGTTACTCAAAGCTCAAAAAACCAACAAACCAAAAAATTTTGTAATTACATTTTAAATAAAGCAATAATATTAAAATAGTAATGAACATACTTATTATAAAATTAATTTAACAACGTTTACTAATAAATACACCTATCAATGGGGGCATGGCCAACAGCCGACAGAGATGGGCGCTTACTGAAGCGGCTCCGAGGCCCGCCACCATAAATCCCCTATTCATCCATAATTAATCGGAGCGCTAAGCACCCCAGACGATAACGGAAGATGGTCTGAGGCTGCTACAAGGGTGTCGCCCGCCGAAAGCCTAAAACTCAAGTGGTAAAAGTGAAAAAGGTGCGACAGCCCGGAGGTCCGGTGGAGCTACAGCCTTGAATTGTTTCGGCCGCCGGGGGCCCACCGGGTGGTGCACCCCCTGCAACTAACATCAATGGTGGAAACTGATAGTGAGAGGTCTCGGAGAAGGAATCCCCGGTACCCCTGATGCAGTGAAAGAGCAGTGAGGCTGTGTCACCGGGTGCCATGAAGGAAGAATAAGCACGCGACAGCCCGGAGGCTGTGGAAGCCACGGCCTGAGATCACTCGGCCGGCGGAGGACCCGTCTAGCAGTGCTCCCCCACCTTGGATCTAGCACGGTCAGTGAGCGTCAACCGCCGGGGGGGGTCAAAGATAGATTATCCTGTCCTCCCGCCTGCGGAGGGAGAAGAGTACGGCGAGACCCCTGCTGCACGGGGTGGCTCTCTGGAGCCACGAGGTGGAGCATGGAGGCCTCGCAGGCCTGTAAAGTGAGCGGGCCCAGGGCAGAGGTGTGGTGAGACTGCTTGCGGAGACCCAAAAGGTCTGCCATCTCCTGACCCCCACCGGGTTGTGCCCCCCACCTGCACATGGCACCAAAGGCGGACAACGACCGCGTGGAGGCTCGGGGAAGAAATCGCACAGCCCCTCCTGCAGAGAGATAAGAGTACATCAGAGCCACCAGGTGCCGCTAAGGTGGAACAAAGAAGCCATGGCCCGGAGGCCGTGGAAGCAGCAGCCTGAATTGATCCAGCCGGCGGAGGACCTGCCATGCGGTGTTCCCCCCCTTGGATCCAGCGCAGACTTTTGAGAGCTGCTGCCGGGGAATCAGGGACAGAGAATCCGGCCCGCTCCTGCGTAGGGAGAAGAGCATGGCTGAGCCCCCACTGAGGAGCAAAGGAGGCCTTGCAGGCCCTAACAGTAAGCAGGGCCTGGGTCGGTGGTGCGGGGAGGCTGCACGTGGAGCCACAAGAGGACTGTCATCTCCCGACCCCCAATTCTCCCCCCCCGGTGTCTGATGAAAAAAGGATAGAGACCATGTGCCCGGAACGGACCTCCTGCACTGGGTGACCCTGCAGGGGGCTTCGAAGCTCAAAGGACCCACAGAACTTGAGGAACCCCCCTATCTGATGAAGGGGTGGAAAATTACTCACTCTCAAAACCAAAAAGCTGGGTACTTGTAGAGCACTTACTGAATAGCACATGCTCCATTAATAGTGAAGGGTACCTATCACATCCTGGGTGCCGCAAACACACCTGGACACTCCACGGGTGAGCGCACGGCCCAGACGCCGATTTTGCATAGCCAGATATACCGCCTGGACTTGTAGGACAGAGGAATTAGGATTTAAGCGGCGGAGTGCAGAGGTGCGCTGGCCCGGGGGTGTCGGGGTGCTACGATCCAGTCTCCTCTCCCTCGTGGACACCACGCTATTCGACCGAACTAACAATACTACGTTCAGGTGCATTCCCCTTAAAGAATGACAGGTGGGAAAGCCATGAAAGGGTCCCATCAAACGAAAATAGACAAATTTGCCCAGTTAAGGGGAACTGAAAGCTTGCAAGACCCACTGGACCAATCAGTCTCCGACACTCGCCAGAGACCAGAAGAGGCCTCGGTCTCCTTACAGGACATCATGGCAGCAATACAGGGAGTCTGTACTGCACTAGAAGTCCGTATAGACACAGTTACTACAGAAGTCTCTCTGATGCAAGCAGATCTGGGCAACTTGGGGTCCCCCGTTAAAGAAGTTAGGGACTCAATGTCCACCATAGTGCAAGACACACGCAGCCTTAAAACTCAGGTGAGGGACCTGGAGTCCTCTAACAGACTCCTAGAGGAACGACTTGAGGATTATGAAGGAAGATCCTGGCGCAACAACGTTCGAATTTTAGAGGTCCCGGAACGTGCCGAGGAACCAGCAGCTGATTTCTTTTGGGAAGACTTCATCCTCAAGTATCTCCAGCCCCGTCGACTTTCCAAATTCTTCTCCGTGGAGAGGGCGCACAGGGTGCCGGGAGGTCGCCACCGTCCTGGAGCTCCACTGCGACCACTGCTTGCTCAGCTCTTTCACTTCAGAGACCGCAATACAATTCTTCAGACGGCAAGAATAGCTCCGCCTGTCCTATATGAAAACGTGCGCATAACCTTCTTCCTAGACTTCACACTAAAGGTCCAGTTTTCTTGAAGTCAAAAAGGTGTGCGAGAAAAAGAAGTGAAATACTCGATGCTCTTACCGGCGAGACTACGCATCGAACAGGAGGGCAAGGTCTGGTTCTTTACCACCCCGGAGGAGGCCTGGGAGTGGTTAGAGGGCTGGCGATCCATCGGAGGCACAAAAGGAGGAACACACCGTGAGAACTGCTTGAAGACCAAGGGCACACAAGGATCACGAACTGAGAGAAAACTTCTGGCACAAGATGAAGAAACAGAGCACAGGCACAAAGACTGACGAAAGTGGTGGGGATGACCCAGGGGAACCTCACTTTCCATCAGAAAGACCACATCTTCAGCTCTACAAAGAGACACTAAGGACAAGCCCTATCACTGATGGTGGGACACAAAAGAGATAAAAATGCAACTTTGTAGAAGCTCGAACAAGAGATCCTACAGCTGTATAAACAGTTGGTACAGGATGCACAAACAGATACACAACATTGCATGTGACTGAAACAGCAGGAATACAGGGATTTAGTTACAGATGCGGCTAGGATCAAACACAAAGCCACACAACATAAGATCTATGAACTGGGAGACCGGTCGGGGAAACTGCTCACCTGGCTAGAAAGGTGGGAACAGATGGGTGGCAGAAGTGGAGTCGCTGGACGGAGAGCATTTGAAAGACCCACAAGCTATCGCAGACACTTTCGCAGACTACTACTCACAAATATACTTGTCTGATGCATCGACTTGGGAACAAGACTCCTTGACTTTCCTTGCGGATAGACCCCTCTCGACCCTATCACTGGATGAGGCAACACTTCTAGACAGCGACCTCACGTAGAAGGAAATCAAACACGTCAGCCGATCACTACAGCCGGGCAAAGCTGTTGGACCTAATGGAATGCCTGTAGAACTCTATAAACTTATGGCACCCACTTAAGGACCTTATCTCCTGAAAATGGTTGAGGAAAGTAGACAAGTAGGCACACTTCCTGAGGAACAGCGACTGGCCTCAGTGGTAGTAATTCATAAAGAAGATAGGCCCCGGATCAATGCACCTCCTATAGGGCCATATCCCTGCTCAACGCAGAGCTGAAAATACTAGCCAAAACCCTTGCACTCCGTTTGACTCCATTGATGATGAAACTGGTTCATCCTGATCAATCAGGGTTCATTCCTGGCCGAAACACAACTCTAAACCTATGACCACTCCATGGAGTCTTGGGGCGAGCACTTAGAATCAAAGAGGACGCAATGATTCTGTCACTTGACGCGTGCATGGCCTTTGATACGGTTAAATGGCCATATCTTTTTGCTGTGCTCCAACATATAGGTTTCAGACCAAATTTCCTTTCCTTGTTGCGACTACTATACTCGCAGCCATGGCGTGAGTGGTAGTTAATGGTAGGGTCTCAGAGGTTTTTCCCCTCCACAGAGGAACACATCAGGGCTGCCCTCTCTCTCCCCTGATCTTTGCACTGATCTTCGAGCCACTAGCGGCATGTGTCAGAGAAGAACCCCTGATCCGGGGTTTGCGTTGGATGGAGGACTGGGAAGATAGAATATCGTTGTATGCTGATGACATTCTCCTGTACATCGCCTCTCCCAGGTCCACTGTCCCCAGGCTAATGAATATTCTTTCGATTTTTGGGGAATACTCCAGGTACTTAATTAATTGGTCTAAATTGGTGATGTTCATCCTCCAAGGTCCTACGCGTCGCCTTCCTCCTGGATGTGAGATCCGAGTAGCCGTGGAGAGTTTTCGATATCTAGATATCCACGTAACCACTGACCCCAAGATATTTATAGCCAAAAATCTGATTGCCCTCTTGATATGCCTATGCCTTAAAAGCAATCTTCGACACTGGAGATCCCTCCCACTCTCCCATTGGGGAGGGCAGCGCTATTTACGATGATGGCGCTGCCCCGTTTCCTTTATATCCTACAGAACTCCCCCTTTCCAGTGCCAGACACTTATTTCAAAGCAGTTAATAGCGAACTCAGGAATCTGCTCTGGGACGGAGGTTCCCCTCATATAATTTTGACAAAATTGAAGGAGGGATAGCCCTTGCTGATCTTCAAACGTATTATACAGCAGCCCAACTGACAACTGTCAACTATTGGGTCCATCACCCCAGAGAGAAACCCACCTATTGCATGGATCATCTGGCCCTCCAGACATGGGGTTACCGCTGTGCATTATATACCAATCCACGGCATTTAAATCTGGAGGGACCAACTGCCCTAACAGTTGCCCTCTGGCACTCAACTCTACGCAAATTCGGGTGGGAAAAGCGAATCACTCGGGCTACCCCTCTATGGGATGCAGAACTCTTGGGCACAATGGCAAATAGACAGGGTTTTGACAGGTGGGATCTGATAGGGATCTCCACGGTGGGAGACATATGCACAACCAGAGGGGTAATTCCATTTGCTGACTTTCAAAAAACATACGAATTAGCCCCCACAGAGGCCTTCTGATACCTACAAATCCGGCACGCTATCCTTGCTGCATTTCCCTCCGATGAAGCCCTACCAGAATCATCTCCTCTGGGGGATAGATTGTTGGAAGAACACTTCTCCACCAAGGCAACCTCACTCACATACCGTAAACTCATAAACAATTCCCCAGACACTCTCGCCCAGCTCTGGCAATGCTAGGACACAGACTTAGAAGACCTTCAGGAGGGGGACTGGGTTAAAGCCCTCACCTCCCTGCGAGTGGTCGGAGTTAGACTATGCTTTTGTTTAATACAGTTAAAAATTCTGCAGAGTCTACGTCTCCTGCACTACACTGGTAAAATTGGGCAGGCAGACGGACATGGGGTGCCTTAGGAAATGTGGCCAAGTAGGGACTTTTTTTCACATTTTGTGGGAATACCCAAACGTCCAAACATACTGGAATGGGGTACTAGCATGCATCAGTGAGGTCACCGGCACTACCATAGAATCATTGGCCAAACTATGCCTACTCAATATATGGGAAGCCGCAATATAGCACAAATGTGGGGGTGGTGGCGACTCCATCCTGGACCACTTGAAAAGAGACTTGGATTGGTGTATGGTGGCAGAGATATCTGTATACGAGAGCAGGGGGTGCCCTAGGAAATGGGAGAAGGTTTGGGGTATATTGAATACATACAGAGGTAGCCCATGTATGGCCAGAGACCAAGAGCTTCTGATACGACATTATAGGGATTAGCGATATGATAAAAATGGGGGAGAATGAATGTGTTGCTCTGCTCACCTGGCATTTACTTTTTACTTTACTTTACTTTATTTCAGTTTTATATAGCGCTGGCTAGACCCGGAGGTATCAGAGCGCTTTACATAAGGATCCAACACAGATTACATCAGTTACAAGTTACATCAGTTACAGGAAAACATTTCAAGAGCGTTGGGAGATGAAGTAAATGGAGATTAGAAAGGGCAAGGGGGTGGGGAGAAAGGTATAGGAGGGAGAAAGGATGGAGATAGGATGGATGGAGAGACGAAGGAGAGTCTGCCCAAAGTCTGGCTGGGTAGGTGATGGCCGAGGGGGAAGTCCACAGCCCATCTCCTCTATAGCTATCAGGTAGCTCCACCGGGCATCAGTCAAGCGGCTAGGTCTCAATGAGAAAACAATTAGAGAGCAAAGAGGAGGGATAAATGGAGCATAAAGGAGAGAGTGGGTGGAGTAAAGGGGTAGGAGGGAGAGTACGACAGAGAGACGAAATAGGGTCTTGTCCAGTGTCTGACTGGGTAGGTGAGGGCCGAAGGGGTAGTCCGCAGCCCATCTCCTCTATAGCTAACAAGTAGCTCCACCGGGCATCGGCCAAAAAGCTAGGTCTCCACGGTCAGAGGTAGGTTCACAGATACGGTATCCTGAAGGGTAGGTCGGATGGGGGATGTGGTCGAGGTCTGGTCAAAGTCCGTTTTTCCTCAGAGGAGTAGCACGACATGGTAGGGAACACTGTGACAGCCATCTTGGGGTCAGGCAAGGGATACTGACCTTGGAGTTAGTAACAGCCGGTTCACATTTTAGTCTTTCACTCGAGGGGGTTTGTTGTGGGGGGTTTGTTGTGCAAGGGCGTAGGTTTGGGAGTGCCTCGAAGACTCAGGAGCCCTCCGGGGTGGTAATCAGGAATGGCCCTCACCGCCATCTTGAGGTCAGGCACAGCCCAGAGAGAGCTTCTTGGTGAGCAAAAATGGCCAAAAACAGTAGTGGGTCAGAGTGGCTTAGCAGGCAGCTGAGCAACGAATCCCCATAACCTCCACTGGGTAGGTGAGGAGGAGGCATTGGGCGTCTTTTTTGGTGGTCATTTTGAAGTCAGGCTGTTCATTAGTAAAACTAATGAATCATAATAAAATAATAAAATACCTGGAGGGTATTCTGGAGCATATCCTGGAGCAGCTCTCTGCCCTGTCGCTGCTGCGTATTCGGTATCTGTCTCTGATGGGAGCATGGGAGGACACTGTCGCCGGCCCCCACGGGGGCGAGAGGGGCAAAAACTGCGTGCCTTCGCGGTGGGGGCAGAGTCAAGGGCACCCCCCGCTCTCTTACCGCAGGTTGGCTGATGGGCTCCGATGAGGCCGAGCCTCATGGCATTGTTATAATAAGTATAATAGATTATTGTCCCACAAACAACCTAATGTCATCTGTCAGAGACAGAACTTACCCAGAAATGTGATATCAGTTATGACCAAATGTATACAAATTAATGCTTGTGGTACAACCAACAAATGTCATGTGTTACATACCCCTTTTGTTAATAAAAATAATTTTTTTAAAATACACCTATCAATAAATTACCAAATAGTTAAAATACAACAAAGAATTTACATATAAAATAATCAATTAAAACATTTACATAATTAATTACCAATTAAATATTTAATTGGCATTAAAAAAATTGCTAAAACAATGTAAAATTTAAATAACATCCCACCCCATTCCCCCATAAACCCAACACCCCACTACTAAATTACGAAATAGTATTTAAACTATAAAAAAACGCATACATTAAAAATCACAAAATAAGCCTAAAAATGTAAAGCAACAATTAATCAATTAAACAATGTTCATAATTCTTTACAAGTTAAATATTTAATGAACAAAAAAACAAAAGTGCATGATTTAAATGATATACCACCCTTTTTCCCTGCAAACCCTACAACCCTCTACTACACTAGCAAATAAACTATAAAAAAATAAAATACACTTTAAAGTTTGCAATATATACTTGAATAATTATAAAAAATAATAAATTACATAATTTACATAATTAATTACCAAATAAATACCATAGCAAATTAATTTAAAATTAAAATCAATAATTTGTCACTTAAATAGCTTTCCACCATATTGTCTCTACAAACCCAACAACCCACTACTAATTTATAAAGTACTAATTAAATGTAAATATATAATTACACTTTAAAAATTACAAACTACACTAAACAAATGGAAAACAATTACATTAATAACTATAACACCTACAATTGTTATATTTAATATATAATATAGTAGTTTAAAATGATATTTAATTCAACCATATGAATGCAAACAATATATAAAACCATATTGTAAAAAAACAATATGGTATACTTAAAAATGATATTCTTACCTTCTATATTCTGTTCCTCGATATTTTTTTATTGATGATATTTGTGACACAATATTCATGCAACTCAATATTTTTGAAACAATATTCTTGTCACTCAACACCACAATGGCATCAGAGTGCCCACCATATTAGGCATCCGCTTCCAGCTCAGATTTTTCCTATTTGCAACCGCCATGCAAGTTACGGCCGTCATGAATAGTAATAAAGTAACAATTTTCCCAAAGTGCTAGGAGAAAACTCAAAATGTGCTTTGGACAAAGTTTTTTTGCTTTTTAGAAAGACAGCTCCACAATGGGGACTTCTTTCTGATAAAACAGTAAAAATGCTGACCAGACCACATACCACGACAGCCCTTCACATTGACAGTTTTGCCAAATGCATTCCTGCCATATGAGACGAAACACTTTTGGTAAAAATTCCCCACCTGTGCAGCCGCGAGTTCTAGATTTAGGAGGTAGGCCTCCTTGAAGCACATTGAGAGCCACCTCCACTCTAGGGGTTTGGTGGCACATCTGCCATCTTCTAAATGATACCATTAGAATACTGCAGACTTTACTTTTAATCAGCAGTTTCTGTGAGAAAAACTAACAGGTGGGTATAGCGTGCATACCTGATAACATCATGTTTATACACAAAGAACAATTGTCAGACCTTTTCTTCTTCATTGTTACCATAGCCCATGCACTGTCACCATCTTGTATGGTAATATAGGAGCATCATGCCCACCCTTTATAGCCGTCATGCTATTCAAAGAATCCCCTTCACAGAGAAATAGGCTATAGAATCCCTTCTTACAAAACATCTGAATACAGGCAATCAGTGAAGAATTCAGTTTTTAGAAATGTTGGTCTTGCTCTTTTGTGGTACTTAGGCATAATATGCAATCCTAGACTTTCTCCGATGGATAATTTCAAACTACATAACCCCCTCTCAGAGGACATAAAGCAGAACATAGACAAAACATATTGACTGGCACTTCTAGACTCCCTTGACTCTTTGGAATTACTGGCAACAGAGCAGATACTGGGACACTTCTTATGAATCCAAGAGTTTGGTTTTGAAGGAGCCGAGGCAAAAGCATACCTGCTAGCTCACCCCTTTTACTTGACAACTGAATCTTATACCTCAGTGTCTTTCAACGCAGTCAGATCTTTCTGCTCATCATAAATTACTATCAGTGATTTGTTTGCCCTTCTTTCGCATTGCACCATCTCTTTTCTCCTTCTCCTGCCTCCACCTGTGTCTTTGGTTTTTAACTGTGAAGAGATGCCAGTCCAAAGCTACCGCACAGACTCTGGTTGCTATACCTATGGAATAAGCATTTCGTAAGGAGTGGGTCCTTTGCTATTCTTTCTTTTCAGTCTCTGAACAAAAGGCACCCTTTGTGGCCTTTAATTTTTTTTAAGTAACTACACCCTTGTTTTCACAGGTTCCCAGCTAGGAGCCAGGTTCATCAGTTTATCTAGACAGTCTAAAAGGACCCTTCTAGCCAAAAGCCTGTCAGTACCACCTCTTCCACCAGAGGGAAATTCAGAGTAGGTCACACAATCATTTGTACTGGCTGCTGCCATCAATAGAAGTAAATGCCTACATCTCTGCATTAAAATCACTGTAAAAGAGGCTAAGTCCCTAAATTCTACAGTCAACACCTAATAGAATGTCTCCATTAACCTCCACCAGTAGAATATGGATTATTTTTTCAATGGCTTTGACAATATTGCATGCTTCTTTGACATCGTCCCTAACATCTATGGAGAGAGAAGTGCCAAAATGTGGCATGAACTTTGGAGTGAATGTTGAATACCAATCATTGCTCCATTCCAGGAGGTATATAAAACATTGTAGAATCATTGTAAGTCAGAAGAGCATATTGTAACATCAAAAGGCACACAGCCTAAAAAGTTTACATCTCTGGTGAGAGCAGCCAAGTCCCTGGCAATAATCTCTAACAAGCCTTCGTATAGTTCCTCGAAAGGTCCTGCGCCATCTTCTTTTAAGGCAGACCAAAGTCCTTCAAGGGCCAAGTGTATTCAGAGGTACTGAGCTTTCACTAACTTCAATAACCACCAAGGTATTCCCACAAGAGTGAAGAGAAGGAAGCAGTTTTAATCCTCTGAGACTATTTCCCCTTCTGCTCACGCAACTGAAGAAAAGAATCGGAAATTACTCCCTATTGGGGAGTCTGGATCTCTTTAGTAAATCAATTTTATTCCACCAATCATTGAGTGTACTTCGTAGTTGTTTATGTTTTCGGAATCCTTTTTCCCTCTTTCGTTGCCTCACACCCATCCAGTTGCTAAAGCTTCTGGAAAAATTGTAAATAATTGGATCTAAGGACCCTCAAGTTTGTCTGATTGGGCCAGAGGATTTACTTCGGCGAACAAGGAGAATGGAATTGTATGCACCAACCTTGAACACATTTTCTTGTGCATAGGATACTGGAGTAGTACTGCTTCTATATGTAAAACTATTCATATTATATGAATTGCAGATGTCTTAATATATGTGTACATTTCCAAACAAACCTACTGTTGTGGCCTATTGGTGAACTTGTATAGCCAGTGACTACATACTTGAATGTGGAACCTCTGTTCTTTTGTGCATTCTATAATCTGATCATCTGGAATCCTGCCTATGCTGCTGATGGTTGGTGGTCTTTGTGCAGTACTCCACAACCAATAAAGGATTTGGAATCTTCCCTGAGAGTTGGTGTTTCATGCTGCACAACTTAACATTGCCAACAAGCAAAACCCGTGATTACAGGTGTAGACCACAAACTGAGAACGTACAAAAAGGAAAACTCTGATGAAATCCACTTTGAACTTCTTCAACATCTTTACTGCATGACTGGAGACTTTACTTATAGCGATTCAGAAGTACTTTATACAACTCTGGATTTGGTATCTATACTATTGAGCATACTGTGACGGGAAGCACAGAAGAACTTGCTCCCATTATAACAGCCAGTAGAACAGTAGACGTTGAGAAATTTTATTTTATCACTACAAGCATGAACAAATTTTATATCAGACTGTCATCACAGCTACTAGAGGTAGGATTCAATCTGTTTTGTGCTGTTTATCCTTGGGAGTGGTTGACATTAGTTTTATGGCAAATAACGTTTGCGTGAAAAGAACAGATTCTTGCTTGCTTTCTTTTGAATAACTTTTCATGCATTGTGTCTGGCAGTGATGCACTGCTGGGATTGCCATACTGTGATGTGTTGTAACTGGAGTTGTATGTTAACGCTTCCAGTGTCTGCAACATTACCACATGTCAATGTCATTCCATCATATGTCATGATGTTGAATGCCATTTTGAGTCGGGCTGTTTAGGAAATTCAGAGACATTGGATGAAAAAGCGAACTGCGCTGTAATGCCTCTGGCATCTGGAATATCACCACACATCGACGTGATTACATCATACCCCACACAGTTGGACGCCATTTTGAGTCAGGTTGTTAAGAAAATTCACCAGCATTGGATGAAGAAGCGAACAAACATTTTACGTTTTCCTGAGCATTGTGAATTAGATGAGAGAATTGTTCTCATTTTGATCAACATTAAAGGTATTGTAAACGACCTGCTTCCTTCAACTAGCTGATTCTGAACTCCTTGTCATCATTATTGAGGGAACAAGTTTACATAATTATCTTCTTCCATTATCGCATCACATTACCTGTATAGTTCCCACTTTTATTATGGCTGCAAAAAACATGTCTCAATCCCCTGTTTTCTTGTCAGAAAAGAGAGACCCCCATGCTTCTGTGGAAGCAATAGAATAAGTTATTTGATTTTTATTTAGTTGCCATGGGGGGAATGATTCTCAGCAATAAGGAAACAAGGGGTGTTGTTGCATAATCTTGGGTTGGAGGGGAGAAGCATTTATGACAGTTCAGATGAGTTAACCTCAGGCTCAGCTGATGGGGAGCCATAGGATGTTTTCGAAATGTGCATGATCATGCTTGAGAAACATTTTGAGACCAGGATAAACATTGTACTTGAACACCATAAATTATTTTCTAGAACACAAGGCAAAACTGAGAAGGTGGGTAATTACATAGCATGCCTAGGAACATTAGCACGCACAATTGAGTTTGGTGGTCTGACTGATCCTCTCATTGGTGATCAGCTAGTGAGATGTACCAACAAACAGAGGGTAGAAGAGAAGGTTTTACCTAAGGATCCTGATCTTAAACTCTTGCAATAGTGGAAGCCATGGAGAATGCCTTTACCAGGTGTGAGAATTTTGTGACACTGAACTACGGACACTGTAAGCTTAGGTGATGTGGTGAATGAGGTGTCTGGGAAAACAGCAATGATGTGATGGCCAATATCCCCCAAAAATTACTAAGAGAATTCTCAAGCAAGTCATGAGAATAAGTAAACATGGTTCAAATGTTACAGATGCAGTACTAACATATCTTTCAAACAGTCTGGGGTGTCAAGCCAGGAATGCCACTTGCAAAAAATGTGGTTAAAGGAGCCATTAAGCCTTTGTGTGTAAGAGTGAAAGAGTGCATGCTGTTGAAGATGCGTCAGATGGTATGAGGAAAGTAATCCTAATTGTAGCAGAAAATGAAATTTTTAAGATGGCTGAGAACACCGGAGCTCGACAACGGGCTCCCAGGGCCTGGGATTACAAGCACTGAATATCCCTAACTTGCCCCAGCCATCCACTACCAAGAAACAACGAGATACGTAGAGGAAGCTGTTGAGTGTTGGAAGATTTGAAGGAGGCAAGATATTGACAAAACTTTTCAAGGAATTATCCCTGAATGCGAGACAGTAGTGGTCGTAAGGCCCTGGGTCACAGAGTAGCTCAGGATTTCACAACCCCTGGAGGAAGGAACTCACCTCCAGCTGGCCACCGTGGGCAGAGAGTTAGGCTAGTGGTGTGGAGACACAGTGCTATGACCAGCCATCCAGCAGTGCAGGGAGAAGACTCAGCATTCTCACCAGTTTAGTGGCAACTGTCAAGTAGAGATCCGAATTTGCCTGCTCCCTGGCTGCAAAAAGGCGCAGAGTTCGAACATCGCTGCCAGCCTGGGGACAAAGACCAAACATAGCACCTTCCATATCTGGACCTGGAGTCTCAGAGGGAGCTTTGGAGGAAGCTCAGCCCTGTTGGGCGGGAGAGATGTCCTGAACCGAGTTGCTGAGCTCGACTATGAGCAGTGTCCTTGATGTCTGACTCCTTTCTGGCACATGGACTGCTCTGCACAGTGAGACAAGCAAGAAAAGGTCCAGAGAGTTGAGAGGCGCCTTGATCTGTGCTCGATGGGAAATCGCAAGGCATATGGTGGCCCTGAGAATTAGGCAGTTCAAACAACCAGAGGGACTGCATGTAGCTTGCGAGGGCTGGGCGTGTCTCTGAAGATGAAGAGACCCATCACTCCAGTCTTGGTGCATTCAACTGCCCCACCTACAATCTTTTCTATTCTCCTGCTTACTGCCCTAGGCCAGAGGGAGGCAGCCATCTTGCGCCTGGACTGAGGTGGGAGATTTTTATGGAATCGAAGCATAAAGGTGGTGACAGGCACATAAGGGAAATAAATGAAGGCCCAATCAGTGCCAATTTTGAGTTGAGCTTGTTTGAAAGAGAAAGATGAATCATCCCAGAGGCCTGATCTCAACCACTTCTCCATCAATAGATGCTCGTGGGAGAGCAAAGAAATAGAAAGAGGACTATACGCAGGGACTAACTTCTCTCAGGTGGCCACATTCTCGCTTGAGAGCAAAGAAATAGAAAAAACACTTTTACCCATACAGTGCTCGCCTCAAGTGCTAGGCTAGGTTATATGGTGTAGATCTCTCAGACAGACAGCTTATGATCACTTCTTAGCCCCTGAGAGTAGGCGTAGATATATAATTGTAGACCGCAAAATGCAAAGCACTTTTTAAGCACAAAGGTGGCGATCAGTTGATTCACGCATGTGGCGGTCATCTGATTTGAAACCTCATCAGACTAGCCCAATTCATTTAACAGTTTAAATCACATAGAGATATATTTGTACATGCCCACAACCTGACGTGCTAACCGTGGACCCTCGCTTCGAATAGTCCAGATAAATCTAGTGTTTTTACTACTGACACAAACCAGACCTGAACCATGGCAGAGCCAAACCACTTGACCCAGGACACAAGGATATCATGTACTGGACCAAATTTGTTTAAGAATAGTTACCCACCAAACCTAACAATAAATGCAACAAGAAACTTCAAGCACAGGCAGGTTACTTAAAGAGCGACCTGAAACTCTCATATCCAACACATACTTCTGCATGAAGAAAGAAACCATGAAAACGACCCTAACTTTTTCACTCTGCAGACAGCCCACTGGAGGAATTCGCTGACTACACTTCTAGATGTCACAATCTCCAAAAGGATTCTACACAGACTCAAGCTATACATATCTCCATCCCCTTCCTTTAGGGCAGAGGCAGTTATATCAATCAACCGGAATGCCTATATTCTCGTGCAAGCATCTGAGTCGAACTTGGAAATCTTTGA
Organism: Calotriton arnoldi; assembly: GCA_963921515.1. Lineage (NCBI taxonomy): Eukaryota > Metazoa > Chordata > Amphibia > Caudata > Salamandridae > Calotriton > Calotriton arnoldi. The sequence goes on from CAWUFW010001074.1 coordinate 2,990,165, forward strand.
CAGGCTCTTACTTACCCTGAAAGCAAGACAAGCGATGCCTTATCTGTCACAACGCCCTTGGAGACTGGACATGACACACTAACACCACACTACAGTCACAATCTCTCAGTCAATCTTTTTACTCCAACACCACTACTCTCATTAGAAATATGAGTTAGGGCCTGCCCTTAGGGCATTGATTCTATGTATACCAACCCACCCTGCCCCCCCCGGGCAACCCTCCACATGGGACCAATGCTTCAGGAAGACAACCCACCGTCTAACATAGGCAACAACCTCCAAACCATGAGTCAACTCAATTCTGGTCACCAGGAACTACTGACTGCTACAGGAGCAATATTCCTACACAGCCCAACACTGCCTCTCACTTAGTAACTGCAAGATAGTAACCTACTAGGCTAGGCATGACTCTGAAGCCATGTGCCCCTGACTCATCTAGGCCCCCTTCCACACTATGCGGGTAGAATATTACTAACACCCCCTTAAGGAGAAAGTTGCACGCACAAACACAATCTTACACCCTCACATTAGAGTACACCCATCTGAAGCACAAGAAGGTTGAATGTACACACACCCAGAGCAGTGCGCCAGACTGAAGACCTGTTAGGTCAACTTGAAGGGCCGACAAATGGTAGGATCCCTAACCTGTAACACAACACAGCCTCACACTGGCACTCCCAATTAAAAAGATTAGAGCTCAAGATTGATAAGATAAGTCAAGAACTACTACACTTCATGACTAAGCTTATCTGGGAGTACGAACTACTCTTAAAGAGAAAATATACATAGGGCATGGGTCATTTTCCACCCTCTTAAGTCACTCTCACCCACAACCAGGATCGCTCTCCCAATCTTGGTTATCCACCCTAGTACCAAACACTAACCAGTACCCCAAAAGGCTACTAAGTCACCTATCGCATTGCACATCGAAGACTTGCTGCATTCTTATGAAGCAGCATCTCAGACCTCCACATTACTAACGGACAAAATATGGACCATAGTTTACACCAACACACATGGCACCCTATAATGTTGGCTATAAACCACCAGAACCTGATTTCGATCCAGCTCATCCCAGATCACTCAGCAATGATGAACAAGCCTGAGAAGCCCCGGAAATGCATGATACATGATTGCAGATCAGCGCCATGGACATAGGGGAAGCTATCCTTTCTCATGAGCTCTTCGTGATACTCTTGACTGAGACTTGGCTAAATCACTCTTCCACACCCTTGCTGGATATTCTAGTCCCACTTAACTGCACCATTAAAAGGCTTGATCACTTAAAGACTAGATGGTGTGATTGCTTGCATCCACCGGATATCCCTGCAGGTAAAGCCCTTCCAAATGGACAATCTATCCTCCTATGAATACATGGGTGTCAAAATCTTGACAACAGGCAGATCCCCGGTAAAATTGTACCTCGTCTACCACCCTCCAGGAGACAACCAGCTCTTCATCAAGCAAATAATGGAAGCTATCTCAGTGCACTCTCTGCTACACCCTAACGCAATCTTTCTCGGGGACTTCAACCTTCAATGGATCGAAGTCGAGGACCTAGATGTTACCACTCTAAAGAACCTCCTCTATGATCAGAAACTTGTGCAAGCATATACAGGAATAACACACACTAAAGGGGCAAAGCTCAACCTAAATATTAACAAGACAGAAGCTCTCAGCATCGACTCAATAAATCTATGTGACTGGTCGGAACATCACTCTGTCACATTCCACCTCACAGCTCACATACAGAAAGAGGCCATGGGGTCAAACCTAGACACTGGACCAGAGATACCAGAAACATGAACTGAGGCAATCTTTCCTCTCTCTGCCAGAGAAACCATACACACCCGAAGGAAATATGAGGCTAACAAGAAATAACAGAATACTAGAATCAGACAATAACTGACATAATGGAGCCTGTGACCCCTCTACTCCTCAAAAGGCTCACAAACAAATCAGCACAACGGTGGTACAACCAGAACCTAAACAAAGAAAGGAGGAGACTTAGGGCCTTCTGACGAGTTTGGTGTTCTGTGAACCGCCATAATGGCGGTGGTCCGACCGCTGTATTATGAGTTGGCAGTGTTGCCTGTGAAGGGACCATGGTCGGACCACCAGGACTGCCAGCACACTGCTGAACACCAGATCGACAGTCAAGGGTAGGCAGCCTCCATAGGCTGTTCCAGAGGAGCAAGACCGCTGTCCGTATTATGAGTTGGCTGTTCCACCAGCCGACCACTGCGGTTGGACCGCCACCCAAAGAACAGCGGTAAGGAAGGATTTGGTGTGCATACTCCCCCCTGTCCTGTTTTTTGCAGCTGTTTTCGAGGTCGATCCCTTCCTCCAGATACCCTCTACACAGGAGCAGCTTCAACCCAAGGGAGTCGACCACATCAGCAGCAACACACAGGTAAGAGCACATCTTAGCATATACCCATTGCCTGGACTGCCCACATATGGGGCGAATCTCAGTAATGGGGAGGTGGTATACTTCCATATGGATCATGCAAATGTGTGCATTCAACACATATGTAGTTGAAATGTACACACATGCCTCAATATATATGGAGATACAATGCCCACCACTCTAGGACCGCCGCAGCCACACCGCTGGACTCGCAGGTAACTCGTAATATGGCAGACATTCAAGCTACAGCGCAGCGGTTTCCTGGTGGTCACCAAAGCGGTGCTACGGTGGTCGGACTGCCAAACTCATAATAAGGCCCTCCGACTCGTAGGGAGGCTCTGGAGGCACAAACCCTCCTCACGTCATCTAAAACAGCTCAGAGAAATAAGACACACCTACAATAAGCTTGCATGGAATGCCAAAGCAGAATTCTTTAGATTCCAGCAAGATAACACCAGAAACTGCCCAGACAAACTGTTTAAAATTGTTAAACAACAAACAGGGTCCAACAATATCATCTCAACCAGCAACACTTCCTCAGTGAGTTGTGAAGCCTTCTCTTTCTGCTTCAATGATAAATTAAGGAAAATTGAAAAGTCAAAAGCAATCAACATCGAACAGTTTCAACATCCATGTCTAACCACTCACCAATGCGAACGGGAAACTACTAACAGTGAGATGGTGCTAACACGCAACATTTGCTCAAAGATCAAAAATGAGGCCAACTGGAGTGAATTCAGAACCCTGAGCGATAATGAAATCCATAAAATCATAATGTCAATGAAACCAACTGCATATTTCAGTGTCCTCATCCTTCCCAAAGTCTTGAAAGATCTAAGCCATCTTTTCTCGGCTCTATGGACAAAGATAGTGAACTGTTCCCTCACACAAGGCACAACCCCGGACTACCTGAAAAAAGGACATGTAGCAGCTTGCCCGAAAAAAATTGTGTGCCGATCCGACAGACCTAATTAATTTCCACTCTGTATTAAACAACCCGTTCCTCGGAAACCTGTCAGAAAAATGTGTCCATAACCATTTATGTGAACATGTTGAATTCAGCATGGTCGACAAGTTTGAGTCAGGTTTCAGACCAGGTCACAGCACTGAAACAGCCATCCTACAAATGGGTGCTCTCAAAATCCTGGACCAGAACAAATCGTGCCTACTGATCCTCATCAGCTTGCCCTCAGCATTCGACCCAGTCAACCACAACAAGCCTTTAGAGTTACTAGAATTTAGAATAAAAGGTAAGGAAGGGTGCTAAATTGGTTCACCTTCTTTCTTTCTAATCGATCACAAAAAATCAAATTGGGAGGCACACTGTCCAACCCATCCCAAGTCAGACTTGGGGTACCACAAGGATTCACCACATCCCCCACTCTGTTCAAACCAATATATGGAACACTTGACGGAGAGCCTCAGACAAGCAAACCTGTGGTACCACATGTAACACTCAGCTTTTCCTAAAGATTTCCTTCCTGGAGGATGTCATAAGACTTAACCACACTCAAATGTATTTATTTATTTATTTATTTGAAGTTTTATATAGCGTGAACATGACCCGTTAGGGTATCAGAGCGTTTTACATGGAAAGGTACGTTACATAAATGAAGGCATGGGCAAAGTACAGGGATGGGGGATAGGGAAAAGTCAATAGTGGGACAAAGCCGTGGCTATATACAAGAGTCAATACAGTTCCAAAATCAGCGATGACTTGAGTACAATGGGGCACAAGGAGAAGATATATATAATAAATGGTACAGATCCAAGTACAGGATGGCGTGGGCAGAATACAGGGATGGGGGTTGGGGAAATGACAAAAGTAGGGCAAAGCCGTGGATATATACAAGTGTCAATACAGTTCCAAGATCAGTGGGCGATTTGATAACAATAGGACGAAAAAGATATGTACAAAAACTGGTACAGGGAGCATTGGAAGGAGTGAGAGTTGATACAAATAGTAGGTCATACGAATGTGCACCAAGGGAGCGTTATTGGAGGCATTTGCTCATTAAGAAGGTTTTAGCTTCTTTTTTGAAGAGCGCCAGAGAAGGTATTCTTCTGATGGAGGAAGGAAGCGAGTTCCAGATTCTTGGTGCAGCTCCGGAGACTGCTCGATTGTATGTTTTTGCCTTGCGGAAGCGGGGTGGCTGGAGCACACGGTCTCTGGTGGATCTGGAGTTTCTGGATCTCCCGGATAACACAAGTTTCTGGGCGAGATATGCCGGGGAGTTCGTGTGCAAGGTTTTGTGAGTGATGCAGGCCAGCTTGAGATGAATTCTGCCTTCAAGGGGAAGCCAGTTCAAGACCTTCAGGTGTGGAGAGATATGGTCAAATTTTTTTGAACCGGATAAGAGTCTGGCTGCTGCATTGAGGCAAGCTTTTAGGGGGGCAGTCGAAGTCTTAGGCAGGCCAGATAGTGTGGAGCAGCCATATTCGATTCTGGAGATAACTAACGCCCGCACAGCGGTTTTTAGGTCGGCAATTCCATGGAAGGGTTTTAGTTTTCTCAAGTAGCTCAGATGGAATCTGGCAGTTTTGGCCATCGCGTTGATGTGTTCAATCATATTCAGGTTGCGGTCCAAAATAATCCCAAGAGATTTGGCGGAATCCACAATGGTAGGGGTGCAGTTTAGTGCTGTGATGGAGTTAGTCCATTCAAGGATGTCAGCAGATTTTTTTGTGGGGGAGATGAGAAGAAACTCCGTTTTCTGTGCATTCAATTTGAGCTGGTTGTTGGCAAGCCAATGGACAGTCAGTTTCAGGGCATCATTTAGATGGGTGATCTCCTCAAGAGAGGAGATTTTAATGTAGATCTGAGTATCGTCGGCATACATGTGGAAGGAGATGTTGGCCGAGTGGAGAATTTCAGCTAAAGGTTCGGGGTGGAGATTGAAGAGGGTAGGGGACAGAGTGGAGCCTTGCGGGACACCGATGGAGATCGGGGAGGGAGCAGATAGGTTAAAAACCAATTCTGGCTGCCTCAAAATGACCTAAAACTAAGCGCCCTGAAAATGTAATTCCCATCACACAGTTCACCATCCATTGAAGAATGGATTAATCACTTAGGTGCCCTCAATTGCAAGCCTGTCATCATCAAATCAATTAAATGCCTTGGGATAACACTGGAGAAAAACCTCAGCATGCAAGCACATATCAGTGCAGCCACACAAGATGCCTTTATCCAAAAGAACCTCCTCAAGAAGGTGAAACTGTACATAACACCACCAGATTTCAAGATACCAGTAAAATCCCTAGTTACCTTCAGACTTGAATGTGGGAGTGTGACTTTAACAGGTCTGCTTAAAGCATGTACGCACTGCTCGAAGGTGACACTCAGCACTGCAGCAAGACTGATTACAGGTAAAGTTTCAGCCTTATCACACCCTCTCTCAAATCTCTCCACTTGCTCCCATTCAAAGCCAAAATCCTGCTGAAGATTGCCTGCATGACACAGAAAGCCCTTCACCACAAAATACCCTTGGACCTTGAACAGAGGCTCACAATCTCAGGAGGCAGTCACTCCCTATGTAGTATTATCTTCCTTCTGCTTGAACCCCCTAGGTTCATAAAAATGAAGACCTGCAACTGCACATTTCCTGGATCGGTCCCAAGAATTTACAACTCGCTCCTGCCAGGGACTTATTCCAAACCCTTCAATCCTAGCCTTCATGAAAGAAGTTAAATAGATCTTACTGAACAGATTCCTACCTTAAGCTTCTTTTTGAGGGTCCTGCCTGAAAAGCCTGACACTGGAAGCTCAAGAGTTTTATGATACCGAGACCTCGTGCTTGCCATGACACTTTGGTAATTAATGATGGTCATCGATTCCCCTAATTAGGGTGGTCGTATACATTGTACACATATTTCATTTTGACTATGTCTTCTGTGGTTTTGCTGATATATGTTATTAAATGGGATGTGAGTTCTCTATACGCGTTCTGATACCCTTGGGTCATGTTCATGCTTTATAAAACTCTCAAAACAATTAAAACAATTAATGGAGAGGGTGACTATGATTCTCTGACGATGCCTGAAAGTGAGGTGGTTGTAAGAGGCAAGAAATTGTTAGTCCTAATGAATCGAGCTCACCTTACACCATGGTGGGTGACCACCATTGGGATAGGTGCCTTGGTGGTGATACCATTAAGGGCCTCATTACGATGCCGGTTGAATGAGCGTTCAACCGGCATCATGTCAGAAACGGGACCGCCTGACAAGGAGTCAGCGATCCCTTTTCCCAAATTATGATGCTACCGCCTTCACGGCGGTTGGAACATGTATATTTCATATTGTGACTTGTGCTGTAGGCCGCAACAGAAGCCGCAATAGGAAAAATACACTTTTTAAACATCCATGCACCGTGTGCCTGCCACATGATGCATGGATGTTTGGACCACGGTGGCCAGGGGCCCTGCTAGGGGCCCCAAAAGACCCATTCTGCCAGCCTTTTCATGGCAGAAGAACCAACATGAAAAGGCTGTCGGAACGGTGCATCGTAATCCTCACGTCGGTGTCTGAGCAGGCACCACCTCCATTTTGGGGATTACGATCCACCCTCTGCCCCAATGGGCTCCTTGAGCCTGTTGGAGGCGGAGCAGATTCCCCTCACAGGCATCGGTCAGACCACCTGTATCATAATATGGTGGTCAGACTGATGCATCAGATGTCGGGCGGACCGCCACCGATGAGCTGTCGGATGGCCTTCCGACCTGACATCTTAATAAGGCTCTAAATTGTTACCTTAGAATATCAATCCAGAAGGATACGGTTGAGCCAAGAATGTTGCCTTGGGATACACCATAATGAGAATCTGAGATAGGGTGACTGCGGCCAAGATCTATGTTGCTAAGCATGGTGAGAGCTTGCTGGGGTGGCGGCACCAGGGTGACATGGATATTACTCTCGGACCAAAAACCAATTTGGTTGGGGCAACACACTAAACTATACAAAAAAGTGATGGATGGAATGATTGAATCAATCTCAAACACTGGTAATTATTTGGGCTGCATCCCAGTCCATCGTTATTTTGCACACAATGCCACCTCAGTTTGGACCCAGCATATGCAAATCAGTGTTGACCCTGCTTCAATGGGAACAGTCCAGCCCGAACTGCCAGGCCAGGATGTCCCTATCAGCAGGGGCGGCTCCTCTGCAATGGCGGAGGAGGGTCACCCCAATGCCTGACTCAAAGCCAGTAAATAAAAAGTAAAAAGATGATCCTAGCATTGTTTTATTTTTCATTTGCTGGCTCTGAGCCAGCTTGTCCAGGGAGGGCGGGTGGGGCATGGGAGAAGGAGGGCTATGTTCACTCCATAAGTGCGCATATGTGTTTGACCGGCCGTCTCAGGCTGACCAAAACACACATGCGCACTTAGGTTCCTCCAGCCGGGCTGCATTGTACATCCGGGCTGGAGGAACCACCACAGACTCCCTGGCCTGAGCGGAGCGTCTTTTCAGACCGCTCAGGTCAATCTTCACACTGCTTTCCTAGAGAAGCACAGGGATTGTATGGTAATCTGTCCCAGAGTCTGCCGGGACCAGGAAAAGTGGAGAAAGCACGACGTGACGCGGGAGGCGGCCATCGGCTTCAGGTACGTTTTTAAATTTTTTATATATTCTATCACCCCCCCGCACACTTCCCCCCCACGCTCCCCCTCCCCCGTTCCCTCCACCCACCCCACCACCTGTTGTTTGTGGCGGCCGCCACTGCCTGCAGTGGCTGAGATTAGTTACTTCAATGTTGTTGGAGGCAGAAGTGATAATTATGATGTAATTTATGAGTTTCCAAAAGTATTTGAAGGGGAGTTAGGATTATTGAGTGGGTTTAAACTAGGGGCGGGCAGAACTCACGGAGTTTCACTCCTCGGAATTCCGCGGACTTACATAAAAACTCTGCGAGATTCAGTGGAGTTCTGCCAATGGGTGGAAAACATGCGCGTTGCCCTGCTTGCACTGCAATTAAGTGCTAGTAGCACAAGCAGTGCTGAAAAATCAAGGTGAACGGCACCAAACAGTGCACAAGAGTGCGCAGCCTTTCAAGCTGGTTTTGCTGTCGCTCAAGTAGAAAATCTACTCGAGCAGCAGCAAATCTACTCAAGAAGCAGCCATCTGACTGTGACCGCCCACAACCGCCCGCATTAGAAACTCACACTAGGGGATGCCAAATCTTGCTCACATTTCTGGAGCCTCGCGGGAAAAGAGTTCTGTCACACGACAACTGGGGGAATTAGGTCAAAACTCTCCGTTACAAGAGTAACGCAGGGTCGCCAAATTCCACCAAATATGCGGGTGGAATTAGGCATTCTACCCACCCCTGGTTTAAACACAAGATTTTGTTAAAGAAGAATGCAGTACTGTATGTACAAGGTCAAGAAGGTGCCGAATTTGAAGATGGGTCAACTTAAGGCTGAACTTCAAAGGTTATTTGATTTGGGTGTCATAGAGGAGATTGAGTCCTCAGAGTGGTTAGCCCCATTGGTTAATGTGACTAAGGATGGGGGAAAAGTATAAGAATGTGCCTAGTCCTCAGGGGTATAATTAAAAATAGCTAGGGTGATTGCAAGCCGTTCCCCAATATAACAGAGACTTTATCAGCACTTAGGGGCTACGTTGTTTAGCACCTTGGATTTAAATTGCATAAACAAAATGGTTAAACCATGTCACAGAGCGCTGTTGATACCAGACCCCACTCATGGAGGTACTGAAGGAAACATGGTAGTCACACCGTAAGGCTCCTAACATTGAAGTCTCCTGTGTTCTAAACTTAATTGTGCATGGTTGGGGTTTGAACATATGGGTAGGCATGAGTACAGGATGTTGAATGAGGCGATCACCAATGACAAAAGAGAGAAATGCCAGAACTGTTATAAAGCCCGATATTATAGAAAGACTTGTGCTTAGAGTGTGCAATGGATGGTTGTTGATGTGGTTTTGGCGAAGAAACCTGGTTTTGACAAAAAAGTCAGGTCAAAATATACAGAGCCTTTCACATAAAAAGAAGTATGGAGGAATGATGTAGTCAGACTCTGGAAAGGTGTAGAGTATGTCCTGCTTGGTCATGGTGAATGCAAATATTTCTAGAGGAGATGATGTGAAATACTCTACTTTGGTCCCAGAAGCAGCAAATGGGTATGTGAAGAGAGAGTATGTTAGGCCATCTTGGTTGAAGGATTATGATTTGGAATTGCAGAACTGAATGTTATATATCAAGCTGTTTGGAAGTGTAAGATTCTTCACTTATTTGATGTATTATAAATCATATTTGTATTCATGTTTGTTTTTAAACACTGTTCTGTTTTAACCTAGTTGTTATTGTTGAACCTTTTGTGATCCAACAACAGGTAAAGATTTAGATTGTATTGTTATCTACAGTATAAATAGGTATATTGTTCTCTTTTCATAATGGAGAAGATGTGTTGTG